>JBDPZO010000002.1:28434415-29163077 GCA_039877585.1 Heterodera filipjevi
TTTTCAATTCGGTGGTAAATATAAAATTTCGAAAGTGCGAAAAAAGTTCTTGGCACATAAATGGCGAGCAAAAAGTCGCTGGCGATTAATAAGGTTTCACTTTGCAAAAATAAATTTTGTTTCTTTTTCAATTTCAGTGGTAAATATAAAATTCTCGAAAGGCAAAAAAAAGTTCTTGGCACATAAGTGGCGAGCAAAAAGTCGCTGGCGGAATATAGGTTCACTTTGCAAAAATAAATTTTAGTTTCTTTTTCAATTTCGGTGGTAAATATAAATTCTCGAAAGGTGCAAAAAAAGTTCTTGGCACTAAGTGGCGAGCAAAAAGTCGGTGGCGATTAATAAGATTCACTTTGCATAAATGAAATTTTAGTTCTTTTTCAATTTCAGTGGTAAATATAAATTCTCGAAAGGCAAAAAAAAGTTCTTGGCAAAAGTGGCGAGCAAAAAGTCGCTGGCGATTTATAGGTTCACTTTGCAAAAATGAAATTCTTAGTTTCTTTTTCAATTTCGGTGGTAAATATAAAATTCTCGAAAGTGCGAAAAAAGTTCTTGGCACATAAGTGGCGAGCAAAAAGTCGTTGGCGATTAATAAGATCACTTTGCATAAATAAATTATTTGTTTTCTTTTCAATCTCGGAGGTAAATATAAAATTTCCGAAAGGCAAAAAAAGTTCTTGGCACATAAGGGCGAGCAAAAAGTCGCTGGCGATTATAGGTTTCACTTTGCAAAAATGAAATTTAGTTTCTTTTTCAATTTCGGTGGTAAATATAAAATTCTCGAAAGTGCGAAAAAAGTTCTTGGCACATAAGTGGCGAGCAAAAAGTGTGTGGCGATTAATAAGATTCACTTTGCATAAATAAATATTTTGTTTTTTTCAATCTCTGAGGTAAATATAAAATTCTCGAAAGTGCGAAAAAAGTTCTTGGCACATAAGTGGCGAGCAAAAAGTGCGTGGCGATTAATAAGATCACTTTGCATAAATTAATTATTTGTTTTCTTTTTCAATCTCGGAGGTAAATATAAAATTCTCGAAAGGCAAAAAAAAGTTCTTGGCACATAAATGGCGAGCAAAAAGTCGTGGCGATTAATAAGTTCACTTTGCATAAATAATATTTTGTTTCTTTTTCAATCTCTGAGAAATATAAAATTCTCGAAAGTGCAAAAAAGTTCTTGGCACATAATGGCGAGCAAAAAGTCGCTGGCGATTAATAAGTTTCACTTTGCATAAATAAATATTGGTTTTCTTTTTCAATCTCGGAGGTAAATATAAAATTCTCGAAATGCAAAAAAGTTCTTGGCACATAAGTGGCGAGCAAAAAGTCGCTGGCGATTATAGTTTCACTTTGCAAAAATAAATTTAGTTTCTTTTTCAATTTCGGGGTAAATATAAAATTCTCGAAAGTGCGAAAAAAGTTCTTGGCACATAAGTGCGAGCAAAAAGTCGTGGCGATTAATAAGATTCACTTTGCATAAATAAATTATTTGTTCTTTTCAATCTCTGAGGTAAATATAAAATTCTCGAAAGTGCGAAAAAAAGTTCTTGGCACATAAGTGGCGAGCAAAAAGTCGTTGGCGATTAATAAGATTCACTTTGCATAAAATAAATTATTTGTTTTCTTTTTCAATCTCGGAGGTAAATATAAAATTCTCGAAAGGCAAAAAAAGTTCTTGGCACATAAATGGCGAGCAAAAAGTCGTTGGCGATTATAAGTTTCACTTTGCATAAATAAATTATTGGTTCTTTTTCAATCTCTGAGGTAAATATAAAATTCTCGAAAGTGCGAAAAAGTTCTTGGCACATAAGTGCGAGCAAAAAGTCGTTGGCGATTAATAAGATTCACTTTGCATAAATAATTATTTGTTTCTTTTTCAATTCAGTGGTAAATATAAAATTCTCGAAAGTGCGAAAAAAAGTTCTTGGCACATAAGTGGCGAGCAAAAAGTCGTTGGCGATTAATAAGATTCACTTTGCTAAATAAATTATTTGTTTTCTTTTTCAATCTCGGGGTAAATATAAAATTCTCGAAAGGCAAAAAAAAGTTCTTGGCACATAAATGGCGAGCAAAAAGTCGCTGGCGATATAAAGTTTCACTTTGCAAAATGAAATCTAGTTTTCTTTTTCAATTTCGTGGTAAATATAAAATTCTCGAAAGTGAGAAAAAAGTTCTTGGCACATAAATGGCAAGCAAAAAGTCGCTGGCGATTAATAAGTTTCACTTTGCATAAATAATTATTTGGTTTTCTTTTTCAATCTCTGAGGTAAATATAAAATTCTCGAAAGTGCGAAAAAAGTTCTTGGCACATAAGTGGCGAGCAAAAAGTCGCTGGCGATTAATAAGTTTCACTTTGCATAAATAAATTATTTGGTTTTCTTTTTCATTCTCGGAGGTAAATATAAAATTCTCGAAAGTGCGAAAAAAGTTCTTGGCACATAAATGGCAAGCAAAAAGTCGCTGGCGATTAATAAGTTTCACTTTGCATAAATAAATTATTTGGTTTTCTTTTTCAATCTCGGAGGTAAATATAAAATTCTCGAAAGTGCGAAAAAAGTTCTTGGCACATAAGTGGCGAGCAAAAAGTCGTTGGCGATTAATAAGATTCACTTTGCATAAATAAATTATTTTGTTTTCTTTTTCAATCTCTGAGGTAAATATAAAATTCTCGAAAGTGCGAAAAAAGTTCTTGGCACATAAGTGGCGAGCAAAAAGTCGTTGGCGATTAATAAGATTCACTTTGCATAAATAAATTATTTGATTTTCTTTTTCAATCTCGGAGGTAAATATAAAATTCTCGAAAGGCAAAAAAAGTTCTTGGCACATAAATGGCGAGCAAAAAGTCGTTGGCGATTAATAAGATTCACTTTGCATAAATTAATTATTTTGTTTTCTTTTTCAATCTCTGAGATAAATATAAAATTCTCGAAAGTGCGAAAAAAGTTCTTGGCACATAAGTGGCGAGCAAAAAGTCGTTGGCGATTAATAAGATTCACTTTGCATAAATAAATTATTTGATTTTCTTTTTCAATCTCGGAGGTAAATATAAAATTCTCGAAAGGCAAAAAAAAGTTCTTGGCACATAAGTGGCGAGCAAAAAGTCGTTGGCGATTAATAAGTTTCACTTTGCACGAAACCAAAAACTCATTTTTACGAGTTGGACGGTTCAGTCCCATATATAAGCGGAGCCGATTTTCACACATTCTCCACCTCAGCAGCAACACTTCAAGCAACGCTCTCAACGCATCAACAACAACAATGGCGCAAGACCCTCCAGAAGACTAACAATGCCCGCACACAAGATCGTCTTCAACGCACCGTTCGACAACACGGCCACCTACCACATGCGCGTACGTTTGCACGCATTGCATTTGATGTGCGGAAGAAGCATAACCGTTTTTAAAATTTAGATCACCAACCCCGGGACGACGCGCATCGGCTACGCCCTCATGACCACCAAACCACAGCGCATCAAGTTGACCCCGCCGAACGGAGTGCTCGGTCCAATGGAGAGCGTGAACGTGGCCATCCTGCGCGGGCCCGACCCCACCGGTGGCCGTAAAGGTCACCGCGTGACGGTGCAGTGGACCAACACGCCGGACCCAGCAGCGACCGCCTTCATCGAGTGCTCTGGGGAGAGGGGGTGGTGCGCCGCAAGAACTTGCCGATCGAATACAACGTCTGAAGGAAGGATGCGTCACTCAACACGATCACCATAGGACCTTATCCCATTCCCATAATTCTTTGTGCACTCCCAATGATATTAAATATTGTATGTGTATGTAAATTTCTGTGATCATCACTTTGTATCTTCTTTTGTTGTTGCAAATGTATGTAATATATTGTTATGTAATGTAATAAAATGATTTGAAGTTGTTTTGTTACGGCAAAAATGTACAGGCCTTGGGAATGGAAAAAGGGGGAGTAAAACCAACCAAAAAATAATCTTTCTGTAGTTTGCTTCCTTCTAATTCTTAGCACTGCTACCTCACCAGATTTGCAGAAATTTAAAAATTTTAATGTTCGAATTCGGGTTCAGAATTTGTCGAAAAAATTAATCATTTCTTGAAACATACAGCACACACACATACATGTGCACAACTCAATGTCTTAAGAAATTATTATCATAAAAACAAAACTGACCGGTTCATCGTTATAAATTTTTATGCTTCCACACCCCAAATTAAAAAAAAAGAGAGAGAAAAGCGCCAGTTTTGGCGCACAACAATTATTTAGGAGGCATAAAAGACGCAATTTGAACCCAAATATCATGGAATGGATCCTCGCCACGTCTATTGCGTCTTTTATTTTCATAAATACCTTGTATAAGAGGTTTAAATTTCTTGTGCCTTACTCTAAATCTTTATTTCATAAATACTTTTTAAACATTAATAATAATATAATTCTATATTAAAAAAAGAGTCAAAAAAAGTACAAACAATTCTTTCTTTAAGACTGAATTTGCAATGAAAAATCAAATGAAAAACAAAAACCGGATTTTCAAGTTCCAACATTTTCCGGTGTGATCCAAAAAAAACCCGGTGAGGCCCAAAAAATCCGGCCGGAGGCCGGTCCGGTGGCTAGCACTAGTGATTTGGCAAAACTAAAAAAAGATATTGTTAGTTAACTTAATTTTTTAAGTTCTTATATTTTGTTCTATTGTTGTTTTATATTTATTCTGAGACCATGATTTGCCTGACCTTAATTTTTAGCCCAAACAATTGCATTTTCAAATTGAACCAAAGATTTTTACACAATTTCAACAATTTGTCAATGTTTATCCAACTTCTTCATCAAAGTTTTTGACCTGTCGCGCTGCTGCCTTCTCAACAAGTGTTGGACGAAAACAAAGTAATCAGCAAACAACACAACACAACAATGGCGCAACTCCATCAAGAAGACATCATAACAATGCCCACAAAGAAGATCGTCTTCAACGCACCTTTCGACAACACCGCCAACTACTACATGCGGGTACATTTGCACGCGTTGCATTTGATATGCGTAAAGAAGCATAATCGTTTTTAAAATTCAGATCACCAACCCGGGACGACGCGCATCGGCTATGCCCTAATGACCACCAAATCGCAGCGCATCCACATGACACCGCCGAACGGAGTGCTCGGTCCAATGGAGAGCGTGAATGTGACCATCCTCCGCGCGCCGGACCCCACCGGTGGCCGTAAAGGTCACCGCGTGACGGTGCAGTGGACCAACACGCCGGACCCAGCAGCGACCGCCTTCATCGAGTGCTCTGGGGAGAGGGGGTGGTGCGCCGCAAGAACTTGCCGATCGAATACAACGTCTGAAGGAAGGATGCGTCACTCAACACGATCACCATAGGACCTTATCCCATTCCCATAATTCTTTGTGCACTCCCAATGATATTAAATATTGTATGTGTATGTAAATTTCTGTGATCATCACTTTGTATCTTCTTTTGTTGTTGCAAATGTATGTAATATATTGTTATGTAATGTAATAAAATGATTTGAAGTTGTTTTGTTACGGCAAAAATGTACAGGCCTTGGGAATGGAAAAAGGGGGAGTAAAACCAACCAAAAAATAATCTTTCTGTAGTTTGCTTCCTTCTAATTCTTAGCACTGCTACCTCACCAGATTTGCAGAAATTTAAAAATTTTAATGTTCGAATTCGGGTTCAGAATTTGTCGAAAAAATTAATCATTTCTTGAAACATACAGCACACACACATACATGTGCACAACTCAATGTCTTAAGAAATTATTATCATAAAAACAAAACTGACCGGTTCATCGTTATAAATTTTTATGCTTCCACACCCCAAATTAAAAAAAAAGAGAGAGAAAAGCGCCAGTTTTGGCGCACAACAATTATTTAGGAGGCATAAAAGACGCAATTTGAGCCCAAATATCATGGAATGGATCCTCGCCACGTCTATTGCGTCTTTTATTTTCATAAATACCTTGTATAAGAGGTTTAAATTTCTTGTGCCTTACTCTAAATCTTTATTTCATAAATACTTTTTAAACATTAATAATAATATAATTCTATATTAAAAAAGAGTCAAAAAAAGTACAAACAATTCTTTCTTTAAGACTGAATTTGCAATGAAAAATCAAATGAAAAACAAAAACCGGATTTTCAAGTTCCAACATTTTCCGGTGTGATCCAAAAAAAACCCGGTGAGGCCCAAAAAATCCGGCCGGAGGCCGGTCCGGTGGCTAGCACTAGTGATTTGGCAAAACTAAAAAAAGATATTGTTAGTTAACTTAATTTTTTAAGTTCTTATATTTTGTTCTATTGTTGTTTTATATTTATTCTGAGACCATGATTTGCCTGACCTTAATTTTTAGCCCAAACAATTGCATTTTCAAATTGAACCAAAGATTTTTACACAATTTCAACAATTTGTCAATGTTTATCCAACTTCTTCATCAAAGTTTTTGACCTGTCGCGCTGCTGCCTTCTCAACAAGTGTTGGACGAAAACAAAGTAATCAGCAAACAACACAACACAACAATGGCGCAACTCCATCAAGAAGACATCATAACAATGCCCACAAAGAAGATCGTCTTCAACGCACCTTTCGACAACACCGCCAACTACTACATGCGGGTACATTTGCACGCGTTGCATTTGATATGCGTAAAGAAGCATAATCGTTTTTAAAATTCAGATCACCAACCCGGGACGACGCGCATCGGCTATGCCCTAATGACCACCAAATCGCAGCGCATCCACATGACACCGCCGAACGGAGTGCTCGGTCCAATGGAGAGCGTGAATGTGACCATCCTCCGCGCGCCGGACCCCACCGGTGGCCGTAAAGGTCACCGCGTGACCGTGAAGTGGACCAACACACCGGACGCAGCAGACACCGCCTTCAAGCCCGAGTGGCTCACGGGAGAAGGCATGTTTTGCCGCAAGAACTTGCCGATCGAATACAACGTCTGAAGGAAGGATGCGTCACTCAAACACGATCACCATAGGACCTTATCCCATTCCCATAATTGTCTTTGTGACTCCCAATGATATTAAATATTGTATGTGTATGTAAATTTCTGTGATCATCACTTTGTATCTTCTTTTGTTGTTGCAAATGTATGTATGTATTCTATGTTATGTAATGTAATAAAATGGTTTGAAGTTGTTTTGTTACGGCAAAAAAAATGTGCAGGCCTTGGGAATGGGCAAAGGGATAGAGTAAAACCAACCAAAAAATAATCCTTTTGTAAAATTTGCTTCCTTCTATTAGCACTGCTACCTCACAAAGATTGCCAGAAATGAAAAATTTAAATGTTCGAATTAGGGTTTTCTCGAAAAAATTACTTCTTGATACAAATACACACATGTGCAACTCAAAATATTGAAAGAAACCACATGTGTCTCTAACAATCAAAATATTTCTTGAAAGATACAAAACACATGCAATTGTTAGAGCTGTGCGAGAAAGATTTTTACCGAGAATCGAGAACCGAGACCGGGAAATGACCCGAGAACCGAGGACAAGAACAAGACATTAAAAATCCGAGAAATTTCTCGGCTCGAGAACCGATAAATTTTTTAACAAATTATTATATTTATTCTTAACTTAAAAAATTAATTCATTCATCAAAATTGAAGTGCAAAATTAAGAATAGAAAATTCTCATAAAATTAGCCTACTAAATTTAATTTCTTATCCAGAGTTCAGTGCGACCCATGTACGACCAGGGTGGCGATTTTGCCCCAAAGTTGGGGTGTTTCAATCAAAGTTAGACCAAAATTCACAAAAGAGAATAAGAAAATTAGGGGAAAAACGCATACATACCAAAGAAATTGGCAGAAAATTGCCGATTTACCATGCATTTTAAATGTCTGTTGTCATGGCAGTTCGTATAAAGCAGTGGCTAATGTTATACCAATCTTTCAAACATTTTATGAGTCAAAATTATAGTATTTATGAAGGCAAACTCTCTGGGTCGGAAAGACTAATTGTTATTAATTCATATTGTACGAAATGCAAAATTTGATGAACTCTGCCATTGACTCAATTGGTGCCTGCTTTTGAAGAAAGATGAGGCTATAGAACAGGGTTCGGATTCGTACCTTATTTCAAAGTACGTACTTTATTTTCGGCTTTCATGCTTTGAAAATTTGAAGGCGTACTTTATTCTAAAGATGTACTTTGAAAACGGCTTTTTGCCCAAAAATGTAAAAATGTTAATTTTTAAGCCAGAATCCATTAGCAGATCAGACCCAAATTCTCAAATTTTTTCCCGGCGGCGCCTATCGGCACCACCTCCCCCCTCCCCCCACTTGGTGAAAAAATCTAAACATTTAAATAAAATAACGATTTTTTTATTGCAAATGATAATTTTTTGAAGTGTACTTTGAATTCACAAATTTTCCCGTTTATGTACTTTGAAATCGCGTTGGCTGTACTTTGAAATTGAGCTCGGCGGATCCGAACCCTGCTATAGAATATATCGGCTCTATTATATTAGTTTATAATAAATGTTTAATTCGAGTTTCAAACCGTATTAGACCTCAGAAAGAAAGAATAGCCGATCTATGAAAATGTATGAACCAAAATATACCAAAATTCTAACTAGAGATCGGACAGGGTCGGGCCCGGCACAGGTTTTTGCAGGGCCCGGCGACCCGGCACCTGCGTTTTTTTGGAAAGACAGGGTTGACAGGGTTACAGGGTTGACAGGGTTTTAAGCGGCAGGGCACGGAACCCGGTCGTTTTTGAAAAAGGCCAACCCGGCCCGGCCCTGCGGAATTTGACAGGGTTTTACAAGGTTATGATCTTGGCAAGATTTGAAATTTCATAGCAAAAATGCAATAAAATAAAAGTTGCATTTTTGACTTGGGCCATATGCCTTTGGCATTGATTCCGCCCACAGATGGGGGCAATTTGCCGTAAGAGACTACGGTTATTGGTTTGAAATTGTAAATAAAATCATAAAAATCCATGGCTAAAATTTTTAGTAAGTTAATAGTTTAGATGCTAGTGTGCAAAAAGTCTTATTCTCGTCATTATTATTGCTCGGCTAGGATGTCTCCAATGGTTCGCCTGATTTCATAATTGTCTGTTTACGACTTCATCCAACTGACAACTGACTGCATCCATTTGTTTTTCGAAAGTATTGACCAGACGTTTCTGGTTGAACCGAATCAATTTTCCTTACTCATATTGTAGTTACAAGTAGTGTTCGGCAAATGGGGTTTTCGGTAAAACGGTAACGGTAAACCGGTAATTACCGTTACCGAAAATTTACCGAAATTTGCCAAAAATGCTTTTCGGTAAAACGGTAACGGTAAACCGGTAATTACCGCTACCGAAAATTTACCGGAATTTGCCCAAAATGGTTTTCGGTAAAACGGTAACGGCAAACCGGTAATTACCGTTACCGAAATTTACCGGTGTAAAAAAATCGGTAAACCGGTCGGTAAACGGTAAAAATTTAAATTACTGTCATTGTATTTTAATCTTTTGTTTACATACTTATATTTAATTTCTTATTGTTATCCTAATAAATAAACCATTCTGTATTCCTGTTCAGTATCTCTACAATATTTATAGCTTATTTTTTCAATGAGTGCTATTTGGAATATTAACCTCTACACAAAATTGTCTAAAGATGAAGCAGAATGCAATAAATTCGCGACTATTTTAAGCACCGAATTGTCGGAACATGTATAATTTATGCTTATCTAATTAAATCGAATTGAAAACAATATATAAAGGTCTGTCCCAGCATTGAGTTCGAGCGCGAAAAATTGTTAACAGAAATCCGCATTGGATTCGCAGGGCAAGAAAATAATAGGTATTCTTAAAGCCTTTAGACTTATGAAAAATTTCCAACTGAAGATTTAAGGGTTTACGCCGTTGGCCATTATTTGGACCCTCGCCTCAGAGACCAATTTGTTTCAAACGTGATCGGATTTCAGGCAAAGGTTGAAACGTGGATTAAGGCCGAGATTGGCCTCGACGAGAGTGAAAACCTTCAACCATTGGGCGAACCAATTGATGAAGGTTATTGTAAAATTGTGGCATACTAGTTATGTTCGGTTAAAACGCCGAGAGCGGCGTTGAAAAAATCCATAAAAAAGGGAGAATGTACCTCGGTAACTCAATCGTAGAGCTGCCCGCGCATTGGATGGAGGCATGGGTTCGATTCCCAAACGAGGCCTAATATTTTGCCCATTTCGTATTTGATTAAGTTATAGATGGAAAAAATATTCAAGTCTATTTTTCCATTTGAAGATTCGACGTTTATAAGTTTATGGCCTATTTGTTAACAGATTTTCACCAAAAATGATAAATTTTGGATCTTTTTTGCAAATTTTTTGAATATTAAACAAATTCGTTTCAAAAATTGTAAAAATTGAATATTTTTTTCATTTTTACTCAAAAGTAAGAAATCCGAACAAAATAAGAACAATGGGCTGAAACCAAACAAAACATATGAGAATCCTGGGTTAACCCTCCAGAGCACCGATTTATGTCAAGCCAAAATCCCTATTTTAGGTAATTTGTAATACTTTTGTAGCGCACAAATTCGCAATTGCCCAATCGGGTCAAAATTATTAGAGTCCGGTAAAAAAAATTTCCGGGAACGGGAATACAAAAAAAAAAGCGGGAAGTGAATCCCGTTCGGGAATTTTCTTCAAAAATTTTATTCAATTTTTTTAATTGGTAAGTCTTTTTATAAGCATATTTTATTTAAATGTATGAGAAACAACTAATTTCCGGAGTCATTTATTCTAAAAAATATATATTTCTGCAAGTTCTGGAACAGGTGGTATTGCTGATTGCGTGAACTTGCGTGTTTTTTGGCGGTTGCGGATTGCGTTTGCGTAAATTTTTTTTGGGATTGCGTCCATCCCTGTTCTGGACTCTCTCAAATGAGATATATTTCCAAATTTTGTAGTGAAAACGCATTCGATATCAATTTTTTTGATCATAAATATAGAAAAAAAATTAGAAAAATTTTTAGAAAAAAATCGAATTTTCTTTATTTTTGAGGGCATTTTTTGATAATTTTTAAGAATTTTTTTAGAGAGGTATTTTTCGTTTTTATTGCATTTTTCTCATTAAATTTTCCAAAAATGCCAAAATATGGACATAAAATATGGGCAAAATGCCAAAATATGGACAAATATGGACATAAATCGCGAAATATGGAAAAATATTGAAAATATGGATTTAAAAAACCGTCCTAGAAGCTTCAAACCAAGCTAAAAACATGTTTTGCATGCGTTTTAGGCCGTTCCGAGTTCAGGAAAAAAATATGGATTTCCATATAATTGGCAGCCCTACTAATTAGATAAAAGAATTTTGTTGATCGTTTATTTTAAAATTTTTCCAGGATTGGACTTAGTCTTAATCTTAATATTTTAGAGACCGAATATTTTCCAGAAATGCCAAGACCGGCTCCCGGTCGAAATACGGGTTTTTTACTCATGGGAAATCTCGTTCCGGAAATGCATCCCAGTCTGGTTCCATAAAAAAAAATTGGCCTCTACAGCAGGGATCTCATATGAAAATTTTCATTAAAGGAACATCCAGACTAAAAAAAAATTTTGGGGTCAAAAAAAGAACATAGCTTAAAAATTCTTTCGCAGCTATTGTATTATCAATTTATCTAAGTAAATGAATATTAAATATTTTCATTAATCATTTTAGGCAATTTGGGATTGGAAATAAGTAAATCGTAGATTTCGGAGCAAAATTTTTAGCTGTCAGGCTTTGAAATGAAACAAAAAAGTTAATTTTGAAAAAAGAAGGGTCGGCGGTGCCGATAGGCGCCGCCAGGAAAAATTTTCAAAATTTAAGCTTGACAAAAAATGGCCAATTTTTGAGATAAATTTTGAGAAAACCTACGGAATGGAGGTCCGGTGGTGCTATAGACGCCACCAGGCGAAATTGCTTCAAAAATTGTAAAAAATAGTAATATTTTCTTATTTTTTACCTCACTGTAAGAAAAAAGAACAAAATATCAACAGAAGGCTGAAAAAGAACATTTTATTCGAAAAAAGATGCTTTTTGATTTAAAAGATTCGACCTCTCCAAAAAAAGAACATTTCTTTAAAAAAAGGACTTCTTACATCCCTGCTCTACAGAGATTGTGCTATAAATAAGAACAATTTTGTTGCAATTTTCATGCGTACAGCAGCAGTTGTCATAACAATTGTTCATTTATCCTTAATTGTTTTTGCATTTAAACATTCCATGGCCAATAAAAATTCGTGTTTTTAAATAGGCAATTTGTTTAATAGGGATGCCAACCGACGTCCAGAAGAAAAAAAAACCAAAAACTGAATTCAATGGCTTCAAAAAATTCGTAAAAAGAAATTCTAACTCCAAAAATGTCGGGAATCGAAATTCCGAAGAAATCAGTGGCCTCAAAAAACTGCAGAAGTCTTAATTCCGACCCGAAAATTTCGCATTTCGCAAGACGACTGACATCCCAGATATTTTTACCTCTTGTAAGGATTGCAACACTTTTTTGTTGTTGCATTTTTTGTTATGCATCATCCATCCTGTTTTTCAATGTACGTACACACATACATATGGGATGTTGTGCTCTAATTGTGTGAATGACCTCAAATTTCGTCCTTCTCCCACTCCTCAACCAATTCTTTTGAATTGTATCGATTTCAGCGGACATTTAGGAAGAGGGGGCGGGGGGAGGGGTGAGAGTAACCCACGAAAAAAATTAGTTCAGCAGACTTTTATTTTTATTTTTTATTGGATTCTCCTTTAAGATTTCGAGCTAATGACCGGATGGGTCAAAATCCTGGTCAGGATTTTAAATCGGGATCCGCATCAGGGGTGGGGCGCGGACCAAAAAATCCCTCGGTCGCGGACCAAATTTGCCGCGGTCGCGAATCGTGGAAAAAAAACGCCGCGAATCGCGGATCGCGGATTTTTAGCAAAAAACACGCTACAAAATTAATTTTTTTTTTAACACAAATGCCGCGAATCGCGGTCGCGGATGAAATTTGCCGCGGTCGCGAATCGTGCGTCGCGAATCGCATCGCGGCCCCACCCCTGATCCGCATAGCGATTCTTTAAACTCGGTCTGTCTTGGTTTTCTGATATTGCTGGTCACTAATTTTGTAATATTTTTTTTCCTTAACGGCCTCTGGTTTTTTAATTTTGCCGGTGACTAATTTTATATTCAATATTTAATTTTTTCTTAATGTGAAAAATCGTTCCTTCCATGCTGCAATTAAAATGGGATAGTAAAAGGGGAAAGCGAATGCAAAAAAGGACCGACGAATGGCCAATTTTTGCTGGAAAAATGACTCAGCAGCAGCGACCAACGGCTATACGACGCACATCATCATTTATAATGGAGGAGAGACAAAAGGGGTGAAATGGGAGAGGGGAGGGGCGAGGCGAAGGGAGCGGGAACGAGCGCGAGAGAGAGAGAGGGTGAAAGAGAAGAGAAAGAAAAGCAGATAAAGGATATCATTAGAGAAAAGGAAAGGAGAAAAAAGGGCAAAAAAAGTGATAGAAAAAAAGAAGGGAGAGTGAAGAAAGAAAGGAGAGAAAGAGAAAAAAAAATAAAGTGAGAAAAAAGTGAAAAAAGGCCATGGAAAGACAGAAAGAGAGTGAAAATGACAAAGGAAGGAATCAATGGAAAGAGCGCGAAAGGAGACAAAGAGAGAGATAGAAAGAGAGTAGAAGGAAGAGAAAAAAGATTATAAAAAATGAGGAGAGAAACCCACAAAGAGAGATGAGAGAGAGAGAGGGGGACGAACGAATGGAAGAGAGAAAGACCGTGAGTAGAAGAATAGAGGAAAAACACATTGCGGCTGAAGAGAGGGGAAATGGGACGGGCTGGGGTGGTGTTGGAATGTAGTGAATCCTCCCCACAAAATATAAATTCATTGCAATTGCAAACAAAATTTTCTACGTCTGTATGTAGGGTATTCCAATAAGTTTTATCAAATATGTTTTCCCATCGAGCAATTTGGCAAAATGTTAAGTAAATTCAAAACTAAAACAAATTATTTTTTTCAGAAAATTCCTTTCTTTGGGGTACAATTTTCCCCGACTCGGGGAATTCTTCGAAAAAGGGCTAATAATTGCGGGGACGGGGTCGGGGGTGCAACCCTAATTTAAACTACTGGAATTTTTTTTTCAATTTTGATTTTTGCTTCTTTTTTTTTTACTATGTATAAATTCGCTGCACTTTAAGTTTTTGATCTTGCTCAAAGTGATATTTATTTTGCCAAATTTGAAAATAAAAGAAAATTAATCTAAATTTATTTTATGTTCATTTTTTCACAGAACACCTTAAATAGCACGACACATCCGCGTTGGACTACCAACTGCGCATTGATGGGGTTTCTTTGAAAACGTTGATTGGTACGGTGTAAGCTGTGCAAAATGTAATCTTTTTGCTGAGTATTTAATTTCTATGCTTTTTTTTTTTTTTTTGCTTAATTCGCAATTTTTTAAGCTTTGATGAAGATGTGTTGTTTTTCGAATTTCAATAGGCCAACAAAATCTTTTTTTTGGAAAACTAGTCAACAAAATTTTTTTTTATCTGATCGAAGACGAATTTTGTTTAAGAAAACAATAAATTGGTTTCCCATTGTGAAAAGAAGATTCTTTTACTTCCAAATATAAGAATTTTTGGGGTATCATTCGAAAGCTTTGCTTTTTTTGATTTCTATAATAATTCCTTTTTTTGTTTCATTTCTAGGCACTCATTCAACCCAGCGTCAGTGTGCATGCGCAGTACTCGAACGACGTGGACGAACAGCGCATTGACGAATTGGTGCAAATGGGAAAGGTGTTTTTCTGAAATTTTTTTAGGTCGATTCTTAGGGGTGTATTTTTTGTTTTTTTTGCAGTTTTGTTATTAAATTTAGGACAAAACGCCAAAATAGTGGCAACAAATTATTTTAGTTCTTCCAAGATAATTTTTTTTAGTGGCAAAGCTCCAAAATAGTGATTCCTAATGATGAATAGTGGCGTTAAAACGAAGAATTTTCGAGCTAAAAATGTGTTTTTCGTGCATTTCTCGTCAAAATAAAAGCCGCAGAAAAAATAGTTAAAAAACTAAGAATCCTCGCCCTAATTATAACTCACACTTTCCATGATTTTTTCAGCAATTATTGGACAAAAAAAAATGTCCGAATTGCCCTACTACAGCAGCAGAAACAACAGCAGTAGAGGTGGACCTGCAGATGTACTCAACTGCGCGTTGATGGGTTTTTTCGAAAATGTTGATTGGCACGGTGTAAGCTGTGATGAATTGGTGCAAATGGGAAAGGTGTGTGACACGGGGGGAAAAGAAGAAATTTCGGCGCCGAATCTTTCATTTTTCGTTGGCCAAGCGAAAGCGAGAAGAAACGCAGAAGTGTTGGTAGCACAGCGTAGGCGCAGAAATAAGCGGATGGATGGACATTTTAGAAACTCGCAAGATGATCTTTTTTTGTTGCAAAGTGATAAATATTCTTTTGGTTGAAGAGAGGTGGTAACTCGTATTAGTTTTCAATTCAATGTTAATTAATAGGGCTGCGAAAAATATGGAATAAAAATGGCGAAATATGGCCATAAAATATGGATTAAAAATCGCAAAATATGGACATAAATATGGAAAAATGCCAAAATAAGGGGAAATATGGACAAAAAATTGCAAAAATATGACCTAAAATACCAAAAAATGTACTAAAATACAAGGATTAAGAAAAAATTAAAAAAAAAAACCATGGTAAATTGACTATTTTAAGCAAAAGCAAAAAAAATTTAATTTCAATAATTTATACAAAAACCTAAAAAATTTGGTGAGAAAATTTTTTGTTTATTAATAAAATTAATGGCAAGGATGAATAACAAAGATATGCTGCCATAAATTATTGTCCGAACCGGGTTTGGTCTAGTTATCTTTTTTGATCAGCATCAAAAGTTATGCTAACTTGAATCTTTTCAGATTTTTTTTTTGTTTGAAAAATTTGACCAAAAAAACCTAAACTTTCTTAGTGTGTTTCAGGGGTGGGGCGCGGACGAAAAAATCCCGCAGTCGCGGATCGCGAATGAAATTTGCCGCGGTCGCGAATCGCGGAAAAAAAGGCCGCGGATCGCGCATCGCGGATCGCATCGCGGCCCCATCCCTGGTGTGTTTAGCTCGGATAAACGTTCAAATAAAAATTGATAAATATTTAAATACCATGAAACTTTATACACAGACTCGCTCATTTTATTAGAAAATCCAAAAAAAAACTTACTCACGCTGAAACGACTCTCACACTAAAAAACTGGCGCTACCGGTCCGAGTGCCGAATAGAACAAAAAAAAAAATTCCGAATGTTTTCCAAAATGGCTTTTGTTAAAAAAAAATGAAAACATAAAAGCCTAGAACTAAGCTAGCTTAAGCCTTTGCCAAAGTTTAGACCTAAATAAGACTTAATTATAGAGTAATGTCTGTTTAAAAAATCATTCGGAACTCGGCCTTTTCGGCACCCGGAATTTCGACACTCGGAGCGAAAGCGAAAAAAGCCACGCTAAAACGTCCACGCTAAACTGACCCGGTTCGGACAATAATTTATGGTAGCACCGACCCCTACCGATTATTGTCATCAAATTTTTTACTTCAGAGAAATTCCGCAAATTACTCAATTCAAATGGAGTGAGTACCTTGGTCATTTTTAAATGACAAAGAATCACCAGAAAAAGTTTAAAAGATTCAAATTTTCATAAATTCTTCATTTTGCATTCTTATCAATTTAAAAAAGCGAAACGGCAAATTTGGTAGGAATTTAGTGATTTTCTGAAGGATGAAAATCAGGGCTCTTAGTCTCGATGTATTTCCAAGGCTTTGGCAGCCGAAAAAATCTTTTTTAGACAGATTCGAGCTTGAAAAAGGGGGCGGGAATGAAATGCACAATAGGGTACCTTTTGTATTTTATTTTCAAGAATTATTATTTTTTGTTTAAGGATTCAGAAGGTATAAAATCGATGTAAAATACTTTTTTTTTGAAAAAACTTTTTCTTTAAATCATTTTCCCGTCGGAATTTAGGGAGTGTATCGAAAAGAGGGAGATTTCGTAACAATCGCGGGGGGGGAATTAACCTTGTTCCAATTAATTCATTTTTTTTTGGGCTTTGTTTGTTCAGATTGAAAAGATGTTGGAAATGGTTGGGACCGTTGGGCTGTGAGTTCGTCGTATATTTAGAGCACCTTTTTTTTAATTTTCATTTTCAATTTTTTAAGCCATTGATGCTTTGTCTGCTGGTGTCCTTTGGGGCATAGCTGAGGCCGCATCGGTACAGGTAGATATTTAAATTGAATTGAAATTCAAAATAAAAGGCAAATACTGTAACCATAGTAGTAAGGATTTTTTGCTTGAAAAATTATTTATTTTATTTTTTGTCTGACCGAAGACGATTTTATACAAGAAAACGGAGAAATGTATTCGTCCCCCATTGTGAAAAGAAAAATTGAACCAAAAAAGTTCAAATTTTTTGAAGAATTACTTTCCCCCTTTGGTCAATTTCAAAATTTTTTATTTTAATTTTCAATTTTTCACAGGACGCGTTGAAGGAGCACGACACGTCCGAGGTGGACTACAAACTGCGCATTGACGAGCTTCAGTATTTTTTGGAAATTTAAAACCGATTAGGATCCGGAAATTCCTAATTGCCTAACTTAAAACAACCTTTAGGATTAACACTACTATTAGGGTAATGAGATCATATTTTCGAAAGAAACCATTATATAACTCACGCTTGCCATTAATTTTTCAGAAAATGTTGGACGAAAAAAAGTGTATCAATTGCGCAGCAACACCATTAGAAGAAACGACAGCAGCAGAACCAAAACCAAAAGCACCAAACTGGTCGCTGGTATGGAAGGCTCAATGTATGAATTAAAATATTAATTTTTTTGCCTGGGATAAATTTTCAGTTTTATGCCCCTCCCTTTCATTAAACAGCTTTAGCAGGTGGCAATGTGACCGCGCAAACCACCGCTTCAAAGGACCAAGACATTCTGATGTCAGCCAAAGGACGAAGAGCGCATTGACGAACTAGTGCAACTGGCAAAGGTGTGAAACGGAGGGATAGGACGTACCAGATCAGTAAAAGATGTTTTTTTTTTTTTTTTGCAATTTCTCTGTCTATTTTAGTGTTGTCCGGTGTACGGATTTTTGTGAATAAACATATTTGACGGTATGAAATTCCATAGGGGGGAGGGTGGGGAATTGACCCATTGAAAAGTGATCAGGTAGAGACAGAATTCATTTTAAAAAGGTACGGAATACAATAAAAAATAATGGTCAACGAGTAACAAGCAGGTAGAGAGAAGAAAGGCTTTTTGAGCAAGAGATTTTGTGATTGGAGAAAGAAAAAATATTAGAAAATTGAGTTGAAAAAATTTGGAAATAAATAATTATTTTGGGACACATGACAACACAATAACAAACAATGACAACAACAGATCAATTGGTCGTCGGCGAAAAATTGCGGATGGCATAACGGGTCTGCTCGTAGACAATGTAGGTGATCACGGAGTAGGGCAACTGCTTGACAGTGCCGGCCAACACGCCTTTGTACAGGCCTTGAAACAAAAAATGGGAGGGGGTAATTCGGAATTAATTGGTCAACAAACGCCACCATTATGGGTTTCAATCTTTGTAAGGTAAACAAACCCAACTCCTACTTTGTTAGGTCTCTCTCTTTTTATTTTGTTCTGTTATACAAAAAGACTACCTCACCTTTTTCAGTTTCTAAATTTACTACATAAAAGTACGAGTCGGGTTTTGTCCCTTTGAAAGCCAATAACCAAGACGAGGGGAGGGGGGGACCTCCCAAGTTGGTGTCGAACTTTTCTGAATTCCCCCTCCAAAAATTTTTTAACAATGGCGCAAGACCCTCCAGAAGACTAACAATGCCCGCACACAAGATCGTCTTCAACGCACCGTTCGACAACACGGCCACCTACCACATGCGCGTACGTTTGCACGCATTGCATTTGATGTGCGGAAGAAGCATAACCGTTTTTAAAATTTAGATCACCAACCCCGGGACGACGCGCATCGGCTACGCCCTCATGACCACCAAACCACAGCGCATCAAGTTGACCCCGCCGAACGGAGTGCTCGGTCCAATGGAGAGCGTGAACGTGGCCATCCTGCGCGGGCCCGACCCCACCGGTGGCCGTAAAGGTCACCGCGTGACGGTGCAGTGGACCAACACGCCGGACCCAGCAGCGACCGCCTTCATCGAGTGCTCTGGGGAGAGGGGGTGGTGCGCCGCAAGAACTTGCCGATCGAATACAACGTCTGAAGGAAGGATGCGTCACTCAACACGATCACCATAGGACCTTATCCCATTCCCATAATTCTTTGTGCACTCCCAATGATATTAAATATTGTATGTGTATGTAAATTTCTGTGATCATCACTTTGTATCTTCTTTTGTTGTTGCAAATGTATGTAATATATTGTTATGTAATGTAATAAAATGATTTGAAGTTGTTTTGTTACGGCAAAAATGTACAGGCCTTGGGAATGGAAAAAGGGGGAGTAAAACCAACCAAAAAATAATCTTTCTGTAGTTTGCTTCCTTCTAATTCTTAGCACTGCTACCTCACCAGATTTGCAGAAATTTAAAAATTTTAATGTTCGAATTCGGGTTCAGAATTTGTCGAAAAAATTAATCATTTCTTGAAACATACAGCACACACACATACATGTGCACAACTCAATGTCTTAAGAAATTATTATCATAAAAACAAAACTGACCGGTTCATCGTTATAAATTTTTATGCTTCCACACCCCAAATTAAAAAAAAGAGAGAGAAAAGCGCCAGTTTTGGCGCACAACAATTATTTAGGAGGCATAAAAGACGCAATTTGAGCCCAAATATCATGGAATGGATCCTCGCCACGTCTATTGCGTCTTTTATTTTCATAAATACCTTGTATAAGAGGTTTAAATTTCTTGTGCCTTACTCTAAATCTTTATTTCATAAATACTTTTTAAACATTAATAATAATATAATTCTATATTAAAAAAAGAGTCAAAAAAGTACAAACAATTCTTTCTTTAAGACTGAATTTGCAATGAAAAATCAAATGAAAAACAAAAACCGGATTTTCAAGTTCCAACATTTTCCGGTGTGATCCAAAAAAAACCCGGTGAGGCCCAAAAAATCCGGCCGGAGGCCGGTCCGGTGGCTAGCACTAGTGATTTGGCAAAACTAAAAAAAGATATTGTTAGTTAACTTAATTTTTTAAGTTCTTATATTTTGTTCTATTGTTGTTTTATATTTATTCTGAGACCATGATTTGCCTGACCTTAATTTTTAGCCCAAACAATTGCATTTTCAAATTGAACCAAAGATTTTTACACAATTTCAACAATTTGTCAATGTTTATCCAACTTCTTCATCAAAGTTTTTGACCTGTCGCGCTGCTGCCTTCTCAACAAGTGTTGGACGAAAACAAAGTAATCAGCAAACAACACAACACAACAATGGCGCAACTCCATCAAGAAGACATCATAACAATGCCCACAAAGAAGATCGTCTTCAACGCACCTTTCGACAACACCGCCAACTACTACATGCGGGTACATTTGCACGCGTTGCATTTGATATGCGTAAAGAAGCATAATCGTTTTTAAAATTCAGATCACCAACCCGGGACGACGCGCATCGGCTATGCCCTAATGACCACCAAATCGCAGCGCATCCACATGACACCGCCGAACGGAGTGCTCGGTCCAATGGAGAGCGTGAATGTGACCATCCTCCGCGCGCCGGACCCCACCGGTGGCCGTAAAGGTCACCGCGTGACGGTGCAGTGGACCAACACGCCGGACCCAGCAGCGACCGCCTTCATCGAGTGCTCTGGGGAGAGGGGGTGGTGCGCCGCAAGAACTTGCCGATCGAATACAACGTCTGAAGGAAGGATGCGTCACTCAACACGATCACCATAGGACCTTATCCCATTCCCATAATTCTTTGTGCACTCCCAATGATATTAAATATTGTATGTGTATGTAAATTTCTGTGATCATCACTTTGTATCTTCTTTTGTTGTTGCAAATGTATGTAATATATTGTTATGTAATGTAATAAAATGATTTGAAGTTGTTTTGTTACGGCAAAAATGTACAGGCCTTGGGAATGGAAAAAGGGGGAGTAAAACCAACCAAAAAATAATCTTTCTGTAGTTTGCTTCCTTCTAATTCTTAGCACTGCTACCTCACCAGATTTGCAGAAATTTAAAAATTTTAATGTTCGAATTCGGGTTCAGAATTTGTCGAAAAAATTAATCATTTCTTGAAACATACAGCACACACACATACATGTGCACAACTCAATGTCTTAAGAAATTATTATCATAAAAACAAAACTGACCGGTTCATCGTTATAAATTTTTATGCTTCCACACCCCAAATTAAAAAAAAAGAGAGAGAAAAGCGCCAGTTTTGGCGCACAACAATTATTTAGGAGGCATAAAAGACGCAATTTGAGCCCAAATATCATGGAATGGATCCTCGCCACGTCTATTGCGTCTTTTATTTTCATAAATACCTTGTATAAGAGGTTTAAATTTCTTGTGCCTTACTCTAAATCTTTATTTCATAAATACTTTTTAAACATTAATAATAATATAATTCTATATTAAAAAAAGAGTCAAAAAAAGTACAAACAATTCTTTCTTTAAGACTGAATTTGCAATGAAAAATCAAATGAAAAACAAAACCGGATTTTCAAGTTCCAACATTTTCCGGTGTGATCCAAAAAAAACCCGGTGAGGCCCAAAAATCCGGCCGGAGGCCGGTCCGGTGGCTAGCACTAGTGATTTGGCAAAACTAAAAAAAGATATTGTTAGTTAACTTAATTTTTTAAGTTCTTATATTTTGTTCTATTGTTGTTTTATATTTATTCTGAGACCATGATTTGCCTGACCTTAATTTTTAGCCCAAACAATTGCATTTTCAAATTGAACCAAAGATTTTTACACAATTTCAACAATTTGTCAATGTTTATCCAACTTCTTCATCAAAGTTTTTGACCTGTCGCGCTGCTGCCTTCTCAACAAGTGTTGGACGAAAACAAAGTAATCAGCAAACAACACAACACAACAATGGCGCAACTCCATCAAGAAGACATCATAACAATGCCCACAAAGAAGATCGTCTTCAACGCACCTTTCGACAACACCGCCAACTACTACATGCGGGTACATTTGCACGCGTTGCATTTGATATGCGTAAAGAAGCATAATCGTTTTTAAAATTCAGATCACCAACCCGGGACGACGCGCATCGGCTATGCCCTAATGACCACCAAATCGCAGCGCATCCACATGACACCGCCGAACGGAGTGCTCGGTCCAATGGAGAGCGTGAATGTGACCATCCTCCGCGCGCCGGACCCCACCGGTGGCCGTAAAGGTCACCGCGTGACCGTGAAGTGGACCAACACACCGGACGCAGCAGACACCGCCTTCAAGCCCGAGTGGCTCACGGGAGAAGGCATGTTTTGCCGCAAGAACTTGCCGATCGAATACAACGTCTGAAGGAAGGATGCGTCACTCAAACACGATCACCATAGGACCTTATCCCATTCCCATAATTGTCTTTGTGACTCCCAATGATATTAAATATTGTATGTGTATGTAAATTTCTGTGATCATCACTTTGTATCTTCTTTTGTTGTTGCAAATGTATGTATGTATTCTATGTTATGTAATGTAATAAAATGGTTTGAAGTTGTTTTGTTACGGCAAAAAAAATGTGCAGGCCTTGGGAATGGGCAAAGGGATAGAGTAAAACCAACCAAAAAATAATCCTTTTGTAAAATTTGCTTCCTTCTATTAGCACTGCTACCTCACAAAGATTGCCAGAAATGAAAAATTTAAATGTTCGAATTAGGGTTTTCTCGAAAAAATTACTTCTTGATACAAATACACACATGTGCAACTCAAAATATTGAAAGAAACCACATGTGTCTCTAACAATCAAAATATTTCTTGAAAGATACAAAACACAT
Organism: Heterodera filipjevi; assembly: GCA_039877585.1. Taxonomy (NCBI): domain Eukaryota; kingdom Metazoa; phylum Nematoda; class Chromadorea; order Rhabditida; family Heteroderidae; genus Heterodera; species Heterodera filipjevi. Next base: position 28,457,409 of record JBDPZO010000002.1, read on the forward strand.
GCAATTGTTAGAGCTGTGCGAGAAAGATTTTTACCGAGAATCGAGAACCGAGACCGGGAAATGACCCGAGAACCGAGGACAAGAACAAGACATTAAAAATCCGAGAAATTTCTCGGCTCGAGAACCGATAAATTTTTTAACAAATTATTATATTTATTCTTAACTTAAAAAATTAATTCATTCATCAAAATTGAAGTGCAAAATTAAGAATAGAAAATTCTCATAAAATTAGCCTACTAAATTTAATTTCTTATCCAGAGTTCAGTGCGACCCATGTACGACCAGGGTGGCGATTTTGCCCCAAAGTTGGGGTGTTTCAATCAAAGTTAGACCAAAATTCACAAAAGAGAATAAGAAAATTAGGGGAAAAACGCATACATACCAAAGAAATTGGCAGAAAATTGCCGATTTACCATGCATTTTAAATGTCTGTTGTCATGGCAGTTCGTATAAAGCAGTGGCTAATGTTATACCAATCTTTCAAACATTTTATGAGTCAAAATTATAGTATTTATGAAGGCAAACTCTCTGGGTCGGAAAGACTAATTGTTATTAATTCATATTGTACGAAATGCAAAATTTGATGAACTCTGCCATTGACTCAATTGGTGCCTGCTTTTGAAGAAAGATGAGGCTATAGAACAGGGTTCGGATTCGTACCTTATTTCAAAGTACGTACTTTATTTTCGGCTTTCATGCTTTGAAAATTTGAAGGCGTACTTTATTCTAAAGATGTACTTTGAAAACGGCTTTTTGCCCAAAAATGTAAAAAATGTTAATTTTTAAGCCAGAATCCATTAGCAGATCAGACCCAAATTCTCAAATTTTTTCCCGGCGGCGCCTATCGGCACCACCTCCCCCCTCCCCCCACTTGGTGAAAAAATCTAAACATTTAAATAAAATAACGATTTTTTTATTGCAAATGATAATTTTTTGAAGTGTACTTTGAATTCACAAATTTTCCCGTTTATGTACTTTGAAATCGCGTTGGCTGTACTTTGAAATTGAGCTCGGCGGATCCGAACCCTGCTATAGAATATATCGGCTCTATTATATTAGTTTATAATAAATGTTTAATTCGAGTTTCAAACCGTATTAGACCTCAGAAAGAAAGAATAGCCGATCTATGAAAATGTATGAACCAAAATATACCAAAATTCTAACTAGAGATCGGACAGGGTCGGGCCCGGCACAGGTTTTTGCAGGGCCCGGCGACCCGGCACCTGCGTTTTTTTGGAAAGACAGGGTTGACAGGGTTACAGGGTTGACAGGGTTTTAAGCGGCAGGGCACGGAACCCGGTCGTTTTTGAAAAAGGCCAACCCGGCCCGGCCCTGCGGAATTTGACAGGGTTTTACAAGGTTATGATCTTGGCAAGATTTGAAATTTCATAGCAAAAATGCAATAAAATAAAAGTTGCATTTTTGACTTGGGCCATATGCCTTTGGCATTGATTCCGCCCACAGATGGGGGCAATTTGCCGTAAGAGACTACGGTTATTGGTTTGAAATTGTAAATAAAATCATAAAAATCCATGGCTAAAATTTTTAGTAAGTTAATAGTTTAGATGCTAGTGTGCAAAAAGTCTTATTCTCGTCATTATTATTGCTCGGCTAGGATGTCTCCAATGGTTCGCCTGATTTCATAATTGTCTGTTTACGACTTCATCCAACTGACAACTGACTGCATCCATTTGTTTTTCGAAAGTATTGACCAGACGTTTCTGGTTGAACCGAATCAATTTTCCTTACTCATATTGTAGTTACAAGTAGTGTTCGGCAAATGGGGTTTTCGGTAAAACGGTAACGGTAAACCGGTAATTACCGTTACCGAAAATTTACCGAAATTTGCCAAAAATGCTTTTCGGTAAAACGGTAACGGTAAACCGGTAATTACCGCTACCGAAAATTTACCGGAATTTGCCCAAAATGGTTTTCGGTAAAACGGTAACGGCAAACCGGTAATTACCGTTACCGAAATTTACCGGTGTAAAAAAATCGGTAAACCGGTCGGTAAACGGTAAAAATTTAAATTACTGTCATTGTATTTTAATCTTTTGTTTACATACTTATATTTAATTTCTTATTGTTATCCTAATAAATAAACCATTCTGTATTCCTGTTCAGTATCTCTACAATATTTATAGCTTATTTTTTCAATGAGTGCTATTTGGAATATTAACCTCTACACAAAATTGTCTAAAGATGAAGCAGAATGCAATAAATTCGCGACTATTTTAAGCACCGAATTGTCGGAACATGTATAATTTATGCTTATCTAATTAAATCGAATTGAAAACAATATATAAAGGTCTGTCCCAGCATTGAGTTCGAGCGCGAAAAATTGTTAACAGAAATCCGCATTGGATTCGCAGGGCAAGAAAATAATAGGTATTCTTAAAGCCTTTAGACTTATGAAAAATTTCCAACTGAAGATTTAAGGGTTTACGCCGTTGGCCATTATTTGGACCCTCGCCTCAGAGACCAATTTGTTTCAAACGTGATCGGATTTCAGGCAAAGGTTGAAACGTGGATTAAGGCCGAGATTGGCCTCGACGAGAGTGAAAACCTTCAACCATTGGGCGAACCAATTGATGAAGGTTATTGTAAAATTGTGGCATACTAGTTATGTTCGGTTAAAACGCCGAGAGCGGCGTTGAAAAAATCCATAAAAAAGGGAGAATGTACCTCGGTAACTCAATCGTAGAGCTGCCCGCGCATTGGATGGAGGCATGGGTTCGATTCCCAAACGAGGCCTAATATTTTGCCCATTTCGTATTTGATTAAGTTATAGATGGAAAAAATATTCAAGTCTATTTTTCCATTTGAAGATTCGACGTTTATAAGTTTATGGCCTATTTGTTAACAGATTTTCACCAAAAATGATAAATTTTGGATCTTTTTTGCAAATTTTTTTGAATATTAAACAAATTCGTTTCAAAAATTGTAAAAATTGAATATTTTTTTCATTTTTACTCAAAAGTAAGAAATCCGAACAAAATAAGAACAATGGGCTGAAACCAAACAAAACATATGAGAATCCTGGGTTAACCCTCCAGAGCACCGATTTATGTCAAGCCAAAATCCCTATTTTAGGTAATTTGTAATACTTTTGTAGCGCACAAATTCGCAATTGCCCAATCGGGTCAAAATTATTAGAGTCCGGTAAAAAAAATTTCCGGGAACGGGAATACAAAAAAAAAAGCGGGAAGTGAATCCCGTTCGGGAATTTTCTTCAAAAATTTTATTCAATTTTTTTAATTGGTAAGTCTTTTTATAAGCATATTTTATTTAAATGTATGAGAAACAACTAATTTCCGGAGTCATTTATTCTAAAAAATATATATTTCTGCAAGTTCTGGAACAGGTGGTATTGCTGATTGCGTGAACTTGCGTGTTTTTTGGCGGTTGCGGATTGCGTTTGCGTAAATTTTTTTTGGGATTGCGTCCATCCCTGTTCTGGACTCTCTCAAATGAGATATATTTCCAAATTTTGTAGTGAAAACGCATTCGATATCAATTTTTTTGATCATAAATATAGAAAAAAAATTAGAAAAATTTTTAGAAAAAAATCGAATTTTCTTTATTTTTGAGGGCATTTTTTGATAATTTTTAAGAATTTTTTTAGAGAGGTATTTTTCGTTTTTATTGCATTTTTCTCATTAAATTTTCCAAAAATGCCAAAATATGGACATAAAATATGGGCAAAATGCCAAAATATGGACAAATATGGACATAAATCGCGAAATATGGAAAAATATTGAAAATATGGATTTAAAAAACCGTCCTAGAAGCTTCAAACCAAGCTAAAAACATGTTTTGCATGCGTTTTAGGCCGTTCCGAGTTCAGGAAAAAAATATGGATTTCCATATAATTGGCAGCCCTACTAATTAGATAAAAGAATTTTGTTGATCGTTTATTTTAAAATTTTTCCAGGATTGGACTTAGTCTTAATCTTAATATTTTAGAGACCGAATATTTTCCAGAAATGCCAAGACCGGCTCCCGGTCGAAATACGGGTTTTTTACTCATGGGAAATCTCGTTCCGGAAATGCATCCCAGTCTGGTTCCATAAAAAAAAATTGGCCTCTACAGCAGGGATCTCATATGAAAATTTTCATTAAAGGAACATCCAGACTAAAAAAAAATTTTGGGGTCAAAAAAAGAACATAGCTTAAAAATTCTTTCGCAGCTATTGTATTATCAATTTATCTAAGTAAATGAATATTAAATATTTTCATTAATCATTTTAGGCAATTTGGGATTGGAAATAAGTAAATCGTAGATTTCGGAGCAAAATTTTTAGCTGTCAGGCTTTGAAATGAAACAAAAAAGTTAATTTTGAAAAAAGAAGGGTCGGCGGTGCCGATAGGCGCCGCCAGGAAAAATTTTCAAAATTTAAGCTTGACAAAAAATGGCCAATTTTTGAGATAAATTTTGAGAAAACCTACGGAATGGAGGTCCGGTGGTGCTATAGACGCCACCAGGCGAAATTGCTTCAAAAAATTGTAAAAAATAGTAATATTTTCTTATTTTTTACCTCACTGTAAGAAAAAAGAACAAAATATCAACAGAAGGCTGAAAAAGAACATTTTATTCGAAAAAAGATGCTTTTTGATTTAAAAGATTCGACCTCTCCAAAAAAAGAACATTTCTTTAAAAAAAGGACTTCTTACATCCCTGCTCTACAGAGATTGTGCTATAAATAAGAACAATTTTGTTGCAATTTTCATGCGTACAGCAGCAGTTGTCATAACAATTGTTCATTTATCCTTAATTGTTTTTGCATTTAAACATTCCATGGCCAATAAAAATTCGTGTTTTTAAATAGGCAATTTGTTTAATAGGGATGCCAACCGACGTCCAGAAGAAAAAAAAACCAAAAACTGAATTCAATGGCTTCAAAAAATTCGTAAAAAGAAATTCTAACTCCAAAAATGTCGGGAATCGAAATTCCGAAGAAATCAGTGGCCTCAAAAAACTGCAGAAGTCTTAATTCCGACCCGAAAATTTCGCATTTCGCAAGACGACTGACATCCCAGATATTTTTACCTCTTGTAAGGATTGCAACACTTTTTTGTTGTTGCATTTTTTGTTATGCATCATCCATCCTGTTTTTCAATGTACGTACACACATACATATGGGATGTTGTGCTCTAATTGTGTGAATGACCTCAAATTTCGTCCTTCTCCCACTCCTCAACCAATTCTTTTGAATTGTATCGATTTCAGCGGACATTTAGGAAGAGGGGGCGGGGGGAGGGGTGAGAGTAACCCACGAAAAAAATTAGTTCAGCAGACTTTTATTTTTATTTTTTATTGGATTCTCCTTTAAGATTTCGAGCTAATGACCGGATGGGTCAAAATCCTGGTCAGGATTTTAAATCGGGATCCGCATCAGGGGTGGGGCGCGGACCAAAAAATCCCTCGGTCGCGGACCAAATTTGCCGCGGTCGCGAATCGTGGAAAAAAAAACGCCGCGAATCGCGGATCGCGGATTTTTAGCAAAAAACACGCTACAAAATTAATTTTTTTTTTAACACAAATGCCGCGAATCGCGGTCGCGGATGAAATTTGCCGCGGTCGCGAATCGTGCGTCGCGAATCGCATCGCGGCCCCACCCCTGATCCGCATAGCGATTCTTTAAACTCGGTCTGTCTTGGTTTTCTGATATTGCTGGTCACTAATTTTGTAATATTTTTTTTCCTTAACGGCCTCTGGTTTTTTAATTTTGCCGGTGACTAATTTTATATTCAATATTTAATTTTTTCTTAATGTGAAAAATCGTTCCTTCCATGCTGCAATTAAAATGGGATAGTAAAAGGGGAAAGCGAATGCAAAAAAGGACCGACGAATGGCCAATTTTTGCTGGAAAAATGACTCAGCAGCAGCGACCAACGGCTATACGACGCACATCATCATTTATAATGGAGGAGAGACAAAAGGGGTGAAATGGGAGAGGGGAGGGGCGAGGCGAAGGGAGCGGGAACGAGCGCGAGAGAGAGAGAGGGTGAAAGAGAAGAGAAAGAAAAGCAGATAAAGGATATCATTAGAGAAAAGGAAAGGAGAAAAAAGGGCAAAAAAAGTGATAGAAAAAAAGAAGGGAGAGTGAAGAAAGAAAGGAGAGAAAGAGAAAAAAAAATAAAGTGAGAAAAAAGTGAAAAAAGGCCATGGAAAGACAGAAAGAGAGTGAAAATGACAAAGGAAGGAATCAATGGAAAGAGCGCGAAAGGAGACAAAGAGAGAGATAGAAAGAGAGTAGAAGGAAGAGAAAAAAGATTATAAAAAATGAGGAGAGAAACCCACAAAGAGAGATGAGAGAGAGAGAGGGGGACGAACGAATGGAAGAGAGAAAGACCGTGAGTAGAAGAATAGAGGAAAAACACATTGCGGCTGAAGAGAGGGGAAATGGGACGGGCTGGGGTGGTGTTGGAATGTAGTGAATCCTCCCCACAAAATATAAATTCATTGCAATTGCAAACAAAATTTTCTACGTCTGTATGTAGGGTATTCCAATAAGTTTTATCAAATATGTTTTCCCATCGAGCAATTTGGCAAAATGTTAAGTAAATTCAAAACTAAAACAAATTATTTTTTTCAGAAAATTCCTTTCTTTGGGGTACAATTTTCCCCGACTCGGGGAATTCTTCGAAAAAGGGCTAATAATTGCGGGGACGGGGTCGGGGGTGCAACCCTAATTTAAACTACTGGAATTTTTTTTTCAATTTTGATTTTTGCTTCTTTTTTTTTTACTATGTATAAATTCGCTGCACTTTAAGTTTTTGATCTTGCTCAAAGTGATATTTATTTTGCCAAATTTGAAAATAAAAGAAAATTAATCTAAATTTATTTTATGTTCATTTTTTCACAGAACACCTTAAATAGCACGACACATCCGCGTTGGACTACCAACTGCGCATTGATGGGGTTTCTTTGAAAACGTTGATTGGTACGGTGTAAGCTGTGCAAAATGTAATCTTTTTGCTGAGTATTTAATTTCTATGCTTTTTTTTTTTTTTTTTGCTTAATTCGCAATTTTTTAAGCTTTGATGAAGATGTGTTGTTTTTCGAATTTCAATAGGCCAACAAAATCTTTTTTTTGGAAAACTAGTCAACAAAATTTTTTTTATCTGATCGAAGACGAATTTTGTTTAAGAAAACAATAAATTGGTTTCCCATTGTGAAAAGAAGATTCTTTTACTTCCAAATATAAGAATTTTTGGGGTATCATTCGAAAGCTTTGCTTTTTTTGATTTCTATAATAATTCCTTTTTTTGTTTCATTTCTAGGCACTCATTCAACCCAGCGTCAGTGTGCATGCGCAGTACTCGAACGACGTGGACGAACAGCGCATTGACGAATTGGTGCAAATGGGAAAGGTGTTTTTCTGAAATTTTTTTAGGTCGATTCTTAGGGGTGTATTTTTTGTTTTTTTTGCAGTTTTGTTATTAAATTTAGGACAAAACGCCAAAATAGTGGCAACAAATTATTTTAGTTCTTCCAAGATAATTTTTTTTAGTGGCAAAGCTCCAAAATAGTGATTCCTAATGATGAATAGTGGCGTTAAAACGAAGAATTTTCGAGCTAAAAATGTGTTTTTCGTGCATTTCTCGTCAAAATAAAAGCCGCAGAAAAAATAGTTAAAAAACTAAGAATCCTCGCCCTAATTATAACTCACACTTTCCATGATTTTTTCAGCAATTATTGGACAAAAAAAAATGTCCGAATTGCCCTACTACAGCAGCAGAAACAACAGCAGTAGAGGTGGACCTGCAGATGTACTCAACTGCGCGTTGATGGGTTTTTTCGAAAATGTTGATTGGCACGGTGTAAGCTGTGATGAATTGGTGCAAATGGGAAAGGTGTGTGACACGGGGGGAAAAGAAGAAATTTCGGCGCCGAATCTTTCATTTTTCGTTGGCCAAGCGAAAGCGAGAAGAAACGCAGAAGTGTTGGTAGCACAGCGTAGGCGCAGAAATAAGCGGATGGATGGACATTTTAGAAACTCGCAAGATGATCTTTTTTTGTTGCAAAGTGATAAATATTCTTTTGGTTGAAGAGAGGTGGTAACTCGTATTAGTTTTCAATTCAATGTTAATTAATAGGGCTGCGAAAAATATGGAATAAAAATGGCGAAATATGGCCATAAAATATGGATTAAAAATCGCAAAATATGGACATAAATATGGAAAAATGCCAAAATAAGGGGAAATATGGACAAAAAATTGCAAAAATATGACCTAAAATACCAAAAAATGTACTAAAATACAAGGATTAAGAAAAAATTAAAAAAAAAAACCATGGTAAATTGACTATTTTAAGCAAAAGCAAAAAAAATTTAATTTCAATAATTTATACAAAAACCTAAAAAATTTGGTGAGAAAATTTTTTGTTTATTAATAAAATTAATGGCAAGGATGAATAACAAAGATATGCTGCCATAAATTATTGTCCGAACCGGGTTTGGTCTAGTTATCTTTTTTGATCAGCATCAAAAGTTATGCTAACTTGAATCTTTTCAGATTTTTTTTTTGTTTGAAAAATTTGACCAAAAAAACCTAAACTTTCTTAGTGTGTTTCAGGGGTGGGGCGCGGACGAAAAAATCCCGCAGTCGCGGATCGCGAATGAAATTTGCCGCGGTCGCGAATCGCGGAAAAAAAGGCCGCGGATCGCGCATCGCGGATCGCATCGCGGCCCCATCCCTGGTGTGTTTAGCTCGGATAAACGTTCAAATAAAAATTGATAAATATTTAAATACCATGAAACTTTATACACAGACTCGCTCATTTTATTAGAAAATCCAAAAAAAAACTTACTCACGCTGAAACGACTCTCACACTAAAAAACTGGCGCTACCGGTCCGAGTGCCGAATAGAACAAAAAAAAAAAATTCCGAATGTTTTCCAAAATGGCTTTTGTTAAAAAAAAATGAAAACATAAAAGCCTAGAACTAAGCTAGCTTAAGCCTTTGCCAAAGTTTAGACCTAAATAAGACTTAATTATAGAGTAATGTCTGTTTAAAAAATCATTCGGAACTCGGCCTTTTCGGCACCCGGAATTTCGACACTCGGAGCGAAAGCGAAAAAAGCCACGCTAAAACGTCCACGCTAAACTGACCCGGTTCGGACAATAATTTATGGTAGCACCGACCCCTACCGATTATTGTCATCAAATTTTTTACTTCAGAGAAATTCCGCAAATTACTCAATTCAAATGGAGTGAGTACCTTGGTCATTTTTAAATGACAAAGAATCACCAGAAAAAGTTTAAAAGATTCAAATTTTCATAAATTCTTCATTTTGCATTCTTATCAATTTAAAAAAGCGAAACGGCAAATTTGGTAGGAATTTAGTGATTTTCTGAAGGATGAAAATCAGGGCTCTTAGTCTCGATGTATTTCCAAGGCTTTGGCAGCCGAAAAAATCTTTTTTAGACAGATTCGAGCTTGAAAAAGGGGGCGGGAATGAAATGCACAATAGGGTACCTTTTGTATTTTATTTTCAAGAATTATTATTTTTTGTTTAAGGATTCAGAAGGTATAAAATCGATGTAAAATACTTTTTTTTTGAAAAAACTTTTTCTTTAAATCATTTTCCCGTCGGAATTTAGGGAGTGTATCGAAAAGAGGGAGATTTCGTAACAATCGCGGGGGGGGAATTAACCTTGTTCCAATTAATTCATTTTTTTTTGGGCTTTGTTTGTTCAGATTGAAAAGATGTTGGAAATGGTTGGGACCGTTGGGCTGTGAGTTCGTCGTATATTTAGAGCACCTTTTTTTTAATTTTCATTTTCAATTTTTTAAGCCATTGATGCTTTGTCTGCTGGTGTCCTTTGGGGCATAGCTGAGGCCGCATCGGTACAGGTAGATATTTAAATTGAATTGAAATTCAAAATAAAAGGCAAATACTGTAACCATAGTAGTAAGGATTTTTTGCTTGAAAAATTATTTATTTTATTTTTTGTCTGACCGAAGACGATTTTATACAAGAAAACGGAGAAATGTATTCGTCCCCCATTGTGAAAAGAAAAATTGAACCAAAAAAGTTCAAATTTTTTGAAGAATTACTTTCCCCCTTTGGTCAATTTCAAAATTTTTTATTTTAATTTTCAATTTTTCACAGGACGCGTTGAAGGAGCACGACACGTCCGAGGTGGACTACAAACTGCGCATTGACGAGCTTCAGTATTTTTTGGAAATTTAAAACCGATTAGGATCCGGAAATTCCTAATTGCCTAACTTAAAACAACCTTTAGGATTAACACTACTATTAGGGTAATGAGATCATATTTTCGAAAGAAACCATTATATAACTCACGCTTGCCATTAATTTTTCAGAAAATGTTGGACGAAAAAAAGTGTATCAATTGCGCAGCAACACCATTAGAAGAAACGACAGCAGCAGAACCAAAACCAAAAGCACCAAACTGGTCGCTGGTATGGAAGGCTCAATGTATGAATTAAAATATTAATTTTTTTGCCTGGGATAAATTTTCAGTTTTATGCCCCTCCCTTTCATTAAACAGCTTTAGCAGGTGGCAATGTGACCGCGCAAACCACCGCTTCAAAGGACCAAGACATTCTGATGTCAGCCAAAGGACGAAGAGCGCATTGACGAACTAGTGCAACTGGCAAAGGTGTGAAACGGAGGGATAGGACGTACCAGATCAGTAAAAGATGTTTTTTTTTTTTTTTGCAATTTCTCTGTCTATTTTAGTGTTGTCCGGTGTACGGATTTTTGTGAATAAACATATTTGACGGTATGAAATTCCATAGGGGGGAGGGTGGGGAATTGACCCATTGAAAAGTGATCAGGTAGAGACAGAATTCATTTTAAAAAGGTACGGAATACAATAAAAAAATAATGGTCAACGAGTAACAAGCAGGTAGAGAGAAGAAAGGCTTTTTGAGCAAGAGATTTTGTGATTGGAGAAAGAAAAAAATATTAGAAAATTGAGTTGAAAAAATTTGGAAATAAATAATTATTTTGGGACACATGACAACACAATAACAAACAATGACAACAACAGATCAATTGGTCGTCGGCGAAAAATTGCGGATGGCATAACGGGTCTGCTCGTAGACAATGTAGGTGATCACGGAGTAGGGCAACTGCTTGACAGTGCCGGCCAACACGCCTTTGTACAGGCCTTGAAACAAAAAATGGGAGGGGGTAATTCGGAATTAATTGGTCAACAAACGCCACCATTATGGGTTTCAATCTTTGTAAGGTAAACAAACCCAACTCCTACTTTGTTAGGTCTCTCTCTTTTTATTTTGTTCTGTTATACAAAAAGACTACCTCACCTTTTTCAGTTTCTAAATTTACTACATAAAAGTACGAGTCGGGTTTTGTCCCTTTGAAAGCCAATAACCAAGACGAGGGGAGGGGGGGACCTCCCAAGTTGGTGTCGAACTTTTCTGAATTCCCCCTCCAAAAATTTTTTAACAATGGCGCAAGACCCTCCAGAAGACTAACAATGCCCGCACACAAGATCGTCTTCAACGCACCGTTCGACAACACGGCCACCTACCACATGCGCGTACGTTTGCACGCATTGCATTTGATGTGCGGAAGAAGCATAACCGTTTTTAAAATTTAGATCACCAACCCCGGGACGACGCGCATCGGCTACGCCCTCATGACCACCAAACCACAGCGCATCAAGTTGACCCCGCCGAACGGAGTGCTCGGTCCAATGGAGAGCGTGAACGTGGCCATCCTGCGCGGGCCCGACCCCACCGGTGGCCGTAAAGGTCACCGCGTGACGGTGCAGTGGACCAACACGCCGGACCCAGCAGCGACCGCCTTCATCGAGTGCTCTGGGGAGAGGGGGTGGTGCGCCGCAAGAACTTGCCGATCGAATACAACGTCTGAAGGAAGGATGCGTCACTCAACACGATCACCATAGGACCTTATCCCATTCCCATAATTCTTTGTGCACTCCCAATGATATTAAATATTGTATGTGTATGTAAATTTCTGTGATCATCACTTTGTATCTTCTTTTGTTGTTGCAAATGTATGTAATATATTGTTATGTAATGTAATAAAATGATTTGAAGTTGTTTTGTTACGGCAAAAATGTACAGGCCTTGGGAATGGAAAAAGGGGGAGTAAAACCAACCAAAAAATAATCTTTCTGTAGTTTGCTTCCTTCTAATTCTTAGCACTGCTACCTCACCAGATTTGCAGAAATTTAAAAATTTTAATGTTCGAATTCGGGTTCAGAATTTGTCGAAAAAATTAATCATTTCTTGAAACATACAGCACACACACATACATGTGCACAACTCAATGTCTTAAGAAATTATTATCATAAAAACAAAACTGACCGGTTCATCGTTATAAATTTTTATGCTTCCACACCCCAAATTAAAAAAAAAGAGAGAGAAAAGCGCCAGTTTTGGCGCACAACAATTATTTAGGAGGCATAAAAGACGCAATTTGAGCCCAAATATCATGGAATGGATCCTCGCCACGTCTATTGCGTCTTTTATTTTCATAAATACCTTGTATAAGAGGTTTAAATTTCTTGTGCCTTACTCTAAATCTTTATTTCATAAATACTTTTTAAACATTAATAATAATATAATTCTATATTAAAAAAAGAGTCAAAAAAAGTACAAACAATTCTTTCTTTAAGACTGAATTTGCAATGAAAAATCAAATGAAAAACAAAAACCGGATTTTCAAGTTCCAACATTTTCCGGTGTGATCCAAAAAAAACCCGGTGAGGCCCAAAAAATCCGGCCGGAGGCCGGTCCGGTGGCTAGCACTAGTGATTTGGCAAAACTAAAAAAAGATATTGTTAGTTAACTTAATTTTTTAAGTTCTTATATTTTGTTCTATTGTTGTTTTATATTTATTCTGAGACCATGATTTGCCTGACCTTAATTTTTAGCCCAAACAATTGCATTTTCAAATTGAACCAAAGATTTTTACACAATTTCAACAATTTGTCAATGTTTATCCAACTTCTTCATCAAAGTTTTTGACCTGTCGCGCTGCTGCCTTCTCAACAAGTGTTGGACGAAAACAAAGTAATCAGCAAACAACACAACACAACAATGGCGCAACTCCATCAAGAAGACATCATAACAATGCCCACAAAGAAGATCGTCTTCAACGCACCTTTCGACAACACCGCCAACTACTACATGCGGGTACATTTGCACGCGTTGCATTTGATATGCGTAAAGAAGCATAATCGTTTTTAAAATTCAGATCACCAACCCGGGACGACGCGCATCGGCTATGCCCTAATGACCACCAAATCGCAGCGCATCCACATGACACCGCCGAACGGAGTGCTCGGTCCAATGGAGAGCGTGAATGTGACCATCCTCCGCGCGCCGGACCCCACCGGTGGCCGTAAAGGTCACCGCGTGACGGTGCAGTGGACCAACACGCCGGACCCAGCAGCGACCGCCTTCATCGAGTGCTCTGGGGAGAGGGGGTGGTGCGCCGCAAGAACTTGCCGATCGAATACAACGTCTGAAGGAAGGATGCGTCACTCAACACGATCACCATAGGACCTTATCCCATTCCCATAATTCTTTGTGCACTCCCAATGATATTAAATATTGTATGTGTATGTAAATTTCTGTGATCATCACTTTGTATCTTCTTTTGTTGTTGCAAATGTATGTAATATATTGTTATGTAATGTAATAAAATGATTTGAAGTTGTTTTGTTACGGCAAAAATGTACAGGCCTTGGGAATGGAAAAAGGGGGAGTAAAACCAACCAAAAAATAATCTTTCTGTAGTTTGCTTCCTTCTAATTCTTAGCACTGCTACCTCACCAGATTTGCAGAAATTTAAAAATTTTAATGTTCGAATTCGGGTTCAGAATTTGTCGAAAAAATTAATCATTTCTTGAAACATACAGCACACACACATACATGTGCACAACTCAATGTCTTAAGAAATTATTATCATAAAAACAAAACTGACCGGTTCATCGTTATAAATTTTTATGCTTCCACACCCCAAATTAAAAAAAAAGAGAGAGAAAAGCGCCAGTTTTGGCGCACAACAATTATTTAGGAGGCATAAAAGACGCAATTTGAGCCCAAATATCATGGAATGGATCCTCGCCACGTCTATTGCGTCTTTTATTTTCATAAATACCTTGTATAAGAGGTTTAAATTTCTTGTGCCTTACTCTAAATCTTTATTTCATAAATACTTTTTAAACATTAATAATAATATAATTCTATATTAAAAAAAGAGTCAAAAAAAGTACAAACAATTCTTTCTTTAAGACTGAATTTGCAATGAAAAATCAAATGAAAAACAAAAACCGGATTTTCAAGTTCCAACATTTTCCGGTGTGATCCAAAAAAAACCCGGTGAGGCCCAAAAAATCCGGCCGGAGGCCGGTCCGGTGGCTAGCACTAGTGATTTGGCAAAACTAAAAAAAGATATTGTTAGTTAACTTAATTTTTTAAGTTCTTATATTTTGTTCTATTGTTGTTTTATATTTATTCTGAGACCATGATTTGCCTGACCTTAATTTTTAGCCCAAACAATTGCATTTTCAAATTGAACCAAAGATTTTTACACAATTTCAACAATTTGTCAATGTTTATCCAACTTCTTCATCAAAGTTTTTGACCTGTCGCGCTGCTGCCTTCTCAACAAGTGTTGGACGAAAACAAAGTAATCAGCAAACAACACAACACAACAATGGCGCAACTCCATCAAGAAGACATCATAACAATGCCCACAAAGAAGATCGTCTTCAACGCACCTTTCGACAACACCGCCAACTACTACATGCGGGTACATTTGCACGCGTTGCATTTGATATGCGTAAAGAAGCATAATCGTTTTTAAAATTCAGATCACCAACCCGGGACGACGCGCATCGGCTATGCCCTAATGACCACCAAATCGCAGCGCATCCACATGACACCGCCGAACGGAGTGCTCGGTCCAATGGAGAGCGTGAATGTGACCATCCTCCGCGCGCCGGACCCCACCGGTGGCCGTAAAGGTCACCGCGTGACCGTGAAGTGGACCAACACACCGGACGCAGCAGACACCGCCTTCAAGCCCGAGTGGCTCACGGGAGAAGGCATGTTTTGCCGCAAGAACTTGCCGATCGAATACAACGTCTGAAGGAAGGATGCGTCACTCAAACACGATCACCATAGGACCTTATCCCATTCCCATAATTGTCTTTGTGACTCCCAATGATATTAAATATTGTATGTGTATGTAAATTTCTGTGATCATCACTTTGTATCTTCTTTTGTTGTTGCAAATGTATGTATGTATTCTATGTTATGTAATGTAATAAAATGGTTTGAAGTTGTTTTGTTACGGCAAAAAAAATGTGCAGGCCTTGGGAATGGGCAAAGGGATAGAGTAAAACCAACCAAAAAATAATCCTTTTGTAAAATTTGCTTCCTTCTATTAGCACTGCTACCTCACAAAGATTGCCAGAAATGAAAAATTTAAATGTTCGAATTAGGGTTTTCTCGAAAAAATTACTTCTTGATACAAATACACACATGTGCAACTCAAAATATTGAAAGAAACCACATGTGTCTCTAACAATCAAAATATTTCTTGAAAGATACAAAACACATGCAATTGTTAGAGCTGTGCGAGAAAGATTTTTACCGAGAATCGAGAACCGAGACCGGGAAATGACCCGAGAACCGAGGACAAGAACAAGACATTAAAAATCCGAGAAATTTCTCGGCTCGAGAACCGATAAATTTTTTAACAAATTATTATATTTATTCTTAACTTAAAAAATTAATTCATTCATCAAAATTGAAGTGCAAAATTAAGAATAGAAAATTCTCATAAAATTAGCCTACTAAATTTAATTTCTTATCCAGAGTTCAGTGCGACCCATGTACGACCAGGGTGGCGATTTTGCCCCAAAGTTGGGGTGTTTCAATCAAAGTTAGACCAAAATTCACAAAAGAGAATAAGAAAATTAGGGGAAAAACGCATACATACCAAAGAAATTGGCAGAAAATTGCCGATTTACCATGCATTTTAAATGTCTGTTGTCATGGCAGTTCGTATAAAGCAGTGGCTAATGTTATACCAATCTTTCAAACATTTTATGAGTCAAAATTATAGTATTTATGAAGGCAAACTCTCTGGGTCGGAAAGACTAATTGTTATTAATTCATATTGTACGAAATGCAAAATTTGATGAACTCTGCCATTGACTCAATTGGTGCCTGCTTTTGAAGAAAGATGAGGCTATAGAACAGGGTTCGGATTCGTACCTTATTTCAAAGTACGTACTTTATTTTCGGCTTTCATGCTTTGAAAATTTGAAGGCGTACTTTATTCTAAAGATGTACTTTGAAAACGGCTTTTTGCCCAAAAATGTAAAAAATGTTAATTTTTAAGCCAGAATCCATTAGCAGATCAGACCCAAATTCTCAAATTTTTTCCCGGCGGCGCCTATCGGCACCACCTCCCCCCTCCCCCCACTTGGTGAAAAAATCTAAACATTTAAATAAAATAACGATTTTTTTATTGCAAATGATAATTTTTTGAAGTGTACTTTGAATTCACAAATTTTCCCGTTTATGTACTTTGAAATCGCGTTGGCTGTACTTTGAAATTGAGCTCGGCGGATCCGAACCCTGCTATAGAATATATCGGCTCTATTATATTAGTTTATAATAAATGTTTAATTCGAGTTTCAAACCGTATTAGACCTCAGAAAGAAAGAATAGCCGATCTATGAAAATGTATGAACCAAAATATACCAAAATTCTAACTAGAGATCGGACAGGGTCGGGCCCGGCACAGGTTTTTGCAGGGCCCGGCGACCCGGCACCTGCGTTTTTTTGGAAAGACAGGGTTGACAGGGTTACAGGGTTGACAGGGTTTTAAGCGGCAGGGCACGGAACCCGGTCGTTTTTGAAAAAGGCCAACCCGGCCCGGCCCTGCGGAATTTGACAGGGTTTTACAAGGTTATGATCTTGGCAAGATTTGAAATTTCATAGCAAAAATGCAATAAAATAAAAGTTGCATTTTTGACTTGGGCCATATGCCTTTGGCATTGATTCCGCCCACAGATGGGGGCAATTTGCCGTAAGAGACTACGGTTATTGGTTTGAAATTGTAAATAAAATCATAAAAATCCATGGCTAAAATTTTTAGTAAGTTAATAGTTTAGATGCTAGTGTGCAAAAAGTCTTATTCTCGTCATTATTATTGCTCGGCTAGGATGTCTCCAATGGTTCGCCTGATTTCATAATTGTCTGTTTACGACTTCATCCAACTGACAACTGACTGCATCCATTTGTTTTTCGAAAGTATTGACCAGACGTTTCTGGTTGAACCGAATCAATTTTCCTTACTCATATTGTAGTTACAAGTAGTGTTCGGCAAATGGGGTTTTCGGTAAAACGGTAACGGTAAACCGGTAATTACCGTTACCGAAAATTTACCGAAATTTGCCAAAAATGCTTTTCGGTAAAACGGTAACGGTAAACCGGTAATTACCGCTACCGAAAATTTACCGGAATTTGCCCAAAATGGTTTTCGGTAAAACGGTAACGGCAAACCGGTAATTACCGTTACCGAAATTTACCGGTGTAAAAAAATCGGTAAACCGGTCGGTAAACGGTAAAAATTTAAATTACTGTCATTGTATTTTAATCTTTTGTTTACATACTTATATTTAATTTCTTATTGTTATCCTAATAAATAAACCATTCTGTATTCCTGTTCAGTATCTCTACAATATTTATAGCTTATTTTTTCAATGAGTGCTATTTGGAATATTAACCTCTACACAAAATTGTCTAAAGATGAAGCAGAATGCAATAAATTCGCGACTATTTTAAGCACCGAATTGTCGGAACATGTTAATTTATGCTTATCTAATTAAATCGAATTGAAAACAATATATAAAGGTCTGTCCCAGCATTGAGTTCGAGCGCGAAAAATTGTTAACAGAAATCCGCATTGGATTCGCAGGGCAAGAAAATAATAGGTATTCTTAAAGCCTTTAGACTTATGAAAAATTTCCAACTGAAGATTTAAGGGTTTACGCCGTTGGCCATTATTTGGACCCTCGCCTCAGAGACCAATTTGTTTCAAACGTGATCGGATTTCAGGCAAAGGTTGAAACGTGGATTAAGGCCGAGATTGGCCTCGACGAGAGTGAAAACCTTCAACCATTGGGCGAACCAATTGATGAAGGTTATTGTAAAATTGTGGCATACTAGTTATGTTCGGTTAAAACGCCGAGAGCGGCGTTGAAAAAATCCATAAAAAAGGGAGAATGTACCTCGGTAACTCAATCGTAGAGCTGCCCGCGCATTGGATGGAGGCATGGGTTCGATTCCCAAACGAGGCCTAATATTTTGCCCATTTCGTATTTGATTAAGTTATAGATGGAAAAAATATTCAAGTCTATTTTTCCATTTGAAGATTCGACGTTTATAAGTTTATGGCCTATTTGTTAACAGATTTTCACCAAAAATGATAAATTTTGGATCTTTTTTGCAAATTTTTTTGAATATTAAACAAATTCGTTTCAAAAATTGTAAAAATTGAATATTTTTTTCATTTTTACTCAAAAGTAAGAAATCCGAACAAAATAAGAACAATGGGCTGAAACCAAACAAAACATATGAGAATCCTGGGTTAACCCTCCAGAGCACCGATTTATGTCAAGCCAAAATCCCTATTTTAGGTAATTTGTAATACTTTTGTAGCGCACAAATTCGCAATTGCCCAATCGGGTCAAAATTATTAGAGTCCGGTAAAAAAAATTTCCGGGAACGGGAATACAAAAAAAAAAGCGGGAAGTGAATCCCGTTCGGGAATTTTCTTCAAAAATTTTATTCAATTTTTTTAATTGGTAAGTCTTTTTATAAGCATATTTTATTTAAATGTATGAGAAACAACTAATTTCCGGAGTCATTTATTCTAAAAAATATATATTTCTGCAAGTTCTGGAACAGGTGGTATTGCTGATTGCGTGAACTTGCGTGTTTTTTGGCGGTTGCGGATTGCGTTTGCGTAAATTTTTTTTGGGATTGCGTCCATCCCTGTTCTGGACTCTCTCAAATGAGATATATTTCCAAATTTTGTAGTGAAAACGCATTCGATATCAATTTTTTTGATCATAAATATAGAAAAAAAATTAGAAAAATTTTTAGAAAAAAATCGAATTTTCTTTATTTTTGAGGGCATTTTTTGATAATTTTTAAGAATTTTTTTAGAGAGGTATTTTTCGTTTTTATTGCATTTTTCTCATTAAATTTTCCAAAAATGCCAAAATATGGACATAAAATATGGGCAAAATGCCAAAATATGGACAAATATGGACATAAATCGCGAAATATGGAAAAATATTGAAAATATGGATTTAAAAAACCGTCCTAGAAGCTTCAAACCAAGCTAAAAACATGTTTTGCATGCGTTTTAGGCCGTTCCGAGTTCAGGAAAAAAATATGGATTTCCATATAATTGGCAGCCCTACTAATTAGATAAAAGAATTTTGTTGATCGTTTATTTTAAAATTTTTCCAGGATTGGACTTAGTCTTAATCTTAATATTTTAGAGACCGAATATTTTCCAGAAATGCCAAGACCGGCTCCCGGTCGAAATACGGGTTTTTTACTCATGGGAAATCTCGTTCCGGAAATGCATCCCAGTCTGGTTCCATAAAAAAAAATTGGCCTCTACAGCAGGGATCTCATATGAAAATTTTCATTAAAGGAACATCCAGACTAAAAAAAAATTTTGGGGTCAAAAAAAGAACATAGCTTAAAAATTCTTTCGCAGCTATTGTATTATCAATTTATCTAAGTAAATGAATATTAAATATTTTCATTAATCATTTTAGGCAATTTGGGATTGGAAATAAGTAAATCGTAGATTTCGGAGCAAAATTTTTAGCTGTCAGGCTTTGAAATGAAACAAAAAAGTTAATTTTGAAAAAAGAAGGGTCGGCGGTGCCGATAGGCGCCGCCAGGAAAAATTTTCAAAATTTAAGCTTGACAAAAAATGGCCAATTTTTGAGATAAATTTTGAGAAAACCTACGGAATGGAGGTCCGGTGGTGCTATAGACGCCACCAGGCGAAATTGCTTCAAAAAATTGTAAAAAATAGTAATATTTTCTTATTTTTTACCTCACTGTAAGAAAAAAGAACAAAATATCAACAGAAGGCTGAAAAAGAACATTTTATTCGAAAAAAGATGCTTTTTGATTTAAAAGATTCGACCTCTCCAAAAAAAGAACATTTCTTTAAAAAAAGGACTTCTTACATCCCTGCTCTACAGAGATTGTGCTATAAATAAGAACAATTTTGTTGCAATTTTCATGCGTACAGCAGCAGTTGTCATAACAATTGTTCATTTATCCTTAATTGTTTTTGCATTTAAACATTCCATGGCCAATAAAAATTCGTGTTTTTAAATAGGCAATTTGTTTAATAGGGATGCCAACCGACGTCCAGAAGAAAAAAAAACCAAAAACTGAATTCAATGGCTTCAAAAAATTCGTAAAAAGAAATTCTAACTCCAAAAATGTCGGGAATCGAAATTCCGAAGAAATCAGTGGCCTCAAAAAACTGCAGAAGTCTTAATTCCGACCCGAAAATTTCGCATTTCGCAAGACGACTGACATCCCAGATATTTTTACCTCTTGTAAGGATTGCAACACTTTTTTGTTGTTGCATTTTTTGTTATGCATCATCCATCCTGTTTTTCAATGTACGTACACACATACATATGGGATGTTGTGCTCTAATTGTGTGAATGACCTCAAATTTCGTCCTTCTCCCACTCCTCAACCAATTCTTTTGAATTGTATCGATTTCAGCGGACATTTAGGAAGAGGGGGCGGGGGGAGGGGTGAGAGTAACCCACGAAAAAAATTAGTTCAGCAGACTTTTATTTTTATTTTTTATTGGATTCTCCTTTAAGATTTCGAGCTAATGACCGGATGGGTCAAAATCCTGGTCAGGATTTTAAATCGGGATCCGCATCAGGGGTGGGGCGCGGACCAAAAAATCCCTCGGTCGCGGACCAAATTTGCCGCGGTCGCGAATCGTGGAAAAAAAACGCCGCGAATCGCGGATCGCGGATTTTTAGCAAAAAACACGCTACAAAATTAATTTTTTTTTTAACACAAATGCCGCGAATCGCGGTCGCGGATGAAATTTGCCGCGGTCGCGAATCGTGCGTCGCGAATCGCATCGCGGCCCCACCCCTGATCCGCATAGCGATTCTTTAAACTCGGTCTGTCTTGGTTTTCTGATATTGCTGGTCACTAATTTTGTAATATTTTTTTTCCTTAACGGCCTCTGGTTTTTTAATTTTGCCGGTGACTAATTTTATATTCAATATTTAATTTTTTCTTAATGTGAAAAATCGTTCCTTCCATGCTGCAATTAAAATGGGATAGTAAAAGGGGAAAGCGAATGCAAAAAAGGACCGACGAATGGCCAATTTTTGCTGGAAAAATGACTCAGCAGCAGCGACCAACGGCTATACGACGCACATCATCATTTATAATGGAGGAGAGACAAAAGGGGTGAAATGGGAGAGGGGAGGGGCGAGGCGAAGGGAGCGGGAACGAGCGCGAGAGAGAGAGAGGGTGAAAGAGAAGAGAAAGAAAAGCAGATAAAGGATATCATTAGAGAAAAGGAAAGGAGAAAAAAGGGCAAAAAAAGTGATAGAAAAAAAGAAGGGAGAGTGAAGAAAGAAAGGAGAGAAAGAGAAAAAAAAATAAAGTGAGAAAAAAGTGAAAAAAGGCCATGGAAAGACAGAAAGAGAGTGAAAATGACAAAGGAAGGAATCAATGGAAAGAGCGCGAAAGGAGACAAAGAGAGAGATAGAAAGAGAGTAGAAGGAAGAGAAAAAAGATTATAAAAAATGAGGAGAGAAACCCACAAAGAGAGATGAGAGAGAGAGAGGGGGACGAACGAATGGAAGAGAGAAAGACCGTGAGTAGAAGAATAGAGGAAAAACACATTGCGGCTGAAGAGAGGGGAAATGGGACGGGCTGGGGTGGTGTTGGAATGTAGTGAATCCTCCCCACAAAATATAAATTCATTGCAATTGCAAACAAAATTTTCTACGTCTGTATGTAGGGTATTCCAATAAGTTTTATCAAATATGTTTTCCCATCGAGCAATTTGGCAAAATGTTAAGTAAATTCAAAACTAAAACAAATTATTTTTTTCAGAAAATTCCTTTCTTTGGGGTACAATTTTCCCCGACTCGGGGAATTCTTCGAAAAAGGGCTAATAATTGCGGGGACGGGGTCGGGGGTGCAACCCTAATTTAAACTACTGGAATTTTTTTTTCAATTTTGATTTTTGCTTCTTTTTTTTTTACTATGTATAAATTCGCTGCACTTTAAGTTTTTGATCTTGCTCAAAGTGATATTTATTTTGCCAAATTTGAAAATAAAAGAAAATTAATCTAAATTTATTTTATGTTCATTTTTTCACAGAACACCTTAAATAGCACGACACATCCGCGTTGGACTACCAACTGCGCATTGATGGGGTTTCTTTGAAAACGTTGATTGGTACGGTGTAAGCTGTGCAAAATGTAATCTTTTTGCTGAGTATTTAATTTCTATGCTTTTTTTTTTTTTTTTGCTTAATTCGCAATTTTTTAAGCTTTGATGAAGATGTGTTGTTTTTCGAATTTCAATAGGCCAACAAAATCTTTTTTTTGGAAAACTAGTCAACAAAATTTTTTTTATCTGATCGAAGACGAATTTTGTTTAAGAAAACAATAAATTGGTTTCCCATTGTGAAAAGAAGATTCTTTTACTTCCAAATATAAGAATTTTTGGGGTATCATTCGAAAGCTTTGCTTTTTTTGATTTCTATAATAATTCCTTTTTTTGTTTCATTTCTAGGCACTCATTCAACCCAGCGTCAGTGTGCATGCGCAGTACTCGAACGACGTGGACGAACAGCGCATTGACGAATTGGTGCAAATGGGAAAGGTGTTTTTCTGAAATTTTTTTAGGTCGATTCTTAGGGGTGTATTTTTTGTTTTTTTGCAGTTTTGTTATTAAATTTAGGACAAAACGCCAAAATAGTGGCAACAAATTATTTTAGTTCTTCCAAGATAATTTTTTTTAGTGGCAAAGCTCCAAAATAGTGATTCCTAATGATGAATAGTGGCGTTAAAACGAAGAATTTTCGAGCTAAAAATGTGTTTTTCGTGCATTTCTCGTCAAAATAAAAGCCGCAGAAAAAATAGTTAAAAAACTAAGAATCCTCGCCCTAATTATAACTCACACTTTCCATGATTTTTTCAGCAATTATTGGACAAAAAAAAATGTCCGAATTGCCCTACTACAGCAGCAGAAACAACAGCAGTAGAGGTGGACCTGCAGATGTACTCAACTGCGCGTTGATGGGTTTTTTCGAAAATGTTGATTGGCACGGTGTAAGCTGTGATGAATTGGTGCAAATGGGAAAGGTGTGTGACACGGGGGGAAAAGAAGAAATTTCGGCGCCGAATCTTTCATTTTTCGTTGGCCAAGCGAAAGCGAGAAGAAACGCAGAAGTGTTGGTAGCACAGCGTAGGCGCAGAAATAAGCGGATGGATGGACATTTTAGAAACTCGCAAGATGATCTTTTTTTGTTGCAAAGTGATAAATATTCTTTTGGTTGAAGAGAGGTGGTAACTCGTATTAGTTTTCAATTCAATGTTAATTAATAGGGCTGCGAAAAATATGGAATAAAAATGGCGAAATATGGCCATAAAATATGGATTAAAAATCGCAAAATATGGACATAAATATGGAAAAATGCCAAAATAAGGGGAAATATGGACAAAAAATTGCAAAAATATGACCTAAAATACCAAAAAATGTACTAAAATACAAGGATTAAGAAAAAATTAAAAAAAAAAACCATGGTAAATTGACTATTTTAAGCAAAAGCAAAAAAAATTTAATTTCAATAATTTATACAAAAACCTAAAAAATTTGGTGAGAAAATTTTTTGTTTATTAATAAAATTAATGGCAAGGATGAATAACAAAGATATGCTGCCATAAATTATTGTCCGAACCGGGTTTGGTCTAGTTATCTTTTTTGATCAGCATCAAAAGTTATGCTAACTTGAATCTTTTCAGATTTTTTTTTTGTTTGAAAAATTTGACCAAAAAAACCTAAACTTTCTTAGTGTGTTTCAGGGGTGGGGCGCGGACGAAAAAATCCCGCAGTCGCGGATCGCGAATGAAATTTGCCGCGGTCGCGAATCGCGGAAAAAAAGGCCGCGGATCGCGCATCGCGGATCGCATCGCGGCCCCATCCCTGGTGTGTTTAGCTCGGATAAACGTTCAAATAAAAATTGATAAATATTTAAATACCATGAAACTTTATACACAGACTCGCTCATTTTATTAGAAAATCCAAAAAAAAACTTACTCACGCTGAAACGACTCTCACACTAAAAAACTGGCGCTACCGGTCCGAGTGCCGAATAGAACAAAAAAAAAAAATTCCGAATGTTTTCCAAAATGGCTTTTGTTAAAAAAAAATGAAAACATAAAAGCCTAGAACTAAGCTAGCTTAAGCCTTTGCCAAAGTTTAGACCTAAATAAGACTTAATTATAGAGTAATGTCTGTTTAAAAAATCATTCGGAACTCGGCCTTTTCGGCACCCGGAATTTCGACACTCGGAGCGAAAGCGAAAAAAGCCACGCTAAAACGTCCACGCTAAACTGACCCGGTTCGGACAATAATTTATGGTAGCACCGACCCCTACCGATTATTGTCATCAAATTTTTTACTTCAGAGAAATTCCGCAAATTACTCAATTCAAATGGAGTGAGTACCTTGGTCATTTTTAAATGACAAAGAATCACCAGAAAAAGTTTAAAAGATTCAAATTTTCATAAATTCTTCATTTTGCATTCTTATCAATTTAAAAAAGCGAAACGGCAAATTTGGTAGGAATTTAGTGATTTTCTGAAGGATGAAAATCAGGGCTCTTAGTCTCGATGTATTTCCAAGGCTTTGGCAGCCGAAAAAATCTTTTTTAGACAGATTCGAGCTTGAAAAAGGGGGCGGGAATGAAATGCACAATAGGGTACCTTTTGTATTTTATTTTCAAGAATTATTATTTTTTGTTTAAGGATTCAGAAGGTATAAAATCGATGTAAAATACTTTTTTTTTGAAAAAACTTTTTCTTTAAATCATTTTCCCGTCGGAATTTAGGGAGTGTATCGAAAAGAGGGAGATTTCGTAACAATCGCGGGGGGGGAATTAACCTTGTTCCAACTAATTCATTTTTTTTTGGGCTTTGTTTGTTCAGATTGAAAAGATGTTGGAAATGGTTGGGACCGTTGGGCTGTGAGTTCGACGTATATTTAGAGCACCTTTTTTTTAATTTTCATTTTCAATTTTTTAAGCCATTGATGCTTTGTCTGCTGGTGTCCTTTGGGGCATAGCTGAGGCCGCATCGGTACAGGTAGATATTTAAATTGAATTGAAATTCAAAATAAAAGGCAAATACTGTAACCATAGTAGTAAGGATTTTTTGCTTGAAAAATTATTTATTTTATTTTTTGTCTGACCGAAGACGATTTTATACAAGAAAACGGAGAAATGTATTCGTCCCCCATTGTGAAAAGAAAAATTGAACCAAAAAAGTTCAAATTTTTTGAAGAATTACTTTCCCCCTTTGGTCAATTTCAAAATTTTTTATTTTAATTTTCAATTTTTCACAGGACGCGTTGAAGGAGCACGACACGTCCGAGGTGGACTACAAACTGCGCATTGACGAGCTTCAGTATTTTTTGGAAATTTAAAACCGATTAGGATCCGGAAATTCCTAATTGCCTAACTTAAAACAACCTTTAGGATTAACACTACTATTAGGGTAATGAGATCATATTTTCGAAAGAAACCATTATATAACTCACGCTTGCCATTAATTTTTCAGAAAATGTTGGACGAAAAAAAGTGTATCAATTGCGCAGCAACACCATTAGAAGAAACGACAGCAGCAGAACCAAAACCAAAAGCACCAAACTGGTCGCTGGTATGGAAGGCTCAATGTATGAATTAAAATAATTTTTTTGCCTGGGATAAATTTTCAGTTTTATGCCCCTCCCTTTCATTAAACAGCTTTAGCAGGTGGCAATGTGACCGCGCAAACCACCGCTTCAAAGGACCAAGACATTCTGATGTCAGCCAAAGGACGAAGAGCGCATTGACGAACTAGTGCAACTGGCAAAGGTGTGAAACGGAGGGATAGGACGTACCAGATCAGTAAAAGATGTTTTTTTTTTTTTTGCAATTTCTCTGTCTATTTTAATGTTGTCCGGTGTACGGATTTTTGTGAATAAACATATTTGACGGTATGAAATTCCATAGGGGGGAGGGTGGGGAATTGACCCATTGAAAAGTGATCAGGTAGAGACAGAATTCATTTTAAAAAGGTACGGAATACAATAAAAAAATAATGGTCAACGAGTAACAAGCAGGTAGAGAGAAGAAAGGCTTTTTGAGCAAGAGATTTTGTGATTGGAGAAAGAAAAAAATATTAGAAAATTGAGTTGAAAAAATTTGGAAATAAATAATTATTTTGGGACACATGACAACACAATAACAAACAATGACAACAACAGATCAATTGGTCGTCGGCGAAAAATTGCGGATGGCATAACGGGTCTGCTCGTAGACAATGTAGGTGATCACGGAGTAGGGCAACTGCTTGACAGTGCCGGCCAACACGCCTTTGTACAGGCCTTGAAACAAAAAATGGGAGGGGGTAATTCGGAATTAATTGGTCAACAAACGCCACCATTATGGGTTTCAATCTTTGTAAGGTAAACAAACCCAACTCCTACTTTGTTAGGTCTCTCTCTTTTTATTTTGTTCTGTTATACAAAAAGACTACCTCACCTTTTTCAGTTTCTAAATTTACTACATAAAAGTACGAGTCGGGTTTTGTCCCTTTGAAAGCCAATAACCAAGACGAGGGGAGGGGGGGACCTCCCAAGTTGGTGTCGAACTTTTCTGAATTCCCCCTCCAAAAATTTTTTATTACGGGTCTGATTCTGTGACCATAAAAAACTTATGGAAAAAAATACGCGGATTTGAACTTCATTTAATTCATATCATTTGACAGCAATTTCAACCATTTGGCCATTATTCTTCACAAAAAAATAATAAAAAAATGTTTCCGAGACCTCGTAACAATGCGGTCATATCTATTGTTCAGTTACATATTACGGCCACAGCTAACATGAGCTTTATAGCTGAATGAGATGGCAAATTCAGGAAAAAATTGGCCTTCCCTTTTCAAACAAAAAGATAAATCGCACCTAATGGTCCTTCGCCCTTCAGAGTCCGCACGAGGCAATCCCATGTGCCAGCGTAATGGGTGAAAGGGTCCTGCAAAAAAAGAACACAGTAATTGTAATTTTTTTTTTCTGATTTGGTTAAAATCAGGGACAGAAGGAAATCGGTCACGAATTTAAGAATTGGGAATGAATAGTAATAAGAATTTTTGTTTTTTCAGACCAGAAACAGTAATTCCGATATCAAAATTTTCACAAAAATAAAAACTCAAGTCTAAAAATGTAGATTTTTGAAAACCTAATCCAAGTTTTTTAATCTAACCTTGTTTTTTTTTAAAGTTACCACAAGTTTTTTTGAAAACCTAACCCTGGTTGTTAAAAAATAATCCATTAGTTTTTCTAAAAAAATTCGCATTGTGTTCATCGCTCTAACAAAGCCACCCCCCCCCCATAAAAGTTTCATAATATCGAAACAAAATTTCTCTCACCTGAAGTCGCGTGCGCACCACTTGGTAAGGGAATGTGATGGTGGTCGACATGCACTTGGAGCTAATCGAAAAGGTCAAATAGTCAATCGGCGACAGTTGCGAGTCGCGCGGAATGCCACGCGCACTGCAGCGCCAATCCTTCAGCCAATTGTAAAGGGCAAATTGAACGGCGCCGTTCAGCGTGCCGAACAGGCCGGGCACAAAACCCTGTGAACACACATAAAATATAATACTTATCGGCTTCGTTGTAAAGTTCTAAATACCCCCATATTTTATTTTCTGTTCTACACCCACCGAACCCGGCCACCCATTACTCACGCGCGGTTTTCACTTATTCCAAAAGTCCTCCTCCCCCTTAAAATATTGATTGCCAAAAAAAATACGAAGACCAAAATTGGAATTTTTATTTGAATAAGGGATAAAAAAAATGGTTACCCCACATTTGCGCCTCGGACATTTGCGCCTAACAATAAGTCCGAAATTCAGTTTAGATTTGACTTTTAAAAATTCAAGAAAGTTTTATAATATGTAAATGGATGTCACGAATGGTTGTGGCCAAAAATGCTGTTCTTCGAGAGTTTTTGAAATAATAAGATAATAACCATTTATACAAACATACGAATTCTTTTTTCAAAAGCACTACAAATGCTGTTTGGTTATGGTTTATTAAGCCTTAATTGTTTTTGGGTTGGTTAAAATTAAATTTGAACAGGGTTTTGGACATAGGCGCAATGTCTAGACATGGCCATAGTTAAGGTTAAAAATAATTTTGCAACTAAAAAAAGGCTTTGGCGGTCCGACCTCGCCTAACCCTACTCTAATGATAACAAAAAAAAACTTTATATTCTTTTTTTTTCTTGCTTACCTTGTAAAATCCGCGTACCCCCTCGCCGTGCCAAGTCTGTCGTACACAGTCACCAAGTCCGCGATAGCGATGCGACTGAAGCACCTAATTTTACGAATTAGAAATTGGAAAAAAAATCCATCATTAACCCTTTATATTTCTTGTGGCCAAAATTTTAATTTCCAATACATTTATAACGCATCAAAATTTCGATTAAAAAAGTTTTATGCTTATCAGAATTCCGGTTCCCGGATAGGTTCAGCGCCATCACATGCCCGTACCAGGCAGCGAAAATTCTAATTTTTTCTTGAAATCTCCTTGGGATGGAGATTCACGGAATGGGTGATTGCCTTAATTGTTATAACCCTGCGCCAAACCCTAATAAATGCTAATTACGTAAAAAATCCGCCTCATGAAATTTCAAACAAAAAAAATTTGTTTTGTTTTGCCCCACTTGTTGTTTGTTGGCCAGCACACTGTCCGCTGCAACTGTAGTCGCCGCCAATGATTCATACTGTAGGCACAACCGTGTCTTACACACCCACAACGGGTTGGTCACCGACAGAATGAGCGTCCCGGTGAGGGAGCCGGCCAACAAATTGTCCACAATGGGCCAGTCAGGTACAGTGTGCAGACGGGCACGTATGCGCTCATAACTTAAAGCAAGAAAATAAAAAATAACGCAGAACCCATGGGGACGCCAAAAAAAAGTAGCCAGACCCTTAGTTTCGGGAGAGGGAGGCGGCGGCTAAACTCAAAAAGCACATTTTAATCTCAGCCCACCGTGACTAATCCCTTGAAAAAATTTTGAGAATTTCACGAGGGGGGAGGGTAGAGATAAGAAATGGGAGGCAGAGCAAAAAATCCAGTGGTCGGAGAACACGTAAAAATTTACAGCTGTCGCGAAAAAAAAATGCCATGAACCGCGCGTCGAGTTCAACCCCTACCGATAGACAAACAGGCTTATGAGCGAAACTATTTTTTTTGTGAAATTTGTTAAAGGTTTTGCCAAAAATGGGAAACTTTTGTTTCAAAAATCAATTTTATGAATCTGATCCTTTTTGTAAAATGGGAAACCCCAACAAACCTACCCCAAAAAAAATGAGTGACGCCTTAACCATAGCTGGCCATTGAAAAAATCTAATAGCAGCCAAATAGTATTTGCCAACATTCCGTCTTCCAAAATATTCAAATGTAACCCAAATAAAGTACCATACAATTGAAAGTACAGTCCCCACGAGATGGGCGATGCAATTGCAGCGGCCGACAGTCCCCGGTAAAGGCCTCGGAGTCCATTGGCCGCAAAAATACTGCGCGTCGCGTCCAAATAGCCTTTGTATTGGGGCCTCAATGTACTGCCTTCGTTTGCTGAAATAGATAATACAAAAAAATGTCTATTGACTTAAGGTACACGTCACCTTCCTTTTTGTCAATTTTTTTCAGGTCTTTAAAGTCATACAAAACATAATTCTGTGGGATTTCAGAATTTTGACTACAATATAATTTTTCATGGCGCACAACTCAAACCAAAAATTGAAAGACCAATTTTCGACTCAACTAGTTCAAAAAAGTAAAAGCAACCAACAAATACCTTAAGAACGCCATCATAAAAAAATGTAACAATTTTGGTGAATAAAATAAATTTTTAGTGTTTATTCATTCGACTTTTTGTCCGATTTTTCGCAAAATACATTAAATGTCATTGGCTGGTTTTGAAAACCAAATGGTGGAAGCTTTTGTTTTTTTGACAATTTATTTTCAAAATATTCCACAATAAAAAGAATATTCGAGATCAGTAAATCAAAAAAATTTGAAAACACTTCCTTATTGCACAAATAAAACCCAAAAAAAAATTAGCGCCAACAAAAAACCTGACATTGAAAAAAAAAACCCCAATGGCTGACCCGAAAATCGCACTTTCAACAGGTCGAATGGATGGCAAACTGCTGTGCTGGTAAGTCCACCGGCAACGCCACCAATAAAATGCTCATATCCGGCCAACATCTGCTGCAGCAATTTTGATTTTTGTTGAGAAAATAGTCCCTAAAGTTTTATTTAAAAAAACAAATAATAAGTCCTTGGAAAAATCCCATACACATATGAAAATAAAGCATTGGAAGAGCCAAAACAGTTTATAATTCAATTCTATAGATTTATAACTAGTATGGAACCTGGGTTTGAGTCTTAGACAACCAACAAAAAGCCCAAATCTAAACCAAAAAAGTCAAAATCTCACCCCGATATAATCTCACCTTGTTAAAATTTCAAAAATTTCATTTAAATTAAAATTGTCAAATTTTCTTTTAAATACAGTTTAGCCTTTATTGGGCCGAGATTTTCTGTTATAGAAACGAGATTTGATCAGCTGAGCTGGGATTGTGTCGGGGTGAGAAATTTGTCGGCGCACGCAGCGAGGATTTAAGCAAAACACAAAAAGAGCTAATACATAACGCCACAAATACATAAAAACTTTTTCGTCATTTTTAAATTGCTCTGTCATTTTGTCACAACGCCAATTTTGTCTCATCAAATACAAAAGGCCAAAAAAAGTCTCAAAACTTTGTGCCAACAGTTGTTTGCTCTCCTCAAAAGAACCAGTTGCAAAAGGACCAATTTCTGTCAGGACGCCATCTGTGTGTATTTCATGACAAATGTGTTCAAAATTTGACTGTCCTCTCACAAATTCGACAAGTGCGGCGTCCATCAGCTTAATTTTGTTTATTCTTTCATTCAACAACAAAAAAAAAAATGGAAGATGGAAATTACCCGGTCGGGGTCACTTTGGCGTGAACCGTTTTGGCGTGGGCGATCCTGGCGCGGTTTGATATAACTTTTCTCAGAAGCAACCAAACTAAGCATTCTTAATATCATTCGATTGCCCTTGGTAAGGTCTATAAGCTTGCAAAATTTCAAAAATTTGGTCAATGTATAAAAAATTAGGTTGAAAAAACTCAAAAAAAAAAAATAATTTTCGTTTTTTTTTTGACCTTAACTTTTTTAAACATTGACCAAATTTTTTGAAATTTTGCAAGCTTATAGACATTACCAAGGGCTATCGAATGATATTAAGAATGCTTAGTTTGGTTGTTTCTGAGAAAAGTTATATCAAACCGCGCCAGGATCGCCCACGCCAAAACGGCTCACGCCAAAATGGCCCGTTCCGAAATTACCGTATTGAATGTTTGAGGAAATAACGGCGGGTCCAAAAATGAATCAAATTCATTAAAAATCTCGGCGTTATCTTCCGCCGGTGGTATCATTTGGTTTGTCATTTTTGCCCGTTTTTTTATTCTTTTAAGCATTTCATCCGAAGTTTCGTCAAATTTATGCCGAATTAATTTTTCGTAATTTTCGCTAATTTTATTTTCCCATTTTAGTTCAATTCCCATTCGAACGGTTATTTCTTGGAATGTCTCTTTTTGTATGTCCGAATTTGCTTCATAATTCAATTCGTTAATCCCATGGAATAATTTTGGTTCGAAATATCTGACAAAAAGTGTCTCCAATTTGTGCCCATTCCTTGTTGCGTGTTCCGAATTGAAATAAAATTTCCAAATTTTTGACAGAATATTCACTGTCTCAGTCACTCTAGCAAAAGCATAAATTTTGTCCAAATAAAACATTGGCTTCACTGCGGGGAACCCGGCGTACACACGGAACAAATATTCGTATAAAATGTCCAAATATTTACGGTACTTTTGGCATTCTGTTTGCTCATATTCTTTAAATTCATTTCCAATGTTGGCACAATGCCAATTCTCTCTCAAAAAGCACAGAGTGCCAAGATGAAACTCATATTCTCGCGTTAAGTCACCATTTATCAGTTCATCATTGAATTCATTTGTAGCGAAAAATTGCTCAAAATTGAGCGGATCGTTCAAAAAAATGACCATTCCAGTCTGAAAATTTCCAAAATCAGAAGAACATTCAATCCAAAGAATCAAATTTCGTGTCAAAAATCAGAAAGTTTTAATATAAGATTTGCAACTTTAAAAAGCAGTTTTATTCAACAAAAAAAAATTAATTTTTTAGAATATTTGTACACAGCGGAATTTTTTTAGCTGTTTAGTTGGGGTCAAAGGAAAACGTACAATGGCAATTCGTACTTTTCAAATGGGTGTGGCCATAACTTTTTTTAAGTCACCCAAATTTTTCAAACTTGGTATCATTAGAAAGCTCTACATGTTTAAAGATATAATTAAGCCGAAGCTAAGCGATTAAGCATCTCACAAAAAAGTTATAATGAAAATAACATTAAGAATTCACCAAAGCAGACATCGCAATTTATATAAATTATAACTTTTTTGTGCAATGCTTAATCGCTTAGCTTCTGCTTAATCATCGCTTCTAAACATGAAGAGCATTCTAATGATACCAAGTTTGAAAAATTTGGATGACTTAAAAAAAAGTTATAGCCACATCCATTTGAAATTGTACGAATTGCCTTGACACCGTTCGGTTGGGATGAGACATTAAATATTTATTTCAAAAAGGAAGGATCGGCGGTGGGTGCCTATAGGTGCCGGTGGGAAAATTTCAAAATTTGTGTATTTAGTAACAAATGTTGACAAAATGACCAATTTTTAGGAATTTTGAAAAACCTAAGTGAATGGAAAGTAAGGTAATACCGAAGAGCAGCACCCCGGTCGGGAAAATTTGAAAATATTAAAGAAAATCGACTAAAATAATAAAAAATACAAATTCTTATCTCTTTTTTTTTTTTTTACTCAGAAAGAATATGAAGCGAACCCTTTTTTATTTTTGTCAAATTTGTACCCTCATTCAAAACAATAGAATCCTTGTTTTAATCAGAAAGTGATGTCAAAATTACCGAAACATAATTTTCTCGGTTTTCAAAACAAAAACTCTATTAGCAAGGCTTGGATTTGTAAGCACTTAAAATTTATGAATATATATGATCAAGCTGGGGGAGCTTTTGAGGGAAAAACTTGGGGGCGGGCCGGCTTTGAACCGGCGCCTCTGGCTTTCCGGACCAGTGTTCTACCAGCTAAACTACCGACCCTGCCCTTTCCGGCTCCCCACTTTGCCCGATCATAAGGGATCACTCTTCTCCTCCATTGATCCCATTTCTCTTTTAGTGAAGCTTCTCTTCACTATATCATTTACATAAAACCATAAAGTTTTACTTACCGTTATGTATGCTTTTGAAATGGAAAAGTGGGCGAAAAAAAGGAGAAGAAGAAATGTTTTCATTTTGAAGAAAAGCAAATATCTAAAAGGAACGGAAGTTTCAAGCAAATTCTTTGCAGCATTTATTTTTTCAAATATTTTCTCATTTTTTGAAGACAAATACTTGTAAAGTAAAAAAAAAAATTAATGCCCTGCAGCACTGATAGGTTATTTCCAATTTTAGCGAATAAAATAATTTTATAAATTGCAATATATGCCATTTTACGCCTTTTTTGAGTGCCTATTTCAGGAATTGAGGAATTTCATAAAAAAGGCCATAAAATGAAAATAAATCCTATGAACTAAATTTTTAAATTTTTTTCAATATGTCTTTAATATTAGGAGATTAAAAAATAATTTTTTTTCCAAAATTCTTTGCTGGCATTTTTTGGCCTATATTTTTTGTACATATTTCGGTATTTTTGGTAAATATTTTCAAGTTTTTGGGAAATTTCATAACGAAAATGCCATAAAATGAAAAATAGAACCCCTAAGATGAGTTTTCAAATTAAAAAAAAAGTATACCCCTAAAAACATTAACTTCTTAAAAAAATCATCCCTAAAACTCAACATTTTTCTGACAAATATGGAATTTATTTTAAATCTTTCCCCATTCCATTTGAATGAGATTTACGACTGAAAATCTTGAGAAATTTTTGATTTAGAAATGCAAAAACAACTGATAAAAATTGTGAAGAATAATTTTTTTTTAATTTACACCCCCTAATTTTCAACTTTTTTCTACATATTTGGTACATATTTTCAGGTTTATGTACATATTTCTTACTTATGTACATATTTTGGCCATTTTTCGTACATAAAATTGCCATCCCTATCCATATACATATTTTAAATTGTTTTTTTTTTCTTTATCCCTTGTTCTTCCTACCCCTCTGAAAATGACAAAAATTTTCGCGTGTTTGCTCTATTCTCTTTTAAAAAATGGTTTCCTTTTTAAAAAATAATATTGGGAATTCAAATGAATGAGAATGATGTGAAATTGGTTGGCTTTGTGCCCTCCTTATAAATGGTTGGGGAATTGAGGAAGGAATGGGAGGAATTGCGTCGTCGGCATTATGCCATCACCATGGGCATACATTTGTATATATATAATATGCATGTATATCAGGGATGCCGCCGATTTCCGATGTTTTTGGGCATCGGAATTCCGGTTTTCCGATTTCCGATTTTTCAAATCTGAGACCGGCGGCATTCCTGATGTATATTCATCCAATTTTGGGGACCTTCCGGCAGGGGAATTGATTATACACCACAAAACACTGATGGTGCCAACATCATCAACATCATCCATATGAATATTTTATTATACATATGTAGGGCAGTGACTTTGAGTGACGAAAAATCTCAAAATAGTTAACTAAATAGATGTGAAAAAATGCCAAAATAGTTACAAAATAGTGAGTAAAAAAACAGCAATTTAAAATTTCACTCATAAATTTGGAACTTTTTCGCCCTTATTTACGGCCTTATTTTGGACTTTTTCGCCCTTGAAAATCCCAGCCCTAGTAATAACACTTTAGAGCCGATCAATAGCTATCGAAATGATGGCAAGTTATTATTTCGGGGGGGGGGGGGGGGGGACGAAGTGCACTTTTCCGAGAAAAGCCATTTAGATTTTCTGAAGCCGACCTTGAACATCCATTTCCACAGGCCCAGTTTATCCATTTCTAATGCCGGTGTTTTATTACATTTTACGCAATGTAAAATTTTTTTTTTTTAAGTCTCTGGCGGATGGTGTTGTAAAGCGGAGATGTCTGTCTGATGAAAGAGATGGCTTCATACAATCAGGGCTCGAAAATGAAAATTTTCTGGCTGATGGTGCCGATAGGCGCCCTGGAAAAAAAATTTTGCCAATGAATTTTGGCCTAAATTGGCGATTTTTGGAGATTTTTATCAAAAAATCCCGAAAATCATAAAATCCATCAAATCATCATTTAAAAAAAAGAATTATCATTGACCCTTTCAAAAGCCACAAAATGTTGATAAATCCTCACATTTGCGAGCCCTGCTTACAATCCAATCCATGCGGGAATATTCCTAAATTTAGCGTTTTAACAATTTTCTGACAATAACTCCGTGCTGGGTTTTTAACATAAAAACCGCTTCTTATGGGTGTTTCATAAATCCGCCATTTTTAATTTTTTAGCTCTTTTCTCAGAGGCAACAAAATTAAACAATCTTGGTATCATTGGTGACAGCTTTGGATTAGCTCTATTAGCTCTACAAATAAAAAAGAATTATATTAAGTGTTTTGCGAAAATTATTTATTTTAACCTTTTTTGTATCTTTATTTTTTTAAAACTTGGTGAAATTTTTTAAAATATGTCAAGTCAATAGCTATCGGACGATACCAAGAATATTTTAATTTTGATGTTTCTGAGAAATAAAATAGTCATTTTTTGTCAGAAAATCTGTAAAAATCTGATTTTAAATCTGCAACTGTCCCATCCGAATTTGGTGATGATGATGATGACTATATTGCCCCACAATCTCTCAACTGCAATAAACATTTACCCACACATAAATGTGTATATGCATTCTTCTTATCTTATTTGATGATTTGATTTTTGTTTTCCATTTTTCCTCATTGATTTGCCAACCCAAAATATGTGTTTTACTTTATATATTTAGGTCATTTTTGTAAAATGGAAAATAAAAATTGTTTTATTTAATTTACAAAAATTTCAACGGCTTAGAAAGACGTGTTTTGGGAGTATTACGATTTAATTTGAACCGTCCGAC
Source organism: Heterodera filipjevi (assembly GCA_039877585.1). Taxonomy (NCBI): domain Eukaryota; kingdom Metazoa; phylum Nematoda; class Chromadorea; order Rhabditida; family Heteroderidae; genus Heterodera; species Heterodera filipjevi. Next base: position 28,493,988 of record JBDPZO010000002.1, read on the forward strand.
ACTAATCTTCGAATTTATCAATAAATTTCCTTAGTCAAAAATGATGATCGTCATAAACTCATTAACAAAAAAAACAAATTTATTGCGAAAAATAAAACTTAAATTTGACCGCAAAAGGGGTTTTTTAAAAATATTTAAATTTGATAAAATAGAAAATTTTAATATTCAAATTCAATTAGAGTGGTGGCGTGGTGCGCTGGAGGGAAAATTCTGAAAATTAAGATAATTTTATTAAGCAAAGTCGTTTACATTCCAAATCGGAAACTGTCTTCCGGAATTTACTTAGGAAATTCCGAAAACGGGATTCCCTGGTAAAAATGGTTTGAAACCCATAATTCCCAAAATGAAAATCCCTGACATTTAATAATATAGTTTAGGAGGTGTTAATCCTAAGTTTCAAATGACCGAATTGGACTCAAATTAATTATTTACGTTCATTAAATTGTCCCCATAAAAATTTATTGTTTAAGTAAAATATAATTAATTTCCTATATTTTCTTTTGTCCTCCTTGTAAATTACACAAATAAGATGTCCTCAGTTCATTCAGTAAGTGTTTTTTATAATTCAAGGAATTTAATTCGGTCTGGGTCATTTTTGCGGCCATTTTGGCGTGGCCATTTTGGCGTCGTTGGGTATAACTTTTCTCAAAGGCAACCAAATTAAGCATTCTTAGTATCATTCGATAGCCCTAAGTGTTCTCTATTAGCCTGCAAAATTTCCAAAAATTTGATCCAGTTAATAAAAAGTTATGCACAAAAAAGTTCAAAAATTTGAAAAATTTTCCGAACTTTGAAAATTTTCGAACTTTTTTGAACATAACTTTTCATTAGATGGATTTTTGAAATTTTGCAAGCTTATAGAAAACATTTAGCGCTATCGAAAGATACTAAAAATATTTAGTTTGGTTCCCTCTGAGAAAAGATATCCAACCACGCCAAAACGGCCACGCCAAAATGACCAGTTCCAATTTAATTGACCTTGAAAACAAAAAGAATAATGAAAGACATAAAACAAGACCGTGGTTTTGGCCAAAATCAAGGCTAAAATTGACCGGAATCATTGGAACCGAATTGTCTGGGGGGCCGCCAATCCCGGTCATTGTCCAGAAATTGTCTAACTTTAAAAAATAAGTCGAAAAACTTTAAAAAGATTCCTTATTAACGAAAATATATGAAAATGTATTAAAATATTTCATTTATTAATTCAGCTCTCAACAATGGTCCATAAGCGGGAATGTCTGTTCAAGTGAGGGATAAGTTTCAATATTTTTTATTTTCAAATTTTGTTTGGGATATTACCTAGTGGCAGTGTTGTTCCGATTCGAGAAAAATCTCAAGTCCCAGGCTTAGGGTCGGATCGGTCGACATAAGTTCGGACCAGTTTCGGGGCTGGAAAAAAAGCGAGTCAGTTCCGGGCGAAAAAAGGGTCGATTTCGGGGGCGAGAAAGAAAGTGCGGGTCCAGTTTCGAGGCAAAAAACTGTCGGTTTCGGATGATCGGAACATCCCCAATTAGTGCTGGCCGGTGGCAGTCGGCTCGGCGCATTTTTGTAAAAAACGATTTTTTCTAAAATATTGTGTAAAATTCAAAATTTTTTCCTCCCGATACCAACCCAAAAATTTTTGGACGGGCCTATCCGACCCAATTTTTTGTCGAACAATGGTAACCCTGATAATAACCCCCTCCCTCCCCTCTCATAAAAAAGGACAAATATTTTTAATGAGCGAATTTTGCCCACCCCAAATTGTTCAGAATTATTGTGATCGGCGACATAAGCACCGGAAAAACATCGCTGATCCAGCGATTCATCCACAACAGCATGTCGGGCAATTACAAGCCCACGCTTGGAGTTGATTTTGCCACAAAGTAAAGGCGTCAAAATTTGGGAAAAAATCATTTAAATTTAAATTTTATAATTAATTGATATATTAGAGTTTAAAATCGCGATTTGTCGGGCTATCGTTACAAAAAAAAACACATTTATACAATTTTCTCCTATTTTTTGCCAGAATTAAAATGAAACTAGACTTTATAGTGTCCGGCGGTGCCGTTAGGCGCCGCCTGAGGAAATATTGAAAATTTTGGTGTGCTAATTGAGTTGACAAAAAAGTATAGATGATTTTAAAAAATTTAGAATTTTTTTACACTTAATAAGCAAAATGCCCATTTTAAAGGACATCATTGAAATAAGAGACGCTTCAAATTTTCAAAAAACTAAAGCTGAAAAAGAAGGAAAATTAGTTGGGCTGAAATTTTTAGTTAAGGGTGGATCGAGATTTTACCATTCTGGCTGAGGGGGGCGGGGGGGGGAGGAGATATGTCGGGGTGAGATTTCGTATACAAGACCTAGGACTGAACTGTAAAACTAAATGGCAAATCCGTCCTGCGCTACTTTCATCTAATAAATTTAGGCTTGTCCAGTTTGAGGATACGTTAGTCCGACTGCAATTTTGGGATATTTCTGATAAGTTTTTTAATTAAAAATTAAAAAATAAATAAAATTTGCAGGGCAAGAACGGTTCGCAAACATGACACGAGTATATTACAGGGATTCGCATGGTGCTATTGTGGTCGGTGTTCTAAGATAAAAAAAACAAAAAATTGGAAAATTTTCGATAGCCTACAAATGATTTTTTCAATGTTTTTTTTTCAGGTTTACGACTGCAAAAGAAGCGATACATTGGCAGGGGTGCCTCTATAAAGCTCAATATTTTTTTTTTTTTGAAAATTTGATTCCAGGCCTATCGTTGGAAGAAGGACCTCGATTCAAAACTGATTCTGGACAATGGACAGCCAATACCGGCCATTTTGGTGGCAAATAAAGTGAGGAGGGGGGGCGAATTTTGAAAATTGAAAAAAGAAATTCTTCATTAAAGTGCGACTTGGAAAATTCGTTAACCACCGAAATGTTGGACGATTATGCAAGACAAGGCGCCTTCAGAGGGGGGTAAAAAAATAAAATATATAAAAAATGGGTTAATTAAAAAAAAATCAGGTTTAAACTGAGTGCCAAAACGGGAGAGGGAATTGAGTCAGCGATGGACTTCCTTTTACGGTACGTATGAAATATATGTGTGACACGGGTTTATAAGGAAAAACATTGGGAAAATGACCATGGGACGGTCGAGTTATTTTTCGAGTATCCGGGAAAAGGGTGGTACTGTATTCGAGTCGGGTCGCCCGACACTATTCACGGTCCAGAACTGCTCTGGAGGGCACCCGAACCGATTCATACTTCCGTTTGATATCCACGGGTGGAGAGGGTTTCAGATATACATGCTACTACCAATTTGGTCAATACGATCCCGAACTTGGGATTCAATCCCGTGCTGGGTCGTTTCATAAATTCCGCCATTTTACAGATTTTCCGTCAAAAACTCGTCATAACTTTGCTCAAACGCAACCAAATGAAATAATCTTGTTATTATCCGATAACTCTTGGATCAGCTCTATTAGCCTACCAAATTTCAAAAAATTTTATTAAGTTTTGAGAAAAATATAGAGTCTTTTGCCCTTTTTATGGCTACAACTTTTTCTACCTCAATCAGATTTTTTAAAATTTGGTACGCTAATAGAACCAACCAATAGCTATCAGTTGCAGTCCCCCCCCCCGCTTGGTGAATAATAACCCATTTTTTATTGCATAAAATAAAATTGAAGTGTATTGAATTCACAAATTTTCCCCCTTATGTACTTTGAAATCAGGTTTCTGTACCTTGAAATAGAGCTCGACCGATCCCTACCCTGACCAAGCACCTTCAATCCAAACCCGATAAAATAAGGGATCCCGAAACGATTCATTCAGTGTCCGGGCCCTTCGTCTGCATTTTAAAACAAACTTACCCTTCTTTAACAGAAGTGTTGTTGGCGCAGAACGTGATGGCCTTTATTTGATGCCCATGGTAAACAAAGAAACAAAACAAAAAAAGTGTTTTTATTGTTATTTTAACAATTTAATAATTATTATAGAGAACGAAATATGTATGACCATCTGGTGCCAGGGTGTTTCCTCTCCTGATCCGAGTATTTTTGAGACACTCGGACCAGAAGAAACCGGGTTTTCAACCGAAAACCCTTTCCCGAATCCTGAACACAGGATTTTCCCTATCCTGACCGGGTTTTTTTGAGACACTCCGACTAGCAGTCCGAGAAACCAGGTTTTCAACCGGAATCCTTTCCCGAACCCTGATGACAGGATTTTGCCTATCCTGATACAGGTTTTTTTGTGACACTCCGACCAGCAGTCCGGGAAACCGGGTTTTCAACCGGAAACCCTGTCCGGGTGTATTTCCCGAATTCTGATCATGAATTTTTTAAATGGCTTTATTTGTTAACATTTTTATGTTTTGTTCTTTAGCTGCAGAGGGATCAAAATTTGCATCGTTTGTCTGCTCAACAGGAAATGGAGCAAAAGAAGAGGCGCAGTGGCGTGAGCAGAAAAAATTATTTCCAAAACTCATGTTGTTGAACAAAATCCGCTAACAAAATTGTTTTATTATAATATTAAGCTTGGATTAAAAAATGCTCTGTGTGTATTTATTATATTTAAATAAATAAATTGTTTTTAAATTTTGCCATTAAACTAAAATTGGTTTAAGGACGGCACCTAAATCATAAACAAGGCTACCACGGACGACACCATCAATTCGGCCCGCACGATTCGGCACTAAGCGCCAAAATAGAAAAACCCAATCCCTTAGTTTTTTAATAACACCACCCCTTAGTTTTTTCTGGAAAAACCAACACGCTAGTTTTTTTGAAAAAGATTTTTAAAAAAACTAGGGGGTTAGGTTTTCAAAAAAACTAGGGGATTGGGTTTCCTTTATTTGGTTTGGCGCCGAATCGTGTGGAGCCGAATTGTAGTGTACCGGGCTACCACTTTTGCACTTTTTGAGCATTTTTACTATTCCTATCACAATTGATAAGAAAATTATAAAATGAAAAATCATTTTTTTAGAATCAAAATTTTGCACAGTCAAAATCCGAGCCAAATTTCATGGGAATTGGTTAAACAATCGTCTATTAATTGGTGCCTATTTTGGAATTTTGCAAAAATTTCTTAACTGAAATGCAGAAAAAGAAACAACCAAGAATTTACGCTTAAAAATGTTTCTAATTTTATTTTTTAAAAAAATAAAAAATAATTTTTCAAAAAAAAAGATTTGTTAAAAACATTACCAAAGGAAAAAAGTTATTTTGAACTAACAATTTTTTTTTAGTAGCGTAAACTAGATATTTTTCAAGAGAAAATAGAATAAATTTATGTAAATTCAATGGGCGGGCGTAGAAAATAGAGGGGCAATGCCGCCGGAGGTGGCGATTGTTCCGCTTCAATCGAATCACCCGCGGGAGCAGCAGCAGCAACATTCCGTCTGTTCAGCAGTTCCCAGTGGGGCAAGCGAAGCTGCTGCTGATGGAACTTATGGTGGTGACCTTGAAAGAGTACGGTAGATTTTAAAAATGGCCCAACGAATCGCCAAAAAATAGTGCATTTAAAGATGGGCCATGGAGTTCCGGCATAGAGTCTTGGAAAGTTAGAGTAGTGTTCGGCAAATGCTATTTTCGATATTCGGGGTATCGATATTTTGGTATATACCGACACCGAAAGTGTACCGAAATTTCCAAAATATTTCGTACTGTACACCGATTGGTACATACATATACCGAAAATGGCGAACGATATATCGTCGCGATATACCGATACCTGAATATCCCAAAATCTGCAAAATATTTCGGTCGTTATGCCAAACGTTATATAGCGGAAAATACCGAACGGTATACCGCGGTATAGCGATACCGTGCCGAACACTAGATTAGAGCACATATGGCATGAAAAATTACATAAAAACATGGAATCAAATCTCGATCAGATAAGCCGAGAATTCAAAATGGATATTCCCGATGGTTCCGGAACGGCCCTAGCCCTTCCTCACGGTCCACCTTGGTCTGTTGAAAGTGGCGTTGACGATGCAGCGGTATCCAGCAGCATGGGGGACGAATCATCGCCAGCAGTTGGTTGTTGGTAAGCAAAATGTGGGGAGAAATGATGCCTATGGGTGGCCAATAAAAATTTTGGTAATTCCCTTTTCATAGAAAAACTTTGAGAGATTAATTAGCATTAATTGTCCCGCTGGATTTGTTAGGCATTGACAAAGCAATTCTTTTTTAATGCCTGAGTGCCATTGGGGATTTTTAGGAAAAACAATTTTGGTCTCATATTTTGGGATATGTAAACGCTTGTAAGTCGGGATACTTTTAATGGGATATTTGTGGACCAAAGAGTCATACACGTAATAATATATTACGCTATAAACACGATAATACAGTATGCTATAGACACAATGATACAGTATGCTATAGACACGATAATACAGTATGCTATAGACACAATGATACAGTAGGCCAATGGAGGGAGTAAAACTGCACCTGCTGGGAGCGTCTTGTGCCCTTCTCGGAGAATCCATGTCAAACTGTTGTGCCACCGGTGAAGCAGCTTCTGCTGATTGTGGCACTTGTATATTTGAGTCATCGTCGCTTCGTGCATTTTCGGAGTCTGAAAATGGTCCGAAAAAGTCAATGCTCCGAACTGTCTTTTCGAGAAAAAAACCCATTATCTTTTCATAGATTCACCAAATTAAGTAATCTTGGCATTATATTTTGCATTTTTATTTTCTTTTAGGATGCAAAATTTTCTAAAAATTAGGGCCGAAAAATTTGGAAATTCGGTAACTTTATAACATACCGTATTTACTCGAATAGACCCCCCCCTCTCGAGTAGAGCCCCCCTCTCGATTATAGCCCCCCTTTTTAGGGGGGTTGGACAATAGAGCCCCCGGAGGCTCTATTCGAGTAAATACGGTAATGAACTTTGAAATTTTTTCTTTTAATAGAAAACACTAAGGCTATCAAAAAGTTGTGACGTTTTTTCTATCTAGTAAAAGGTTGTTTAAATAGTACGAATACATCGATCGTTGGTTCTACTTTTTTCTTAACACCCTAACCAATCCAAAAATAATTCAACAAGCCTAAATATGTTGCAATTGGCAGCGGTGACTTTCGCCACAAAAGCAGACGCCGTTGTCTTGGTGATGATGGTCCATCTGCTGGTTGACGATGATGAAGATGGTCAAGGTTGTACAGCTTGACCGTGTTCGTCCAAATCCATCCTGTCACATGCATCACAAAATTTGTTACATTATGAAATTTGCCTATTTTTAAACTCAAAAATTTAAATTTTACGTGAAAAAAGTCCGGCACCGTTCACTGAACGCATTCGGCACCGTAGGAGGAGCGGAAACGGTTGTCGGACAAGGAAATTTTCTTAGGAAAAAATGGATCGGGTGAAGAAGCTAAATTTCTTTCTTTGGTGTAAAAAAGGAGAAAAATACTTTTTGTTATAATTTTTTGAAGCGATTTCTTTAATATTTTCAAAAAATTCCTGGCGGCGCTTCTGAGTCGGGCTCGTTTCGGCCCCCACGATTCGGCCCCAAGCCAAAAAAATTAAAAATCATTCTCGAATTTTTTAAAATTAACCCTAAATCTTTTTTGAAAACCTAACCCACTCCTCTAAATTTTTTGAAAACTGAACCCCTTAGGTTTTAAACTAGGGGTTTAGGTTTTCAAAAAAATAAGGGGTTAAGTTTTCAAAAAACTAATAAGTTTTCAAAAAAACTAGGGGGGTAAGTTTCAAATGAAAATTTTGGTACGATTTTTCTATTTTTGGCTTGGAGCCGAAACGTGCCTGGGGCCGAAACGAGTCAGCCCCGAACACTTTATCTTTTAAAAATTTTCAAAATATGATCCCAAATTGTCCATTTTTGGGCAAAATCTGTTAACAATTCGGCCATAAATTTACAAAATTTCCCCCGAGGGCGCCTATCGGAACAAGCGAACATCGGACCCCCATTCGCGCAGTTTTTTTCTCAAAATTAATCTCTAAAATTGGCCATTTTTTGTCAAGATTTGTTACCAAAAACACTCATTCAAAAGTTTTTCCGGCGTGGTTAATCGGCACCACCGGCCCTTTTTTTTCCAAAATATAAATTAAATGTTTCATTTCAAAGCTAAAAAAACTAGCCCCGAAATATATGATTTGCTTATTTGTAATGTCAAATAGGATGATATTTGATACTCATTTAATCAAATAATTTGATGTATAATTGTTGTGCAATTCTAAAATGTTCAGATTTTTGACCCCAAAATCTGATTTTTTGGACTGGATACTCTGATTTTGAAAATTTTTCATATCGAAGCCCCTACTGATTTACCGTCATAACCATTAATTGAAGCGTCAACATTGAGCTTCAGAAAAGTATGAGGCTAAATTGGGGAGCCAAATTTGAGTTAAAGAAATGTGCGACGTTTTTTTTTTTTTTGAAATACCATGCCTTCACTTTCATCTTCAATCTCACAACGCAACTCCTTAATAAAAGAAAGTGCATTCTTTAAAAAAAATGTATAAAATGGTTTCTTTTCAAATTTTTTTTTTTTTTTAGAAAAACATTTCGACATCATAATTGGTAGAAAATATTTAAAAATGTTAAATTTTTAACAAAAAGACTACCAACCACTAACATACATAGAATCTGTTGTTTTCCGCACTTTGCACATTGTCCCACCTTAAAAATCACCAAAAAGACAACTGAATGAGTAGGGCTGCCGAAAATATGGACATAAAATTGCAAAAATATGGACATAATTTTTTCCAATTTGGGGTAAAATTTCAAAAATTTCATTTTTTATGGGAGTATTTTTCGTTTTGTTGCATTTTTCTTATAAATTTTTTGAAAAATGTCAAAATATGGACATAATGACAAGATATGGACATAAATGGCGAACTATGAAAAATATGGATATAGAAGTCTATCCTAGAAGCTTCAAATCAAGCTAAAAACATATTTTTCATGCGTTTCAGGCCGTTCAGAGTTTGGATTTCCATATTTTCGGCAGCCCTATTAATGAGCATAAATATTGGTTGGTGGTATCTCTGTTTACCACAATTCGGGTCCAACCCAACGGACTTTGACCCTGAACACTTCGATGAACCTGGCACTGCCTCTGTAATAAAATTGTTGAAATTTGCATTTACTTATTGTTTTCGGTCGTTTTAAATTGATTCTGACAGCCGTTGAATTTTTTTTTTTTTTTTTTAATCTGATAGCTGTGACAGAGAAATGACTTTTGTATTTTAAGTAATTTTATATGTTTTTTTAATTTTTTAAACTTACGCCGCCTCATTATGCAAAACCATCAGACGGAGACGTCTCACCGGTTGAGGCTCCGTTGTGCGTGACATATTTTTATAATGAAAAGACCCGGTGACAAACTGGAAATTAATTTTATAAATAAATCTGTATTAATTTAAATATTTATAATAAATATTTCACAATTTCCAAGGAAAAAAACTGTACATTCCGTTTGATCAAATATTTGTTTGGCTCAAGAAATCGTCCCGCCGGAATATGACGAGTTGCTGTATAGGCGCACAAAATTAACCATTGAACAAATACGAGCACAAATTTCATTGAGACCAGAAAAAAAAAAAAGTTTGACATAAAAATAATTCTTAATAACGCATTTATTTTTTATCTCAATTTTTCATCAATTAACAAAAGTATTTGTGGGGGTTTAGCAAAAAATATTTGTCACCAATTTTCTACAATATTTTTCTCAATGTTTTTGAACTTTTCTTTTAATAAATATTAATCATATTTAAATATTTTGCGATTTTATTAGAATACTTAACCCGGACCTCATCATACTAATGAGTGAACAAGCAACTATGTATAACAACAGAATGTGCGTGGGACCGACCGGTGCTGGTGCGTTTCTTAAATTCCGCCATTTTTACTGAATTTTCGTATAAATCATGGCATAACTTTTCTCAGAAGCAACCAAATTTAAACAATCTTGGTATTGTAAGATAGCCCTTCGATCACTCTATTAGCTTGATAAAATTTAAAAAAATTCATTCGCTTTCCTAAAGATATGGGCAAAAAAGTGGAAAAATGACATAACTCTTAAAAAACTTAACGAAATTTTTTGATATTTATTAAGCTAATAAAGCAATACAAATGGTATCGTACAATACCAAGTGGCGGAATTTAAGAAACGCACCAGCACCAACCGACAGACCGCGCGGTGCTTTTTTAGCGACCCACAACCGCAACAAATATGTGGTATATACGATGATGACCACGGCAATTTTTTTCCGCATGCCGCGGCATTTGGTTCCAAACGCACACCAGCAGCAGGTGTCGTTTTCGCCAACCAGTAACACAAACACACTGTGAACTCCGTCCCGCCCGCCCACCCAAATTCTTTAGAAGAGTATACCCCTAGCAACAAACCCCGCGGTTATGAATGGAGGGAGGGGGGCATATTCGACGACGGATGGAATGTTGTGCTGTGTGTGTGTGTGTGTGTGGTTTGTTATGAGTGAACAAACAAAATGGGGTGAAAATCGCAGTCAGTTTTCACATCATTTTGCGGCAGAATCGGACGCAAGGTGTTAAATGGGCAACCATAAAAGCACACACACTGATCAGCCGAGTGGATTGAAGTGATCAAGCATCACGACGCGAAAAACTGTGGTGGGTAATTAATCATCTCAAATTGACATAGATGATAGAGCACACACAAATTCCTCTCTATTTTATTTTAGTTCCCGATCCGGAATGTTTAATAGCCCCAGCAGCAGTAGTTTATGTTGTCTAACGACAAATGCGCTGGGGGTGAATTAAACAAATAATAATAACGTAACCGGAAAGAAATATTTTAAACAAGAGACAAGAAAATGAATGATTACAGTAATTGTATTGCACACAGATTACGGTAGACACGGGAATACTGCATATATAGACGAAAATGAATGCATATAAATTAAAATTCATAAGTGAAAACAGACAAACACAACATATGATGCGTATTAATTATATAATGTGGGCATTAAGTAGTTTTATGAGGAAAAATCACTGGCTTTTAATTGATACGACGGGAATATTTAAAATGAAGACAGAGAAAATGGGGGGGGGGGGGCATTTCCTTAAACACTTGACAAAAAGTCCATTTTCTGAAATGCCTAAACATGGTCTCGAATTAAATAAAATTATTTTTGAAAATAAGGACTCATTTGCTCGAATTCGGGCTCAAAATGACTGCCAAATTCTACATGAAACATGGTTTCGTAAATTGAAAAAAAAATAGCGGAAACAAGTTGAAAGAATATGGGAAGAAGGCGGGGGTGAAAATGAGAAAAAGTACAATTTTCTGGGCATTTTATTTTGTCATTGAAAGAATAATGGGTTCAATTAAGACACAGCAATAAAGAAAAGTCTATGTGGGAAAATCACAGAGCAGCAGCAGAGCAGAACAGAAAAAGAAGACACTGTTCGAAATTTGAATGACATCCATCCCCCGTCAAATTGGCGTTTTCATTTATTGTCCAAACAGTAAGACGATGAAGAGACGGAAGCAGACATCATTGTTTTTGCCGTGTTTGTTGCCGGTTTCAATGGCCATGCGCGCTGATCACCGCCAGCGCCGCTTCCGCCCTTTTTGCTCAGTTCAATGGTGCTCACATAGTCTTGGCCCACGTGGGCAGGCAACGGCGACATGCGACGGGACGACGATGCTAAGTCTGCGAAAAATTTACAAAATTTTTGCGGAAAAACAGTTTTTCTTTAATTTAAAAAATCTTTTAGGAGCGGAAAATAGGTGGCGGGGGGAGAAAAACAAAAACCCAACACTAGCATCACTTTCCCGGTGAATTTTTTTAAAAGGATTTCCAAATCAAGGAAATTTGTGCCAAAAATTCTTGGTTTCTCAGAGAGGAGGGTGGGGGTGGAGGTGGCGGAACAGGACAAAACTCAGCCGCCGAAATTCAGCCATGACATAACCCAGCCGAAAAAAAGAATGAAAACCACTGTATTTTTATTTCAAGAAATTCCTAAGCCCTTTTTTAAAGAAAATTACAAAAAAATATTAAAAATTCTTTTAAAAATTTCTGAAACTTCCAAACAAATCTTGTAAAATTTTTCTAGAAAATTTCTTCAAAAAAAGATACAAGTATCAAGTTTCTGAAAAAAAATACGGGGGTTTTCAATTTTCTCCCAGGCCGAGTTATGTCTTGGCTGACAAATGAGTTTGGGGCGGCTGAGTTTCGGGGTGTATCGTGGAGGTGGGGCGAAAGCACAACAACCACCACCATACCTCGTGCCAAAGCCATTGTTGACGTTTTGTTGCCAAACTGTTGGTGATGTCGTTGTTGCTGAACATTGTTCGTCATCAGCCGCGATTGTGGTGGCGGAGCCGTTATGGTTTGGGTGCCAACTTCGGTTGTACAGTTCAGCGATGTCGACGATGCGTCCGTCAAAGCAGCAGCAGCAGCAGCGATAGGGCTCGGCGTCCGTGTGCGATGAATGCCACCGGTAGCAGCGACGACGCTTTTGTGACGGTTGAAAATGGGGATGCGCGAGTGGTGCTGATTGTGAGCGGTGTCTTTCTTGGTGCCACAGTCGCCGACCTTGCCAGTGCCATTCAGCAAGCTAAAATTAGTATGCTTTTGCCTTTTTAAACTAACGCATAAATTATGTGTTTTTTATTGATTTAATTTGGTTATCAGATGTGCTAAAACACCAATACAAATAGTCAGAAAATAGACGTCCAGACAAGCATCAGGTAGACACAGACGCCTGCCTACCTAGACATAGTCAACAAATAGACGTCTAAAACAGCAGTCAGACAAACAGATAATTAAGAATATTCCCAATATGGGGAATTAAAGGGTACATTGAAACGTCGCCGGCCGAAACGTAGCCGAAAAAAATTGCTAGAAATTCTGAAATTTTCAAAAAATCGTGAAAGATTAATATTTTAAAAGTTTTTTATTAGAAATTTTCTTCAAGAAAAAGCTTAATGAAATTTTTTTTCTTCTAAATGCAAGGTTTTTAGCAAAAATTTTTTTCGGCGACGTTTTCGGGTTTACCCCGCCCCCCCCCTCCCACCGCCTAAAATTGGATAATTTTTAATTAGTGCTCACCCATTCGTCTCCACCGCCATCATTGCCTTCGTTGGTGATGAAATTGGAGGCGCAGACTTTTCCGCCACTTTGCTGCTGCTATTGTTAAAAAAGTTTAGCGGAGAACCGTTGAAGAAACTCAGCCGTAACACAGAAGTAGCAGACTAAAACAATTTAAAAAATATTTTATGGCAAAATGTCCCAATTTAAAATAGAGGCAAAGTTTGAATAATTCATTTGGTGGACTTTTTTCGGTGACGAAGTGTTCGCATTTGACAACAAAGGTGCGGCAGATGTTCGTTCTCCACAACCATTTGTCACGAGTGCACCGCTTGAGGGAGACTTTTGGGGGAGGGAGAAAACATAGAAAATTAAATAGGAAAGAACTTAAATTTATACGAAGAATTGCACTCCATTTAATCCTAAACTCTCCCCGGAACCAAGAACTGGGAGAGGGACCTCGAAAGAAATCGTGTCCCGAATATTAGTAGGTCTCCCCTCGAATTTTCATAAAAATAAACCTTTTTTGAATTTTCATAAATGAAAAAGTACATTTGCTGTTGGCATTACGACCGGACGACGAATGTATGGCGGGGGAGGAGGAGGCGGCGGCGGTGGCATTGGCACTTTGGCCGCCATCGTCGAGGAGGAAAAAGATGATGACGACAATTGCTGCTGGTGGTGGTGGTGATGTTGTTGAAAGCTATTGTTGGTGTTGTTGTTTTGCAACAGTTGTTGTGGTTGAAGCTTCGGAATTGGTGAAGTGGGCGGCAACGGAATGGGCGATGAGGCAGAGGCAGCATGGTCAGGAAAATCGACTAAAAAATTTATTTCGTTTTTCGAATGTTTTAGCTACCCTCCCTCGGAACAGAAAAACTTAGCCGACGAAACTCCGCCGAGACATAAATCAGCCGGAAAAAAGCTGGTAAAATCCAGTATTTTTTCAGAAAATTCCTGATATTTCAACAAAAAAGAGTCTGCAAAATGTATTTATTTAGAATTTTTTTTGAGTTTTTAAGTAGTTTCTTTCAAAAAAAAAACTTAGGAATTTCCGAAAAATACGGGTTTAGCATTTCATTTTTTCTAGGCTGAATTATGCCTCAGCTGAGTTTCGGCGCTGAGTAAAAAACTCTAAATCTTAAAATTATTTTTCGAAAAAATTAACAGTTTCCTGCGTGATTTAAAAAAATAAAAATTAAATTTCGCAAAAGAATTTGTTCGAAAATTAAATATCATCAAAATTCTTGTTTTTATTTATACCATTCAACGAAAGATGATTTTGAGGCGGCTGTTGTTGTGGCGGGACAGGTTGACGAAATGAGTTGAAAGACGACAACGACGATGGCCCTTCACCATTTGGCAGTTGCTGCTGCTGCACAGGAACACCGATGCCACAGCCATTTACGATGACGCCATTCCCATCGCCAACCTGAAAATTCCTCTGGGGTTTTGCCTGACAAATGGGTTCCAGATTTTAAAGAAAAATGAATGCGAAGTGCCGGTGTATTTAATCCCAGAATCCAAACCAACAACATTGTTGAATTTTGGTATTTAAGGAAAATTTGGTAAATTATTTTTAAGTCGGTAACATTGTCCTTTTTTGAACCTTTCGTATTCCAATTTCTTTTTAAAATCTGGCTTAGAAGTGCACAACATTGCTTTTTTTGCAATGCATTTTTAGGTTTGATGGGGTTTAAAAAATGTATGTCGAAAAGGAAAAAGGGTAGGTTCGACACCGACCCAGTGCATCATGGTTTATTTAGATTTAAATTTTCCACTCTCTGACTAAACATTTGCCATCATTTGCCCACCGTTTCATATTCATTTCCAATGGTTGAATAATAGGCGTCACCACTTTCTTGTTGCTCCAAATGACGTTGTCTAAAGAAATACTATTAGGATAACCCATTCTAATTCCAAGCCGTTGCATTCAATTTCAGATAAATAATGTTGATTTCAAATTGTTTCCAATGCATTTTTATAGATTGTCATTTAAAAAGTTCTGAGATTTTTTTCTTTCAAAAAAATTTGGAAGAGGAAAATGATAAGGTGACGGAGAGGACTTATTATTAGCAGCACACCCCCCCCCCCCCTCCTCCCCTCAAAAGTCATGCCGACATAAAATCACGCCGCCAGTAATCTCGCAGCCGAAAATAGTAAAAAACAAAAAAAAAATCTTTTGCAATTTTTATAGATTCTATAAATTTTTCTGGAATTTTGAAAAAAACAAAAACAAACTTCAAATAGATGATTTTTTGTTGAACAAATTTTTACGAAATTTCGGCGGCGCAATTTTGGGGTGCACCCGTCCCGCACCCATTCCCAAGCACCACTCCAAAAACTGACAAGTTGGCCCGTTGTTGCTCCTCGCGTTGTCGAATGCGTTCCTGAACAACGGTGGCATCCTCGCGCACCGTCAAATAGCGATACGATGGTTGGGTACTGCTGCAAACACTGCCCGAACCACTTTCACCACCACCAAACTCAGCGGCAACCGATTGTTGGTGTTGGCCTGCTGTTGGTTGAGGGAATGACTGTTGACGATGAAATTGGTTGCCCGATGATGACGACGCCGAATTTGCTGCAAGCGGATGCTGTCCCGCAGAGGTTTTACGGTCAATCTAAACTTTAAATTTCTTAATTTCAATTTATGTAACTTATTAGTGTGCGAATTCGGTAAATGCGACTTTCCGATAACGGTTAAAATCGGTAATCACAGATTACCAGTTTTCTCCCAAATCTGGGTGCACCTCAAAATGTCGTCGCCGAAACGTCGCCATTCAAAAGATCGCCGGAAATTCGGCGGCGTTTCGGCACGGCGAGACGTTTAGTCCTTTCTGGTCCACCCAAATCCATCGGTAAACTGTGATCGGCTAATTTTCCGGGTTTTACCGACCCGAAAAAATCGACTCTCCTCCCTCTCTTAATTATGAAAAAACCAAAAATAAACAAAAATATTTTTTGTCTCAATGAAATTTTTCAGAACAGTTCAAAAATTGGGTATCCAAAAAATGGTCAAAACCAATGAAAAATAGCGACAATGGACAACCTTGGCATAGAGTTCGTCCAGATCAGAAAAACGATTGTCTCCATTGTTCCGACACATTGCCACCTGAACCATCATTGACGATGATGGCTGTATCCTGCAAAATTAACTTTTCTTTTTTTCGAGAGTAAATCCCTATAAAACAAAAATATTTTCAATGAATCCATACATACCCCGTCAATTTGGTTGTGTTAATGCCATTTTTGTGGACAATCCGCGAATATCCATGCTGTTCATAGGTGGCACTGGTCCGAGCCACCGGCGTATCCACCGCCAATACTCACAATTGAACTTAACAAATAAAAAAAAATTGATTTTTTTTTATATATAGATTTATATCTGTAAAGAAGAAGGGCATGGGTATGAATGGGTACACCCCAAAACGTCGCCGGGACAAAATGTCGCCGTTAAAAAAATTGCTTAAAAACCCTTAATTTTTTTAGATAGAAAAATTCCTATAAGTTTTGTCTTGAAGAAAATTTCTGAAACCATCAAAAATTCAGAAAAACTAATATCTGAAATTTTCAAAAAATTTCTTCAAGAAAAACTTATAGGAATTTTTCTAAAAAATTAAAGGTTTTAGCAATTTTTTTTAACGGCGATGTTTTGTCCCGGCGACGTTTCGGCGGCGACGTTTCGTCCTGCTCCCGTATGAATGAATACCTCGAGAAATTTTACAAAGTAGAGTATTTTGACTGAATTAAAAGGCGAAGCAGCCAGAATTTTATTTCGGGGGGGGGGGGGGGCACTCAAAAAAATTCGCTCTTTTTAAAAAGGTATGAGTGTGTAAATTTAATTCGCAGGAAATTTGAAAAACTTGAAATTTCACAAAACTCTCGGAAAAACACAAATAACGTATTAAGGATTTTACTTAATTTCCTATCCGACAAAGTTTAATTGTTTCCTACCCCGAAGGCTACTCCTACCACACAGACCTGTACGGGTCTTCGCTGCCGCCCAACGAGTAAATCTGCGAGGACGCGGTCGCATAGAGTGGCTCATCCGCTGCGGGGGCACGCCGTTGCGACGGCGGCGGCACAGCGACGCGTTGCTGGCGCTGTTGTTGACGCAGCAGCGGTTGTTGTTGGTGCGGTTCGTCCGACTTGCCGCTAAAGTCCACGTAGGCATAGCGTGACTGGGGCGACGCGGACGCCGCTTGCGATTGGTGGTGGTGACGGGACGAGGAAGGTCCATGGGCGGTAGCGACAATATGGCGCGTGTCCCTCTGAAAATGGAAGACATATGATGAGGATGAAAGCAACCAAATTTAACGAAAGTTGCACTATTTCCCTTCCAGACCCCTCACCCCCACTACCAGATTTTGTTTCTAAATTTTTTGAATTTTGAAGTATCCGTAGGGCCCCCGCGGTGGGGAAAGGTGATGAAATGATGCTGCTCCTTGTTCATTTTCTCCTCAAAAGTATTCGTTGAAGGGAAATCTTAAGCGACCCGGGTCAACTCGGCGCCGCGCGTTATAACTTTTTCCGGAAAAATTTTTATTAAATATTTATTAGTAAGTATAATTCGAGTGCTCTTCGTAAGAACTTTAAGCTTGCAAAATTTCAAAAATTTTCGTCGAGCTAATAAAAAGTTATTAGCGAAAAAGTACGAAAAGTTTTTTAGTAGGATTTTTGCACTTTACATATATATCATAGCTTTTTTATAACTTAATCTTTTTTTGTTTGTTTGAAATTTTGCAGATTACTAGATAGAAGACAGATCTATTAAACGATACCTTGCTTATAAAATTAGACTAATCTAGAAAAAAGTTATATCGCATGGCGCCGAGCACCCCACCGATCTTAAGGGTTAAGCGACCGAAAACAATTAGGACCAATTTAAGACCTATGGCTTGCCTTCATTTTTATTTAGAATTTTTGGAACTTTTTTTTTAAATTTAACTAATCTTTTGTTTTTTTTAATCTTCGCCATAAGTGCTAAAAAAACTTTACAGGATGAAAGGAAATTGAAATATCTCGAGAAGCGCTTACTTCTATTGTTACGTCTTTTTAATCCTTCGTTTTTTCCCAAACAGCAAATGGTTTACCCCCGCTCGCTGATCCGGCATAAAAACGTACAATTTGATAAAATGCCGAGGAATGGGCTCCGTCGTGGCATTCTTCCGCATCAATGTAGTCATACGAGCCTTTGGAGTCCTTGCGCTGCTGTTGGTCGTCAGTGTCTGTACTTGTACATGCGGTGGCGTCGACTGTGTTCCAAGACACTTTTTTGGTGGTAAATAATGACGCCTAAAAAATAAATTTTTTGGATTTTTTTCCACAGATTTTCCTGAAAAATCATATTTGGGAATGAAGCCAAAGACAGGTCTATACAGGATGGAAACAAATTTTAAACCGGTATTGACACTTAAGGTTCGGTAAGTTCCATTGTAAGTTGAATTGAGTCAAACAATGGGTACCAACATCACGAGCAAACACCAATTGTTGCCACAAATTTTAATAAAAAAGAGTCGTTTTTTATCGAGAAATTTTGTACACAATCAGCGAAATTCTAGTTTTTTCTATTTTCATAGCGCAAACCCTTTTATTTAAATCAATTCTAAGAAGGAAATTCGTGAATTAGTGGCCAAAGATGATGACGCTCATTATTATGGCTCATTGTCAGTCTAATGGAAATTGAACTGAACTGCTCCAAATTCGAATAAGTTAAGTACAGCCAAAAAGCCATATGAAATGACTAAGTTTTAAATCAAACGCATTCCCTTAGTTTCTCATTAAATAATTTGAAAAAGTATCTTCCCTTACCCGTCTTTGTTGGTGTCCGACACCACCATTTGCTCGTCCGTCAACATTGTCAAGACTTTTGTTATCGTATTTTTTCTTCGACTTTCTGAATGGGTCAATCAATGCTGAGACAGCGCCAGAACGCAATTTGGCTTCCGTTTTGTTGCTCTTCTGAAAATTTGCATAAGCGCCATTGCGAAAGTGCTCTATTTTGAAAACCAAAAAGACTATCCTTTAGTTCGATTTTTACGACAATTTTTGATTTTCAGAATTGGCCAAAAAAATCATATTTTTGTTCAAAGACCTCAAAAGATTTGGATTTAATAAAAAGAGTACCCCCTTTGATTTTCCAAATCCAAAATGGAGCAAAATTTCGGAATAGCGTCGAATGAGCGTATAAAATTCGTTGGCAAGCCTAATTCTTAAATTATTTGTTATTTAGAGACGCAAAATCCCAGTCAAGATTTGTTAAACCGGTCGAAAGCTTGAAAAAGATAGGCCTGAATTCTGGCTGATCCTTTAAAATTATGTCCGAATCGGTATTTACCTTCGTTTTTGGTTGTCGTCTTTGGTCAAAGGATACATTTTCTGGTCCATAAGGCGGAGTTGTGTCATCACCTAGCTGATTTTCTTGCGCATTGTTTAATGTTTTCTGTTTTCTAAGCTGCCAACATCTCAAAAAGGACATCGGATATTTATCTAAAATTTTAATGAAAAGGGTAAAACAAATTAATAAAATGACAAAAAAAATAAATAAAGCGTAGGGGGAGGCAACTTTCTATTTTTTTTAAAGTCCTATGAATGACTAACAAATGAAAGGATTCTGCCCCTATTTGGTTGTTTTATTGGGCATATGTTAGATTTTTTTTTTGAAAATTTCAATGATTTCTATGCCTTATTATAGGCTTAAAAATTCTTGAGTTAGAATTAGGGTTGCTCGGGACCGGGGCTTTTGGCAAAAACCGGGACCGGGACTTTTTTCAGGTTGAAAAACCGGGGCTTTTTGGCTGGGAAAACCGGTACCGCACCGGAATCGGTCAAAACCGGGGCACTAGGTACTCATTTGTACGTCCGGTATTTTGCAAAAGCCCCGGTCCCGACCAACCCTAGTTAGAATATAAAATCAAAAAAAAAACTCCAAAGCCAACCAAAAACAGATTAAAGCAATGCTGCTGCATGGGATTCAAAAGATGGTTAAACGTCGACAGACAAAGCAATTAAAAGACATCAAGCTGTGAACCAGCTGAAAGCATTTTGGTTGCCGCTGAATCAATGGAGTGGTGAGCTTTCACATGTGTAACGTGTTCACTCACAAATAATTGCCTGCTTCCCTTTTTTACACAAAAAATGGATGCACATGAATGGCAGATTTAAAAATTGCTTGAAAACAGGATGCCATAATTCTACTCCAATTAAGACAAACCGGTTGAAAATTCCGAGCACCGGCGTTTCGGGTTATAAAACCCGAAAAAATATATTTTTGAAAAATGCTATTTGTAGAAAATATACATTTTTTTGCTTGGCACCGAAATGGGGGGCTGAAATGCCTCGACACAAAAATTGGATGGATGGATGAGACCTCTCCTAGGGAACCGCCCAGTTCGGCGCGGACCCTTTCGGCGCAACTAGCAATAACATTTTTCATCTTCGTCCAAATTCAACAAATAAGGTATTATTCGAAAGCTCTTGACGAGTTCTGTCAAGATCCTAAATTTCAAAAAATTTAGAAAATATACAAAAAAGTTATTGCCAAAAAACCTCAAAAAATTGAATTTTGCTTGCCGGTTCGGCGCAACAGATCATAACTTTTTTATGTATGGATGATTTTTTAAATTTTTGGCAAGATTAATGCAGCACATATAGAGCTTTCTGATGATACCTATTATGTTTAAATTGGCACACTTAGAAAAAAGTTATGTCTTCTCAAAGTTGGCTGCGCCGAAAGGTTCCGCGCCGAACTGACCCGGACCCCTTTCCTAAATAACAAAAACTTTTAAGACAAACATTTTTGTTAAAACCGCGAACAAAAGGGATTTCGAATTTAAGTTTATGTTTTGAGACAACAAAGTAAGCGGATTTTCCCTTTTGGGATTTTTCTTATTGACGATAAATAAATAAATTCAATTTTTTACAATTTTCTGATTTGCCATAATGAAAAAGCACTATGTATTTCCTTGAAGAGACCATTTTTTATATTTCGTACTTCGAGGGATTTTTGAAATTTTATCTACAATGCTTTTATTATAATTTATAAACAATAAGAAAAAATTTCTAAGTTTTATTGCATATACAAATAGATAAGGGAATATTCTCGCTTTTTGCTTTCGCAATTGACAATTTTACTACTATACAAGGAAAATATTGTACATTGTGTTTGATTTTATTAAAATTCAAAATGGAAACCAAAATGCTTCAATTGGAAAAAATGTTGTGTAAATGAAGATTGGATTGGTATAGTATAATCTGGCAAAGAAATGCAATGGAGAAAAATATCTTGGAAATACGTGGTAAATAATATGGTGGTGTATATGCACAATAAAATGAGGAGAGAAAATATTGGGAAAAAGAAGAAATGCATTGTGAACACTTTTTCAATGTCACGAAGTTTTAAGGAAACAAAAAAAAGTGTAAAGCAAAAAAAAAAAAAAAATTGAAAATTTGTACAGCAAATAATGGGCTAAACCAAAAAAACACAAAAATTGTCAAAGTGTCACAAAAGAGAACAAATTGGTTATATATGTTAAACAGTAATAGGAGGGAGAGAGAGAGAAAACCATCATTTTTTATAGTTTTTGAGTTGGTTAAGTGTGTCAAAATGCACCGGCCAAAAATGGGAGGAAAAATAAAATAAAACAAAAAATATCAATGTCAATGGAAAATGGCATGCATTCAAATGCAAAAAAAATATATAGCATAGGTAGCAAAAAATAATGAAGGGCAACAAAAACTCCAAAAAGGCCTGAGCACAGAACGGTGCCATAAAGACGCAGTGTGTTGTTGTATTGGTGTGCCATTGGATGGATTTGGTTGACGACTTACATGACAGATTCTGGGAATGGTTGGCAAATTGTTTTTTCCTGGAAAATGGATACAATAAAAAAACTGAAAGCCTCGAAAAAAGTTATGTACTAAAGTTATTTGTGAGCCGGAATTTTGCTATCCGTCCACTACATTAATAAACTATGCATATTTTCGTCAATATTTTGTATGGAAAATTTTAAAAATAACCTTCAAGAAATTAAAAAAAAAAGATTTAGTGAGGAAAATATTCGTCTCAAAATATTTTTTTTTTTTGCCCACCTGGGATTACTATTGCAGTTTCATGTTCAGCTTGGTCATCAATGTGTGCATGAAACGCGGTTGTGCAAATGGCCAATTCCAATCGTTGACGATCGGCCCCGTGTCGGGCACCTCGCTTTCAAACCTATTTGAAAATAAGGGGTGGCAAAAAGATGAAGATTTAGCGAAAAATTCCTGGGATTGATTGACTTGCTGAACGGGTTCGGGTCTGTATCGAAAAACGGGTAACGTAAAGTGGGTTTATTCTGCTCTATTCAAATTGGAAATTATGAAAAATAAACTACTACCTTGAAAACAAAGGCTTGAATTTTGAAAAATTTTTGTATAAGGACCAGGACCAGGGAATTGTGCCCGGACAAGATTTCAGGGTTAAAATGCTATTTTTCGAACCCCTATCCGGGTGCCTTTTCAAAAACCAGCCGCAGCAGGATACCAGAAAAATCCTGATAAGATCCGGTCCTGTCCAAGGCCTCTAATTGAAAATAAAATTTTCTTTAATGGTAGACAACAAATTGTGTTATGACTGACCAATAGCACAGCCAAAACCACCAAATATTGGACAGAGCGGACAGTGTACGTTGCGCCATCGGCATCTCAAACTGTTGGTGGTAGGCCCAGAACACATGCGATGTCAACCAATAGGCAATCAGAACGTCCATCTGTGGAAAAGAAGAAACTTTAAAAAACAAAAAAATATTTATAGAGCATAGCCGTTCTTTTGGCTTTGCGACGGGTGGGAGGGGGGTAAATTAAAAAAACGATTTTAAACTTTTTTTTCTTTATTATTAATTCCGATTTTGAGGGGAAGTGTTTTTATTTTATTTATTTTCCTTTTTGTGCACTTCAAGGAGGAGGAGGAGGAGGGGGGGGGGCTGTAGCCCTGCCCTGGCATTTACGGTTATACGACTTTTGCGGCACAGACATTTGCGCCTATGTCTTTAATCGGTTTCAAATTGCATTGCCTTATTTCCAAATTCCCTAAAAGGATTAATAATGGAAACAACAGCATTTTTGGTCACTTAGGTAATTCATTGGGGTGTTTTTATAGTTTTTTCAAAAACTTCAAGAACGCAATTCTCGGACAAAATTGATGTATTAGCCTCTATTGTAGCTTTTTAAGTAATATAGGATTAATGCAACATAAATTTGAAACCAATTTTGGACGTAACTGTAAAAGTCGGGCCGCAAATGTGCAACACCACATTTACATAGCGTATTTTTTTAATCAAAAAAACTCTCTGAAGTGGTTACAGTCTTTGTTTCTTAATTTGAAAATTTCTCTTGTTATCACATTTTGGTGCGCTCATATTCTATTTAGTGTTTTCCATTTTATGATTAAATAAGCGGTAATTCAAAATTGTCGTACCGTGTAATGACCACCGCTGAGCACCAGCGCTGCAATACCCATGAAAGTGATGGGCAAAGCAATCCATCTAAACAAAAATTAAGATTCTCTTTATAAATTATGCTTAAAACAATTTTCGTTTTTTTTTAATTTAGGTTTTATCCAATTTATAGGGTTTTTTTCTGACAAAAAAAAACCCAATAGGCACACCACCAAGGCGAATTTTATGGACCAAAAACCATATCCAAAAGGACAAAAAATGAATCCAAACGCAACTTGGTTTTGTTATTTTTTATCATCCCGAGATATCCCAAAGTGCCCCCTCCATGTTTTGATAATGTCCAAATCACCTGAGCACATAAAGCCCACGAGGACTGTAGCGCAGCTGTGTGAAATACATAATGCTCAACACCACTGTATGGCCGCTGAAAAGGGTGATTTTTCAGATGAAATACAAAATTTTTTATTTTATTGAGCATTTTCAATACAAAATCCAAATAAATTTTCCACGCTTTGTACCTGAACATCAGATCGCCACACAAAATTTCAGGTTGTCCAGAAGTCTAAATTTTGTCAAATTGTTAATTTTATTTATTATTTTGAAATTTCGAGTCAATTTTATTGAAAATTTTGTTAAAAAACCAAATTCAAAACTGACCAGCCCCAACGTGACCACATATGTGACAAAACGGGTGGCAATTTCATCCACATACATTGACGTGCCGTTCATTTGTGGCCGGCACAGTTTGTCCCGATTTTCAAAAGCGGGCGGCAAAAAGGTAACACCAAGCACAATGGCACGAAGGCCTAACGAAAAGGAAATCTTTTGTTTTTTTTATTTTAGAAAATTGGTTTTTGGCTTAAAAACCGGACCAGTTCGCTTTTGCACCACCCCGTTGTTGTTTTTTTAAAATTCCAAGTCTTAAAATTTCTCCAAAAATCCCATTAAGTTTTCTAATAGCAATTTTTATGTAAATAAAATATACGATTTTTTTGATTTTTTAGGGTTCTTAAGTTTTTAAATTTTGCGAGTTGAATTTTCTCTTGATACTTCAGCAAAAAAAAAAAAAACACAAGAAATTTTGGAAACCTGGAATAAAAAAATCATCGGGTAGGGGAAGGAATAAAATGCACCTACAACCAAAAAAACACCAAACCATAAAGAATGGCAGCAATTAGAAACACTCGACGAAGAATGACCACCCGTTGCCGGTGCAGGATAACAACGCAGAAACCGACAACTGAACTAAAAAACAGATAGCGTGTACCAGGGATGTTAGCCGACATCCAAAATTTTTTTCAAAAACCAACAAACTCACTTAACAGTGGAAAGCACATCGCCGACGGGCCATGCCCAGCCCTGTTGAGGAACAATGAACCAAACGAGATCACTGAAATAGGAACAAAGCCCTAATTAATTTCAACCCTAATATTATTTTCCCTTTTAAATTTGGCATTTGATTTTCTGCCAGTCGAATTCTGACCTAAAAAAGTCGGAATTGGGTGGCTGGCTTCAAAAATTTTAATATTCCAACACAAAAAAACGGAGAAAACCTTTTAAAAATGTCAGGAATTAGAATCGCTGGCCTCCAAAAATACTCACTCAAGCGGTTTTCTGGGCACAATGTCATGAATGATGGTGAGCAATAAAAAGTTGAGAAAGGCGGACACGGCCAGGCACAGAAAAGCGACGCCCGTCTTCAGCAATTCAGAGCGAAAAAACTGAAAAAAAAACATTAAGAAAATTTACATAATTTGTTTTTCTTTCCATTTTCATATTAATTTCACTAAAACTTTCAAACCCGGACAAATATCCTTTCCCCTGCAGTTCTTCGTAATTTATATCAAAAGTCATTAACACTATTTGTTGTGTGAGAAAAAAGGGTAGTCCGTCTGGGTAAAAAAAGTGAAAATGTACCCATAAAAATCGTCTTTTTGAATTACCCGTGGCCCAATCAAAGTGCCTGACTACGCATCCTTAGGCTTCGTCTTGAAATTTTTTTGTTTCTCCTAAGTTTTCTCGTTCCACCTGATTCTGTCGATTGTTGTATCCCTTTTTGGTGTTGCCATTGTTGCCTCGGCTTCCACCATATGTGCTGCCACTCTCCTCCTCGTCACCTGTGCTGGCCCGTGACCGTCGGGACGGATGGTCGTCAACGGTAGTGGTCATCATCATTAACTGGCAAAAAAATACTGGAAAATAACGAAAACTTCATGCTGTTAATACAATACTAAATGCAAATCCCAACTCGAAGGCCCTCCGTTGGAGAGGAGGTCACATATATTAAAGAGAAAAAACAAACAAAAAACAAATCTTTTTGTTTTAGTACTATTCTAAATCCATATTTCCCGACCTTTTTAGAACTCCGAAGGCGGACCTAAAGTGAAGCTTTAAAATGAAAAATATGGTAATAGTAAGGTTTGTCCCCTCTCGCCATTTTTCCAAAATAATATTTAAAAAAACGTGTAAACACCTTTCCTGGAGTTTTCCGGGTCGCTGACACGAATCTGAAGCCCATTTTGTTAATTCCGAACCCCGGACTCAAAGTGTATCGATTTAGGACAATAATGCGAATTTTGGGGGAAACCAAATAAAAATTCTTGACTTCTTGTCCGAGTTTGGATCAGTGACTGGGTCCGGAATTAGACAAAATAGATGTCAGATTTGTGTTCAGCGACTCTGAAAAGCCCAGGAAGATTGTTTACACGACTTTTTTTAAATGAGACATCTAAAGATACAAAATTCTAAAACCTAATTTTTTCGTCTTTTTTCCAACTATTCATACCCCTGACTGTTGTTGCATTTGTGGTTGTCGATGTCTTTGATGATAATGCATGCAACTGTTTTTGTTGGTGATGTTGTTGTTACTGTTGCTGTGATGTTGGTAGTGGCAATGGTGTTGATGGGCACCATAATTTTGTTGTGCCAACGCGGACGATGAGCCGGCACCGGCACCGCCAATGTCACCGTTGCAACAACCGCTACTACTACTGCTGCCGACACCGCCTCCGCCGCTCGCCATTGCCGATGGCGGCACTGTGCCGGCACTTCCCGGTGAGTCGACCCGTATCTGAGAAAGCATCATGGTTGTTGTGTCTTGTTCGAGTCCGGGTTTTCGGGAAAAGACAAAATGGATACGAAATTTCGTTTCGTGTTTTGAAAATTTCGGCTTTTTTGTGTTTTGAATTTTATTTCGGATCCTTTGTTGAGTTTCGCCCGTCCCTGTTCCTAAGGAGAGATTCGGTTCGATTCCATACATATTTAATTAAATCCAACCATTCATTTCGACCAATCCCTAAACGTGACAGTTCGGACTTTGAAAACAGAAAAAAGCGAAAGGAATCGTAACACTAATGCCGCAAACAAATTTTTCCCACTCCAACCAAGCCTGACAAAAACCTGCAATTCCTGCCGAATGTCCATGGTGCCAGCCTGCACTTCGGACTGTCGTAAGGGCATATGCGAGTCACTGACTTCACGGCGATGGCCTCCCATTAAAAAGGGTCAAGGAAATTGTAATGTCAACAAAACTTGAACTATTTTTTGTTATTAGACAATAAAGGATTAGTAAAACGGCATTGAAAGGGGCAAAATGAAAAACAATTTAATTATAGTAGCAGTTATTGCTTCAATTAATAAAAAAGCTGATAATTTTTAGTCGTTCGTTTTCGTATTAATTCTTTTTCGAATTTCCGAGTTTTTTAATTTTCAGTTTGCAACATCCACAATATGGCAATGGCAATATTGATGCCGTAAAAAAGGATTTAAAATGAGACGAATATTCCCCGCGCGCTCTTCATGAGTTTGACACACATGCAAACGCAAAATTTTTCAAAAAAAGTTTTAAAAGCAAGGCGATTTTTTTTAAAACATAGAACACCAGGAGTTTTGGAAAAAAAATTAGTTCAACAGAGTTAAAGAAAACAGGAATATGAAAGCTCAATAAAGGCATATAAATCAGCGAGATCCTGCCATGAATAATACACGAAATCGCCACAGCAAATTACTGACGCCAAAGACCCAACCACAATAACCACTGCTGTGGTGGTAACATAAAGTGGGAGAGAGAGAGAAGAGAGTCGATGTGATTTTAAACAAACCATCTCAACTAATGACCAAACACCAGCCAGCGGTGTGTTTCTTCACCTTCACGAGAGTATCAGTTTGCAAAATAAAATAAAAATATTATTTTTTTGACGAAATCTCTCAAGCGTCCGTCTAAAAGTTACAAAATCTCGACATGGTAAAGAGAAGTCGAAAAGCAATAAGACTGAAATTTGGGCACAAAAAACCTACAAAAAAAGCGCTTTACATAAGTGTAAAAAAGGCATCAAAAAGGCACTAAAATGGTAAAAGGCACAAAAAAGTTCAGCTTTTTGTTTTTGGAGCTAAAAGTGCAATAATTTCAGCAAAACGACGATTGACTTGCTTGGCATAAATTCAGTAGGCAAATCGCCGATTTTTCGCTTAGTTGGCCAATTGTC
Organism: Heterodera filipjevi; assembly: GCA_039877585.1. Classification (NCBI taxonomy): domain Eukaryota; kingdom Metazoa; phylum Nematoda; class Chromadorea; order Rhabditida; family Heteroderidae; genus Heterodera; species Heterodera filipjevi. Next base: position 28,521,925 of record JBDPZO010000002.1, read on the forward strand.
GGGTAGCGTGAGCGAGAGAGAGCATGACTCCCGAAAGAAATATTTAGCTGCTTTTTCCCCTTTGAAAATTTTACGGGGGTCGGTTCGGCGCCCACTTTTTCGGCGCCCCTTACTTTGAGAAGGCATTACTTTTTTTTGCTTAGTCTGCCAATTTAAGCATAACTGGTATCACTTGAAAGACTTACATTTGCTGCGTATTCTTGTCCAAAATCAAGAAAATTCATTCTGGCATAAAAAAAAAAGTATGGCCTGTCGCGCCGAACCGGCCAGAAAAATTAAATTTTTTCTCGCCATTACTTTTTTTTACGTATCGAAATTTTTGGAAATTTAGCATGCTGATTGAGCGACCTTTAAGCGCTTTCGAATATTACCTAATTCTTTAATGTGGACGAATACGAAAAAAGATTATTGCCAGTTGCGCCGAAAAGGTCCGCGCGGATCTGGGCGGTCACCTTTTTCGCTGCTTTTCGGCACTGCGAGAAGACCAAAGAATAGTCATTTCTCATTTAACTTTTGGTCCAAAATTTGGAAAATTTTGGTAGTTTAGGCATTCCGCGGTGCTAATAGGCTCCGCCAATAAAATTTTCTTTAAATTTTTATGAAATTGGTTAAGAAACTGGAAATCCCGCTATTTGCCCAATAATATTTTCTGCCTTTATTTTTTGGCATTTAGAAGAATACAAATTTGTTTTCTTGACTTTCTCATCAAATCAAGGTCCGTTGGTCTTTAGTTCATAAAAAAATAATTGTGTAACAAATTGGATAGGACAAACCCGGTCCTCGGTTAACCGGGAGTTAAACAAGGTTTTGCAACCCAAATGAAAAAAGAAAATAAAAATAAATAAAGATTTGTAAAAATAAATTTTTCAAAAAAATGAACAACGAAAAAACAACAAGTTACTGATCCAATTAATAATTAGTCGAAATTTTGTATTTGAATATGAATTATTTGGTAGTTAAAATAGCACAAAAATGACAATTTTTACTGTTTTTGTTAAAAACAATTTTAATGGGGGATCGATTATCCTGAAAGGAAAAGTGTGAATGCACTAAAAGAGGAGAAAGAAAGGAGAATGAAATTGGAATATCGATGCGGAAAAAAAAATAATACGAACAATGGCAATAATCGCCGCTTTTCGTAGGCATTTGCCGACGGAAACAATGGAAAAAGGGGGGGGGGGGTGAATAAATGTGAGAAACGATCTTGGCAAATGTTTAAGACAAAAAAGTAGGGGAGAGTGGAGCAATTGGGATTGGCCTCCTTTACGAGTCAAGTCGGCGCCGACTCAATTTGGCCCACCGTGCGGTATTTCTTTTAGAAGAAATCATAATTATAAATTTCGTTCGATGCCCTCAAAAAATCCTTTAGGCTGCAGAATTAAAAAAATATATATTTAGGTAAAATCGTATTTGTCTCGCTAATAAGACTTTTTGAAATTTGAAATTTGGCAGAATAGTAGAGAATCTGAGTAAATCAATTAACGCGACTCGCGACTTTCTCTCTCTCCTCAGAGCATTTTGAATACTCATAATCATTGTTGAATTTTTCACAAAATTTTGAGGATAAATTTTGACAAATTGTTAACAGATTTCGCCAAAAATGGTCAATTTTGGTCCTTTTTTGAACAAATTTCAAAAGGATTGAGTTTCCAGCGGTGCCGACTGGCGCCGCCGGGAAAATTTTGAAAAAATACTAAGAAATTGCTTCAAAAACATTTCTTTAAAAAAAGGACATCTCGGTACCCTGCTCTAAAAGCATCGAATAGATAACATGAAAGTGAAATGTGGCGAGAAAAAAAAAGCGTAACTTGAGAAATACCCTTTTATATGTTACATATGCTTTAAAGAAAACAAAAAAGCAACTCGTGAGCCGCCCGGCCTTTCCTCTCCCCCAAATTTGAACCTTAACAGACCGCTGCATAAGCTCCTCTACCTTTGCATTCAAAATGCATTTGTAGAAAGGGAGCAGCACTGTGTGTTCCTCCATTCATTTTGCCCATGTCCTCCTCTCCTCTTACGCCCCCCTCCCTCCCCCCCCCCCCGCCCCCTCCCCTAATTTACCACCGATTTTCTATAGTGGGGAGGGGAGGAGGGGGAGGGAGGGGTTAAGAGGAGAGAAATTGGGAGAAGAGGGTTATGTACAGTGTTGTTCGGGACCAAGAATTTTCGGGACTCGGGATCGGGACCGGGACTCCCGAACAACACTGGTTATGTATAACATAGTCACTCCGTAACTAAGGCAAATAATACATACATAACACTTATAGAGAGAGCATAATGGGCAAACAAGAGATATGTTCATATACCAATTAGGGCTGTGCGGGAAATGATTTTTACCGGGAACCGGGATACGAAAAACCCGGGAAATTTCCCGAGTCGGGAACCGGGGAGGCCAGCATCAGCAAATGAATGCACCATCACAGCAGGTCCTACCCTCCTTGCCGCCCCGCTCGCCCATTATCTCCGGATGATGGATTTGTGTGCAAAATGCGTATTATATATAACACACAAATCGGCAACCGTTTGAATAAATTTTGATCGCATGAAACGCAATGCGGCGACACGTGCGAACGGACATTGCGGACGAAACTCATTTTTGAAAAGGAAAAAATTTGTTTTGGCCAAACCGTAGACAATAGACACATAAACAAACAAAAAAATATTTTTTGAAATTGTTTTTTAACAATTTTTTGAAAACATCTGAAATTCTACAAAATTGACCAGTTTTTGGAAAATCTGTTACTAAATCACACCCAATTCTTCAAAATTTTCTCCGGCGGCCCCTATCGGCCCGCCTGAATCCCATTCGCTTAGGGGTCTCTGAAAACCTATCTCTAAATACAGAAAAATTGTCATTTTTTGTATTTTTACTCTTGGAATAATATTTTTTATAATGATGGTTTTGGACTCATAATTTGTAAAGACAAAATAATGGAGTTATCAAAAAAAAAAATTCTTCAAAATTGCCGCCTTTTCTTAACACTCGGTTAGGCCCGATACCCGGAACTGTTTTACAACGCATATACTTTAATCATCAAAAACATATGATTTGGTGGATTTTTCAAAAAAATGGATTTAAAAATTTGTTTTTTATTCCCCGATCGGGGTCCCCGATTCCCGACAATTTTGAACGTCCCCGACCCGATCCCCGGCATTATTGTCCCCGAAGGGTCTGGGTTGAACCCTATGTGAAATTGTTCTCTGTTCATTTGGACTTGCTGAAGGGCTCCCTGAAAATGCGACACCAGGAAAATGCGACACCAACACCACACTTAAGGAAAACAGAAAATGCGACACCAGGAAAATGCGACACCAAATTCAAATTTTAAAAATAAAAATAAAATATTTAAATTAATTACACACATTTTTACATTGTAACTATGGTTATAAATTATTATTGTGGTATAGTTGAAATGAATGATTAATTAATTGCTTCATTTTGTCATATACATAATTTAAGAGAAACGGTTAAAGACTTGGATTGGCCCAAATTTTTTGACTGAGCTTTTGAGATCGTTCGTTATCTTAGTCTGCACATCTGCTGTTTACTACATAATTTTGAAAGGAATAATAATTATTTTCATAATAAATTGAGATGGAATTGTCCTACATTGAAATTTACGGATTATTATTTTTAAATATTTTATTTTTATTTTTAAAATTTGAATTTGGTGTCGCATTTTCTGTTTTCCTTAAGTGTGGTGTTGCATTTTCCGCCGGTGTCGCATTTTCTTGGTGTCGCATTTTCCGGCTGGCTGGTGAAGGCCCCAACAACAGCCAAATGTAACTACAATTTGAACGCTTAAGGGCAGAGGAGTTATCCCCAATGGTCATAATTATTAGACACTAGTCGGTATGCAAAGCCCTTAAGTGATTGACAACTTGTTTTGGCGTGGCATAAAGTTAGTGCACCAAATTCGGTTCCTATCGCTTTAGCTCAAATTTATGCGAGGGTGTGCCGGGCCGGCGGTGCGGATATTAAAAAATATTAACAGAATAAGCCATAAAAACTGGATAATTTTTGAGGATTTGTGAGCCTATTTTTAAGAAGTGTTGCACTAATAGAGCTCTGAAAACCAAATTTCAGCATTGGAATCATTGTTTCTTTGTGAATCTGTTCCGCAGTATAAGGAATCCCGCTTTTTTATTCCCGAATTTTAGGCAGAATGCAAATTTGTGTCTGTAAATATAAATTTCACAGAAAAAAAAACAAATAGATAAAAAATATTTAATTTAACGAAACAAATATTGTTAGCTTTATACATACCAGTAAAATAATAAAAAATAAAATTAATTTTTAATGACACTTCAATGTCTTAAAAAAATGACTTAAATACATAAAAATCACATTATTCTTCTTTCTTTTTTCTTCATGCGTTAGTCAAACTCGGATTTCATCCATTTGTGGCTGTTGTAGATGGCCTGCCGTTACCGGCTCAGTGCTTTGGTCTTAAATTAATCCGAATTTTGTTTTGCCTAAGTGGTACGCTTCGGGGGCTCTATTGGAGGGATGAGTTTTCAGGAGAGGACATTTTCGAGGGAATGCGTTAATTATCGAAAAAATTGTATTCAGGGAGTAGGGTTGGTTACTTCGAAACGAAATACGGTATTCTAGATATTAAAAAAAAATTATTTTGTGCCTGATCCGTTTACGGCGGATGCCTTAGCCATCAGCAATTGCGCGGCTCGTCCATGCCTTGGGCATGTGGGGGAAATGCCGGTTTGGCCCAGCCGGATCAGTCCGCTGGTAGCTGAAAAAGGAATTGTGATTTTCTTTGTCTTAAATTTTTGGGCAACGACCAGAGGGAGGCTGAATTTGAACAAGTGCTGGTGCCGGGGTTGAACTCTTCGAACTTGCTGACAGCAAAGGCTCCTAAAGGAAAGCAAATAAAAAAAAAACTAAAATGTTAAAAAAATTTAATAAAATTAAATAATTTTTTAAGAAAAGTGTGAATTTATGTAAAAAGTTTGAAAGTCTGGTCCTTATTTACTTTGCTTCAGTTTTTGTTAAAATTTTCAAATAAATTTTATCATATGTTGAAACCGAATCAAATAAGAAATAGAAACTCGAGTTTCAGACCCTTTGTTTCGGGTTTGGACCAAAGTTCGGGCGCAAAGTAAAAATGCCGAAATACGTTATAAAGAAAAGCCAAAAAAAAACATATAAAGTTAAGCTGGAAAAGCGTGTTTTTAAAAAAGACAGTTAAACAACAAAATGCAAAAAACAAAACAAAAACAACGAATAGCAGCTGACACCACGTCCGGCCAAAAGGTCAAAAAACACGAATAGAAGTCAGAAAATGACTGAATGTCGAACGATTATAAGGAAAAAAAGATGTTTTGGCTTAAGCCCTAAGACCAAGGCTTTATCTGACATAGGCTGATCAGGCTTAATGCGTTTTTTTTGGTCATTCGACTTTCGGCAAATTTTGTTCTATTCAACCTTCGGCGGACCGGTAGCCCAACATGTACAACCACCTGTTGCACCTGCAGACTTGAGCGCTTGGAAAGCGTGTTTTCCAAAATGCCGGGCAACCCACTACTTGCGGAAGAGCCGGTGGATACGCGACGCGCGTCGTCCGTTACGGTCGTTGGCATTCGATTCAAATTTAGCGGTGCCATTGATGGCGGTGACATTTGGCCAAACGATTTTGTTGATGTTGTTGTTGTTGTTAGGAGTGGTGGTGGTGCTATTAATGCGACATCTCCGCCGCTGCTGGCAACCGATGACAGCGAGTCGCCACCACGTCGCATACGCAGCCAAAGCACGGACTGGCGCCGACGCGCCGTGGTCACATCCGAGGCACGAGCGGCGTCGTAAAGGCAGGCAGAGGACCCTATTCAATCATACCAATTAGGGCTTAATCCGTTTATGGATTTCTTTTTTTTTTGAAATGCTTAAATGGTGTAATAATTTTTGGAATTAAAAAAAAAATGACAAAAACAAATCCGCGTCCAGAAAATCCGTGTTCAGACATTTGCGCCTATGTCCAAAAACCTATTCGAATTTATGTTAAACCAACCCAAAAAACAATAGAAAACATGACAAATTATGAAAAACGGAATTTTATAGTTCTTTTCCAAAAAAATCAAATGTCTATTATCAATGGTGTTTATTTAAAAACTAACGAAACGAAATTTTGGCCATAATCACTTCGGATCATCCATTTACAAATTTTAAGATTTATTTTTGTAATGTTAAAAGTTAAATATAAACTGAATTTTTTTAGGACATAGGGCCAATTGTCTCAGGCGCAAATGTGGGGTTAAATGTTTTCCAATAATCATTTTATTTTTGAAAGAAAAATTTCGGTTCTTAACTTTCCTCAAATAGAATCCTCCCGGGGGGGGGGGCTCTATTGTTCAACCCCCTCAAATGAGGAGAGCTATAATTGAGAGTGGGGTTCTATTCGAGGGGGGGGGGGGGTTCTAATCGAGGAAATACGTATGTTATCCCTAGTTTGCATGGTATTAATTAGGGTTGAGCGGTACTGGTACTTTTGGGAAGCACCGGTACCGGTACTTTTCAGGTTGAAAAACCGGTACTAGGTACTCATTTGTATGTTTTTTTAAGTACCAGTACCGGTACCGCTCAACCCTAGTATTAATCGTGGGTTAGCCTAAAATTCGACCCCGACTTTTTTCCCGACCCCAAACATCCGCAAATCCGACCCTCGGTTTTTTTCCCAATTATCCTGCGGGTCAGAATGCAAAGTTCTACTCCGTATTGATGATGATAATGATGATGATGCTTCTTCCACAAAGTCCACCGCTAATTGCTTGTTGCTCAACCGCATTTTGTTGTTTTCCGCAATGTTGCCGCTGTTGTTGTTGTTGTTTTCCTCCTTGTTAAGCCTGTTATTGTTGTTGTTTGGTTTGTATGTTGATGTTGTACTGCTGTTTGTTAACAATGTTTTGTGTTGTTGTTGTTGTGCCAGTGCCGAAGGCTCAAAATGTTGCTGGTGTTGATGCTGGAAACAATGTTGTTGTTGTTGGTGTTGCTGTTGTTGTTGAGCATGGTTGTGGTGCTGGTGTTGGTGCGGTGAACGTCGACACTCGTGTTGTTGTTGCTTTAGCATTAATATTATCACAACAACAAAAAGCGACAATACCAACAAAACACTCATGCCCCCCCCAGCATTCTTAAATCCGCCAGATTTTACTGGATTTTCCACTAAATCTTGTCATAACTTTTCTCACAGAAGCAACCCAATTGAATAATTTCGTATTATACGATAGCCCTGAAATGTGCTCTATTATTAGCTTGCTAAATTTCAAAAATTAAGAAAGATGGACAGAAAAAATAATTTTTTACAGTAACCAATAAAATTTTCTGAAATTTGGATGGCTAATACAGTTACCCTATAGCCATGGACTAGAACAAGATAATTTAATTTAGTTGCTTTTAAAATTATGCCCAGTTTTTCTCGAAAAATTTATAAAAATGGACAGATTTATGAAACGCCCCCCCCCATGGTGTAATATTTGTGTGTTTGTATGACTTATATTCTGTTGATTTTATGGCACATCAACTCATTATTAAATCCACACAGCGAACATCAATTAATTAGTGAGCTTTTGGCCTTTAATTTGGCATATTTAATTATTCTAATTAGTGCTGTTTTGCTGTTAATTAGGCATAATTAGTGACTTTGGTTTTAAATTCTTTGGCCACCTGTTGCGCCATTAGAGCATAATTCATGTCCATCGGGGGCAGTGGTGGTGGAATGCCTCCGCTTGTGTAACTCTGATATTGGAACTTCTTCTTGCCCTCGGAGCGATGCTTAACACACTTAAACAAACAAAAAAAAATCTTTTTATTATTTTAAAGACAGCATTTTTAATTCTAAAAAAGGAAAAAATTTTTAAAAAACGAATGATAACCTTCAAAAAGTTACAACAAAAATTAGGTCAAAAAATTTTCAAAAAAAGTTTCTCAAAATTTTTTAATAATCATAATAAAAAAAATTTTCGCAAAATTTTTATAAAATTTCTCGAAAAATTAAAAAAGAATTTAAAAATTTTGTATATTTCTTTTTTTCTTGAATGCCTGGCTAAAACTCTCAATAATCTTTAGCGAAAAGTTTTATACATTGGCAATTTTTTCAAATTCATCTTTTATTGTTTTTTTTTATTGGCAAAGGGCCTAAAAGTCGTCACCGACCGACCCTCACCTTTCTGGAGATGGCAATCAGAATGCACAGGTTGACAAACGTTAATGTTACACCGATCAACACCATCCAACCCCAAGTTGGGTTAAACTCGGCAGTTTTGCTGATGATTGATGTTTCCGGCATTTTGGGTGGGAAATTTTGCTGGAGGGAGGGGGAGGGGCAATTATGTGTGTGTAATTGAATATTATTATTACTAATAATAATAATAATAAGTTGCTTTTTTAATTATACCATTTCTCCTGACTCCGATCCGGGCCTTTTTGTTGTAGAAAATGCTGAAATTAATTTTGAATTTTTTTTTTGCCAAAATTTAGTTGAAAAAAATTTAAAAATTTCCGCCTAAAAAAATTTTGGTTTAGGGTTTTTCGGAGGTCAAAATTCAATCCAGGTTCTCGATTTTTTTTTCAAAGAAAATTTTTTGGACGTTGATTGAAATCCCTGCTGGTGGATATCACCATCGCGGGATACACCCAAAGGTAAATTTGGATCAAAAAAGAGGACTTATTTTGCCTAAAATTTTTAGCTTGGACAAAAATGAGAAAATTTGGGACAAAAAAAAAAATTCTCAAAAAAGTCAATTCTCCAAATTTGTGTGGCCCACTGGCAGGCAGCACCTTGCTGCAACAATTTGTCATGCAATTCCTTCGGAAACGGAGTCGGCGGTGGCGGAGGCGGCGGTGGGGGAAAAGGAATGTTTGACGAGGCGGTGAACGGACGCGGAACGCCAAAAAATGTTGAACGGTCAAAATGGGAAGGCAAAAGATGGTGCTCCTGAAACAAAGGTGGAGCTAGTTTTTTTTTCAGATTTTCTACTAAAAAAAACTCGTCAATTATTTTTCACACAAAAGCAGCCAAATGTAAACATGCTTGGTATCTTCTGATAAGCATTTGATTGGCACCAGTGTTGCCGCGGGTCAGGAAAAATTCGGGTTCGCGTTTCGGGTCGGGCACTCCAAAATTTTCGGGTTCGGGTTTCGGGTCGGGCGCTCGATAATTTTCGGGTTCGGGTTTCGGGTCGCGAAAAAACTCGGTCGGGTTTCGGGTATCGGGTTTCGGGCGGCAACACTGATTGGCACCGTGCTCGGATGTTTGTTAAATTCGGTAAAACCCGACTCGTACAGGTCCAATTCGTACAACCCCGACTCGTACAGGTGACGCGTTATAAGTATAAGGACTGTCTAACCCCCACTGTCTGCGCTCCCACACAAAATAGGTTTAAAGTACGAGTCGGGGTTGTACGAGTTGGACCTGTACGAATCGGGGTTTGTCCGTTAATTCCGCCACTATGGGCGTTTGTTGAATGCGCCATATTTGCAAATTTCCCGAACCTAATTCGTCATGTATTTGTTCAAACGCAACCAAATTGTACATTCTTGGTATCATCCGATTGCCTTTACTTGGCTCTATTAGGCCTATTTTAAAAATTGATAAATTTTAAGAAAAAATGGTCAAAAAAATCTTTCAAGAAAAATATTGTAAAAAAAATATATATTTTTTTTACTTTGACGGCTATAAATTTCTTAAAACTTAATCATATTTTTGAAATTTGTATGGTTACTAGAGCCAAGCAAATGCTGTTGGATGATTCCAAGATTATTTAATTTGGTTGCTCTTGATATTCGAAAAATCTGTAAAAAATGGCGGATTTAACAAACGCCCATAATAGCGGAATTTAACAAATTTTCCCAGGACCGATTGAAACTATAACAAATTTCAAAAAATTTCACTAGGTTTAACATAATTTTTGTTGCCATAAAGTTTTCCAAAAGTAATTTTTAGCAAAATGAAATTTTGTAATTTGTTGAGCTAATAGAGCCAATGATGAGCTGCTTATGGTCATAATATCAAGATTATTTATTTTTTTCTTTAAAAAAATTAGGACAAATTGTACTGGTAATAGAGAGAATCTGTTAAAAAACCAGACGTATTAAAGAAATAAATCCTAGCAGGAAAATTATTTAATATATATATATATATAAACATTATAATTATATAAAATTAATTTGTTTTAAACACCTCCGAAATGTCCTTTCCGCCCATCCGATTCAAAATTGGAATAAATCCGCTCCAAAATTGAATAAAGGAGTTTCCTGAAATAATGTTTTTTTTTTTTACCTTTTTTGTTTCCTTTTCAAAATGTTACTGTAATAGTTTTTCATCCGGGGACGGTCCTTTGCTAAAAAATAGTTTTTTTTTATTTTTGAAATTTTTTATTGTCCTTTTTTACTCATTTCCATGTATGCTTCACGGGTGGATGCAGAAAATTGTGGCCATGGAATGCCTTGGAAACGATCCTCTAACGACGAAAGTGGCAACATCGGCTGGGGCCGAGTCGGATCACTTTTTAAAAAGAAAATAATAATTATTGTAAATTTTGAATACTAGTTTTTATTTTTTAATCATGATTAAGGATCAGAGTAGCCGATTTCGGGTTTCAAAAAGAAGAAATTCGGATTTTCACACCCCAAATATCAAAAGCTGTTTTACGTACCAGGGATGGGAGCCGATGTGTCCTAAATTTATTTTCCGGGATTTCATATTTCAAGCTTTGGAAGTCGAGAAGCCCACCCTAAAATTTTGTAAGATCGTCCCATCTTTGGTATGTACCGTACCATCCCTGATTCTTACTGTATTTGTTCAAAAAGAGTTACAGACGGTAAGAGAGTGAAGAGAGACATTGTATAAACAAATACCCGGATTTGACAAAGTTTGTCACATAAGTGATCATCACGCGTGACAGTTGTTTTTCCTCAACGGAGTACTAAGAAAAAGAAAACTCAAATGTTTAGGAATTTAAAAAAGAAAATTTTGTTTGCCTGTTCATTATTCTCTTCCCCATTTCTTATCCAATAATCTTCAACAAGTGGTGATCCTTAACAAGGAAAAAAAACATTTATTAATATTAAATCTTTTGCTTTTTTGTCGATCCAAGATTAAATTATTTAAATAATTAATTTTAATATTTATTAATATTATATCTATTCTTTATTTGCTTTTTTGTCGATCCAAGATTAAATTATTTAAATAATTAATTTTAATATTTATTAATATTATATCTATTCTTTATTTGCTTTTTTGTCGATCCAAGATTAAATTATTTAAATAATTAATTTTCTATTTTTTATTTCATTATCCATCTAAATATTATTTAATTAAATACTCAATTTAAATATCATTTTAAAACCTTTTATTTATATTTTATCTTTTTTTTCCAAGATTAAATTACTTAAATAATTAATTTTCTATTTTTTATTTCATTATCCATCTAAATATTATTTAATTAATAATCAATTTAAATATCATTTTAAAACCTTTTAATTATATTTTATCTTTTTTTTTAACTTCACCGAGAATGTACGGAAGATGGTCACCAGTGAATGAGCCTCGGAGGCCCGCATTTGGCTGCTCATGGCTTGACTCATGCGCAAAGACAAAACTTTGAAATGAAACAATTGGTGGTTGAATGATTGATTTATTATTTGATTTAATTTTGTTGAAATAAAATTGCCTACAAAAATGTGTTTGCTAATTTTTTCTCATCAGAATTGTCGGAAGGGCCGTCAGCCAACGAATGTGCCCTCAAAGTGTCAATGAGAGGAGCTGAAAATCAGAAATAAAAATGAAAAAATAAGCGAATTAAACAATTGTCCAATTTTTTAATCACTTATTTTAAATTTAAAAAAAAATTGGGGTTTCCAAAGAAAGTTTCGAAAAATTAAAAAAATTCTAAAAATTAAGATGGATTTTATACTTAAAATTTTTTTTACTTTTTTAAAAATTTTTTCAGAAAGTTATAATAAAAGAGTTCCTTCGAATATTATTAGCAAATTCATCAACAAAAAACTACTGGTAAAAAGCAAATCCCCAAGTGCTGCCATCAGTCCGTTCCTCACAGATTTTGGGTGGTCCTTTAAATGAATTTTTTGAAACCAAAATTAAAAAATTCTCACCTTCGGATTTTCCCAATCTGTGTATTTGTTAAGAATTGATTGGAAAATTTCGGTACGATGGAAGTCGAAAATGTTACGCACCAGAGTTCTGTAAATACAAACAAGGACAAGAGGAATAAAAAAAAAATTTAATTTATTAAAATTCAAAATAAAGAATTTCAGCAGGCCAACTCTAACCCAATAACAAAATACAGTACCCAATGAATTGAATGCAAAAATAAGGTCCAAGCCTACTCGGACAAAAAACAAATTCAGTTTCCAAATTCAACGTAAAAATACAGTATCCCATTTGTATACCAATCAAATGAATGTATAAAATAAAATTCCCATATATTCATTGTAAAAAGTATAGTATCCCACAGTATATATCAATTAAACTGAATGTTCAAAATACAGATTCCAAAAATTCGCCTAAGAATGCAGCATTCCATAATCAATTAACTCAAAATTGAAAATAAAGTGTCCCAAGCCCATCCAAATCAAAAACAAATTCAGTATCCAACTGTATCAAAGCCGACAAAATGAAGTTTTTTACCAAATTTAAAACAGTATGTATCTAACATATTGTCACCTTAATATCTTGTCCCTCTTCTCCACGGTGAGTCCATTTTCCAGGTCATCCTTTGCCAACAAATGGTGCGCCGGGTTAAGCACAGTGCCCACCAAAAGGTCAATTTCACGGAACAAAGTGCCGTACTGGGGATTGAACAGCACACGGGGATGGTTTGGCACAATCTAAAAACTGACCAAAAAGAATTAGGAGCATAAGCAGACGGAAGAAGTGATCCAAAATCGAAAACCGGGCTAAAAGGGCCAAACCAAAAACCGGACTAAAGGGCCAAAACCAAAAACCAGGCTTTTTGGAAAAAACAGAAACGAAAAAGCGGGGGAGGTGAGTGGGGTGGAGATCGAAAACTGCTGGTTAACCGAAAAAAAGAAAATCTTAATTTTAAAACGGCTTCCCGTCAACCAAATAAAACCTTTTACAGATACTTAAATTTCAAGATGCGTAGTAAAACAAAACTAAAAAAAGGCTCTAAAGGTGCCAAACCGAGAACCGGTATTTTGGGCCAAAACCCAAAATGGCCAACCTAAAAAAACGGGCCTAGGCTTCCTAACAAACAAAATAAAAAAATGTTAAATAATTAAATTTCAATTAGCAGGAAAAAGCTCAAAAAAGGGTCAAATCCGGAAACTAGTCTTTTTGGCTTAAAATTGAAAAAAAAGAAGCGAGAGAACGATAAGAAAAACGGCGGCAACCTAAAAGGGATCAGGCCTTCAGTTTCAAACGGCTTCCCAGCAATAAATTAATTAATTAATTAAATTTCAATGTTTTATTGGCCCACCTGTCCGTCAACAATTGGTGCAAATGCGCTCAAAAATGTTGGCGATGCTGCAGCGACATGCCGCGCAGCTGTGCTCACATTATGCTCACTGTGCTCCTTAATAAATAATAATAAAAATAAAATAACACATAATTATTCAAATATAAAAAGTGCCTGAATACAGCGAAACACTTGCAAAGAATCGTCCAAAAAATTGTTGGATGATGAACGTTGGTTGAAACACTAAATAAAAGCAATAAAATAACTTCCTTTTTTATTTTATTTTTAGTATAATTATAAAAGAAACCCTAAAAATAATTCATTAAATTATTTTGTATAAAATTATTTTATTGAAAATTATTTTATTTATTTTTTTTACCTTTAACTCCTCGGCTAGCCGCATAAACTGAGTTTTGGCATTATGTGCTATAGCCCATGGTGACATTGCACTTCCGTCCAGCAAAATGGCACGACGAAAAAGTCGATTCTTTGGCTGAGTGATTGGCGAGCCCATCAGAAGCCAAAAAATAAATAAATAAAAGTATATTAAAATTGGTATAAAACTAATTTTATTTAATTAAATATTTTAATATTTGCTTTTTCCATCAAAAAATTTTAATTATAAAAATTTAAATTTACGTGACGAGAGCAGCGCCTGATTCCCAGCCTTGAATTTTTTTTAATTTTTTGAATTAAAAAAAATCTACCAAGCAGTGTGACTGAATTCGGATCAGCATTGAAGGAAGGCAATAAATTAGAGAGCTGAAATCAAAACATAAATCTATTAAAATAGATAAAATTATATTTGAAAATCTAAAAATACTAAATTGTTGCAAATAAATAAATGATAAAAAATAAGAAAATTCAAAAAAAATATATATATAGCATAAATATACTTAAAATGAAGCAATAAAATATTTAAGTACCATTTTGAGTGCTGCAACCAAATCGGAAAGGCCAGCATTTCCAGCACATGTGCGTGCCTCTGACTCGCAACGGGCCAAAAAACCGTAAACACCCAATCTGCCAATTATGGCTAATTGTATGTACGTTATATTTTTAACATATTAATAGTCGAAAACAAAAATAAAAAAATACCTTTATAAAAATTAGTTAAAAATAATAATTAAAATTAGGCAAAAAAAAATGAATTTTTTATTTTTTTAATGAATTATTTTTAAAATATTTCGCACCGATAATTTAACGTTACGACCAGCACTTGGCCCAACGAGGCGAGCATTGTGCCATTTTGTGCATTCGCCCCACCCCATGCAAAGTCCGTGTCACCATGGACTAAGACGAGCACCGACAACGGTTGAGGAGAAACTGAAAAAATTATTTAAAAAATAATTATTAAAATAAAAGAAAATTTTTTAAAAAAGCGGATAGGTCTCACCCAGATTCGAACTGGGATTGCTGGATTCAGAGTCCAGAGTGCTAACCATTACACCATGAAACCGACGGAGATTAACGCTTTTATTGATAATTAATGATGTTAACTTTCAACGTCCCAAACGCTGAAAGTTTTGATTAATGATAAACAGTAAAATTTTCCGAACTGATAAATTTCACCAAAACCAAAGCCTTCATATAAATGGATATTGAAAAACTTTTTACCAAGTTTTTTTGAATTTTCTTTGCGTTTTAAATTGAAACCAAACTATTGATTTTTACAAGAAATTTTTTTTTCAAACATTTGACTTTTTTCTCTTTTAAAAACTGAAAAAAAAAATTATAGAGAAAAAAATTGTTAGGTAGGTATAAAAAGAAAAAAACTATCTCAGCTTTAAATTATATTTAAAATCGAGCAGGGTCGTTTCATAAAAACCGCCACCTTGGGCATTTCATAAATTTCACCATTTTAAAGATTTTCCGAGAAAACGCTTCATAACTTTGTTCCAATGCAATAAAATCGAAATAAATTTGGTACTAATTGATAGCTATTGGTTAGATCTATTAGCCATCCAAATTTCAAAAAATTTGATAAGTTTTGAGAAAAATATTGACAAAAAAATGATTTTTTTTTACTTTTTGTGGCTAGCACTTACTTAAAACTTAATAAAATTTTCTTGAACTTGGAATAGAGCTAACCAATAGCTATCGGACCATACCAAGACTGTTGAATTGATTGCTTTTGAGAAAAAATATGCCAAATTTTTAGTGAAAAAAATTAATAAATTTTTCAATTTAATATTAGAATTTTTATTATTAAAATTTATTTTCCAATAATTCATTTAAAGATATAATTTGAAATCGTACGCCTTGGCTCCCGCTCGGGCACAAACATGTTGATGAACAAGCAGTCTTCCGACTCGGGCCTCAACAACGGCAACAAACGATGTAGTCGATCAAAACGCTGCGCACTTGTCACTTTGAGGGCTCTGAAAATTTGAAAATTATTAAAAAAATTAATATTAATTTTGACAGTTTAAAATCATACCAAAATATATTTTTGTGTTTTACTTGGATTCGATCAGTGTTGGAAGGCCTGATTGGATACAAGAAGGCGGTGGCTTGAAAGTGTCCTTGGGCTGATGTGTCCATTTGGAGGCAGAAATGGCCATTTTGAAACGATGCTAAACATGGGCAAAAATAAGGCGAGACCCTGAGGCTACGGGTCCAAATGCTTAATGGTCAGAATACCTAACGGTCCAAATGCCTAATAGTCAAAATGTCAATGCCTAATAAGCCAAAAACGGACAAAATGATTAATAAATCAAATACGGACAAAATGCCTAATAAGCTAAAACAGACAAAATGCTTAATAAGCTTAAAAAACACCTAATGGACAACATTAATAATTGTGATTTCATAAAAATCCATCAGAATAAATATCCATAAATACATATCATTCTTTTGGCTTTGCAGTTAATAAAATTTGAAAATAGTGCGAAATGGCTAAATTGTCCATTAGGTGTTTTTGTTAAGCATTTTGACCTAGTGCCGGACCCTGACCCCAATCCCGAATCCTCTCCCGGGTCTTCTTCACCCCCCTAATCTTCCAGACCCCGAGTCCCCGACTTCCTTGGACTTTTCTCCTATCTTTTGATCCCTCCCTTAATCCTTACCCTGAGGCTACGGGTCCAAATGCTTAATGGTCAAAATACCTAACTGTCCAAATGCCAATGTCAATGCTTAATAAACCAAAAACGGACAAAATGATTAATAAGCCAAAAAAGGACAAATGCCTAATAAGCCAAATACGGACAAAATGCCTAAAAACACCTAATGGACAACATTAATAATTGTGATTTCATCAAAATCCATCAGAATAAATATCCATCAATACGTCGTATTATTCTTTTGGTTTTGCAGTTTAATAAAATTTGAAAATAGTGCGAAATGGCTAAATTGTCCATTAGGTGTTTTTGTTAAGCATTTTGACCTAGTGCCGGACCCTGACCCCAATCCCGAATCCTCTCCCGGGTCTTCTTCACCCCCCTAATCTTCCAGACCCCGAGTCCCCGACTTTCTTGAACTTTTCTCCTATCTTTTAATCCCCCCCCCCTTAATCCGTCCCTATTAGGATATCCCTACCCAGATTCCTTGAAATTTTGAACTTTTCTTCCACCCTCGATATGAACATATCGGGCATCTCCGGTTCCGGAATATAGAATTCCGGCCCATAGACCGGGATTTCGTCATTTCCTGACAGCTTGACCTAATTGCCCGGCCCCGATAATTGCACTACCATCATAAAAATGTGAATAAAATAATTTTTTTTTTCTCATTTACATGTCCAACAGGTGATGAGCCATATGGAATTCCAAGAAATTGTGTGACCTATGAAAAATTTAATATTTAATAAAATTTATTTCGTCCCTTTCTTTCCCACTGGTTTCAATGCGGGCAATCCTCCCGCATGTTTGTCCGTCGGATAGACCACCAAACCGCGGAGAATGCCAAAAGGTGTGTTCACCGAACGTATTGTTGGCAGAGGCGGTTTCTCTCTTTGCTGTTGTTGATGTGAAGATGCGGAAGAAAATTGACTGAAATGGTGAAATTTAATTAAAACATTTTTTTTTTGAATTTTACAAATTTTCTCAGTTTTTAAATTATAATTTTTTTATCAATTAATTTATATTATTACAAAAAATTTAAAAATTAGATTTTACAAAAATATTAAATTATCTAATTAAAGTAAAAATCAAAACAGAAAAATTTTCCAAAGTTCAAAAACCTGTTAGAAGTGTGGATGAAATGCATGAAGAGACATATGATTTTTATTAGACAAAATTTCATTTCTGTAAATTTTTAAAAATTTCAATAAATAAATGAATAAATAATATTTTTTCAAAAAACAAATCTCTTTGATTATGTGAAAATGCGTCAAAATGTGTGGTTAGTTGGGGTATGTGAGTGTTTGTGTGTGTTTTGCCTTTCAATGCCAATAATTGAGTAAGAGGATGGGCAGAGGGAGTTGAGGGGTTAAGTGTGCCGAGGTCTATGGGCAAAATGCCCTCGCGGGCACTTCCGCCAAGAGGGGGGGGCGGCACATTGCCAAAGGCAAAAATGTCGGGCAATTTTACCGAGTTTTTCACGCGAGTTAGAAAAGTGGGACATAAAATAGTGCTATAAGAAAATTGAGATGATCTATTTGAAAGAACACATTGTCTTAAATGAAATTGAACCGGAATAATTTTCTGATTTTAAATGAGTTCTTTGTGTAGCTTCCAGAAATTATGCCTGGAAAACATTAAAAAGATTTGTTGGGTTGAGAATTCCGAAAAACATTTCGGGGTACTTTACGGTTTTGCGACCCCGCCGCCCCCCCCCCCCCCCGAAACTTTCAAATAAAAAGTCGTTTCTAGGGTAATTTGGGAAACTGATCCACGAATATAATATTTATTTTTAAAAATTCCGTCCCGAACCCGAATTCCAACAAAAAGTGATTTAATTTAATTCTTTAAAGGTCAGATAAAAAAATTATAACACTGTCCAAAATACCAGAAAGCACGTAATAAATTGTTAGAATTCGGGGTTGGGGTTCGGAATTGGGCAAAACGGATGCGAAATTCGTGTTCAGCGACCCCCAAAACCCTTAGAAACATGTTTTGCACGTGAATCATGAATTTCGAGCTTTTTTCGAGTTTGGGTTCGGGGTTCGGAATATTAACCAAATTAAATATAACTTTTCTCTTATTTGTCTCTATTAGCTTTATAAATTTCATTGTTTTAAAACTAGGCATAAGAACCTTTAGTTTTGTTTGCCATCTTCTTTTTTTTTTAAATAAACTTAATAATTTTTCAACATTAACAGACCAATTGAGAGAAACAAGTAAAATCGTACGATACCAAGATAATTAATTATGTGAGAAAAAAAAATAAAGAATTTTTGCGGGAAAATTTGTACATATGGCGGCGGATTTACGAAAACCCCCCATGGGTGGCAGATTCACGAAAACGACCCCATCACTTCCGTAAGGTATTTCTAATAGCTAAGCATAGATTTGAGGGGTATCTTTCATGGCTATGCATAAAGTTGAGGCCTTGAAGGACGACATTTGCGGGGCCCTTTGTATTTTGTAAGTTCGTTAAATGGGTGGAATAAATCCCACCGGAATGAGACGCCCTTTAGTCTCACCCGACAAGTGCAAAACAAAAAAGGGCAGCTTTTTCTCTTCTAGAAAGCACATTCCGGTGCAAATTACCAATTTTCACTCGTCCTCAGCCATTCCCCCGGGGGGGACGGACGACGACACGACGACGGTGGCGATTTTACGGAAACAAAAAAAATCAGCACTTTGTGTGTGGCGAGAGGCCCCGCGGTGTAATCCGCCGCCCTTTCTTCTTCTCCTCCCCTTCGCTGTTGAAGAGTATTTGAGGATGAAAATTGTGACGGGAAAAAGAGGGAGAGCGATAAGTGGACAAATTGTTCCGAAATGTATTTACTTCTCCTCCCATCTCCCCCTTTGCTTCAACTCAGAAAAAATGGGTTTGGGAAGAACAAAGAGAAAAAATGACTGTTATTTTTGAATGATTTTTGTTGCAAATTTTTGTAAAATAAAAAGAAAATGTTTGAACATTCCTTAAAATAAAGGGTACGACTGTAACTCAGCCCCAGTAAAAAAAAATATCAAAGGGGGGACCCTTTTCATTTTTTTAACCAATTTTTTTTTGTCGGTTTTTTTCTACTAAAAGGTGTTTCAGAAGAGGTTTTTGATTTTGCTAATCATGAGAGTGACATTTATTTTGGCAAATTAAAAAAAAAAAAAAATTGTCAAAAAAACAATAGGGTCCCCCCTATGGTTTTCAAAAACTGTCACCAAATTTTTTGCGGTTTCTAGTCACTTTTTCACATTTATTTATTGATTAGATGCAATAACAAAACATTTTTGACCATTATTTCATAATTTTTTTACTGGGGCTGAGTTACAGTCGAGCCAAATAAAGAATAGTCAAAAAATTAAAATTTTTGGAACCGAAAAAAAAAAAAATAACAATTAAAGGGTCGGGGTCATTTTGGCGCGGTTCGATATAACTTTTCTCAGAAGCAACCAAACTAAACCTTCTTGGTATTATTCGATAGGTCTAGTCAAGTTTTATAAGCTAGCAAAATTGCAAAAAAAATTGGTACCTTTAATAGAAAGTTATGTTCAAAAAACTCGAAAAAATCGATTTAACCTAAATTTCCGGACTTTTTTAAACAAAACTTTTTATTAACTGGACCAATTTTCTTGAAATTTTGCAAGCTTATAGAACCTGACAAGATCTATCGAATAATACAAAGAATGTCTAGTTTGGTTGCTTTTGAGAAAAGTTATATCAAACCGCGCCAAAATGGTCCACGCCAAAATGGCCCGTTCCGCAATTAAAGGGGTGTAATTCCTTGCGAATTCTGTTGTTTTCTGAACTGCTGGTAATGGCATGTAACGCTTGTAAAACATATTTTTAGCTTGGTTCTAAGCTTCATTTTGGCATATTTTATAATTTTATATGCTGATAATAAGATTTAATTAGCAATGCAACACTTAAAAATTGGATAAAAAAAAATCGATCTGTCGCTAATTTTCTTTTATAAAATTGAATAAAACTCATGAGAAAATGCCAAACACAAAAGGAAAAGAGGGAAAATAAATTTATATTTTGTGTGAAACATGAAGAATTGCGCCTAAAATTTGATACATAAAAATCAAATTATGAATTTATAAAATGGGATATATAAATTAACTCCTCGAAGGGAGACTTGTACTTAAATTGACCCAATTATGCAAATTTAAGGCAAAACAAATTTGAACAAAGTGCCAAACAAATTTGGATTTGAAAATTCAAATGTCATAAAAGCTCTAAAAATACGCACCCCCTCCCTGGATATTGAAGTTTTTTTTATTGGATGATGATGAGCACAGAAACAATTTGTCCCATAAAATCCAATAAATTTGTCCTCAGGGCAAATGAGAGAGCCTTTGAGGAAGAAACAAATTGGACCAATTCCAGCAGCAGCAGCAGTACTTGTCCTAATCAGATTTATTTATTTATTTATTTATTTGCACTGAAGCTTGTTGGACAAAAGTGACGAAAGAAAGACATTGGGAGGGCGAGAAAAAAGGACCAATTAATGGGGCTAAAAACAATGGATGGAGGGAGGAAGCTAAGTTGGAATACATCCTCAGTCTTACCTACCAAAAAAAAAAGAAAAAGAAATTGATCGGCTGAGAAAAATCCAAAAAATAAAAATAAATTTTCAGTTAATTATCCGTTTAAACTAAATTATGAAGAAAAATTAAAAAAAAATTAAATATGGATAGTCAGGGTAAGTTGTAAAAAATTTGGAACGGTATAGGTCATTACAGTCAGGCCACTATATATACGATGGCTAATTGAAACATCTTATTGTTTCCAGTAAGCCAATTGCAACAAATTTGGGGCTCAATTTATTTAGAAAAATATTTTGTCGAGACAGAAAATTTCCTGAAACTCTAGAACCGAGACCGAGATTGACTCACGAGAACCGAGACGGAGACCAAAAAAACTCAAGAAATTTTTCGAATCGAGAACCGAGACTCTCGAACAGCACTAGTTTAGAGGCTTAAAATGATACCAAGATTGTTGGTTTTTTTGTGTCTATATAAAAAAAGTTATTTGTTAAAGGACCTCCTAATTATGGTGGCCCATACTTTATTGGCCCAGTTTTAACCCAAATTTCTTATACATAAATAATGGCATTTGGAATTAAAATGTGCAAAGAAAGGGTCATTGACATTGTTTAAGGGTTTTTCGTCTTCCCATCCGACATCATTTTTTTTTGTCTGTCTCCTAACTGATGGAAGGATAAGGGATATATGTGATGACAATGATCCACATAATGTCCATCCATCAAAAAAAAAAGATTTTCCTTGTCCCAACTCAACCCTCGCCCTGCCCACCCCCCCTGGGGCCACCCCTCCACTTATTGATGGTCCAACAGAATGAATGGGAAGAGGAAGCGATTTGGCGGCTCACTAATCCTCAAAGAGATGACAGCCAGCAGCAGAAGCATCAGTAGCAGCTGTTTATCCCTCAAATCCTCACTTCACTCTCCTCCCTCATCCAACAGGGCGAGTGATCAACTGACATGAAGAGGAAGGATGTTGGCAAAGAAAAAAAGAGAGTGGGAAAATTGTTAAGTGAAATTGGAATGGAAAAGAAAGCAGAGAAAATCTGGCATGTTGAAAATAGCATAGAGGAGAGGGAATGTGAGCAAAATTGAGAGGAGACGAAATAGCGCAGAGGAAGACTGACGGAGAGAGAGAATTTTGTTGCTCATTCAGCAGCCAGCAGCAGCTGTTCAAAGCCCATTCAAACAAGTCGATAAGCCCAATAAAAAAAAGCATTGAAAATGATCGGACTATTTGGACTGAGAAAAGTGAGTGAGTGAGTGATATGAACAATTCCGATTGATTTTGCATAGTTAGAGAGAGTGAGAGAGAAAAAAACCATATAAAAAATTAATTATTATAAATTTAATTAGGATTTTTTAACAGGGGTGGGAGTTTAGTGACAAAAAATCCAAAATGGTTAAATAAAATAAAAATTCATATTTGATGAAATAGGGAAAAAAAATCAACTAAAACTAATAAAAAATCGTAAAATAAAAAAAAAAAAAAATTCTCGACCTAAGACTAAAAATGTTTAACAGCTCTAATACACATGCATAAATTTAATTTATGGATTTCCAATAAATATAAAATTTAATGTCAGAATTTTAATTCTTTCTGAATAATTATCGGTAATCATTGCTTTTTTTCGTTTCTTTTTTTTTTGCTTATAATTATTTTTGGTTCTTCGCATTATGCTAATTGGCTTATTAGCAGAATGAAAGTCGATGATGACCAATTTATTTAATATACATATATGCATGCATCAAACCAATCCTTTTCTTCACAATTTCTCAATTTTAGCGCCTAACGCCAATTGACAGCCCCTATCTATATGTTGACGAAAAAAAAACTGGCTCTTTTCTAGAAAATTATGATCATTTAAAAAAAAATTAAATCTCACTGGGTTAATCGAACCGAAACTGGCTTCTTTGGGCCAAAACCCGAAACCGAAAACCGGGGGTCGGAAAACCGCCTAACCAAAAACCGGGACCCCCGGTTTAAAACTGGCCGCGACCTACCCTAGTAACAATGAATTGTTTCTGGAAAAATTATAACGCCAGGTTTCCCTTTTTTTCGTATTTATTTATCTGCTGACAAAATCTCGATCCGACAAAGTTTGACCCAACTCAACCTTTAACAGAAAATCTCAGTTCAATAAAATCTTGTTTAGATTTCAAAGAAATTTGAAAATCTTAGGAAATTTCGACAAAATTGTTTTTATAATTTATTTATGAAGAAAAGAAGACATTGATGTGAGGAACAAAATTTTTACGTATTGATGACCCAAATTTTTCACACTTTCTTTTTTTATTAAAAAAGAATGACTAAGAAAGTCTGAAAAAATGGTTATTTTTTAATAAATCATTATGCCCTAAAAATTTTTTCCTTTTTAAGTGATGAGAATGTTGTTAGAATTTGGCAATTAAATAATCTGGCCTAGGATCTACGTGCTGCAAAATTTCAAATTGATTATAGGAAACTACAATTTTGGTAGGTTTATGGGGTGCTGGCTGAGTCGTTTCCTAAAAACCGCCACCATGGGCGTTTCCTAAATTCCGCCATTTTACAGATTTTTCGACAAAAACTCTTCATAACTTTGCTCAAACTGAACCAAATTGTACATTCTTGGTATGGTCCGACAGCTATTTGTTAGCTCTATTAGCCTACCAAATTTCAAAAAATTTGATTGAGATCTAAGAAAGTTGTAGCCCCAAAAGTGCAAAAAATTCATTTTTATGTCAAAATAAAAAAAGAATCAATTCATGATATGATGCCTCCATATACTTTGACCTTACAACACTAAGTGCCAAACTTTTTCCTCCTGCCTTTATTCATAAGGGCCCGTACCAATCAATTTGGCTATTTCGCCTTATTTATATTTTTAAAATTTTTTTTAATTAACGTCTAAGTTAACCCGTAGCTGAGGGTAGGTTAACCCTTACGTCGTTCTTTTGGTACGGGCCACGGAAGTTAGCCCCCTCCCCCCCCTGCCTGCCCCCTCTCATAAATGCCCTTGTGACAATTTTGCTTTTGCCCTCTTTTTTATCTTTTTTTGCCGCCCCCCCCCCCGGCGCTTTAATAAATACATTCAACAGAAAGTCCATTAGCTGTTTCTTATTCAATAGAGGAGAGAATAAAGCCACAAACACAAACATAACACAAATGAAAGAAACTCGAAGAGAACGACCAAAAAAGGGGCAATATTAATGGAAAAGTGTGGCGAAAGGCAATGGTTTTTTTTTTATTTGGAAAATATATTTTTGTGTGAACCCCTTTTTTTGTGTGTGAAGTGTGAACCCCTTGTGAATTTATTTTCATGAATTTTAAAACTTTATGGCATAATCATTATGCAAAAAGAAAAGAACAGAATTGGCCGAATTTTTAATAGTTCCAAAAAAAAATTTATTTATCAAAAAGACTCCTTTAATTTTTTTTTCTTGAATTTAAACTTGGCTCAAACGGGTCGGATACGAAATTGACTATTGTTGTAAAGGTCGGTCGTTAAAAAGTCGAATATAAAATAGTCAGAAATGACACAAAAAAGCAGAATTTGCTTCTATTTTAAATACGGATAACCATAATCCTAGGCCTAAGTCAGATGACGCCTTGGCTTAGGCCTAAACGAAGGCCAAGTCTGCAGTTTTTAAAAATGCTTGAATTTGGCAATCAGACCTTCTTTCTTTATTTGTACTTTCGACCTTTTAACATCTGCTGGTCTTCGTATTTTCCATTAATCAATCCATTTTGGCACTTTTTCCATTTTTCGAATTTTTGAACGGAAATGGGGAGCCTTTCTCGCTTCCGGTCCGAGTGTCGAATAGTGTAAATCATGTCCGAGTGTCGAATGGCCGAGTGTCGAACGATTTTTTCAATAGAGGCTAACTTTAGAATTAGGACTTAGTTTAGGCCTAAACCTAGCCATAAGCTTAAGCTCGACTAGGCCTAGGCTTTTATGTTTTCATTTTTTTAAACAAAAGCCAAATTGGCTTTTTCTGGGCCATTCGACACTCGGAAATTTTTTGTTCTATTCGACACTCGGACCGGTAGCCGATTTTCTTGCTTTTTGTTTTTGCTTTTGAATTGGCATTCTGTATATGTTTTCAAAAATCTTTTTTAACTAATTTTTTTGCCTTTAGTCATTTTTAAAGGGTAAAAAAAGTTTTTTCATAGTGCACAAGAAGTAACACAATTTGCTCTCCTCTTTTAATGGCATCCTCTGCTGGCTTCTCTACTTATGTTGACAGGAAATTTAACAGAGAACAGCAGGGGAGGAGAACAAATTGGTACCCCCCCTTCCCCTACGGGGTGAAAAAATTTGCATTGGCATTCCAAGTTTTCGAAAATAAAAATTTCTAAATTCCCATTTTTTGGGCAAAGGCGGCAAATTGAAAATTATATATATATTTTTGGTTTTACTAAGAGCCTAATAAAACTACTTTTCTGCTTACTGTTGAACTTTTATGGGTACAAATTTATTAATTCATTTAAAATTTGATAAAAAAAAATCCATGTCACAGGGATAGATTCGAAAAAAAAGTTGAAAATTTTGGAAATTTTATTGGGATTTTGATCAAGTGAAAGTTAAGTCGAGTCGAGATTTTGTCGTTTTTTGACTGAGTCAAAACTACTTTTTTGTCCATTATTAGTGCGCCAAAAAAAAAGATTCGGATGCATTGCTTAATGTAAATTGGCCTTGAAAAAGTAATTAAGTCAAAATCTAAGATTTTTTTGTTGTAATTTATCTTCCGTTTGTTACCGATCCCAGTGTCGAATAGAACAAAAAAACTCCCGATTGTCGAATGGCACAGCAAAAATGAATTGTTTTGAAGTAATCTGCTGGACACAAAAGCCTTTATCTAAGCTAGATTATTAAGCCTATGCCTAGTTTTAGGCCTAAATCACGAGTTAGGTATTTCTTGAGTTAGTAGTATCTGTTTTTGGGAACCGCCCGGTTCGTTGCGGACGGTTCGCCGCCAGCCTACTTTCGGAGGCCATAACTTTTTTCTTAGGCAACGAAATTCTTTAAACAAAGTGTCTTTCGAAAGCCCCTTATAAGCTCTATTAACTCTCCCA
Source organism: Heterodera filipjevi (assembly GCA_039877585.1). Lineage (NCBI taxonomy): Eukaryota > Metazoa > Nematoda > Chromadorea > Rhabditida > Heteroderidae > Heterodera > Heterodera filipjevi. The sequence goes on from JBDPZO010000002.1 coordinate 28,548,027, forward strand.
AAAAAATTGAAAAAAAATTACTTATTTATAAAAAAGTTATGAACTAAAATACACCAAAATTCTGACTTTTTAGTGTTCTTCAAGTTGTAACTTTTTTAAGAGTTAGTTGATCACTTAGAAATAACTTATTAATATTTTCACAACCTTTAAAGCTTTTGAATCATACCGAATTTGTAAAATTTGGTTCGCAAAGAAAAAAGTTACAAAGTCCTAAACGAGTCTGGCGGCCAACTGGCCGCGGCGAACCGACCCGGACCCCTGTTTTTAAGCTCGTTCTAACTCGGCCATTCGATATTCGGGTATTGTTTTTACACTATCCGACACTCGGAATGTTCGACATTCGGAGCCGGATGCGCCGCGCCGTTTACCCCTCCCATTTTTCAGACGGATAAAAAGTTTATTATTTTTTTTCTTTAAAAATTTATAGATTTCTTTTTTTCCTTATTTTTTAAAAAAGGGTTTCCTAAAAAAACAAAGATTTCCCATGAGTTAAAAATCAAAGTGAATCTGTCCATCAATTCCACGCCCACCCATCCATGCGTTCGTTCGTTCGTTCTTTCGTGCCGCGGATGAAGAAGAATAGGGGGAGGGGGGGGGGGGGGCGAGCAAATAAATGCCCATGGGAAAATTGGGCACCAAAAGTGCATTCATTCATTTGAAGCCCATTCATTTAAAATGCTGGCCAAACCCTTACCCAAAAATCTAATCGTATGACCTCATTAAAAGAAAGAATTTTTTAAAATAATTTGGCTTTAATTTTTTAATTAAAATTTTCTTTTTAATAAATTTTCTTTAATTTATGTTTTTTTGAAAAGTATGCAGAGTTAAAAATTTTAAAAAATGTTGTTACATTTTACATTTTTTTTATATAAAAAAATTTTTTAAATTGTGTACACTTTAACGAATTTTCGAAATTTTTCAATTATTAAAAATGAAAAAAGAATATGCAAAGACTTAAAGGCATAAATTTAAGGTGTTCACTAATTTAAACTTATTATAAAAATGTCTAAATTTTCTTTTTCCAGACTGATATTCAAGTGACAAAATTCTTTAAAATTTTAGATGTTACTTAACCTTGTCACAATATTGTCCATTTTTCTGTTTTCATTTTTTGCGCTTTGCATGGCACGGAACAGTGCCAACAAACACAATAATAGCAGTAGCAGACGGGTGCCGGCACTTCAATTTTTGGAAACATTGTTGAACTTGAAGGATGTCAAGGTTGAGGTACAACACACAGAGAGAGAGAGAGAGAGAGGGGGGGGAAAGAGAGACGGAGAGAGAGGGTGAGAGAGAGACGGTGAGAGTGACAGAGAGAAAGAAAGAGAGAAAGGGAGCGACGGAAAAAGAGAGAGAGGGAGAGAGAAAGAGAGAGAGAGAGATTGAGAGAGAAAGGGAGCGACGGAGAATGAGAGAGAACGAAAGATAGATAAAGAAAGACGGAGAGAGAGATTGAGAGAGGAAAGAGATAAAGAAAGAGAGAGAAAGAGAGAGCGAAAGAGAGAGAGAGAAAGAGACGAAAGCTCTTTTGATCAAAAGTCGAAAAGTTGAACACCAATTTTGGCTTTTGACCAAAAGTCGAACGGTCGAAAAGTCGAACTGAGTACAATATGGTTAGAATTCGAATTCTAAATTTTAAAACAGATGTTAGCTACAGTCTTAGGTTTTTGTTCTTGGCCTAATCCGAGGCATAATTGGATAAGCCTAAGATTATTGTTATCAATTGCTGAAAGCAGAAGTGAATTCGCCTTTTTGGTGCGGTTCGACTTCCGCAATTTTCTTCTTATGTAGAGAAAGGCATTATGCTCTTCGGCCTTTGTCTGTTTCTTTGTAAATTCTCTCATTTTGGCGCACTATCTCTTTATTCATATTTCAGTTAGCCGATTTTTCTGGCCAAGAAACTGACAGTCCCAACACAGTTTCATTTCAACGAGGTGATCACTGATCAATTAGTAATAAAATAATAGGGAACATCCGAAAAATTATTGATGACAAATTTATCATGACTAATTTACTGTATTTGCCTTTGTACGTTTACCACGAATGTTTGCCTCGGCAATAAGTGCGTGTGCCGATAAAATTTCGACTAAACCAAAAAACGACAAAAAGTCGGCTAAGTCAAGAAAAAGAGATTAATGTCAACTGAACAAATCTAAGAAATTTTCAAAATTTTTTTCCTCAGAAATTTTGACAAAACGTTGGAGGATAAAGAATTCAGCTAGCTTTGTTCACACTTTTATCCTTTTTGGCTGACTATGAGACTTGTCGGCACACCACAGTTTATTGTGGCAAAGGCCGACAAAAGGAAACGTCCCAAGTGGTTACTGAATTTTAATATTTTTTGTCTATCGAACAATTAAAGATGATCAACTGATTACGGGCCGACGCGGTGACGCCGGCGACGTCCATCAGCGGCACAACAACTTCGCATTGGCAGTTTCGAAGGCGAAAATGCCGCGTACGGAATCGGCGGCGAAGACATCGGCGGCGGCGGTGGCACCGCGGCGAATGAGTGGGACTGAAACGGCACTAATGGAGGCGAATTTGCAGCGGGCGCTCAGGATCAGTGCGAATCATAAATTTTCTGGCTTTTTCTGGTCTAGTCTTTGAAAATTATTCGGCATTTCTACAGTGCCTCCCCCCCTCCAATAAATTGATTTGTTTTTTAGGGATTCGGAAATGCACTTTTTCAATAGTCGAAAATGATTACCGAATTTTGCCGATTTTCCTTAAATTATTGAATAATTATGAAATCTATCGATTAAAATTCAATTTTTTAACAACGATTGGTTTTCAATGTCATAAGATTTTCAATAAAAACTATTCTAAAAAATTTTTTTTTTATAAAATTCAGAGATGACGAATTTTAGTTTTTTTTAAATTGACCTTTTTAAAAAATATAATTTATTTAAAAATTTACCTAGTTTTTAAAATTGACTGACTTTTTTAATTTAATTAGTTAAAAAACATTGAAATCCTACAAATTTATTTAGAACTTGAAACGATATTATAAAATTGTTATCCATTTTCTGTCTTGCTGCACTTACAAATTATGACTATTTTTTTGTTGGCCTTTTAATTAATTTTTGAGTATTCAGCAAAATCAATTTTTCGGTCTATAAATCTAAATTTACAAAAAAAATTTTTTTTGATTTTCTATTTTGGTTCCTGGATAGGGTTCGGAATTTCCTCCATATATATTATTCATTGCTCAAATTTGAGGAAAAATGGCTTCTCGAATGGAAGATCATCTCTATCAAACACTGTTGAGCCCGGAAAATTATGAAAAAAATGTAAAATTTAATTTTTCGTTTTTTTTTGAAATTTTAATTTTCCAAAGGTTCGTCCCTCTCTGCATCATTGGCTGGCCACCAATGTGACGTTTGGCGTTCTGCTGAACCAAATTGTTGAAATGGACGAACGAAACCAAATCCTGACAACCCGATGCTGGATCAATGCCAACTGGATTGACCATCGGCTGTCATGGAATGCCACCGAGTGGGGGGTACTACTGTAGGGCAGGCCCATACTGTAATCACAAAGAGTGCTACTGTTGCTATTTGTAATTTAAAGGGTGTTCCATCCTTAGCAATAATTAAAAGGGATTTTTAGATATACAATGTTTCAGGAATATTATTTTTCAATCCCCCTCAAGAGGGCGGAATTCTGTTTTAGCTAATACGGTAATGTATGCCCAACACGGTAACTATGCGGTCTAGTACTGTCTATCTCGGCTACGGTACGTACTAGTAATGCTCGAGACGGAAAATTTTCCGAGACTCGAGCTCGAAACTTGACCATGAGACTCGGAACCGAGAGTTGTTCGAGCATCACTACATACCAGGGATGGCGACGATCTCAGATTTGAAAAACCGGAATTCCGATGACTAAAAATTTTTCGGAAATCGGAAATCGGAATCGTCGCCATCCCTGCTACGTACACTCTGAAAAGAAAAAGTTTTTCTGTCATGGTACCAGGGCTATAGAAGTTTTTCCGACATTTGACCCCCTCCCCTCCCCCCTACCTAACTTGGGTTCGAATAGAAAATTAAAGAATTGCCAATTTGTAGGGCATCAAGCAAATTTACGCACCTCACCATCGCATTTGGCTGCCTGACATTATACTGATCAACAACGCAGCACATGACTATCGGGGGTGAATATGAAACGCATTATAGGAAGGAATCTCCATTCCGCCAGTGTCACTAAAGAATTGAAAAATATTATATATTTAGGACCGGAGGGCATTTTTTTTTTTATTATTCGAAGCCCTACCATGAAAAACGGAAAAATAACACATTTTTTGTGTCTTTAGAATAATTAAACAAATTGTCTATGTGTGTACTATTCTTTTTAGTTCATTAAGGGTTAATAGGGACTTTTAATTATTTGTCGAATTTTGGTTCCCAAAAAAATGATGGTTTTCTTGGGCCAAAACGCGTGGACTGAACGACTCCATCTGATTTTTAGGAATGGGCGGGGTGGCTAACACAAAAAAATTCTACTGTATGTCCGCTACAGTTCCGTTCTGTCCACCGATGTGATCATTTCTCACGAGGGCAATGTCACATGGCTTCAGTCTTCATTGTTCAAGTCAAATTGTGCAATTAATGTGCGCTACTATCCCTTTGATGACCAAGAATGTGTGTTTCATTCGGTTAACCGACATTTGCGCCCCAATGACTAGAGGAAATCTCAGAACCAACTAAACTTAAGATTTTTAGTATCATTCGAATGCCCTTAATGTGTCCAATTAGTATACCAAAAATAAAAAAATTAGTAAAGTTACAAAAAAATTATGACCTGGAAAACAAGAAATCTGCAAAATCGAGATTTTTGTAATCTTTTTATCATAACTTTTTTAAATAAAACCAATTTTTTTTTTGATTTTTGGTATACCAATAGAGTACATCGAGAACTATTCAAAGATACTAAAAAATCTAAGTTTAGTTGGTTCTGAGACTTATGCTTTGTCCCGGGGCGCAAATGTCGCTGCACCTTTCATTCGTATGCCCTTCGCCAAATCATAAAATTTGTTTTCTTAAAATTGTTAAAGTTTTTCAGAAAAAGCCTAGAAAATCAATTTTTTTTTTACAATTTTTGTTTTGATTTTTTTTTTCGAGATTCGTGAACAACCACAGCTGGAGGATTGCCTGTTGTTGTGGGGGCATCTTCCTTCATTTTTGGCCCCTATTGCTAATTGCTCCCACAGCTTTTCGCTTTTCGGCTCTCTTAGCCATTTTTAACAGCAATTATTAGGGCTGGGATTTTTAGGTGCTAAAAATCGCGAATAGGTGGTACCTGAATAGTTGCTAAAAAAACCACCCAAAATAGTTGAAAATAGTTGCTAAAAAGTCGCTCTAATTCGAAAATTGGTGGAAGAAAATTCATTGTCGTGCTTCTCTCATCAAGAACTATGCGCAACAAAAAAAAAAAAATAGGTAAAACTCTATAAATCCCAGCCCTGCCATTAGAGGGATTTCTAGAAAACCGATAACTCTATTCATAAACCACAAATCAAAAAAAAAAAACTCTCCTTTCGTAGGGTGAATAATTATTTTAAATTAAAAAAAAATCCGATTACGCCGATCATGGCTGGGCGAAAATCAACGAATGATTTTTCGAAATTCGAAACTCAAAAAACCTCAAATTTTCGTATCAAAATTTTAACGGCTTACTTAAAGTTTTTTAACCCAAAAAGGTGCTCTCAAATTCGCCAGCTGGGGCACACATGATGCGCGAGAGATTGACATTGGCCTCACCACGGACCAAGGCGACTTGTCCAATTACATGGTAATTGGGGCCAGTGTTGTTGGGTTACTGTGCCTTACCGTTGTCATGGGAACATTGTATCGTAATGGGTTTTTCTTGGCATTTTAATTTTTCCAATTTCTTTTTGTTTTTTGACTAGCGATTTTCTTATTTTGGAAATTTTAATCAAAGCTCTGTCACAAATTCAGAATGGGCTCATTAAGTGCCGTAGGACCTTTACTGGTTACTGTAGGTTTCCATTTGTACACATAGCATAATGCTTGCCAATGCTACCGTTTTTTACGGATACCGTAGCTACTTATATTGTAGTAACAATCAGAGCTTGCTTACTGTATGCTACCGTTCTTTTTACGGATACCATAATGGTGTCTTGATAAGAAAATTGTCGTCTTGCTCCACTCTTTTTTCGCATTATCATTTCTTCCATACCAGGGTTGCCGCCCGATACCCGAAACCCGGTCTTTTTCTCGCCCGAAACCCGACCCGACATTTTTCTCGCCCCGCGGCAACCCTTATCCATACACACACAAACAGAATTCCACCGAGTTTGACCTGCTGTTTTTCACCGCCGAACGGACACTGATCCGTTTCCCGACCGAGGCTCGTGCGAGTTGGCCAATGATTGTGGCGACCATTCGCATGCGACGCCGACCGTTGTTCTACGTGTTCAACCACATTCTGCCCTGCGTGCTGATCTCGTCCATGGCACTGCTCGGCTTCTGTATGCCGCCGGAGACGGGCGAAAAGATCAACATGCTCAACACGGTCAGATTCCATGGAACAAAACGAAGGCATAAAGCAGCGTATCGGACAAAACGCCACTGACGAAACATGGCCACGCAAAACATTGCCGTGACAAAACATCACCAAAAAGAATTGCCAAAAAAATTAAATATTTTTTTTCAGAAAATTCCAAAAAACTTAAATTTTAGTAACAAACTTTGGGTGTTGCTAGGTCGTTGTAAAATTCCGTCACTATGTGCGTTTGCTAAATGGGCCATTTGAACAGATTTCCCGAACACGATTCGTCATAATTTTGCTCAAAACCAACTAAATTAAACAATCTTGGTATCATACGATTGATCTAGATAGGCTCTATTTATAGAAAATGTAAAAAAATTATCTTGGATTTCAAGTGTTGTGGAATTTTTCAATTTTTGGGCCACAATTTCTTAAAATAATGCAATTTTTGAAATTAAGTAAGCTAATAGGCAGTTCAAGGCCAAACTTACCATATCAAAATTGTGTAATTTAGTTGCTTCTGAGAAAAGTTTTGACAAATTATTTTTGTATAACTGTAAAATTGGCGGATTTACGAAACGCCCAAAGTGACGGAATTTAACAAACGACCTAGCCCCCAAAATTTGCACCAAAAATGACCAATTTTGTAGATTTTGAGTTTTTCTCGGACTCAGACTCTCAAGCTTCCCTACCCCTAATTATGTCATTAGTTGGGAATTTCGATAGGGCCTCTGCCCGTACATATTATTGCTCCAGGTGATTCTGTCAATGGGCGTCTATTTGCAATCAATCACCGAATCAATTCCGCCCACTTCGGAGGCAGTGCCCCTGATCGGCATGTACTATGTTGCTTCGCTTGCCATTGGTGTGGTTCACAAGTTTTTTTACAAAGTTTTTTTACAAAATAAAAAGTATTTTAAAATATGAATGCGCAGATATCATTGTTTCCGCATCTCCCGGAAAAAGAATTTTTTATATTTTTTTTTACAAAAAATCAAATTTTTCTATAAATAAATCAAATTAATGAATTTTTTATACAAAAAAAAGACAGCCTAAAACCGGATGTGTGAATTCCCTTTTAGGGGATTAATAAATTTATTTTGTTATATTACAAAGAGTTCATTTTTTATGATACGATCTATTTTCAAAGAATTTTAAATTTCCTGAAAAAGAATTTCTTTCAAAAATTTAAAAAATCATTAATACATTTCAAAAAATGGTCGGAAGAAATGGAAAAGGCTGGGATAATTGGCTGCTCAATAAATAATATTTATTATTTTATTTTAAAACTCAAGTGTGCTTGGCAACCGCAATGAATGTGTACACATTGAACATCCATCGACGCGGCACCACCAACCAAGGAAGACGCGTAAGGGCACAAAAAAAACACAGATTTTTTTGTCCAACTTTTTACGGAACCTAAAAATTTGTGACATTTAAAAGGTGCCGTGGTGGATGCGCAAATACATTCTCGGATATTTGGCCACATTTTTGTTCATTCGTGTGCATGAACCGGACTCCATCACTTTGCTCAAGGAACTAACGAATCCCCCCTCCCCTTAGTTTTTGAAAATTTTGGGCGTTTTCCCCCGAAATTTAGGCTAGCCAATCAAAGCGTTCGACCATCCGACGGACGAGTCTGTTGCGGGACTTAAAACGCATCAAAAACATGGAAAATCGGCGCGAGTCGGCCAAACATTTGGATGAAAGTGCGAACTGTGAATGTTTGGAGGTGGGGGGTTTTTTTTTAGAAATTTTTCTGATTGTATAAAAAAAATTTTGCAAAATTTCATAGGTCCCGCCTCGCCTTCGACGCCTCACATTTGTTGACGAGGAAGGCAGCGAACCTGCTGCTGATGTAGTAGAGAGAGTCAAGCTGAACAACATTAATAATAACGGGGTGGGAACTTTAATTAATTTTTTTTGTTTGTTTTACTAATTACTTGGCGATTTAATTACCGTATTTTCGAAAATAGAAGCCCGGGGAATTTACTGTATTTTCAACTCCCTCAAAAGTATACGGTAACGATTAATGTCATTCGAAAGGTCTTTAAAAACTCTATAAATAAGACAAAAAAATAATAATCACTAACTTACAAAAAGTTCTGAATAAAAATTTACAAAAATTTTGACTTTTTTTTGCAGTTTTCAAGATGTAACTTTTTTGCTTAATGCTGAATCGTTTAACAATAACTTGTTTCTATCTTCTAAACATATGGAGCTTTCGAATGATACCAATTTAAGAAATTTAGTTAACTAAGAAAAAAGTTCTGACGTCTTAAACACATCTCCGACTCAAACGACCCGCACCCTTGGCCCGGACCCAAAAAAACAGTCCGACACTAAAGCCGACTGAATCTCCTGTGGCCTACCTCTCTATAGAAAATTCTGAAAAATAATTTCTTTTTTTAAGTCTTCCGAACCATTTCTGCGCACGCATTCGCCACGTGACGAAAATGAAGGCCGTGAAAGCATCATACTTAATCGGATGTTAGTGGAGCAGGTGTTTTTTGATAGAAAATGTTTGCTTTGTTTTTGAAAATTTCGTTTTCTAAAGGTTATGCCTCGGCTGAGCGCCATACGCTCCACAATGTCCACAGAGTTTGAGGGCAAATTTCGCAAAATTCTGAAGCGCGTCTACCGTACCCTTCAGCAATTTGAAATACGGGAAGAGGTGGACAAAAGATGGGCAGCAAACACGAGGAGGAAGGGTCACAATAATCCGACATCCGTTTTATCCAATTCCGAACCCCTGCCCCGAATTCGAACAAAAAGTTTTTTTTTGCTCATTAACATTTATTGCCCAAAATCGATTTAAATGCACAAAATGGCCATCTGTTGGCCGTCGCTCGCCCCCAATTCAAAATCTGCTTAAGTGTCATGTATCCTTGTGAACGACTCCCATAAAATTCTTGTTTTATGCTTATTCATTACGCATTTCGTGCATTTAAATCGATTTTGGGCAATAAATGTTAATTTTGAACAGAAATTTGTTTTTTTTGACTTTTTGTTCGAATTCGGGTCAGGGGTTCGGAATTGGATAAAACGGATGTCGGATTCGTGATCAGCGAACCCGAAAACCAATTAATTGTAATTTTCACTTAGAAATGGGAAAAAAATCATGAGGGTTAAACTGCATAAGAGCCCAATAATCAAATTTTAAGAAAATCGCTCAATTACTAGCCCTGGAACAGGGCCGGAGCCTTTCAGGGTTTTTTCCGGGACTCCGATCCGGTTTTTGGTATGACAACATCTAATCTAAGGTTTGATTAAGTATATGATTCTTCATCAAGTACATACTCTTTTTCAATGAAAACATGGCGCTGCCCGGTGCACAAAAATTGATTAAATCATAGCTTAGATGAAATCTTGCAATAAATTTAAGTTCAGATTCGTGCTCAGCACCAGGGAACGACAAAACGACTTTTTTAATGAAAAATAGTCGCTATAAATCTTAACGACTAAAAAAAACCTCTAAATTAACCTTTCTAAGTTTAAAAAAGTACACCCCTAAGAATGGAAAAATTTCAAAAAATTTTTACCCGAAGTTGTGGTTTTTATCCATAATTTTACTTAAAAATTTTTTTTCCCCATCTTTTGAAATTATTTCGATCGTCTTTTGTGATAAGGAAAAAAAAAGTTGTTCTAGGTGATTTTGACCAATTGGATTTTTTGGTGCCTATTTTAGTGCCTTTTTCGCGATTTTTGGTGCCTTTTTTTGCGTGCTCTAGTAATTATGAAATTTATAAATCACCTTTTTATATTTTTTAAACAAATGGTCTTCAAATGGTGTTAAAAAAAATCGAAAATGCCAAATTATTGGCCTAAAATATGAATACAATGTCAAAATATGGAAATTCGGAGATTCGGACAGAAATCGCTAAGTATAAAAAGTGATTTTATTATTTTTTTAAAAAAAAGTCGTTAAAACATCGTGTGGCATTCTAAACATCGTTAAAATTAATAAACGACTTTTTAGTCGTTAAAATTTATAGCGACTTTTTTTCATTAAAAAAGTCGTTTTGTCGTTCCCTACTCAGCACCCTTGAAAACCCCCATAAACCAAATTTTTAGCTCAAAATAACAAAGTTAAATTAGGGACAAAGGATTACCAAAATTAGCACCTGGAGGGTGCTGAGTCGTTATATAAAAACCATCAAATCATATTGTTACCGTATAAGGCTTAGAAAAACAATCGTGCCAATAAAATAAGCCCCATTTAAAATAATTATTTTTTATTAAATATTTATTTGTGCAATATTAGCATTAAATTTAATCAATTATTGAATTTAATATAAATGTTACGTCAATTTATCTATTAAAATTTTTGCTAGATTAACTAATACTTGTTTATTTCTACTAATGGAAATGCATGGGCCATCAAAAACCGTATATTGTAAATTGTATATTATTCATTTTAAAAATCATATAAAATTGTTAATGTTTATAAAAGGAAGATTTTTTTTTATAGTGTGAATTTTCTATAAAAAGATTGCTTTTTAATTTCTAATACAGATTTTCTTTTGTTGTTACTTGTTATGTGTATCAGTTATTTTATTGGCACGATTGTTTTTCTAAGCCTTATACGGTAACAATATGATTTGATTTCCTTTTGTTAGGTGGTCGACGAACGGCGTCGCATTGTGTGGCAATGGCGCACTTTGGCATCAATTATTGACCGTTTTCTGCTGTTCGCCTTCTCTCTGCTGACCTTTTTGACCGTCACTGTGTTCATTGTTGTGCCAATTCTGTTCCGGGACCGTTTTGCATCAATGCAACAAACCAATAACAAATAATTAATAATAATGGATGATAAATAATTAATAATAATGGATGATAAATAATTAATAATAATGGATGATAAATAATTAATAATAATGGATGATAAATAATTAATAATAATGGATGATAAATAATTAATAATAATGGATGATAAATAATTAATAATAATGGATGATAAATAATTAATAATAATGGATGATAAATAATTAATAATAATGGATGATAAATAATTAATAATAATGGATGATAAATAATTAATAATAATGGATGATAAATAATTAATAATAATGGATGATAAATAATTAATAATAATGGATAACAAATAATTAATAATAATGGATGATAAATAATTAATAATAATGGATGATAAATAATTAATAATAATGGATAACAAATAATTAATAATAATGGATGATAAATAATTAATAATAATGGATAACAAATAATTAATAATAATGGATGATAAATAATTAATAATAATGGATGATAAATAATTAATAATAATGGATGATAAATAATTAATAATAATGGATGATAATGATAATGATTAGGGAGCGAATTTGTATGCATTTCCATATTTTTTTTTTTGCGAGTTTATTTCGGGCTAATAATAGTATAAAAAGCAATTCTAGAATTTTGAAAACTAAAGAGTGGACATCATTTCACCAAGCAAAAAAATTAGATGCTTTTTTCTGCTTTTTTTTTTTTGCTTTTATAAGATTTTTTCAAAATGATGATTTTTGATCCCCAATTTTCCGGCAAGATTTTCCGGATATAAGAAAAAAAACCCGGGAAGCCCAAAAAACTCGGATTCTTAATTTATGAGGCCTTTTTCAATCTAAAAAAATTCTTCAATTTAATTTGAAAAAAGGACACTATTTATTAATAGCGAATCTGATACATTTCTAACGATGGACACAATGAATCTGTTTGTCGTTCGATTGGCCATTCAAGTCCAAAATGGTGGCGCCGGGATTAAAAATGGTGGCAAAATTTTGAAAAAAGGTGGCAAAAAGGTGGCACGTAATTTTTAGCGTCAAAATCGTTCAAATATGCATATAAATTTTCAAATGTTATATTTTTCACTGCGTCTCACAAGTTGGAGCAAATCAAAGTTGGAAATAAAGAAATCATAAACACCGGAACAATCAAAATCGGGGTTGCATTTTTGCCTTCTTTTTCAGATGTGATTTTATAATTAGAATTTATGTTAAGGTGGGCCGGCCGTGCCGATAGGCGCCGCCAGAAAATTGAAAAATTTTTGTTAAGGTTTCTTGACAGAATAAGCCCCAAAACTGTCCGGCGGTGCAGATAGGCGCCGCCGGGAAATTTTTGAGAAAGTGAATAAATATGATAGAGAAAAATTGTGTAAAAAATGCCCATTTTTGACATTTTTTAGTTAGACAATTGAAAAAAATGAAGAATAAATGATAAAATTTGGTATATTGTTAGAAAAAAATTAAATAATTTACAAAATTCCAAAATTGGTGGCAATTCCAAAAAAGGTGGCAAAATGGTGGCAAGACCCCCAAAAAAGTGGCAAATGCCACCGAAAGGTGGTAAAAGGGCATCCCTGGGCCTCAGTATCTTGAAAAATGTTCTGCATCCCTGCATGTGTCGAATATTGCGTGTGGTCGTTGTCTTGCGCAGAGTCTCCAACTGCCGAAATTTGTGTACGTCCATCCAATGTACTTAGAATGAAGAAAGAATTGCATGACCAATACATACAATTGTGCATCAACATTCAGGAGCATCCATATCAGGGATGGCGACAATTTCCGATTTTCCGATTAACCGATGTTTTTGGGGTCGGAATTCCGATTTCCGAGAAAAATTTGGGGCATCGGAATTCCGATTTCCGATATTTTTGGGGAAAAATCGGAATTAACGAAAAATGAGAAGTTTTTGGTCAAAAAAAAATTTATAAAAAAAATTAGTAATTTTGTAGAAAAAAAATTTCCGATTTTTCGATTTCCGATGATTTTTGGACCGGTTTTCCGATTTCCGAAAAAATTTTGGGCATCGGAATTCCGGTTTTCCGATGTGTATATATTGTGTTGTGATCTCACGTCAATTCGACATATTGTACTCAAGTGTAACCCTTAATTCGTCAGATTTTTCGTATTGTACTAAATTGTAACCCTCAATTCGACATATTTATCGTATTAAACTGATTTGTAACTCTAGTTCGACATAGTACTCTTTTGAATTTTTTTGAATACTTTTACTGCATTAGTACCAAACCAAGCACTTAGATTCCCGGCAAAATTTTGTTTACTGTACTGTCATTTTTTTCTGTATCCTTTACTATTCCAAAATATGTCGTGAAAAACACAAAATTGAATTCCTACACAAGAATAATTTCTATATTTTAGGCGGACCCAAAATTATAATTTTCTACATTTTTGAACATTTCAAAAAAATTACTAATTTTTTTTACCTTTACCAATCCAAGTGAAAATTGTCCATCATTTATTTAAAAAATAGAATAACAACCGAATTCGAAAAGGAAGCAACAAAAAAGCACAATATATTATTAATCAACCAAACAATTAAAGACGGGGCATTTCATTTCTCCAAAGGGCGACATTCTCTGAAAAAATGGTAAAGAATTCGATGCATTAGCTTAGTGTACTACTGTACGCTTACCATACCCACTAGCTCAATCATTTCCGCTTGACCTCCGCCCTCGCCCAATTTCTTTTAACCGCCTACAAACAAAAAAAAGATAAAAAGCTTAAGGAGCCCTAAGGCCCCACCTCTCCAGCCTCGTTTTTCGGAACACTGAAAAATTTATCAATTTTATTAGTTTTCTTTTTGTGATGCAACGACCTTCTCGAATATGGTGGGATCATCCTCTTTTCTGATGCAGCACCACAAAACGCACGTGACAGAGATGACAAAAATGATGAGGAAGAACATCGTCCACACGACCAAAGGGCCCATATAGTCGAGCAGATCCCAATTCTGTTTAGGCATCGAATTTGGAGTTTTATTATTCTTTTCTAAAACAGTAAAGGGAAGGAAATGTGATAAACAAAAGGGCGATAAAAAATGAAAGATATTTGAAACTGGAAATGTTATAAACTAAAAGAAAATTTGGCACTTATGTAGCATAGAGTGCACTAAAAAATATTCATTTTTGTATCGCCTTTTATACCAAAAAAAACTATGAAATTCTTTTCTTTTTCGATTTGTTTTGAAGGCGCCCATAAAAAGAGTATAAATATGTTATTTTTTGCGCGTTAAAATCACTTTGTCTACTTTTTCTTTTATTCTTCCCTCTTCCTCCATTATTCGCCTTCATTTTTCCTTTTATTTTTAGCGTTCGTATTTTCTCCATCCGTCAACAAATCTCTCCCAAAAAGTTATACAACATTTCAAATGGCATCATCTGCGAAATCGGCAACCCAACGCCGTCGTCGAAGTCGTCAGGCAAAGAAACGTTCGACCGACGCTGGCGAGACCAAAGCTCAGAGGGCGGCAAAGGAAAAGGCGGCGAAAGAGGAGGCGGCCAAAGCGGTGCATCGATTTTGCATTTGACACATTTACACCACTCATTTCTTTTGTTTTTCAGAAGAAATCTCGTGCTGGTTCCACTGCGTCAAACAAATCGGGCCGTGGTCGTTCGAAGACACCGCGCACCAGCAACAAGACGTCGCGTCGCCCAACTACCAGCATCAAGAAGCGTGGACTCGCCAAGAAGACTACCCCTGTCAGACGTTCCAAGAAGTCACCCGGGAAATCGCGCATGAGGAAACCGACAAGCTCAAAAAACAAAAAGAAGGCCGGGCGCGTTACCACCAAGAAGACGCAGGAGGAGGAACCCACTGACTCCGGCGGATCAGAAGCAGAAAGTGACGCGGAATCGCAACAGGACAGCGGACGTGAGTCAAATGGAGTAAATGGCAATTAAAAATGTTGCAATGCATTAAGTTGAATCGGAAGAAAGTGCATCAAAGACGAAGAAGAAGGCGACTAAACGTATTGGTGGGCGAAAAAAGCGAGTCGGTAAGAGACGAAATGTCATTAATAATTGAAAATCAAATTTTTAAGATTTCCGAGCTCCAGCCAGCACGAACAGAACCCGCAGGGCCGCAACGAATGGACGTGTTCCAAGAAGTGCAAAAGAAGAAAACCGCAAGCAACATGAGGTGAAACGATCAAAGACGGCTTGAAATTTCTGTGTACCCAGCTCGATCATATATTTCATATGTATTATCGTATGTATATATGTATTATTTGTTTTGAGCTGAATAAATAAGTAAATAAATTGGAATTCTTTCATTTTTTTTTTTTTTTACTATTTTTTGGATCGATAATTTGGTTTTTCTTCTTTAATAAATACGTCATATTCAGTGGCCAAGATATATTTCACATTTTTTTGAATGATTCCAAAAAATGAACCCAAACTGCAAGGACTCCGTTATTTTTTAAATTTTTTATTGTATTAAAACAAAATTGTAATGATTAAATATAATTATAATTTAAAGCAGGGGTGCCATTTGTTCTTATTTCTAAGAAATGTTCTTATTTGGGGGGACCGAATCTTAGAAATTTAAAATGTTCTTATTTTGGTCTTATTCCTTACTCTGATGTAAAAAAATAAGAAAATATTAGTATCTTTTACAATTTTTTGAAGCGATTTCTTTATATTTTCAAATTTTTTCCCGGCGGCGCCTGTCGGCACCGCCGCATATTGTATATTCATCCCTTTTGAATTTATTTCGAAATAAGACCCAAAATTGACCATTTTTGGCGAAAATCTGTTAACAAATCGACCATAAATTTTCAAAATTTTTCCCGGCGGCGCCTATCGGCACCACCGACCCTCTCTTTTTGAAAATAAAAATGAAAAGTTTTATTTCAAAGCCTAATAGCTAAAAAAATACTGCCATAGAAATAATATACTGAAAACAGTCAATTTTGTTGAATAAAACTGCTATTTAAAGCTTTGGAATCGCGTTTTAAAAAATGTTCTTATTTTTACCCCAAAATTTAATTTTTAACCAGCGATGTTCTTATTTTGCAAAATTTTCGATGGCACCTCTGATTTAAAGACAATGCGTCGTTCAGCGGCGGCCGCTTTTTCCTTCTGCAACAAATTGGTCAACAACTTTCGTGCAATTTTACAGGACGACAAAATGCCAACGGTTGGCACACAAAAAACGGGTTCACGGGGTTTGGGCGCCCGTGTTTGGACACTTGTATCATTTGAGCGCCCGTGTTTGGGCGCTTGTATCGTTTGGGCGCCCGTATTTGGGCGACAGAAATTTTTTCAAAATTTGCTGAAAATTTTAAGTAATTTAATGATTTAATCTTTATATCGTGCAAGGAACATTTGATAGGGTCAGAAGCAGTGCTGTAAGAAATGTGATAAATAACATGTCTTAATTTCAGGGTTACTGATCACGAAAATGATATTCATTTCGACCAAACCAGAAGCCCGAATACGAATATTTTGTTAAATTTTAATTTTTGAAGATTTTTTTCCTTTTGATTTTGATAGATTATATTGTTTTCTGTACGCATTAAATGAGGCTCCGCTAGAAGAACTCCGCGATTTTGCGTTGAAAAAACAACCAAAAAATCTTAAAAATTAAATCTTCGACAAAATGTTCGAATTCAGATTCGTAGTTTTGGTTTATATCATTTTCATGATCATCGACCCCGAAAACCCCTTAAGGCATGTTTTTTATGACCTAAAATATTTAGAAAGGTTTTTTTGCTTTCAGTTTTTTCTTAATGGAAAATTTTAAAAAATTCTGGCGCCGCCCAAACAAGATACACGACATTTCTTTCGTCCCCATCCGTGCGTCTTCTTCATTCGGCTCCATCCGTGCGTCCTTGCGTTTCTCCTCTTGTGCGTTGCGTCTGTCTGTTCCTCATCCGTCGAGTTGCGTCTTCCCACCGCCCAATCAAAAATATATCGATATCTTATTTTTCCACCGATTGAATGTCGGTGTTAGCTTAGGGCGCTAATTTTGAAAACTAAAGAGTGGACATCGTTTCATCAAGCAAAAAAATTCGATGATTTTTTCTGTTTGTTTTTTTTTTTTTGCTTTTATAAGATTTGGTAAATATTAATCATAGGGCCCAGAGCCCAAATCACATAAAACAACTTTTATAGGTTTTCTTAGTTGATGTTCGGCCCAACTATTTTGGACTTTCGAAAGCCTCTATAAAAGTCTGTGCTGTCAGAATTTGTGTTGACTTTGCCTTGCTCTTGATTTCAACCTACTCCATCTAATCATTCTGATTTTCCAATTTAGCCTCTGATGAGAAGATGATTCCCCATTTTATGTTTGCGATCTGTTGTTTTTAAAAGTTGCTGAGGCCTAAACGCCCTGTATCCCCAAATTACTCAATTTTTGTGCCCAAATGAAGTTCTTGACATTTAATTGGTGCTAGTGCATCTCGTAAAAACCGCCACCCATGCGCGTTTCGTAAATCCGCCATTTTCACTGAATTTTCGACTAAATCAAGTCATAACTTTGCTCAAAAACAACCAAATTAAATAAATTTGGTATCATCCGATAGATCTTGAATAGCTTTATTAGCTTGCTAAATTTCAAAAAAATTCGTTGCCTTTTTCAAGAGTTATGGTCATTTCTTCCTCTTTTTTGGCCACTATTTTTTCAAGTTATTGAAATTTTTTGAAATTTAGCAAGCTAATAAAGCTATTCAAGAGCTATCGGATGATACCAATTTTATTTAATTTGGTTGTATATGAGCAAAGTTATAAATAGATTTAATCAAAAATTCAGTGAAAATGGCGGATTTACGAAACGCGCATGGGTGGCGGTTTTTACGAAATGCACCAGCACGCTTTAATTCAATATAAAATTTCCAGGTGATTGCTAAAACGAAAATAAAAGCAATGAAGGAAAACAAGGAAATGCACTTTGAGAATGGAAAATGTGTGAATTCAGTGAAAAAGAAGGCTAATTCTGGTTCTTATTCAAATGGCTCTGGTAACAAAGACGGTTTTCCGATTTGGTTCACATGGATATCATATAGCAAGCACAAGATTTGTTGATGCCATTTTTGGCTTGTTGCGATAAAACTTTTTAAAAAATATCTTTTATGTTTCTCTTTTTTCTTTTTTTCATATTATCTGTACTTGTCAATGATGTGCGTATTCTACAAAATGCCGTTGGATGATTTAAAAAAATAGACCCCTAAGAATTGGGTTTAGATACTAAAGAATTTTTTCAGAAAATGAACTATAATCTCATAACTAGAGATCGAAACCGGAGCAGACCCGACCAGATTTTTCCGATATCCTGATCCGGGTGTTTTTGAAAAAATTGACCCCGGAGTCCGGAAAACATTGGGTTTTTAATCCGGAAATCTTTCTCATTCCTGAATCCCCGGATCAGGGTCCTGCAAATTTAACCACGGTTAACCGGATTTTGTTTTTCCCATAATTTTGAATAATTTTTACATATTTTTTGAAAATCGTCGATTTTTTGACAAAGTTTAAATAACGTTGGGAAAATCTGTTAATAAACCAAACCAAATTCTGAAAAATTTCCTGCTGCGCTAATCGGCACCACCGGTCTCTGCCGTTTGAACTTTTAAAAAGCAAGACGAAAATGCTTTCGAAGCAGGAAATAATCAGAGAAACAGTGTTTTTAATATATAAAAAAATCTCACACTTATTTATAAAATCCTGTTAAAAGTAAAATTTTTTTATGCTTTTAACTTTAATGGAAATATATTGAAAATGATTCCCGGACATGGGTCAGAATAAGAATTGGGGGGTTGCACCTGGACCGAATTTCCGAAGACTCCTGATTCGATTTTCAAAATTTGACTCGGACTCTGACCCGTAACGATTTTTTTTAAAAAAAAACCCCGGAAGGGCCTGGACCCTGGGAATTGTTTGTCAATATTAAATTCTTAGGATATGCATTTTCTATTGTCTATTTTATTCACCATAGTCAGCAAAACACTGCTGATTGAAGGGATGCCAAATGGAAACAAACAAAGCCAAGACACTCAAAATAATGCCAATGATGGTGAATCAAAAAGCAGTGAAATCACAGAGATTGGAGAAACTTCTGCTGCTGATGAGCGACCAAATGCCGAAAATGATGGGCACCAAATAATGAACAAAGAAACAAGAAAATGGCTGAAGAATGCCATACAGTACATTGACCAATAAAGCGCCAAAGGATGCCTTCAAATTGATGAGAATGCCCAAATACCGTATGCTTACCGGTACTAGTGCCGGTTTTCCCAGCCAAAGAGTACCGGGTACCGCTCAACCCGATTTGACACTTATTACTTCAAGCAAAAGAGAGAAGGTAATAATAATCTAATGAGTTGGCGGTCGTTTCGGCCCTCCAACCCAAACATAGTAAAAACCGAACCCATGTTCTTTAAACAACCCCAATGTGTTTCTTTTGAAGACTTAAACCGAGTTTTTTTCTTCAAAAAGTAAATCTTTTTTTAAAAGATATAAAAAAATTAATAAAAATTCAAAAAAAAAAGAAAAGAAAATGAAGAACACCATCAAAACAAACTGCGACTGAGCGGCGCAAGTGTCCGCGGCGTAAATGTGTTGCATCAAGAACATCATAAAAATATATATATATATATATATATCGAATATACATATTCCTTTTTTTAGAATTGGTAAAACAAGAAAGGAAGTCTAGAGAATTTGTAGATGCTGTCAATAAATTGCCAAACCAGTGCTTTTTTGTAGATTTAGCTACAGATAGAGAACCTTGCAAAGATGCCATTGAATACTGTTGTTTTAAGAACGAATACTGTGCAAAGGATGTGAGGAGACAAATTAAAAAATTATCATTTTTAACCGTTTAAATTATTATTTGAATAAATCATTTTAAATGATTTGATTAATAAATTTTAGTCTGTTGCGCTCTCCTTTGTCTGCTCCTTGTTTGTGTGCATCTACTGTGTTTTGCCCAGCCTGTATTGGCTATACATGTTGCTTCTTACACTCTTGTGTCGTCGTTAGGGTTGGGGTTGGAACCGAACCGAACCGAAAAACCGAGAAAATTCGGTTTCGGATAACCGAAACGGTCGGTTTCGTCGGTTTCGGTTCGGTTAACCGAAACAACCGATTTCGGTTTAGGTTCGGTCGGTTCGGTTCGGTTTCAAAGAATTTCCAGAAACCGCCAACCCTAGTCGTCGTTGGTTGTGTTTGCAGTGCAAAAGGAAAAAAGCGATTGAACAACATTACACCGTAATACAAGCAATGGACAATGAGTGGATGATGGAATGACTAGGGGGGTTGTCCATCGACCTCTTCAATTGGGAAATTGCTTGAAGCTAAACCTGTGCTGGGTCGTTCGTTAAATCCGCCATTCTTTACTGATTTCCCGAAAATAATTCGCCATAAATTACTTCAAAAAAATCAATCAAACTTAGTATCATCCGATAACTGTTTACTTGCTCTATTAGCATTCCGAATTAAAAATAAAATCTCTAGTTATGACAATTTTTTTTTGGCCCAATTTATTTAAACTTAATAAAATTTTACAAAATTAGCAAACTAATAAAGCCAAACACCGGCTATTGTACAATGCCCATATTGCTTTATTTGGTTGCTTCTGAGGAAAGTTAAGAAGAATTTTGGCAGGAAAATCTGTAAATATGGCGGATTTAACAAACAACCTAGCACCCCAAAAACTAGTGTAACAGTTGTTTTTTTTTCGCAATAATTGCATTTAAATTAAATCCGAAATACTCAAAATTCAATTGGAAATGTTCCTTCAAAGCACTCTTTCTTTACGGTTGTTCCTTATTGATTATTTGGCCAAATGGTTGGCTTTCAATGCCTCTGATGATGATTAATCGTCCGTCATTAGCTTTTTCTTCGCCTTAGTGATTGATGGCGTTACAAATTTTTTTATTGAGAATTTTTGGTTTGTCAAAATTTTATGGGTTTTATAAGCTGCAAATATGTTTTTATTATTTGTTAATCCGCTTTAACAGCGAGTTTTTTATTTCATAGAAGGAGGTTCCAATTTATGAAGGGGGGTTCATCTATTCAAAAAAAAAATATATTAATAATATTTTCTTAACAAATTAAGGCACAAATTTACTTGAAATATTTTCCTGTGATTGTCCGGAGGAAAATTGCGGCGGAGGTAATTTACATTAATTGAGACAAAAACAAAAAAAATAATAATATTTTAAGGTTTTTCCAAGACACAAACAGGTCTGTTGAAAAGTCATTATCAAAACATAATAATAAAAAATAATAATTTTATAAAATTGACTGGCCAAATAATAATATTATACAATTATGTTTATTACTTTTTAAATATTGTTAATTCAATTTTTTTTAATTATTAATTTATATTTCCATCATTTATAATGCAATTAAAAAAAGAAATAGGAAATCTCTTATATAATTCTTTAAATTTTTTTTTTAAATTATTAAAATGGGAATATATTTTGTTATAATTCATTTAAAGCCAGTTAATAGAAAGCAAATTTCAGACATTGTCAATTCTTTCTTGAACTGGTCAGCTGAAAAAAAACATTTAAAGTAATTTAAAATTATAAATTTTGTCAAGCCGAATAATTATTTTGATTAATATCTCGAATTAATTAAATTTTTTTATTTATCTTTTATGTTTTCAAATGTCTTATATAATTTTTTCAAAATTTTGTAGATATTAAAAATAATTTCGAATTCTAAAAATTTTTTTATCTTATCTTTGCATTTTTTTAAGGTGTGACAATTTCCGCGATGCGTTTTGCACAAATTGGACTCATCTTCTTCATCTTTTGGCCATTTGATTTTGCAGTTTCAAATGGTTAGTTAGTTCAAAGTTAAGATGCACCCTTGCATCATCTAAAGGGCCGGGTTGTCATGGGAGGGGGATGTCGGGGAAGAGCAAAAGTCTTAAACTCTGTGGTAATTAGGGACCCGCGGTATAATATATATATACATGTATATATTTTATAAAATTCAAAGTGATGGAAGACGTTGGAAATCTTATCAAAGAATTCTCATCCATGACCGACGCCGGAGTCGATGTGTTGGAAAAAATCGACGCAATCGGCAAAGGGACGTACAGCATGGTTCGTTTTGCCGGGCCATTGGCTCAACTGTTGCACACCGGCGTATCCGTGGCACTACAGGTCGGATTCATTTATTAATGGTCCTCCTAAATAATATCAATCTACTTCTTCCAATTTAAGTTTCCAAAGTTATGAATAAATAAAATTTACTACAACTAAATTTCGGGGATCGGTTGGCTCCGACTTTTGGGCCATGGGCTTACTTTAAAAACATAAATCTTTTTTCAAATTTTTAATTTGATTTCATATGGAAGCTCTACATGTTTAGATGAATTAAATAAGTAATTGGATAATTCACTAAAATTTATATAAACTTAAATTCCAAAAAACCCATTTTTTCGCTGTTTTTAGGTATCATTTAATAAACGTATTAAAATGTATATTTATATATATATAGAAACAAAAACTACATAATACGTACTATTGACGCGAAGCATAAAGATTTAATAATTTTTAGAAAAGAATTTTAAACCTTTAAATTTTTATAGTACCCAAATATGGGGGATTAAACGTTTTATGGCCAATAAGCAGTTATAATCAGATAATCACGGTAGCCAGATGTGAGATTTATCATCATTTTGTGGCTTTTTTCAATTTGATGCTCGTTTGAGGATTATCTAAACTTTAAAGTGAAGAAGCCCTTTTCTTAAAGACTCGAGAATCTCGGACAGCACTTGAACTTGTGCAATAAAAAAAAACGCACAAAATGAATTCAAACTTTTTAAGCAAGACTCGGAACAATTGAAGGCAATCAAATCGCTGCAAGCAAAGATTTCGACAGAATTTGAAGCAATTTCGAGAAAAATCGATTTTTTGATTGCCAGAAGCGACTACACTGACACAATGCGAACTTATGGACAGGTGAAATATAGGGTTGGACAAAACTTAGAGTTCAGGCGGGAACGGTACTTCCGCGGGAGAAGGACTCCCGTGCCGGGGGAAAACTTGAAAATTTAGGTATGGTCTGTTAACAGTTGGTAACCTGAAAACTGACCATTTTGGGGAAAATTCTATCAATAATACGTCCAGAATTTTTCAAATTTTCCAGGTGGCGCCTATCAGCACCAACGGTTGACTTTTTTATGCATATTTTTGCATATTTTGGGTTTTTTGTGCAAAAGTTGCATATGGTTTTTTAATAAAATTTTTCACATTTGCAAGGCATATTTTGGCCGTTTTTTGAATATGGTTTTACCAAATTTTCTTGAATTAAAAACTTCTTAACTTAAAATATTATTGAAATTGGACTAAATCTGTTTATTTTAAGTTAATCACCTTGAACATCATTTATATGGAGCATCTGATGCTCTCAGCAATTGAATCCCAGAACAAAATTTACATGGATGAATTTGAGTTAAATTGCAAACACGGAGAACACACGCCGATGCGACAGCTGCTTGTATGTAAATTGAAAATTAAAATTGAAAAAATTAGAAAATCTTTAAATTGATTTTTGCCTTTTTTGGAAAAGTTTTTTGTACCAAAATTAGCTAATAGGTAAGGCGGGGATTTATATCCTTGACTTATTTTTTTTTGCCTATATGTTATCGCATAAGAAGCAGACCAAAAATCACTTTTTCTTCGACCAATTCTATAATTAAAAATGGTTCTTATCTTTTTGCCACCTTCCCGCCCCCCCCCCGAAATAATTTTTTCTGGGTCTATTTTACGCGCTGATTGCGAATATGACCTCAGATTTTTCATATGATTTCATCAAGCTTTGATTTTTTTACTTTTTTCGGTAATTCAATGGCTAGCTACCCTTATCATTTTTCAAAAAAAAAATAAATAATTTTAAGCCATAAAAAATGTCTTAAGGGATTTTCGGTTTTGCTGATAACGAATCTGCCATCCATTTTGTCCAATTCCGAACCCCGGACCCGAATTCGAATAAAAAATCTACAATTCAATTGTTTTAAATCCGATTTTAAGTCTTATTAATACATGAATTAAATTATCCAAGGCTATTTCATTCCCTGTTTGGCCTAATAATCGGAGTTTAAAAATTGAATTTCGAATTTGGGATTAGGAATTGGAGAATTTAATTTAGTTGATTTTGAGTAAAGCTATGAAGTTAAGATGGCGAAATAAACACCTATTTTGTCATAAAAATGTAAAAATATTTTTTTAAATAAATTATTTCAAAATTTAGGACAAAATTGCTTATTGAAAAATATTCCTAATTGATTTTTTTTAAATTCCAATAAATAATTTGAAAATTTGATAAAATGATCAAACTGTTAATAGAATTTAACTTTTAACAGTTTCTATTACGTGCACATTCAAATTCTTTTTTCGTTGAACATTTCCTAATTATATGAGCGTAACAAAAAACTTGATTCGTAAAATCTAATACCTCAAATTCTCAATTTTCTTTTAATTATGGTCGAGAATTATCATTTTTTCAATATTTTGACAAATGTTTGTCGATTTTTATGGGTTTTTTTTTTTGTATCCTATTTGTTATCCCTTGTACACTTTATGAGTATGGCATTTAAGTGGATTAACAAGGCGGCGAACAAAAACTGCAGAGTGAGCACAGCAACCGAAGGACAAACATACGCCAAGGCTTATGCACTAATTGGGCAAATTGAAGAGAAAAGCGGCCAAAGCAACAACGACGAAATGACCAAAACGAAAGATTACCCAATTCGAAAATCGGGTAAAATCGCATTTTTATGAGAAAAATTAAAAATTCATTAGAAAATAAGTAAGAAAAAACGGTATTCTAAAAAGAAGCAATTATTTAAATTCTTTGCCTTGATCGTTTAAAAGCTTAGTGTTTGTGAATGAAATCCGACTGTGCCAAAGCTATAAAAATTTTTTGAGTCAAAAAAATGACGAATAAAAGCGCCTTTCTAATTGGTGTTGATTGCGCGTACCAAGGGGCACTGAGGAATTTCCAAAAATTTTAGGATTTTGACGCAAATTATAAAACAAAACTTAATTTTTCTTAAAACTTTAAGAAGCCTTGATCCGATTGACTGCGTTACCTGCTCATGTGGCGGATAAACAGATTGACGACTTTGCAAAATGTAAATTTGTAAGAATTGGGCATAAAAAATAGATTAGCCAAAAATCCAGATTAAAGATGCTAATTTTAATATTATCAACTTACAAATTCCAATCCAAGCTTTTATTAATAAAAAAAAAAATTTATTTATTAATTTTCAGCATTGCCAAAAATTGACTTCACAAATGCAACTTCAATTGCAAAACTTTCGCCGGTTTTCAGCAAATTGTTACTGAAGAATTTTTTGAGGGACAAGAAAAGACGAATAAAACGCACCGACTTATTCGAGTAATTTTAAAGAAAATTATTATTTGTATAATATTTTGAAAAAAACTACAGGTGTTTTCTAAAGACAATTGCGTTCCGTTACCAAAGAAAGCGCCAACCGCTGCTGGACCATGCCAATATAATCATTACTGATGTGGCACGAATTGTATGTTCATACAAAATATGATGAATATTTTTCAATCAAAAATGAGTGAAACAAATTCAATTTTTTTTCTATTTAAAGAGACGTAAATAATGAAAATAAAAAGAACATCTGGTTGGGTTTCGCTTAAAATGGACGCTAAAACTGACATAAAAATAATTACATATTTTTGGGTATTTTTTAAAATAAAATGTTTTAAACTTTTATAGCAAATGATTGGAATTATGTGTGCCAATGTTAAATCAAAAGGTGATGGTGATTACTATCAAAAGGAGCTAAAGAGTTATGATCAAATAACAAAAGACATTGCAAATGGCCTCAAACAATGGATAACTGCTGAACTGGTACCAAATTTATGCATATTAATTGTTGGTAGGGAAGTGTTTTGACCGGGATATATCCTACGATAATTATTAAAAAAGTAAACAGCATCCTAATTAGGGGGGAGGAGGAGTCGGTTCGGCCATTCTAAAAAATTCTTTCAATAGTGAATTGATTTTCGGAGCAGACATTTGACAATAATTTTTTCCAAATGCATTATTTAATATTATTACCAATTTGAAATTTGATGACTTGAGCCAAAAACTTAACGACATTTTTTTGCAGGACTCGGCTTGGCCCCATGTAATTTTAGCTCACGCAGAAGAAGCACTTGGCAAAGAAGATCTTGTGGAAGCAGACTACGAAAGTACAGCAATCAAAATTCGGCACTGCGCAAACGAAAGGGGGAATATTAAGTAAAAACGAGGAAAAATTAAATTATTTAAATTCGTTGCATTAATGTGATAAGGTAACGGATTTTTGGGACCGTTCCCGAACGGGGAATCGGGGCAAAATCAACCTTTTTTTGAAGCCCAGTTTCAGGTATTTGGCCCTAAAACACGTAACGGGTTCCCCATTTAAATCACCGCCGGAGCCCCACTCTCGTCCAGTCCCTGCGTGGGGTTCGAGTGTTTGGGGACTGCATAAGAGTGAACCAAAGGGAAACAAACAGCTAATTTTTTTTTAATTATATAATATGGACGAAAATAGTATGAATTCCCTTTGTAAGTTTATGGTTTTTATCCAATTTTTTTTTCTAAAGACACCAGTTTTTTTAGATAATTATTTTTTTTTTGAAAATTCGATTTTCGGTAGCCAAAGTTAGTTGGAAGGGCATTAAATTATGATCACCACGTCTCAGAAAAAGGCTCGGAATTGAACTTTTTGTGAAATTCATTTCCCTAATTATATAATATTTTTATCAGTTATTTGCATCAAATTGTTGTCAGTCCTGCGTGGGAGGAAGGCAAATATTACCTAGTGGGCTGTGACACGGACACGTGTGCAAAAATCTATCAAAAACGGGGCGTAAACGTGGCACTTACGCGATATAATGAAAATGAGGACAAACTGGGTTTTCATTTGGAATCATTACACATGACCATTAAACACCGGCGTGAGGATCTTCTGGCTGATATACGGTGGGCATCTTGAGCCGGAAATCATTTATAAAAAAGGCCCATAAAGAAAATTTGGGAAAATAATTGTAAATTGAATGTAAAGAAAGATAATTTAACCAAAAAATAGTAAAAATTTAAAACCATTTATTATATTAAAAATTAAAATGAATTTGATTGAGCCTATTGGTTTTCAAAAAGTTCCTTGTTTTGGGATTATTTAAGATTAGCTATAAATAATTATAAAAAAAAAAATTAACCAAATTAGTGGGTCATGCTGATCGATCTGAAGAAATATTTCAAATACTTAATTGTAATTATTAGGGCCCGGATTTGTATGCAAATGCTTTGGGAATTTATGCATACTGCATCTTCGGTGTTTTTTTTGCTTTTGATTTAAGATTTACGCCCCCTTCAGCTTTTGAAAAATTAAATATTATTTTTCTAAACATTTCTTGAGATTTTTTGGGTTTTTATATATTCAAATGATAATTTTTTGCAATTTATTTAATACTCATTTGAGGATTAAAATTGTAATTTGCTCGTATATTTTAATTTTTAGAAATTTTTGACCTTTTTAAGGGATTTTGGCCGTTTTTAGTGTATTTTCGGCCTATTTTTACTATTTTTCGGGTTGTAAGAAGTAATAGTTCGTGCCTATTTTATGCGCATATTTATAAATAAATGTAATAAATTTCTTTGTTCCCTGCTCATGAGGAACAAACAAAATCAAAATTTTTGTTTGGACAATACTTTTAGTTCAAGAGTTATACCGAAAAATAATTTGTTTTTTCTTTGCCAGAAATCGATTTAAAAAGAACGGCGGAACCGCAGATCTCAGAGAGATCCTTTCCCTTTCGACCAGCAAGCACACCTTCACAAACCAAATTTTTGGAAAATACCGTTGGCGAAATTTTGTCTTTCTTCACAATCGCCGTTGGTTTGCGAAGGTAATGCGTAGTAAACTGAATAGCAAGAGCCTGGTTCATATTCAGCGTCTGGTACTATACCCAAAAAAAGCAAAAAAATAACTTTTAAACATCTTATGAATAGGGGGCGGATTTTAGTCAAATGACTTTTTTTCTGCTCATTTGTGATGGGCTAAACATATAAAAAAGTATTTTTAAATTTGTTAAAAGCATAAAAATGTATTTTTATTTGTTAAAAGCCTCTACCATATTTTATCAGTTTTTTTTTTAACTTTTCCTCGCTTTTTGTATTTTATGACTTAGGCAATTTTTTTGACTTTTGCATATTTTCTCAGAAAATTGAAAATTTCGAAAATGGCATATAAAAGGAAAATAGATTCCTAAAATTGGCTTACTATTTAAAAAAAATATACCCTAAAAATGACAATTTTAAAAAATAAATTACTTTCTAAATTCAAATTTCTTTGGCCAAACAGCATATATTTTTTAAATCAACCTTGCTAAAAAAATAAAAAAATTTTGCTCAAATATTTTTGAACCTGGTTTAAATTTTAATCGTTTAATTTGTTTCATTTCCATTGGAAAAGTGTCAGTTTTTTCACTATTTGCCAATCTGTCTTTTTATGCCATTTGTTATGACTTTTTAGTCGACTTTTTTTGGGATTTTTTTCATTTTTTACCCATTAATAGGATTGCCAAGTACCCGTTGCTATAGCCGGTGCAACCATTATCGGACAGAAAGCGTATGACAATGAAACAGAATTCTTCAACAACAACATTATGAGTGTGGCGAACCGATACAAATTGATTTTGCTGATGTAAAAGTGATGTTTGGTCCAAATGTGAGCAAAATTTCAATGTGTGATAAATTTCTATGTTGTTAAAAATTTAACACATCAAAAAATTATAAAGATTTTTTTCCTCAATAAATTCAGAAAAATACTGGATTTTTCTGCTTAAAAACTACCCAAAAGAAGTCTAAATATAGTTCCAAAGCACCCGCCCCCATCCGAAGGCTTCATTGTTTGCCACGGCTACGGAATAATCAAAGAAAAACAAATTTTTTTGGAATATCAATTAAAAAAATGATTAATTAATTGTTTTCGGTCGGGCCAGGCCGGAAGCAAAAGCTGCGGACAACCAATAATAGTAACATTTTACAGGCCCAATTCGACTCTTTTGAAAAGTGGGCTTTTCATGCTGTAAATTTAAAAAAAACTAAGAATATGAAAAGAATCTATAAATTTTTTTAAGAAAAAAAAAATATATTTTTTTTTAAAAAAACAAATTTTTAAGAATTTTGCGTTTAAATTTAGATAAAACTTAGTTTTACAAGATGATCGGACGCCATTGGCTTAGGTTTCTAAAAAGTCTTACAAAAAAACAAAAATATGTCCTTGTGACAAAATTAATAAAATACACCAAATTTTGAAAAATTTACCCCGTGGCGTCGTCTATCGGCAACACTAGCCCATCCCCCTTTAAATTATTTGATTTGATATAACATAAAAATATTCATAAGAAATTAAATTATCGTTGGGAGTAAAAAAAACTAAGTGATCTTTTTTTATTGATTTTCTAGTTTTAATTTTAAAGATGGTTTTTGACTGGCGCGCTGTCGATTGGTCCCCTGTCGATTCGTCCCCGTGTCGATTGGTCCCCGTGTCGATTCGTCCCCCAAGCCAAAATAGTCGATTCGTCCCCAAATTTTTAAAAAATTTCTAAGTCTTGAGATTTTTCAATAAAAAATTACTGGGAATTTTTTTAAGCAGCAAACTTAAAGAAAAACTTAAAATTTTCGCAAAATTTTTAAAAAAAAACCCAAAAAAATGTTTCAAAAAATTTGCGAAAATTTTAGGTTTTTCTTTAAGTTTGCTGCTTAAAAAAATTCCCAGTAATTTTTTATTGAAAAATCTCAAGACTTAGAAATTTTTTAAAAATTTGGGGACGAATCGACTATTTTGGCTTGGGGGACGAATCGACACGGAGACCAATCGACACGGGGACGAATCGACAGGGGACCAATCGACACGGGGACGAATCGACAGGGGACCAATCGACACGGGGACGAATCGACAGGGGACCAATCGACGGGCAGCCTTTTTGACTAGGGTAAATTGCAATTGGTTAACCGAACCGAACCCGAAAACGGCACTCCAGAAAACAGCCTAACAGAAAATTGGGATAATTTTTAAAAGCGGCTGCGATCAATTCTATTTTTGGCCCCAACGTTTGCCATCTAAATGTGATCTTTTTAAAATTTTGTTCTGAGAGCCTTGTCTTGCGAATTCTAAATAAAATTCCAGAATTAAGCAATGCGCATTTTTAACTCCAAAAGTAAATTGTTTTTTAGGGTATTCTCTACTAACAAAAAAAATTCTTTTTTGTTTTCTTTCGGGTTTAATTTATTTGAATTCTGGTCTTTACTTTTTTTAATATTTCATATACATTAATGCAATCATTATTTTAGGGTTAAACTATTTTATTATTAATATTTTAAATTCATATTCATATATATTTATTTGGTTTTTTAAACTTAGAATTGATTTGAAAAGCTGCTTCGTTGAAATTATTTAATTTTTTTTAGAAGTATTCATTTTTTGGTAATACTGAAGTTTATCCCCCCCATTTTTCGAAAAATTTTTTTTTAAAGCTTTATAAGTAATAAAAACACGCTTTAGGGGGTTTTCGGGGTCGCTGATCACGAATCTGACATCCATTTCGATCAATTCCGAACTCGGACCCAAATTCGAATAAAAAGTCGAAACCCAAATTTTTTAAAATTCGATTTTTTGTTCGAGTTCGGGTCCCGGATTCGGAATTGATCGTAATGGATGTCAGATTCGTGATCAGCGACCCCGAAAACCCCCTAAAGCGTGTTTTTATTACTTATAAAGCTTTTAAAAAAAAAATTTCGAAAAATGGGGGGGATAAACTTCAGTATTACCCATTTTTTTCTACATTAGACAATTTTCCTTTTAAAAGTTTCCCCATTTATATTATCTAAATTAATATAAGGGTCTTTTTATTTACAAATGGTCAACTGGCAATGGTGACGCATTTAACTAATGCCTCAGCACGCGAATGCTCTACATGTTTTGAAGCCTTCATTAAGCCATTTTGTTAAAATATGTAACTGGCCAAAAAGCCAAAAATTTTCAAGAAAAAAAGTGAATTTTTGTTGCTTTTCATTTATAACAATTTTATTGAATGTAAAACATTGACAATTTTGTTTATGAAAAATAATGTATGTAGTGAATTTATGTCGTTGAATATAACAAAATGGAAAAATAAAAAGACTATGATAATTTTCTGGGTCTACCTTAAGAAAGAATTGCTGCAGACCATCAATTTTTGTGTTTTTTTATACATTCAATTAATCTTACTTATTTTTTAAGCCGATTAGGGGCCGAAATTTGGCAGGAAAAATGCAATAAAATGAAAAAATAGGCCTTCATTTTTTTGTGTCTTCCTCGCGCCCCAAAAAAAAAAAAAAAATTCTGGGACAATAAATTGGGTGTTAAATAGATCTTTTACACACAACATATATACTACCTTAAAAAATGCTCTGCTGCAATTTCCCTATATTGTTGCCGAGTACACACTTAAAAAAAGTTGTGTCAATTGGAATTGTTTTGGGTCAATTGAATGTGTGCGTAGTGGGGTGTATTAAAGCATCATATCGTTCGATTAATCCATCATGGCATGGTGTCTGACATAAGTCTTGTCAAGCGTGGTAAATTGTCCACATCCATCGCCCATGTCTTCCTCTCTCCCTCCACCACCATTTTTCTCTTCCCCTTCCCTTTCCTCCGTTCTCTTCCGCTCCTCTCGTCGCCCTCACTGTGCCTTCTGCTGCTGTTGTGGTTGCTGCTGTGTTGCCAACAATGTGTGCTCACTGCCACGCGTCCGCCTTCGAGGTCCCATGCCCCACTGTGAAAAATATAATTTTGCTATTTTTTTTTTACATAAACCCCCTATATCTGTTGGTTTTCCTAAATTTGAATTTTCGATTTTGTTCGAGTTCGGTTGGGCTCGGTGCTCGAAATGGACCAAAATTTATATCAGATTCGTTCCGAGATTTTCGATTTTAGTTCGAATTCGTGTTCGGGCTTAGAAGTGGGTCAATTGATTCGTCGTTCCCGACTCGGAAGGCCCATAAAATGGTATTTTGTGGGGAATTTTTTAAATCTCCCAAAAAGAGTGGCCACCATCGGTAATATTATCCATTTTTGAATGCCGCCGGTGTCGTTTGGGCCCCAAGGCAAAAATAGAAAAAAAAAATTGTTTTCCTTAAATTTTCCTTTATTTCTAGGCCTGAAACCCAAATAACCTCGTCATATTTCTATGCTCCTTAAAAAATAGCTAGTCGTTTTTTAAATAAATGATTTTTTGTTGTTAAAAAACACCTTTGCAAAAACGGTGACATCATCCTTTTCGCTGACACAACACCACAAAATGCATGTGACGGAGATGACAAAAGTGATGGAGAAGAACACAACCCAAGCGGCCAACGGGGCAAAATAATCAATCAGATCCAACGATTGTTTGGGCATCGAAAATCGGCAATTTATGTATTAATACAATATTTTTTAAGTGTAAGAGAATAAGCACCTGAAAATTGCAATGATTTAATTTTTTTTTTTTTTTTTTTTTTTTTTTTTTTTTTTTTTTTTTGTGAAAAATCTGATAGTTAGAGGGTGGGGCGGGGTAAGAACAAACATTGCTCACATTTGTTAAATGTGTCATATTCGTGATCAAAGACCCTGAAATCTCAAGCCCTCCCGCGCCCCGAAAATTCGCTGTATACATTTGAAAAAATTAGGAATTTTTCTTTTCAAAAATGATGTTACCAATTTGTCCATGAGTACCTATATCAAATTCGCACTTTTTAATTCTAAAAATTATCAAAGCGAATGTCTGCTGAAATACTTTGAACAAATGAAACTTATTGTGCAAAAATCTATGACCAAAATACTTAAAATTTCAAAAATTTTCCCGCGCGCCTTTGAAATTTAAAAAGCATAAAAGAGCTTCGATTAAAGTGGCGAATAGAAGAATAAGATCAACCCAGAAAAAAAGAAAATTTTTGAAAATCACTGAATTTTATGAATAAAAAGTGTCAAATTTGTTTGATAAATTTTAAGAAAACCTAAGCGAAACGGAGTCCGGTGGTACCGAGCGCCACCGGGGAAATTTTTTTTTTGAAAATTTAGGTCTGTTGTCAACGGAATGTAGCCTTTAAAGATTGTTTTTGAAGATTTTTTCTGACCCCTAAAACATCAATATGAGAAAATCGCTCAATTACTAGGCCCGGAACAGGGCCGGAGCCTTTCAGGGTTTTTCCGGGACCCCGATCCGGTGTTTTTTTTTTGAAAAAGGCACCTCGATCGGGAATCCGAAAAAAAAGAATTTTTTTTCCACAAATTCAGTCAGAATGCTTCATACATATTTAGCCAAAATCGCAGCCTTTCAGTCTTGAATTTTTAACTCAATAGGTTTATCTCAAAAACATTAATGCATTTATCAGGAAGAAAATTTCAAGGAATTTTCGAAAATCATAAATTTTCAAGGTTGACCAAATTCAAATCTTTCTTCAATTTCGAGAAAAACATCTAAGATTTGATTAAGTATATGATTCTTCATCAAGTACATACTCTTTTTCAATGAAAACATGGCGCTGCCCGGTGCACAAAAATTTAAAAATCATATAAAATTGTTAATGTTTATAAAAGGAAGATTTTTTATAGTGTGAATTTTCTATAAAAAGATTG
This sequence comes from Heterodera filipjevi, assembly GCA_039877585.1. Taxonomy (NCBI): domain Eukaryota; kingdom Metazoa; phylum Nematoda; class Chromadorea; order Rhabditida; family Heteroderidae; genus Heterodera; species Heterodera filipjevi. The sequence continues at coordinate 28,581,977 of JBDPZO010000002.1, forward strand.
CTTTTTAATTTCTAATACAGATTTTCTTTTGTTGTTACTTGTTATGTATCAGTTATTTTATTGGAACGATTGTTTTTCTAAGCCTTATACGGTAACAATATGATTTGATTTCCTTTTATTAGGTGGTCGACGAACGGCGTCGCATTGTGTGGCAATGGCGCACTTTGGCATCAATCATTGACCGTTTTCTGCTGTTCGCCTTCTCTCTGCTGACCTTTTTGACCGTCACTGTGTTCATTGTTGTGCCAATTCTGTTCCGGGACCGTTTTGCATCAATGCAACAAAACAATAACAAATAATTAATAATAATGGATGATAAATAATTAATAATAATGGATGATAAATAATTAATAATAATGGATGAATAAATAATTAATAATAAGGGATTGATAAATAATTAATAATAATGGATGATACATAATTAATAATAATGGATGATAAATAATTAATAATAATGGATGATAAATAATTAATAATAATGGATGATAAATAATTAATAATAATGGATGATAATGATTAATAATATGATGATAAATAATTAATAATGGATGATAAATAATTAATAATAATGGATGATAAATAATTAATAATAATGGATGATAAATAATTAATAATAATGGATGATAAATAATTAATAATAATGGATGATAAATAATTAATAATAATGGATGATAAATAATTAATAATAATGGATGATAAATGATTAATAATAATGGATGATAAATAATTAATAATAATGGATGATAAATAATTAATAATAATGGATGATAAATAATTAATAATAATGGATGATAAATAATTAATAATAATGGATGATAAATAATTAATAATAATGGATGATAAATAATTAATAATAATGGATGATAAATAATTAATAATAATGGATGATAAATAATTAATAATAATGGATGATAAATAATTAATAATAATGGATGATAAATAATTAATAATAATGGATGATAAATAATTAATAATAATGGATGATAAATAATTAATAATAATGGATGATAAATGATTAATAATAATGGATGATAAATAATTAATAATAATGGATGATAAATAATTAATAATAATGGATGATAAATAATTAATAATAATGGATGATAAATAATTAATAATAATGGATGATAATGATAATGATTAGGGAGCGAATTTGTATGCATTTCCATATTTTTTTTTTGTTTTGCGAGCTTATTTCGGGCTAATAATAGTATTAAAAAAAGCAATTATAGCTTGGTTTGAAGCTTGTAGGATGCATTTTTATTTCCATATCGGTGTATAGCTTAGGGCGCTAATTTTGAAAACTAAAGAGTGGACATCGTTTCATCAAGCAAAAAAATTAGATGCTTTTTTCTATTTTTTTTTTTTTTGCTTTTATAAGATTTTTTCAAAATGATGATTTTTGATCCCCAATTTTCCGGCAAGATTTTTCCGGATATAAGAAAAAAAAACCCGGGAAGCCCAAAAAACTCGGATTCTTAATTTATGAGGCCTTTTTCAATCTAAAAAAATTCTTCAATTTATTTTGAAAAAGGACACTATTTATTAATAGCGAATCTGATACATTTCTAACGATGGACACAATTAATCTGTTTGTCGTTTGTTTGGCCATTCATTTCATGATTCGCTTTGCATTCCCTCAAGTATCGATTTTTTTGGGAGGGGGCCTCAGCAGGGATGCCCTTTCCAAAGTCCAAAATGGTGGCGCCGGGATTAAAAATGGTGGCAAAATTTTGAAAAAGGTGGCAAAAAGGTGGCACGTAATTTTTAGCGTCAAAATCGTTCAAATATGCATATAAATTTTCAAATGTTATATTTTTCACTGCGTCTCACAAGTTGGAGCAAATCAGTTGGAAATAAAGAAATCATAAACACCGGAACAATCAAAATCGGGGTTGCATTTTTGCCTTCTTTTTCAGATGTGATTTTATAATTAGAATTTATGTTAAGGTGGGCCGGCCGTGCCGATAGATTTCTTGACAGAATAAGCCCCAAAACTGTCCGGCGGTGCAGATAGGCGCCGCCGGAAATTTTTGAGAAAGTGAATAAATATTATAGAGAAAAATTGTGTAAAAAAATGCCCATTTTTGACATTTTTTAGTTAGACAATTGAAAAAAATGAAGAATAAATGATAAAATTTGGCTTATTGTTAGAAAAAATTAAATAATTTACAAAATTCCAAAATTGGTGGCAAAATGGTGGCAAGACCCCCAAAAAAGTGGCAAATGCCACCGAAAGGTGGTAAAAGGGCATCCCTGGGCCTCAGTATCTTGAAAAATGTTCTGCATCCCTGCATGTGTCGAATATTGCGTTTTTGGGGTCGGAATTCCGATTTCCGAGAAAAATTTGGGGCATCGGAACTCCGATTTCCGATATTTTTGGGGAAAAATCGGAAAAAATCGGAATTAACGAAAAATGAGAAGTTTTTGGTCAAAAAAAAATTTATAAAAAAAATTTAGTAATTTTGTAGGAAAAAATTTCCGATTTCCGATTTTTCAATTTCCGATGATTTTTGGACCGGTTTTCCGATTTCCGAAAAAATTTTGGGCATCGGAATTCCGGTTTTCCGATGTCTATATATTGTGTTGTGATCTCACGTCAATTCGACATATTGTACTCAAGTGTAACCCTTAATTCGTCAGAGTTTTTCGTATTGTACTGAATTGTAACCCTCAATTCGACATATTTATCGTATTAAACTGATTTGTAACTCTAGTTCGACATTGATCTTTTGAAATTTTTTTGAATACTTTTACTACATTAGTACCAAACCAAGCCCTTAGATTCCCGGCAAAATTTTGTTTACTGTACTGTCATTTTTTTCTGTATCCTTTACTATTCCAAAATATGTCGTGAAAAACACAAAATTAAATTCCTACACAAGAATAATTTCTTTATTTTAAGGCGGACCCAAAATTATAATTTTCTACATTTTTGAACATTTCAAAAAAATTACTAATTTTTTTTACCTTTACCAATCCAAGTGAAAATTGTCCATCATTTATTTAAAAAATAGAATAACAACAGAATTCGAAAAGGAAGCAACAAAAAAGCACAATATACTATTAATCAACCAAACAATTAAAGACGGGGCATTTCATTTCTCCAAAGGGCGACATTCTCTGAAAAAATGGTAAAGAATTCGATGCATTAGATAGTGTACTACTGTACGCTTACCATACCCACTAGCTCAATCATTTCCGCTTGACCTCCGCCCTCGCCCAATTTCTTTTAACCGCCTACAATAAAAAAAAGATAAAAAGCTTAAGGAGCCCTAACAAAGGAGAGGTACCCAAGTGACGGTGGGACTTCCGAATGAAACTTACAGGGTAGGTAGATTACCCCCCCCTTTGTATTATAAAATTTTTTTTATTTTTGCTAAATGAAACTTCTGGCCGAGATATGAAGCTTTTCCTTTTTGTCTTATCAATATCATTCACAAAGAATGAGAAGCTGATTATGTAAGCGTCTATGGCCTAGTGGTTATGTTTCTTCTTCTCAAGTTCAATTCCCCCACCCTGCAAATAATTATTTTTTGTTTTTTTCCTATCCAAAATAGTTTTTAAACCTTTTAAATTTGAAAAATCATATTTCGGTTCATTGTGAACCGAAAATTCTGAAACAAATTTTGATTGGTAGAGAAAAACGGGGGCAATTTTATAAAAAATAACCGGAGTTCGAGATTTGAAATTTCCCGAACTTTTTCGGGTTCGTACCTTCAAATTTTCCAAAATTTTAAAAAATTCATAACCCTCTTGGTTTTTTTCCAAAAAATATGCAACCAAGCAGGTTTGATCGATCGGGAATTGTTTTCTGAACCGAAAACCTGCTTGGACCATATTTCTAACTTTTCCGGGAATCGAGATAATTTTTCAAAATTCGGTTGGAAAAAAACCATAGGGGGTAGGTACCCCATGGTTTTGGCATGGGGAAATTTTTTGATCAGAATTGTAGGGAAAACACACATTTGGGGGTATTTTGGGGTGGAGAATCCAATTCTGCAATTTATTTGGACAATTTAAGCCTTCGGATGGAACGGGGTTGGGACCGGCTTCTGGGGGCGCCCCCCAGAAGCATAGGGGGGAACAAATTCCTTTGCTTCACTCATTTCTACCAAAACTATCACATGTGCCAAAATTAATGTTTATGATCAAAATATTAATTCCACCCCAAAATACCCCCAAATGTGTGTTTTCCCTACAATTCTGATCAAAAAATTTCCCCATGCCAAGACCATGGGGTACCTACCCCCTATGGTTTTTTTCCAACCGAATTTTGAAAAATTATCTCGATTCCCGGAAAAGTTAGAAATATGGTCCAAGCAGGTTTTCGGTTCAGAAAACAATTCCCGATCAATTGGGGTTAAGTTTTCAAAAAAGTTGGATAGGTTTTTTTTCTATTTTTGGCTTGGCGTCGAAACGTGGGCGCCGAAACGTGAGCGCCGAAACGTGTCCGGCGCCGAAACGTGGGCGCCGAAACGTGGGCGCCGAAACGTGAGCGCCGAAACAACATGGACCCTATTTTTTGCCCGTTAAAATCACTTTGTCTACTTTTTCTTTTATTCTTCCCTCTTCTTCCATTATTCGCCTTCATTTTTCCCTTTATTTTTAGCGTTCGTATTTTCTCCATCCGTCAACAAATCTCTCCCAAAAAGTTCTGCAACATTTCAAATGGCATCATCTGCGAAATCGGCAACCCAACGCCGTTCTCGAAGTCGTCAGGCAAAGAAACGTGCGACCGACGCTGGCGAGACCAAACCACTCCGGCGTTCTTCACGGATCGCGGCTCAGAGGGCAGCAAAGGAAAAGGCGGCGAAAGAGGAGGCGGCCAAATCGGTGCATCGATTTTGCATTTGGCACATATTTACATCCACTCATTTCTTTCGTTTTTCAGAAGAAATCTCGTGCTGATTCCACTGCGTCAAACAAATCGGGCCGTGGTCGTTCGAAGACACCGCGCACCAGCAACAAGACGTCGCGTCGCCCCACTACCAGCATCAAGAAGCGTGGACCCGCCAAGAAGACTACCCCTGTCAGACGTTCCAAGAAGTCACCCCGGAACTCGCGCACGAGGAAACCGACGAGCTCAAAAAAACAAAAAGAAGGACGGGCGCGTTACCGCCAAGAAGACGCAGAAGGAGGAAGCCACTGACTCCGGCGGATCAGAAGCAGAAAGTGAAGCGGAGTCGCAACAGGACAGCGGACGTGAGTCAAATGGAGTAAATGCCAATTGAAAATGTTGCAATGCATTAAGTTGAATCGGAACAAAGCGCAGCGAAGACGAAGAAGAAGCCGACTCGCAAGACCACTGGTGGACGTGCATCGGAGGTAAGACGAACGGATGAGGGAGTGTCATTAATAATTGAAAACCAAATTTTTGAGGATCCGAAGGCGAAAGGTCATCAAAGACGAAGAAGAAGCCGACTCGCAAGACCACTGGTGGGCGTGCAACGAAAAAATCTCGTGCTAATCACACTGCGTCAAACAAATCGGCCCGTGGTCGTTCGAAGACACCGCGTACCAGTAAAAAGACGAGCAGCAGCGCAAAAGAAATTTGCACAAAGTGTGTTGAGGTGCCAGAAGGTCCAAAAAGTATGTGATATCGGATGATGCTGCCTTCCAGAACGCGACTAATCCCTTTAAACCGATGTAAATGTCCATGTCTCTGTGACATTCCCTTTCTATTGTATATATTTCCCCAATGATTGTGTTGCTATACCTATGTGTGTTCATATAGTGTTCCGATCGTTAATTGTCGCCTTGTTTATTATACGTATGTGGCGCTATTTTCGCATTTGTTATTCGCCGTATAAATGTTGTAATTGTGCGGCGGGTCGTTTGGTGTTTTGTACGGATGCTATCATAATTTAAATTTGTTATTTTGGGATGAAAATTGGTATTTGGGGGTTTTCGGGGGTGCTGATCACGAATATGACCTCATAACCGATAGAATGAAATTTTTTGAAATTATTGCATGCTTAACGCAAATCTCTAGAACGTTCAAAGCACTCTATGTGCACAATCTGGGGTGTTCCCAAAATTTTGCTTCAAAATCAGTCAAATCTTAGGCCTTTTTTTGTGCTTAAAAGCTCATTCTCATTTATAACAGGGCTGCCATCTCCTGAGTATATATCAGTTATTATTCTGTTCGAAAACATTGTTCTTGTATGATTTGTATCGTATAAAAAAACTAAAAAGATTTGTCTGCGCGTGATTTCGACAGTAAGTGGATTCGACAATGATTTATTTCGACAGTACCAAGAAATTTTAAAAAGCACAAGGAGAACATATGATTATGGCTCCGATTTTTTGAGGTACTAAACATAACTACCAAATAGTTGCTAAAAAGTCGTTCCAATTCAATACGAGTCCAGCCAATTTTATAATTTTGGCCTAATTTATTTGCGTCCCCCTTATTCACCTGTTTGAATTAAAATTCAGAAATTCCAATGGCTCCATTTGTTATAATTGTCATTGTTAATTGGTGCTTTAGAGCAACAAAAGTCACCAAATGCCGTCCAAGAATTACGGAGGTTAATGAAAAATTATTTTTTAATTATTTTTTTGTTAAAAAAACCAAAAAGAAAAGATTTCTCAACTTGAGAAAATAACTACTTACTCAAATAATTTGGGAGATTTAATTTATAAAAATTGTTTTTCATTTGACGCATTTGTTTTAGTATCATCTAAATGGGAAGATGAATCGGAATATGACCAACTCTACCAAAATTATTAAAAACTAAAGCACGTAGCGACTAAATCAAATATCAAACCTTTCTTTTATATATTTTTTATCAATTTAAAGGGCTGAAAAAACGAACTTGACCAAAATGACGAGCTTAAATTGCAATTTGAGTGCCCAAACGTACCTCGAGGCAATTGGCGTGGCCTTTCAACACAAATAAAAATGAATTTTTTAAATAATTTTCGTCTGATGCAAATATTTAGACATGGCCTTCTTCATGGACTACAGTATCCGGTACAGGACACAACACTACAATAAAAGATAAATACTGAGGAAAGCGAAAATACAAAAAGGCAAGTCTTCAAACACTACGAAAAGCATGCGGTTGGTGTGTAGCAGGGATGTGCCGAATCGGAATCGGAATTAATCGGGTTTTTGACCATAATCGGAATCGGATAATCGTAATCGGATTTGGCCACAAAATCCGTTTATTACACCCCTAAGAATGCGATTTTTGAAGAAAATCTTGTAACGAGAAAAAAATGAAAATAATAAAAAAAAATATTTTCTGAAGCGAATAGTTTCGTGTAATTTGTTATCAAACAATACTTTTACCATAGGTTTCTTCGAAATTAAACTTAACACTTCTCAAAAACGGACCATTTTTTGGTTAAAATTAGGGTAGGGCAAGAATGAACCGAACTTCGGTTTGTTTTACTTCCCATTCCAAAAAAAATGTTTGGTTCGGTGTCTCCTGAAACCAATTCAATTTATTTAATTTTTCCCAACAAAACCATTGCCTATTTTATTAGTTATTTAAATTATTCCATAAATACTCAAATTTAATTGGTTTCTGTTAAAATTAAAGGAATGTCCTTTGAAAATCAATTTGTTATTAAATGTCTTATTTTCTGTATAAAAAATTTTGAAGCAAAAATTAAATTTTTTTAAAAACCGAATAAACCGGAACCGAAAACCGGGGGTAGCAAAACCGGCCTAACGAAAACCGGGGGGACCGGTTTTTAACCAATTTTGCCCCACCCTAGTTAAAATCTATGAGTATGAAAAATTTTTTGAAAAAAATACCATTTTTGGGAAAAATCGGAATCGTAATCGGAATTAATCGGTTTTTTGGCTATAATCGGAATCAGTTTTTTAATCGTATCGGAATTTTGGTCATAATCGGAATCGGCGATTTAATCGGAATCGGATTTTGTCCGGCTCGGCACATCCCTGGTGTGTAGCGATGACAAAGCGCAAATTCAAACGGGAGGAGATATTTGCAATTTTGAAGAGCTTCGCGAAAAATTCTGCACCCAATTAAGGCGAGGCAATGGCATTGGAGAAGCAGCAAAAACTGTACAGAAAACTGTCAAAAACCTTGCTGATTATGTCATTAAGGCATCACAAATTGAAAAAATTTGTCAAAACATTCAAAATTTGGCATTCCTTAATGCCAAAAACAATGAAAACATTGGCACTGGTTGGACATTCCTTGGCGGCAATGAAAAAATTCAAATATATATGCTTAAACGTATGTGTTTGAAAGAGTCTGATTTTAAAAAGTAAATAAAAAATTATAGGGCAGTTGAAAATGTTCATTCATGGTGCTCGTGCTGTCGCGTTTTATAAAAACCGCCATTTTTACTGATTTTTCGTATAAAACATGTCAGAACTTTTGACAGAAGCAACCAAATTAAACAATCTTGGTATTATAAGATAGCTCTTGGATTACTCTATTAGCTGTTTAAAATTCAAAAAATTTCGTTAATTTTTAAAAAAATTGGAGCTAAAAAAGTAGAAAAAATTACCATAACTCTTGAAAAAGTTAACGAAATTTTTTGAAGTTAATCAGGCTAATAGAGTAATCCAAGAGCTATCTTATAATACGAAGATTGTTTAATTTGGTTTCTTCTGTCAAAAGTTATGACATGATTTATACGAAAAATCAGTAAAAATGGCAGAATTTATGAACCGCGCATAGGCACCAAAAAATATCCAAAAAAGGCATGAAAAGGCCGCAGTGAGACATTTGCGGACGGACATTTGCGGACGGACATTTGCGGACGGACATTTGCGGACGGATATTTGCGGACGGACATTTGCGGACAATCTGTAGCGAAAAAAAAATGTTGAAATATTATGGAAGAGTGGGCCTCGTCAGTACGGCTCTTCCGAATTTCAACAAATAAAGCGCTAGTGTGTTTCGGCCCATACACATAGACACACAACAAAAAAAAAACACACCGCAGCAAATTAATTTCAAAAGGAAAGCCAAAAACTTTACTTAATTAATAATATAAATAATTCATTTCATTTATTTCTTAGGCTTGCTGAAGGCCTCAACAACAGCTTTTTCAGTTAAATTTTTTTTTGCAAATTGAATCTAATAAGGCAATGAGCATTGGATATTGCATCTAAAAACAGTTCTTCGATTTGCTGTAATTGCATTTGCACGGACTACATCCATTGAACTAGTCCGAAGAAGCATCATTCAGGCGTATGAAAATGATGACAATTTTCGTAGATTTGTCAGATCTTTAACGGCATTATCTTTTGTCCGACCAAATGAAGTTGAAGGTTTTTACGATATTTTATTTGCCAGGGCACCAATAGAAGCCTATGCTCAAATGTCCGTCCGCAAATGTCCGTAAGCCAAAAAGGCACAAAAATCCCAAAAAAGGCATGAAAATAGGCATTAAAATTTTTGTACGCACATTTTTTCCTGCCGTTTTAAAGCCAAAAAAAGAAAAAAGCAATTTTTTAGTCAAAATCATAAAGAAAAATTCTTTCACCTATCACCGAAGACAAGCGTATTAAATTTAATATTTTGAAAATTAAGCAAAAAAATTTTTGAGAATCAAAATTTTGGATCAGAAATATATCTTGAGGGGCAATTTTGAAAATTTTTCCCTTCTTAGGGGGTTTATTTTTTAAAAAATGAAAGGTCATTTTTTAGGGGTCTATTCTTCTTTCTTTTTTTTTTTTGCCTTTTTTCTTAAGAAATTTCTCTAAATTTATAAAAAATGCACCCAAAAACGCCAAAAAAGGCATTTAAGGCAAGAAAACCCCGAAAAAGTCATAACTTTTCTCAGAAGCAACCAAATTAAACAATCTTAGTATTGTAAGATAGCCCTTCGATCACTCGATTAGCTTGATAAAATTTAAAAAATTTCATTCACTTTCATGAAAGATATTGGTAAAAAAGGGAGAAAAATTACCATAACTCTTGAAAAACTTAATGAAATTTTTTAAAATTTAGTAAGCTAATAAAGCAATATAAATGCTATCGTACAATACCAAGATTGTTTAATTTGGTTGCTTCTGTCAAAAGTTATACATGATTTATACGAAAAATCAGTAAAAATGGCGGATTTAAGAAACGCGCATAGGTGGCGGTTTTTATAAAACGCGCAAGCACCATGGTGCTTCTTGCCATTGGCCATTGGTTTAATTTGCTGCCTTCTATTGATGCCAAAGATTCTCTGATCCATATCTGTTTGAGGCCACAGAATTCCAATTTCCGACTTTCTTATTCTTAAAATGCATTTCATATGTAACATTTTGTTCCTCTTCGCTTAATGGCCCAAAAAAAACTGAAAATTTGCCAAACAAAATCAAACGGTTTAATTCAATTGGCTGGACACAAAAAAAGTTTGCTACTCATTAAAATGATTGCGCCCAATTAGATACTGTAGTTTTTGGACAGTTGTTTTTCGACTCTTTTTCACCTCCATTCTTTTTGTTGTTTAACATGCATTTTTCATATGGCATTGGTCTTATGTCTCTGTCTCTTTCTCTGTTCTGTGGTTACCTTACGCTGCCCGTCGTTTTGCCGACTAAGCCAAAAGAGTCGTTTTGCCGACAAATTTTTAAAAAGTCGTATAAAATACGTTTCCAGGGGTTTCGGGGTCGCTAATTACGAATATGGCATCCATCTTGCCCAATTCCGACCCCGGACCTGAATTCGAACAAAATATAGAGAATTAAATTTTTTCGAAAATTTGTTTTTACCGACAAAAACTGTTCGATATAGCTTTTCAATGCTATTATTTTGTGTTTTAACCTTTTTCCTGTGTTTTAGTTGGGTTTTCGCCATAAAAACAAATTTTCGAAAAAATTTAATTCTCTATATTTTGTTCGAATTCAGGTCCGGGGTTCGGAATTGGATCTTAAACTCGGTGGTGATTAGGGACCCGCGATAGAGGTCGTTGGGGCCGCGGCTAAATGGTAGGGGGTCTGGGCCCGGGAAAGTTTTAAAAAGTCGACATTCTTTTCGTGGTGTTTGGCGCAGTACCTGCCCCATCAAAAAGTGAATAAGCAGGAAATCTGGCCATTAAATCAAAATATTCTATAATATATATATTTATATATATATATATATAAGTTTTATATATTGAAAGGGATGGAAGACGTTGGAAACATTGTAAAAGAGTTCTCTTCCATGACCGACGCCGGAGTCGATGTGTTGGAAAAAACCTAAATTTCGGGGATCGGTTGGCTCCCACTTTTGGGCCATAGGCTCACTTAAAAAATTAATCTCTTTTTTCAAATTTTTAAATTTGGTTTCACACGGAAGCTCTTCCTGTTTAGATGAATTAAATAAGCAATTGGATAATTCACTAAAATTTATATAAACTTAAATTCCAAAAAACCCATTTTTTCGCTGTTTTCAGGTATCATTTAATTATCGGCATCACCGGTTATAATTAGGGAGCGGATTTTGAGACAAACTTCTACGTTGACTTTTTTTTATGCATATTTTGGGGTTTTGCTGCAAAATTTGGATATTTTTCGCATTTTTTGCTAAATTTTTTTTGGCAAATTTAAAAAAATATATATTCCTCCAAAATATTTCTTGAAAAAATTTAAGATTTTTAAAAAATATCAATATTTTTGCATTTACTTTTAAAAAAGTCATTTGGGTCTTAAATTGCAATTTTTCTCGTTAATTTGCTTTTTTAATAATTTTTTTCACATTTTAAGGCATATTTCGGCCGTTTTTTTTGTGCATATAAATCTGCTCCCTAGTCATAACACTTTTTTTTTTGTGTAATTTTCTTATTTTAATGAATCAAACCAAAAATTGTTTATTTGGGTTGCTTCTGAAAAAGTTTTGAGTAAAATTAGCAGAAAATTCATTAAATTACATTTTTCTCAATAGATAATCTTAAATGGATTTGCAATAGCATGCTTCCCTTATGGATTTACCAAAGATATTTGATCAAAAGAGGATATGTTATTTTTTGTTTTATCTTTTATCACTACTGCATATTTCCCCATACAATAAATAATCTTCTTGAGAATATTATTTATATTTTATTAATTTTGTATAGATTAAGCTTTTTATTTTTTCACAAAAGAAAATTTATTAAGAATGATTACGGAAAAAACCTCGGATTTGATAAGTCAGAAATTATTTAATTATATCTTTTTTACTTTCAAAACATTTGATTAAATATTTTTTTGTTTTTGAATCTTTTGACCCAATACGTGGTAGTTGATAGGATTTTACTTCGGGTTTTTATACAAAATCCTAAATTAAGCATAATTTTCAAAATAAGTATAAAATAAGTACAAAAATGGCAAATTTTTTTGGAGTAAAATCTATTCTTCGGTCAGACAAAAAAAAATAAGAATTTTCAATAAAAAATTTTCAATTGAATTTTTTAGGACTAATTTTTCAAAAAAAAAAATCGGCCATGGAAGTCTGAAAAATGACAATTTTTATCAGAATTAATAATAAATTGTGAATTAAGCACAAAAAATATGGTAAAATAAACACCAAATTAAATGCTCACTAGCATTAAGCACGAAAATCGCGAATTAACGAACAAAAAATTGGGACTTGAAGCTTCGAACCAAGTTAGAAATGCCTTTTTCATGCTTATCACATTCCAAGCTAGGAACAACAAAAAAATATTAAGCAAATGCTTCAAAATCCAGGCTGAATTGCTGACAAAACACAAAAACGAATTGGCAAATTTGGGAGAGCACCAAAAGCCAACAAATAATCTGAAAAAATGAAAAGATTAAAAAGAACACAATTACAATATGCAATATCTCCGATATTGGTTAATTAACATACTCTAATATTTGCATACCAATACAATAATTCGTCGGAGCAAATAATAATCGCCTTCCGGCCCTCTGTTCAAATAATACGACTCGATGAGACCACAAAGGACGAGGAAAAGCAGTGCAATGCCATACACAAAGAGAAGCTGCAAATTTGAATGAAATTTTCTTTGAAATTTAGTCAAGCCTTTATTGGGCCGAGATTTTCTATTGCTTCCTTCCTCCTTTTTCCCTCTCCTCCCCTCTAATTCATTCACTTTTGCTTGGCCCAATTGTTCGAGCAAATCGCGGACAAGCAATTGTTGGCACACAATGATTAAATTGAGCCACCAAAGGATGATGAGGGCGACGAGAATAAGCGAAATGGATGGACGGTTGACACTGAACAAGACCCAATTCAACATGTGAAGGTCGGGAATCCAAAGGAGGTAACCGGCGACCAAAGCGAAGGAAAGGAAAACCGAAAAAAAGAAAATAAATTATGAAAAAATAAAAAGTCCCAAAAAAAGAAAATAAACTCAAACAAAAAGAGTAATTGATATATCTTAAATTGGCTCACAAATTGAATGCAGCTCATGATCTTCAGATAGGCAAAACCCATCGGAAAATTACAGAAAACTTTTGAAAATGATCTGTAAACATAGAAAAATAATGCCGAAAATACGAATTGCGTCTTATTTAAAGGCTTGTGTTCGGATTTTTCGGCACTTTGAATGATGAGCCATTTCGGAAAAGTTGAAAGCCAACAAGTTCCCGTCATATTTAATTTAAAATGGGCATAAAAGAGCTTACAAATGGAGGTGAAGGAAAAGATAAACGAAAAAAGTATGAAGACGAAAGGGAGCGGCGGGGGGGGGGGGGGGGAAGAAATTGAGAAATAAAAAGGGGGGGGGGGGTGAGGAAGGCTTTTACTTCAGGGTTCCCATCTCAAAATTTTTAAAACGCTTATCATGGCCTTAAAAGTGACACTAAAAATCCTCAAAAAAATTCTCATTTGGCATGAAAAATCCTTATTTTATACAAGGTCATAAATTTCGAACTAAATCATTTAACAACCATTCATCATTTTAGAAAAAAAAAATCGATCAAAATGTAAAAAGGATTAAAAATGACCAATTGTTCCTTTTTCACTCTCCACGATAACTGTAAGCTTTCATTTTTTTTTGCATGTATGATTTTTTAAGAAAATTTGGATCTATTTTGTAACGGATTGTAATTATAAAATGAAGATTTTAGCGAAAAAAAACATTGGATTTGAAGAAAAATTTCGAATATTATGCCAAATTTTGTTAAATTTTCAAAAATATTCTTGTACTTTTGTCATTTTTTACCCAAAACCCCAAAAATCCTATAATTTCTTAAAAGACCACAAAAACCTGTAAATCCTTATTTTCTAAAAAAAAAAAAAAAATCCTCTTTAACTTCTTCAAAAACACCAAAATGAGGCTAAATCCCTCAGGTATGGGTAATCCTTTTTTAATTAGGTTCGAAAAGAAATTGAAAAGTTTTCATTTGAAATGAAAAAATAAAGCTAGAAAGCAGCAAAAGGGCTCTTCTTCTTCTGTTGTCCCTCCCCATCTCTCCTTCAAAGGTTGGCAATGCGAGTCAACCCTTTATGGCAACGTACAACTGCTGCTGGTAGAGAATTCTCTCTCTTTTTGTGTTTGTCCCCGGTCGATTTTTCGCTCTCGTTCCCTTTCCTTACCCTTTTCTCTCTCGCTGGTCGAGAATAGACTTTCTGGCCAATTCCTTTTTTCCATGAATCTGCAGGTTCGGCGGTGCCGATAGGCACCGCCGGGGAAATTTTAAAAATAATAAGAAATCACAAAAAATTGTAAAAAAAAAAAAAAAAACAATATTAAAAGGCAGGGAATTTACAGCGGGAAGCCAGTTGGTTTTTTATCAGTCGGTCCGCGGCCGATCAATCGGTCCTTAACTGGGAGCTAGCCCCAGTCATTTTCATCACCATCCCTTCCCTCCCTAGCCCTGAGGGACCCAATTACGGACGCGAATATATGCATTGAAGAAAGGAGCTCAAATGAAGCATTTCTGCATTTAAATTTTTCTGATTTGGACGTAAATACTTGAAATAAAATTAAATATTTTTGGGGTTTTAAAAAATATAATTTTGCTCAATATTTTGAGGTTTTGTCAATATTTTAACCTTTTTTCGTTAATATTTATTTAAATATTTTTGGATTTTTTGTAAATATTAGTGACAACTCAATTTATCATTTCTTTTTTTTTTGCCCTTTATTGCCCTTTTTTATTTATTTTATTTGCCATTTTATTCATTTTGTTTCTGACAATGCCTTTTTTATCGCCTTTCATTCATTTTAATTAAGAACTAACATTTAATTTTCGTATAAATCATTTCATTGTTATGTGAGACAATTATATTTTATTGTAATGAATATTTTTATGGAAAAAATTCGTAAAAATTGTACATAATTAAAATAGCGCGAAAATAACTTGTCATAACTTTCTTTCCACGTCAGACCATGGTGTATCACGGATTTGGCGTAGCACTGTGAGACTCGTGCCGCGGCATTCTCGCCCTGGTGTAAGTTTCACCAGGGGTGTGCACGGACAACGGACTATCCGCGGACTTATATTATTTTTATCGCTTTCCATTTGTCATTTGAGAAAATGCCCTTTATTATTTTCTGAGTCTGTCTTCGCCATTTATTTAATACAATCAATGAATGACCTTTTTCCTTTTTGTGATGGCATTTCACTCGTTTTTCATCATATTATGAGACAATTCCCTTTATTATATTTTTTTAAGGCCTTGACATTTGTCTTATTTGTTTGAGACAGTGCCCTTTCTTATATTACTTATATTGTAGCATATTCACCAGCCCATATTTATTTAAGATAATGTGACCTTTCCTTTTTGTGATGGCATTTCACTTCATTTACTTAAGCTCATAGATCAACCTCTTTTCATTTTGTTTTGCCATTTTAATCATGTGAAAAAAGTAATAGTTAGAGTTAGATGGGCCGAAAAAATTTGAAAATTTGTTGTCTCGAGGAACGGAATACTTGAAAACCTGGACTTTAGGTTGATTTTCTCTTAAATATACACATATGTAGGAAGTATTTTATTCTTTGGGTACAAAATCCGTGATTCTTCCATAGTCTAACGTAGAAAGGAAGTTATTACAAGTATTTTCATATTTGATATTATTTAAAATTTTTACTTATTTCTTTTTTTGAATAAAAAAAATAGTTTATTTTACAAATATAAAAAATGTTACAGGGATGGGCGAAACTTCGTTTCGCGTTTTAAAAATTTCAAAAATTTCGGGTTTTTTGCGTTCCGAATTTCGCGTTTTGAGTTTCGGGTAAACTCAAAAATTCGAAAAAATAGACCCCTAAGAATCGGTTTTTGATACTAAAGAATTTCTTCAAGAAATGCCTAAAACCAGTTAGCAAAGCGGGCATAAATTTTCAATTTTTCCGGTTTTGCCTATCGACACTACCGGTCCTCGCCCCAGAAATGTTTCAAAATAAAAAAAACCAAGCCGAAAAAATCCATAAATACGAATTAAGAACAGAGTTGGCATATGTGAGAAAAAACTGGCAAAACCCTCAAATCGAGTCACTTTTGAGGCAAAATCTGTTAACAAATCAAGCCGAAATTTTCAAAATTTTGCCCGCGCCGCCTATCAGCACCGCCGGCCCCCTTTTCGCTTATTTTTTCTCAAAATTGTTCTCAAAAACGCACAAAAATCTCGCTTTTTGGTGCAATTTTTTAATTTTCACTGCTGGCGCCTGTCGGCACCACTGGCCCCTTTTTATTCTTTTTTTTTGCTCTGAATAAAAATTCAAAATGAAATTTTTTGCCAGCCAAATGAGTCTTTTGAAAATTTTCATATGCCAGCCCTGGCTAAAAATCATATGAAGAGTTTATAATTAGGGCTGATACTAAAATTTGATTTCTTGACATGATTTAGACAAAAACAAAAAAAAATAAAGGTAATCTTAAAAATTTGTTGAGATTTTTTTTAATTTTTCAAAATAAGACTAAAAATTGACGATTTTTAGGGAAAATCTGTTAACATTGGCCATAAATTTTCAAAATTTCCCCTAGTTGGGGCCTATCGGCACCATCGGACCCGATGGTTTTCTCAAAATTTATCGAAAAAACACTCAAAATGGTTCTTTTTTTGTGTACAATTTCTTATCAAAAAAACACTCAAATTTTAAAAATTTTTCCGGCGGCGCCTATCGTCAGATCGGCACCGCCGACCAAAATTTGGGTATTTCAAAAAAACATTTTTAAATTAAGCTTTTTACTTTAAATTGCGTCAAAGGATTAACAATTATATTCCAATATAAACATAGTGATATGTAAATTTAAAAGAATGTATTTTATGGATTTATAGCAAATGATTGGAATTATGTGTGCCAATGTTGAAGCAAAAGGTGATGATTATTACTATCAAAAGGAGCTAAAGAGTTATGACCAAATAACAAGGGACATTGCAAATGGCCTCAAACAATGGATAACTGCTGAATTGGTACCATTTTATGCATATTAATTCTTTCCGATTGCAAGCTTCGGCATTCCATTTAAATTTGTTGAAAAACGGAAATGCTATTACGACATCTTGCGCGGCTGGCGCATATTATTTATTTGCTCTGAATTTGAATACTGTCTTAATCAACCTTTGTTTTATTTAATTTTTTTGAATATTATCGGCGAATTTTTTTATGACTTTTTAGTCGACTTTTTTGGGATTTTTTTTCTGACTAAAATAGGCTCACTTATAAATTATTGATTTTTTTCATTTTTACCCATCAATAGGATTGCCAAGTACCCGTTGCTATAGCCGGTGCCACCATTCTCGGACAGAACGCGTATGACAATGAGACCGAGTTTTTTCAACAACAACTTCATGAGCGTGGGAACCGATACAAATTGAATTTGCTGATGTAAAAATGATGTTTGGTCCAAATGTGAGCAAAATTTCAATGTGTGATAAATTCCTATGTTCTTAAATATTTAACACATCAAAAAATTATAAAGTTTTTTTCCTCAATAAATGCAGAAAAATTCGGGATTTTCTGCTTAAAAAAGAACTAAAAGAAATATATTTCCAAGGCACCCACCCCCATCAGAAGGCTTCCATTATTGGCCACGGCTACGTATATTCAAAGGGAAAAAAAATTTTTGGATATCAATTAAAAAATAATAATTAATTCATTTGTCTCTCACTGACGTTTTCGGTCGGGCCAGGCCGGAAGCGAAAGCTGCGGACAACCAATAATAGTAGCACTTTACAGGCACAATTCGACTCGTTTGAAAAGTGGGCTTTTCATGATGTAAATTTTTAAAAAATACTAAGAAGAAGAAAAGAATCTATAAATATTTTTAAGAAAAAAATTTTTTTTTTTGAAAACAAAGTAGCTTCGTCTATCGGCAACACTGGCCGTCCCCCCTTAAATTATTTGATTTGATAAAACATAAAAATATTCATAAAAAATAACTTAAATTATCGTTGAGAGTAAAAAAAAAGAATAAGTGATCTTTTTATTTATTTTCTAGCTTTGATTTCAAAAATGGTTTTTGACTAGGGTAAATTGCAGTTGGTTAACCGAACCGAACCTGAAAACGGCACTCCAGAAACCAGCTTAACAGAAAATTGGGATAAAAAAATTCATACTCTGGAGGTGAGGGGTCGATCAGGTTCGATTTCTCAACAATAATATGTTTTTTTTTGTTTTTGACTGTTTAGTTTATTATTCTTTGTTAAGGTTCTCCTGAAATTTTAAAATAAATATTTTCAAATAACTTTTGGAAAGAAAATTTTAATAACATTTTATAAATGGATATCAATTAAAAATAATAATTAATTCATTTGTCTCTCACTGACGTTTTCGGTCGGGCCAGGCCGGAAGCGAAAGCTGCGGACAACCAATAATAGTAGCACTTTACAGGCACAATTCGACTCGTTTGAAAAGTGGGCTTTTCATGCTGTAAATTTTTAAAAAATACTAAGAATATGAAAAGAATCTATAAATATTTTTAAGAAAAAAAATTTTTTTTTTGAAAACAAAGTAGCTTCGTCTATCGGCAACACTGGCCGTCCCCCCTTAAATTATTTGATTTGATAAAACATAAAAATATTCATAAAAAATAACTTAAATTATCGTTGAGAGTAAAAAAAAAGAATAAGTGATCTTTTTATTTATTTTCTAGCTTTGATTTCAAAAATGGTTTTTGACTAGGGTAAATTGCAGTTGGTTAACCGAACCGAACCTGAAAACGGCACTCCAGAAACCAGCTTAACAGAAAATTGGGATAAAAAAATTCATACTCTGGAGGTGAGGGGTCCGATCAGGTTCGATTTCTCAACAATAATATGTTTTTTTTTGTTTTTGACTGTTTAGTTTATTATTCTTTGTTAAGGTTCTCCTGAAATTTTAAAATAAATATTTTCAAATAACTTTTTGGAAAGAAAATTTTAATAACATTTTATAAATTTTTGACAAATTTACGCAGGTTTTAAAAGATTTTGTTTTTAATATTTTTTTATTTTCTTTTTCTTATTTCTAAAACCATTTAATATATTGATTTATTTTTTCATTTTGTTTTTCATTGACTCATGAATTTTATTAGCTCGCTATGTATTCAGTAACTTAGTGCTTGTTTTTTTAGGGTAATTCTGTACTAAAAAAAAATTATTTTTTGCTGTTTCTTTTGGTTATAATTTTAATATTTAATATTCATATTCATACATATATATTTCGTTTTTAAACTTAGAATTGATTTGAAAAGCTGCTTCGTTGAAGTTATTTTATTATATTTTTAGCGAGTATTCATTTTTTCTACATTAGTCAATTTTGCTTTTAAAAGTTTCACTATTAAATTATTCAAATTAATATAAGAATCTTGTTAATTTGAATTGTTTTTTTCTATTTTACTCATGCTATTAAGGAAGGAATTAAGGTACAATTGTTTGCTGCTAATTTTTTAATTGCTTTTTACCAGTTTATTTATTTTTATGCTTTGAGTATGTATAATAATTGTTATCCTATTTAGTTAAAGTTATTTTTAATTCTTTTCATTTAGAAAAATAATGTAGATAAATTAACATTTTATGAAAATGTGAATTATTAAATTTGCCACCTATCTGCAGCACATCTTTTCGTAGAGATGATTGGTCCGAACAACCCGTTATAATTAATTATAAGGGAATAATTTTACTTTCGCTTTTTATTCAGATTTTAATTTTTTTTTTTGTATTCATTTTTAGGAATTATTATAAATTTTTAAATAAAAAAATATTATCGTTTCTCTATTAAAAATTCTGGCGAAAGATTATATAAAAAAAAAATAAGTTTATTTTATAAATAACAAATTAACAACCCTTTAATAACTAGAGCTCGACTTTTGAGGCATATGCCTTTTTTTTTTGCGCACTAGTTTCGATATATTAAGCATAAATAACACATTTTCCACTTGGTTTGAAGCTTCTACGATGACTTTTATAATGCCTTTTTTTTGCCTTTTTCGGGATTTTCGTGCCTTAAATGCCTTTTTTGGCATTTTCGAGTTTTCATGTCTTTTTTGGCGTTTTTGGGTGCATTTTTTTCTAAATTTTTGAGAAATTCCCTAAAAAAATGCCATAAAAATGAAAAGTAAACCCCTAAAAATTGACTTTTTAAATTTTGAAAAAGTACACCCCTGAGAATGGAAAAGTTTCCAGAAAATTTGCCCAATAAAATTTAATTTTTTTATCTAAAATTTTTATTCTCACAAAAAAAATCTTCTCATTTTTTTAATTTTTAAAAATCTTTATATTTATTTCGCTTATGTTCTGTGATGGGAAAAAAAGAGTTTTCTATATGAAAAAATTTGCTTTAAATTTTTTTTGGCTTTAAAACACCTTGGAAAAAATGTGCGTTTAAAATTTTTAAATGCCTTTTTTCATGCCTTTTTCGGGATTTTCGTGCCTTTTAATGCCTTTTTTCAATTTTTTTTGGTGCCTATTATAGTGCCTTTTTCGGGATTTTTGGTGCCTTTTTAGTCGGTCTCTATTAATAACTTATTAGAATGGAATTATTACATTTATTTTTTCTAGCTAAATTACGACCACATATTTGGTATAATAATAAATAATTTGTTTTTTTATATTATGAAAAAACCTTTTCATAAAACGGCCATAATGTGTAGCCATTGGCTCTTCCAAAATCGCCACGTAAGTTTAAAAATAAATTTTCAATTCGTCTTACCCAGTAAAAAACATAAAAAAAAATTTTTTGAATTCCAAGTGGCTGTAGCCGGTAGTGCCGATACGTGCTGGGTCGTTTCGTAAACCATTTTTTAATAGTTTTCCGAATATAAACAGTCATAACTTTGCTCAAAGATAACCAAATTTAACATGCTTGGTACCGTCAGATAGTTTTAATTGGCTTTATTAGCTATTCAAATTTCAAAAAATTTGATAAAATTCACGAAAATTGTAACTGTGAAAGTGAAGAATATAATATTTTTGGCCAGTTTTTTTAAAACTTAAAAAAAATATTTGAATTTACTTATGATTTGCTAAAATATCTCTTTTAATTTGTGACCTGCTACTCCACTTAATTAAAGTGCCAGGGGTCTAAACGAATTAGCCAATAGATATCGGACAATGCCAAACTTTATTTTATTTGGTTGCGTTTGAGCAAAGTTATACGAGTTATTCTAGGAAACTCTCTAAAATGGCGGTTTTTATGAAACGACCTAGCACTGATGAAATCATATGACAAGTCTGATGTCATATTCGTGACCAGCAGCACCCTCGAGAACACCAGAGGACAATTCAGATTTTGTGCGTTTTCATTTATAACAATTTTATTGAATGTAAAACACTGACAATTTTGTTTATGAAAAATAATATATGTAGTGAATTTATGTCGTTGAATATAACAAAATGGAAAAATAAAAAGACTATGCTAATTTTCTGGGTCTACCTTAAGTAAGAACTGCTGCAGACCATCAATTTTTGTGCTTCTTATCATTCAATTTATCTTACTTATTTTTTAAGCCTATTAGGGACCGAAATTTGGCAGGAAAAATGGAAAAAATAGGCCTTCATTTTTTTTGTGCCTTCCTCCCCCCACCCCCCGCCAAAAAAAACCAAAATACTGGGACAATAAAATGGGTGTTAAATAGGTCTTTTAATTCCTACATTAAAAAATTCCTTCCAATGAATGCTCTGCTGCAACTGCCCTATACTGTTGCCGAGTACACACTTGAAAAAGTTGTGTCAATGGAATTGTTTTGGGTCAATTGAATGTGTGTGTGTGTGTGTGTGTGTGCGTAGTGGGGTGTATTAAAGCATCATATCGATCGATCCGATCAATCCATCATGGCATGGTGTCCGTCATAAGTCTTGTCAAGCGTGGTAAGTTGGCCCATCCATCGCCGGTGTCTTTCCCTCTCTCCACCACCATTTTTCTCCCCCCTTTCGTCCGTTCTCTTCCTCTCCTCTCGTCGCCCTCACTGTGCCTTCTGCTGCTGTTGTGGTTGCTGCTGTGTTGCCAACAATGTGTGCTCACTGCCACGCGTCCGCCTTCGAGGTCCCATGCCCCACTGAAAAATTTAATTTTGCGTGTTTTACACAAAATCCAATAATTATTTGATTCTCCTAAATCTGGATTTTCGATTTTTGTTCGAATTCGGCTTCGGGGTTAGAAATGAGTCAATTGAATCCAGGTTCCCCGACTCGAAAATCCCATAAAATGTTTTTTAAAGTTCCCCTGAAAGAAGTGGCCACCAGAGCTGGGACGCGGACGAAAAAATCCCGCGCTCGCGAATCGCGGCTCATATTTGCCGCGGTCGCGATATGCGAATCGCAGAAAAAAAATGCCGCGATACGCGAATATCGGTCCGCATCCCAGCCCTGGTGGCCACCATCGGTAGCATTAGACATTTGCATGCGCCGGAGTCGTTTAGTGTCCAAGCCAGAAATTCAATTTTTTTTTTTCCTTAGTAAGTTTTCCTTTATTTCTAGGCTTGAAACCTAAACGACCTCAGCACATTTCTATTCCCTCTCAAACAAAAAAAATTTTCTTATAGGCCTTTTTCGCAAAAAACACCTTTGCAAAAACAGTGGTGTCATCCTTTTCGGTGACACAACACCACAAAATGCATGTGACGGAGATGACAAAAGTGATGGAGAAGAACACCACCCAAGCGGCCAACGGAGCAAAATAATCAATCAGATCCAACGATTGTTTGGGCATCGAAATTCGGCAATTTATGTATTAATACAATATTTTTTAAGTGTGAGAGTAAGCACCTGAAAATTGCAATGATTTTTTTTTTATTTTTTTGAAAAATCTGATGGTTAGGGGGCAGGATAAGAACAGACCTTGCTCTCATTTGTTAAATACATGACATAGTTACCAATTTGTCCAAGAGTACCTATGTAAAATTTGCACTTTATTTTGGAAGGCGACGCCTATCAACATCACCGAACCCTACATATTTATTGAAAATAATGAAAAAAGTATAACGCAATAAACTAATTTTTTTTTTTTTTTTTTTTACTGTCCTTGGATTTCGCAAAGTCTACCCCCCCCCCCCCTTGTGTCCTTGGTTTTATTCTTTAACTTATCCCTTTAAATTGAGCTTGAAAATGCTAAATATATAAATAGCTTTGGTTAATGAATTGCTCAGAGCCAAAAATGGAAACATTGCAAAAAAATATTAACAGAATGTTCATTCCTCATAATGGAGGTATGATGGGTAACACCGAAAGGTTAAAAAATTTCATTTGTCACCTTTCTCCTGTCTCTATGCTTTTTTCCTGAGATTTTCCAATCAATTAAAAATAACAACAATTGATTGTGTGTCTATTAAAAGCTGCTGACTTGGAGTTTTTCTCAAAACAGGGTTAACGAATTTTAGAAAAAAATTAAAAATGTCATTTTGAAAAATTTTTTCAAAACAAACCCCAAAAAAGCAGCAAATCAGCAATAATTTTTGTAGATTAAGTCACATCCAAAATCAACATTACGCCATAAATATACATAAAATCGAAACAATTTTGAGGATTTTTTCTTTACTTTTTCCAAAAAATTCCCCAAAAATAGAGAAAGGAGGGTCTACCATCTGCTGGGCGTGCTGTGTCGTTTCGTCGTAAATCCGCCATTTTTATAAATTTTTTGAGAAAAACTAATCATCTTTGCTCAAGAGCAACCAAACTTAACAATCTTGTTACCGACCGATAGCTTTTTGATTAGCTCTATAATCCTACAAAGTTCAAAAAATTCGTTTAAGTTTTACGAAAAATATCGACAAAAAATAATTTTTTTTTTTTTTCACTTTGATGGCTACAACTTTCTTAAAACATAATGAAATTTTCTGAAATTTAAGGGGCTAGTAAAGCCAATTCGAAGCTATCGGATGATACCGAGATTATTTTATTTAGTTGTTTTTGAATTTTGAACAAAGTTATGACGCATTATGTTCGGGAAATCTATAAAAAGACTAGTACCCCATCTGGACTATGTATTAGCGAATGGCCTTGTATGTCGTCCCATTTAAAAATGTCGGTGTATTATGCTCGATTATCTAAATTCAGAGAAAAAAGCAAATTTTCGAAATAAATTTACAAATTTGATAAGAAAAACTGTGCAAAATTTCCCGGGGGCTCATGAAATTTTTGGGCTAGGGGGGAGGGTCGGAATTACAATTTCCGTATTTGGAGTCGGCTCCCATCTTTCTGGTGCGGATCAGGGGTGGGGCGCGGACAAAAAAATCCCGCGGTCGCGGATCGCGAATCGCGGAACAAATTTGCCGCGGTCGCGAATCGCGGAAAAAACGCCGCGGATCGCGGATCGCATCGCGGCCGCACCCCTGGTGCGGATTAGAATTTTTTTTTTTTGAAATAAATATAAATAAAAATTATTTTTGTTTACACAAAGAAGAAAAAATCCAATCCATTCTTCGTCAAGCCAAGTACATACTTTGTGCATAAAGTATGTAGTAGCAGCGTTGGAAAAAGGTTGACGGGGGAGAGGGAGGCGGGGGAGGGGGGAAGGATCACAGGGCCAATTCCGTTCCCTACCCCCCCCCCCCGGTCCCCACCCTTCCCCCCATCACAACATCCTTACAGCAAAAAAGCGAGCTAAACAACAATCACTTGAACAAACATTCCAACTGAATGTAGGCAAAAGCTAGAAAATTAGGAAAATTTAAAAATGAATTTCATCCAAGTTATGTATGTATATCAGGGATGCCGCCGATTTCCGATTTCCGGTTTTCCGATTTCCGATGTTTTTGGGGTCGGAATTCCGATTTTCCGATTTCCGAGAAAAATTTGGGGCATCGGAATTCCGATTTCCGATATTTTTGGGGAAAAATCGGAAAAAAATCGGAATTAATTTTCTCAAAAATAAATAAAAATTTTCGAAAAATGAGGTTTTTGTCAAAAAAAAATTTATAAAAAAAAATTAGTAATTTTGTAGAAAAAAAATTTCCGATTTCCGATTTCCGATGATTTTTGGACCGGAATTCCGATTTTCCGATTTCCGAGAAAATTTTGGGCATCGGAATTCCGGTTTTCCGATTTCCGAGAAAATTTTGGGCATCGGAATTCCGGTTTTCCGATTTCCGATTTTTCAAATCTGAGATCGGCGGCATCCCTGATGTATATGCCAAACTTGAGGAACTGATTTTGCATTTGGGGCTTATATGTTTTCTTGTTGTGCGCTAAAAAAAATACCAAAAAATGTGATAAACCGACAAATAGGCGCCTAAAACAGGAAGCAAGCCCACTTGTTGATGGCTCCTTCACTGCACATTCGACAAAATATAAATATGAAAAAATAGTGAAAAGGAAAGATTTCAAACCAAAAAAATTAACGGACTTTATTTTAATTTTTTTGTCAAGTAGGCAAATTATCGAGTAGGCCAATCGCCCTTAGCTAGTGGAATAGATTTTTAAATTTTTTGTTTAAAAACGGGACAAGGTCAGCAAGAAAGAGTGAGAATGAGCTGCTGGCGGCGGAAGGCCTTCTGGCCACACCCGGAGGCCGACTTGAAAAAAGACGAATTTTGTTGAAGTGTGTTGTGTCGGCAGGGGCGAGAGCGAAGCTGTTTGGAGAGTCTGGAGGGATAGAGGCAGAACGAAAAGATGAAGCAGACCAGCAGAGTGACAATGAGAGAGTGCAAGCGGGACAACATGGCAGAGCAGTAGAGCAATGACGAGACACTGTGTGTGTGTGTGTGTGTGTAGCGTAACAAACAACGGTAGCGCTAGGCCAGAGCAGCGAGCAGTCAACGAGTTTAGTCAGCTTTATGTACTCTGTCTGTGGGGCTTGTGGCTTGGCCCACGCCGTCGCCGGCGGGGACGGCGGAGAAGGCAGGCCAATCGATGGGGCTAAGGGGGGGGGGCATAGAGGGGGCGAGACGAGGGGGGGGGGGAGGGAGGGAAGGGAGAGGCTTAAGAAAGAGGGTGGAACGGGAGGGGGGGGGGACACATTGAAGGCAGATGAGATGGGACTGACTGATAATTCAAAAGTGGGAAAACGGCAGCAACAGAAATGATGAAAAATGAAGGAATAGGGAAGGCGGGGGGAAGGGTGACGGCTAGGAAAATTTGTTGGAAATTTTCGCAAAATTATATTCAGCCAGAGCTTCCAGATGTCCTTCCTTATTTTATAAAGATTGTCCTTATTTGAGGGATTGAATCTTTGTGTAATTATCCCAGTTTCAAGCCATTTTCGAGTTTCCTGATCACTATGAACAAGTGATCTAATCGAGTTGGTATTTATGTGTAATTTTGGACCAGCAAATTTGGATCATTTTTTGAAATATTTTTTTCCAAAACACACCATTTCTATAAGTAACAATATTTATGGGGAGTGTATATCTGGTAAAAATTCAGCTCGTTTAGGCCAGGGGAATACATTTGGCGAAAGATGATTGCTCAATTTTATCAGAGAAAAACAAAATTGAATCTTTTTCAAAGCCATTGAATCCGAATTTGAAAAAGGAAGAATAAAGAGAAAAAATTATAACGCAGTCGAAATTTGCGATTGAATATTTAATAAAAACAATAAGCAACTTTGGCAAAATCGATAAAATGGGCAAAAGAAAGAAAAGGAATTTGACGAGACAAATCAGAGTATTTTCTTTTGAGGAAAACACGCGGAAAATTTTAAAATTTAATGGCCATTCTTATGTTGAGATTTGATAAAAAAAAAAAGTTATTCATTTGATTTATTGTTATTGGAAATTAAGAAAAAAACATAATCACTTATTTTTAATTTTAATGCTAATAGTTCAGTTATTCAAACAAAACGAAGATTGTTTAATTTGGATGAGTTTGAGCAAAAATAAATATTTTTTGTCGCAAAGTCTGTAAAAGATGGCGGATTTACAAACGCCCATAGTGGCGGAATTTACAAAACGACCCGGCACCCTAAATGAAAACCTAGCTGCATAAAACAGTTTTGGATTTGTAGCAGGGATGTTCCGGGTGACCCGAAACCCGAACCTCGACCCGATATTTTGGTCGGGATTCGGGACAAAAATAAGCACTGGTAAGAATGAGGGTTTGATTGTAAGCACAAAAACATGAGGGTTTGAGATAAAAAAGAAATGTAGAAGGAAAAATTTATTATAAATATTGTTTTTTAAATAACCTGCCAAAGTGATAGTTTAGTCTGGTGGTAGAAATCAGGGATGGCGACGATTTCCGATTTCCGATGTTTTTGGGGCCGGAATTCCGATTTCCGAAAAAAATTTGGGGAATCGGAATTCCGATTTCCGATATTTTTGGGGAAAAATCGGAAAAAAATCGGAATTAATTTTCTCAAAAATAAATAAAAATTTTCGAAAAATGAGAAGTTTTTGGTCAAAAAAAAATTTATAAAAAAAAATTAGTAATTTTGTAGAAAAAAAATTTCCGATTTCCGATTTCCGATGATTTTTGGACCGGAATTCCGATTTTCCGATTTCCGAAAAAAATTTGGGGCATCGGAATTCCGATTTCCGATTTCCGAAAAAATTTTGGGCATCGGAATTCCGGTTTTCCGATTTCCGATTTTTCAAATCTGAGATCGGCGGCATCCCTGGTAGAAATGCTGTTTTTCTCCTGATTTGTAGTATAAAGAAATCATTCGTCCCCGTTTTATGGCAAATGCTCTGTTTCATAATTATAAACTCAAGATTAGAGACAACATAAAAACCACCAAAAAAAATCATAAACATAACTTTTAGTGCTGGTAAAAAAAACAACTACACCAGCACCAGCTCGATCAGATCACTCCTTCATGGTGATCTGAAGTGACCAAAATTTTCACTGAACCCAGACAACTGGGTTTTGCTCCAGCAGTTGACAAACTTGGTTACTGGTTAAACTGCATTCAATTAATAATTTTCTTTTTTGTAACTTTTCTTAAATATGGTCGGTCAATTAAAAGTTGAAAAAAAAAAATTTCAAAGGCTGGTCCGCAGTAGTCGGTCTGCAGTTGTTAAGGTACCCCCTATTTATAAACGAACGTAGTCAGTTTAGTCAGGCCGTTTAAGTTGGAGTGCCCATGTTGGATATAAATTTAACTCATTTTACTATTAAGTAAATTTTGGATCAATTTTATTTGACGAAAGGCATCCAAATCAAAAGGGTCGCTTTTTAGAGGAGGGCAGTTCTAATAAAGGTTTTTTGTAAAGTGTCAAAACATTAACAGCAGGTGAAACAAAAATCGCCAAATATGCTAAAATATGCATATGAAAAAAGCATCAATAGAAACTGCAAACGGAGTTTAAATGTTAACGTGCGTTTCAAGTTCAGAAAAAAATATGCAAGTGCATAGAAATCCCATCCCACTTATGAATATAGGTAAACAGCTGAAGAATTCAAACGAGGCATAGTCATTTGATTGGTGGTAAGGGAACGGAGTTCGTTAGGCATCAGTTAAATTGATTTATGGAGTGAGTCCACAATTGCGGATTACACACAAGTGATGCATATTTTATACCATTAATAGGAACAAAAAATAATTATGGTGTCAGGAGTGGGGGAGAAATAAAACGGTGAGGAATGAAAAACAGGAAGAAAATAATAAATAAAAATGAATGTTTTTACTCCTATCCTGATTTGCCGGAACGGGTCATCTTGGCGTGGCCATCTTGGCGTCGTTGGCTATAACTTTGCTCTCAGAGGCAACCTAAATTCTTCGTATCACTCGACAGCTCTGGGTAAGTTCTTTAATCTTAATTAATGATTTATTGCCGCTTTTTTTCTTTCTTTTTTCTTCCAAAATGATCCAATGCTCAATTGATCGGCACTTCAAATAAAAGGTACTTTATTAAGAAATCTGGTAACAAAATTGCCAAAAAAAAAAAAAATTAATTGATTTATAATTTTGAAAAAGATTGTGCTGCTTCGATTTCATAAATTATTTTTCGAGAAAACTTTGCCATTGACAAATAATCACCTTAATCATCTTTGGTAGGGTTATTTTATTAGCGGCCGTTTTTAAGCCAGGGGTCCCGACTTTCGGTTAGGCCCGGTTTTGCGACCCCAGCTGGTTTTCGATTCGGTTAACCGACCGTCCGTCAACTACCCTTGTTTCTTGTTATCATACGAAATCTTATTGCAAAATTTCAATAAAAATTTAATTTTAAACACCCAGTTAAGACATATTGCTTTTTTCATGATAAAATTTTTGAAAATATTTTGTTTCTTTATCTTTTTAATTATTCTTTGGTTACGCTTATCTTTTTTTCTCTTTTTTTTTTTTTTGCAAATTCAGCACATAATAAAATTATTGAATATTTAAGTTTATTATTAGCGTCTGTTCTTTTTTTTGAGACATTTCTTCTTTCAACAAAAAAAAAATATCATTTCTTTTAATCCCTGGCTCCTTTAGCGGATTCGGTCTGGTCGATTGAGCGTCAGTTTCCCCTTTAAATAACAACAAGAAGATTTGTATTTAACTTTTTTTAAGTTAAAAAATCTGCTGCTCTTAAATTCATTTAAAAAATCAGGCTGCTACTTTTTAAAAATTAATTACCTAAGGGATTTTCTAGGCTGTTTTCTTAAAAAAATTTTAATTTTTTCCGGAAGTTTAATGCCTGACGAATATTAGTGGGAGGTAACAAATGGCGCTCAATTGAAGGCGCTCAAGAATGTATTAGGTGTGAGCTCTTTGGCAATCCTGTAATGGGTGTCCCTAATTTAACTTTTTATTTTTGGCTGAGAATTGGTATTTGGGGGTTTCAAGGATGCTGTGCACGAATCTGACCTTACATTTTTTGTATGACACCATCTAATCTAAGATTATATCATCTATAATTTTTTTATCAAGTACTCGTTTTAATGAAAACATGCCGCTGCCCGGCGGCACAAAAATTTTGACTATATTTTGTCTCAAATCGTACTTTATTATTTTTCATAATTGAGCAATGATTGGTGTTGTTTCTGTTGAAAACGAGTGTTTGATGAAGAATCGTAGATTTGGCCAAAGCATAGATTAGCTAGCTCAAAATAACAAAGTAAAATTAGGGACACCCATTTTTACAGTATTTCCAGTGGTCTTTTAATTCCGAATTCGAAAAAGATGTCAATTTAAAATATTAAAAAAAATTTTCTCTTCGATTTTCGATGCCCAAACAGTCGTTGGATCTGATTGATTATTTTGGCCCGTTGGCCGTTTCGGTGGTGTTCTTCTCCACCACTTTTATCATCTCCGTCACATTCATTTTGTGGTGTTGTGTCAGCGAAAAGGATGACACCACCGTTTTTGCAAAGGTATTTTGACAGGACAAACGGGTACAGGATTCAGGTACTTCCGGGTTATGTTACACCCCTTCAAAAAATTTTCTAATTCGAGGTTTTCTGGGGGGCTGATCACGAATAAAATGTTTGTTTTTAAATTTTAATATAACTAATCACAGATTTGACAAAATGTCTATGATTTTTTAAAAATGTTTATGAAAATTTTTTGAAGGGTTGTAACATAACCCGGAAGTACCGTCAAACAATTGACGATGAGTGTGTCATGTTATTTTTTGATAATATTGGCCCAAACAGGAAAGTACCTTTTTTTTGCGAAGGGAGAAGGGACGGGGTGGGGTGGCAAAAAAAACTAATTAATTAAAACATTTTTTTTGTTGAGCATTCAGTGGGGCATTGGGCCCCATTCACAACAAAAGCGACGACGACCACTGCCGCCACTTTTGGTGCAGCGACGGAATTGGCATAAACAGTTGAGACATCAACACAAAATGGTAATGATAGGCATCAGATTTTCGATTAAAAAATAAAAATAGTTTTATGGAAATTAAGTAAAATGACACTTTGATAATACACTGGCGGGTAAAAACTTGGTTTGTGGGTTGAAGGATAACAGAACCGAAAAAATCCCCCCCCCCCCCTTGGGGTTTGGACCAAAAGTCGAAATCCAAATTTCGACGATGCAGAAAAATTCAGGTTTTCTTAAAAGAATCATTTGAACATTAAAATTAATTTTAGTAGTTAAGGCCCCGACGGAGGGGCACCCGGAGCCTTAACTAACTAATTTTAAACAAATTTATTTAAAAACTTTTGAGAAGAAGGGTTTATTGAACTAAAATTTCTTATGAAAATGTAATCTTTTTATCAGTTTAAAGTAGTGGAATAATTTTGAGGTTAATTTTTTTTTTATTCCTTGCTTAGAATACTTATCGGCATTTTTCGTCCAATTTTTGCACATAATTTACTACATAGTTAGTTATTCCTTTTTTTTTTTTTTTTTTTTAGCACATATTTTGAGGATTTTTTAATCCTCCCTTTTTGGCCCCTTAAACCCCTTTGCCGGTCTCTCTAATTGGTACAAATTGCTACATTTTGTTAATTATTCAGCGCGTGTTGGTAATGCAACTGCTTGATCAGGTCACTGTGCAACAGAAACATCGGTCTCAGTTCTGAATAGAAACATTTGGACCAAATTAATGCAGAATGTTGAAATGGACCAATTGAAATTAATTAAATTATTTATTTTATATATATTTTTTAAATATAATTTTGTAATTTCAAATATAAAATTAAAAAGATCACTTTATTTTTATGTTTTACATAAATAAATTTGGGTCAGCCGTTAGACTCTACCTAACCTTTCATTAAATAATAAAGAATATAATAATGTAATAATATGCAATTATCTAAAAAGAATCCTTTATTAAAAGAAAGATTTTCGATTAAAAAAAATAATAATTGACATGGGTTTTTTTATAATTCATTCCTTGTCAGCATTTTTAATTAAATTTTTGATTTTTAGCCGAGATTTGAACATTTTAGTTTTCATCATCAGTTTTTGGTATTAGAATTTTCTAATATGGCATGAATGAACCTCGTAAACTCTCTTCATTTTATTTTAAAATTTTTATCTCATTTTAGCCTAACCTATTGTTAAAAATATAATACAATAAGCATTTATCAAAAAAGAATTATGGAAAAATTGCAACAAAAAAGAGTAATAATTAATATGATTTTTAAAGAAATTAATTCCATTTTAAGATTTTGTAATTAAACTTTTTGTAAGTCGGGCTTCTGTCAGCGGTCGGTCTCGGTTCGGCGCGCTCAGTTCGGCGCCCAGCATGTATAACGGGCGTCAAACTGAGCGCGCCGAAAAACTCGCGCCGAACCGAGCGCGCCGAACTGAGCGTGCCGAATCGAGTGGTCTCGTCTGTCAGTGCTTTAGTAAAAGAATTTTCCCTAAAAATTTCATTTTTTATTTTGAAAAAATTTATCTTATGTATTATTGGATTAATGAACCTCGTAAAACGCTCTCTTCATTTTACATTTATTATTTTGCCACACATTACAGCCTAAAACACTTTCACACATTTTCCCACCCACCGCTCCTCACTAAACGCATATTTTTCATCATATAATTTTGCCCATCCTCCGGCGAATTGGGGGGGGGGGGGGGGCGCAGAAACAAAAACAATTTCGATAACGACTCTCTCCCGCCCCTCCCCCCATCCCCTCCCTCACGTCGTCTTTCTCATTTAATGAAATGCTATACTTCTTTCTACCTCCTCCTCTTGAAAGGGCATTTTCATTTACGGCATAGTATAAAATGTGAATTTAAACATGGGAAACTTTAATAAAAATTGGTAATTAGACACGCTGACAAAACACCAAGCCCCCCGACACTGTGCCAAATTGGACAAAATGTTTATACATGACAAAATGTCTCTACTCGACTGGGCTGAGAGCAGTTCGTACTAGGGTAGCAACCCCGACGTCGGGGTGGGCAAAGTCGGGGTTCGGGGGAGGAAATTCCCCGACTAAATTTGTCGGGGGTGGCTGGAGAAATTTAAAAAATGCGGGGTTTTTCGGGGACAAAATTTTCATAAAAAGTCGGAAAAAAGATAAAAGAAAAATTCCCAGAATAACAAAGTCTTAAAAACTCATTTCAAGACACTTCCATCTTATTTGAAGTGCAATTGATGACTTTCGTAAAACCCCGAAATGTCGGCGTTACTACCCTAGTTCGTACAATTTAGTTATTCGTATAATAGAAATTTCAATGTTTTGAAACAATTAAAGTTGTTTTGAAACCCAGTTAACTTTGTCATCGCAAGTCACTATAATTATGACTGATAAAGCACCATGTGTAAGCCTGTGACAAAGTTAGCCCCATTGTATTAATTGCCATGACATCACTCAACTTAAAACACCAAAATTATTGGCCTAAGAAAATAGCAAATCCACTCAGAAAATTTTAATTTCGAAACCAATTTTTAGTTTTGCTAAGCAATGAAAAAAAAGAAGCCGAAAAGGAATAAATTATGGAAAATTATTTATTTTTTCATATTTCTCCAGCAAACCAAATGCAATTTCATATTGAATACGTTTCAAAAATTTTTCAACATATTTTTTCTTTCCCAAGGGAAATTAGTTGTTAAATGTAACTACTACATATATTATTTGTTATTTTTTGGTTATTTTTATAATACATCCTTTGAAATTCGCAAATGCCTTTTGGGACTTTTAAATTTACTATGTCAACAATTGGTTAATTCAAACCGAAAACCGACGTTTCCCTCTCCCCCGCCCAAAAAAAAAACGCAAGAGATGTTCGTTCATACTGCCTTTCCCTACACACTTTTCATTTGAGAACCTAGGATAAGCAGAGAATTTTTATTTTCGGCCTCAAAAAAAAAACACTCCTCCTTACTTACGTTTCGATTTCGGCCCCCATCATCCAGACGAATCCTGGAATTTTGTTCCTGGATTTCAATAAGATTTTCCCCTCTTTATTACCCCGGAGGGGGTATTTCAACAAAAGGCCTTTCCCAAATTAAATTGCACGTCCCTGCCCCCCATGCCATTGCCATTCCATTAATGACCGGCCGCGCCGACTGACAGTGTGTTTTGTGTCATCGTCCCCCGGAGGGGAGGGCGGTTGAAAAATGTTTGCATTAGGTGGATATTCTCTCTCTCGCCCCCCCCCCCCCCATTCGGCACCGTTTGAATTGGCCTTTTCCGCCCCCTGTGGCACGGATGGGTGGATGACGATGGCATGCCGATGATGTTCATATACATTTCACAATGCACGGTGGTTGGGTGGGTACACATCCCCTATTCCGCGTCGCACCCCCGCTGGGGATGCGACGACGAAAATTCAATGCCGCGGCGGATGGCGGCATTTTGCGTCCCCTGCGGCGTTCGTTGTCCGTCCTCCCCCCCCCCCCCCCCCCCCCCATTTTTATGACGAACATTCATCGCTCGGCGGAATGTGTACCTAACTAAGCAGGCAAGCAGCAGCAGCAGTGCAAGAACAAATAACGTAAATTGGATTTTTTAGGGGTTTTTATGTTTGAGGAAAGCATATTATTTTGGTGGTTGGATAAAGGAAAAAATATTTCAAGAAATCTAAAAGTTTAATTGGGATTTTTCGAAAATTAGTGGGAATATTGTGTCTGAGCAATGAACATTATTGTTTTAATATGTTGATGCTCAGGCCTAGTGAGATTTTTGAATTTTCGTTCAGACATTCTTTTGGAATAAATTTTTGTCTACGATTTACCGAAAAATTCTATTGAATTTGCCGTAATTCCCTAAATAAATTTAATTTTAATATAATCAACATTTGAGATTTTCTTTACACATAACATTAATTCAGATATTGTACAAAAAGTTCTATCCTTTTTAAAAAATATATTCAAGAAGCAGAAAATGCACCCACCTGTGGTTGAGGTAGACAGTAAAAATAAATTAAATTAAATAATTTATGCAAAAAAAGAAAGAAATTACTTAATTAAAATAAATAAAAAATTAAATTGTTTAATAATTTTTAATCCAAATCCATTAGAAACACTCCCTGAACAGCTTTTCAAGCAACAATAACACTAATAACAATTTGTTGTCACCAGCTTCATTTTATTGCGAAAATAATGGACAAAGTCGCAGCAACAAGTAATTGAAGAAAAATTATTTTTTTTATGTCAAATATATCATTGAAATTATCAAAAAATGCTTAATAATTTAGCCATCTTCTTACAGCACCCCAA
Source organism: Heterodera filipjevi (assembly GCA_039877585.1). Lineage (NCBI taxonomy): Eukaryota > Metazoa > Nematoda > Chromadorea > Rhabditida > Heteroderidae > Heterodera > Heterodera filipjevi. Next base: position 28,617,253 of record JBDPZO010000002.1, read on the forward strand.
AATTCTCACGAATTACTCCGAAGGTGGGCTTATATTAATAATTAACAATAAAAAAAAATTAACAAATTTATAGGACCTTTTTTGATTTTTCGACGTGTTAAGACAGACCACAAAATTTATAATAAAAATAAAATTTTTTGATAATTCTAATGGGATTTTCATATTATGGTACATTAATGGTTGGATCAACTGATAAAAAATTTATGGCATCCTTAACTTGGCTTGGACTGAGCTTACCCTTTAAGAAACCCACTAGGGCCAACATAGGGAATTGCCGAAGGTTTTCAGGCCCTTAATTTTCATATGCGTTTTTTTTCCAAAATTCGTTCGTTTTTTAAAAAATTACACCTAAACTTCGTGCAATTTTTGTAACCCTACATTATCATTATAGAAAAATGCCCTCAAATCCTTTTTAAGGTCTCGCAGTGCATCTCCGGTGACCAGCATGCAACGGCTTAAGCTCCAACAACAGTACAATCTTGGCGTTTTGTTAAGCCATGACCAACAAATGTTAATCAGGCAAATCGAGACCAAATAAAATACAAATTTTAATTTTTATCCTCATTATTTTTGTAGAAAATCTTGGCTCAAAGTACCAAAGGCGGCATTTGGCAAAGCCGTGTTCGACCAAATGACCGGTGCAAACACTTAATCTTAAAGGCCTATTCATACGCTAATTAGCTATTGACTAATTAGGGGCGTGTCCGGCTGTCGCCCGTCTGTTCGACCCGCCCGCTGATCCGTCCACAATTGGGCGCCATCAACGCTATTTTGCGGAGTTAGTACAGCGTGCCGTAGATGCCTTTTTGCGGACAACGCCAGAGGCACTCATTTTTCAATTGAATATTTCGGTTATTGGGGGTTTGATGTCGAATTCAAACAAAAATTGTGAAAAAAGCATTTTCCCCAGGGGGCCATCGAAATTTTTCAAAATAAGAACATCGCTGGGCAAAATTAAGATTTTAGGGTAAAAGTAAGAACATTTTTTGAATGCGATTCCAAGGCTTTAAATTGCATTTTATTTAACAAAATCAACTGCTTGCAGCATATTTTTGTCGTATTTTTTTTTAGCTGTTTGGCTTTAAATAAGACTTTTGGTAACAAAGTTGGCACAAGAAATGACCAATTTTTAAGAGTTTTTGAGACAAATTTTGAGAAAACCTATGGGAGTCAGATGGTGCCGGTAGGCGCCACCGGGAGAAATCTTAGAAATTTATGGACATTTGTTAACAGATTTTCCCCAAAAATAGTTGAATCTACGGCGGTGCGACAGGCGCTACCGGCAAAATTTTTAAAATATTAAGAAAACCGCTTCAGAAAATTGTAAAAAAAAAGTTATAATATTCCCTTATTCTTTAACGTTAGAGTAAGAAATAAGAACAAAATAAGAACAGGAGGCTGAAATAAGGATATTTCTTAGAAATAAGAACAAATGGCCCCCTGATTTTCCCGGACAATCGGACGGTGTACCATTGAACATAAAATGGATGATGATTGGACAGAAAATTGAAGACAAAATAATTTATATTTCGAGAATAACGATGACTAAAAGATTAAAGTGCCCAAAAATGCATAGGTTTTACTCGAGAGTGGGGATTTCGTATTGATCGTCTTTTTTAACACCTTTAAATGTCAACACTAAAATTTGAAAATTCGGAAATTCAAATAAAGTAAATCTCCGGGACCACTCGGTTCGGCGCGCTCAGTTGGCGCGCCGAACCGAGCGCGCCGAACTGAGCGCGCCAAACCGAGACCGACCGGTAAATCTCACTTCAATTTAATCTTGCCATTGTATGCGCTTTGTTTGGCATCGTCTTTTTCGAAAGGTCGTCCATATTTGTCCACTTTCCAATTGTCCACTGTTCGATTTAAACCGAATTGGAAAGATTCGGGTTTCGACTCTTCTATCTTTCATTTGGGGTCGGGATTCAAAATTGTAAGAGGCATTCATTAAAAGCAATTAAATATTTTTTGTAAAACAGCAATGTTCGGAATTGGAACGTCCACTGGGCCAATGGTTGGAGCAGGTCGGACATGGCCATACTCAATTCAAAGTCAGGTAACAACGAACAAATTAATAACCCAAAGAGAAAAATAATAAATTTTTTCTTCTTTTAAATTAAGCGTCTGAATTATATTGTGTTATTAAGACGCGCCCATTGGGACTGTCTTGGCGAAGCGCTGACAGACGCCGTTTGCCATTGGATTCCCCCGGGGCGTCAACGACGCGAGACAGTGCACGCATGGCGCGTCATGCTTTCATTCATCTCTGACCGTTTGGGTGGGTATTCATTTCTGTGCCAAAATTGGCTATGGATTTTTGTGCTCATTTTGTCTCAGCAGAACGAACAAAGTGATCATACTTAGAGCTGAATCTTAAGACCCAGGATATATTACAATGGCATTTAAAAGGAATACACTCCCTCCCACAGGCACCCAAATGCCGTCCTCCGTTGGTCGTGGCCTAACGCAGTGCCAAACGATACACCATCATCCGCGCATTGAATTGTTGCAATTGGTTGCAGACGGTGCTGCTCCGAGTTACACTCATCAGCAACAAGAACCAATTCAGTTGCAACAATCACAACAACAAATGAAGCTTTAGAACACATACATAAAATTGCATAAACTTTTTCCCCATATCATTCAAAATTTTGGTGTCTAATTAGTAGGGCTGCCAAAAATATGGAAATAAAATCGCGAAATATGGCCATAAAATATTGATCAAAAATCGCAAAATATGGACATAAATATGGAAAAAAGCCAAAATATGGACAAATATGGACCAAAATATGGGCATAAAATTTTATCCAAATAGTGCAATTTTTTCAAAAAAAATTTTAGCGTTGTTTATAATTGCAAATGAAATATATTTCCAAATTTTGGGGTGAAAACGCCTTCGATATCAATTTTTTTGATCAGAAATATAGAAAAAAAATTGGAAAAAATTTTAGAAAAAACTAGAATTTTCTTTATTTTTGAGGGCATTTTTTGATAATTTTCAAAAAAATTTATAGAGGTATTTTTCGTTTTTATTGCATTTTTCTCATGAAATTTTCCCAAAATGCCAAAATATGGACATAAAATATGGGCAAAATGCCAAAATATGGAAATATGGACATAAATCGCGAAATATGGAAAAATATTGAAAATATGGATTTAAAAAACCGTCCTAGAAGCTTCAAACCAAGCTAAAAACATGTTTTGCATGCGTTTTAGGCCGTTCCGAGTTCAGGAAAAAATATGGATTTCCATATAATTGGCAGCCCTACTAATTAGATAAAAGAATTTTGTTGATCGTTTATTTTAAAATTTTTCCAGGATTGGACTTAGTCTTAATCTTAATATTTTAGAGACCGAATATTTTCCAGAAATGCCAAGACCGGCTCCCGGTCGAAATACGGGTTTTTTACTCATGGGAAATCTCGTTCCGGAAATGCATCCCAGTCTGGTTCCATAAAAAAAAATTGGCCTCTACAGCAGGGATCTCATATGAAAATTTTCATTAAAGGAACATCCAGACTAAAAAAAAATTTTGGGGTCAAAAAAAGAACATAGCTTAAAAATTCTTTCGCAGCTATTGTATTATCAATTTATCTAAGTAAATGAATATTAAATATTTTCATTAATCATTTTAGGCAATTTGGGATTGGAAATAAGTAAATCGTAGATTTCGGAGCAAAATTTTTAGCTGTCAGGCTTTGAAATGAAACAAAAAAGTTCATTTTGAAAAAAGAAGGGTCGGCGGTGCCGATAGGCGCCGCCAGGAAAATTTTCAAAATTTAAGCTTGACAAAAAATGGCCAATTTTTGAGATAAATTTTGAGAAAACCTACGGAATGGAGGTCCGGTGGTGCTATAGACGCCACCAGGCGAAATTGCTTCAAAAAATTGTAAAAAATAGTAATATTTTCTTATTTTTTACCTCACTGTAAGAAAAAAGAACAAAATATCAACAGAAGGCTGAAAAAGAACATTTATTCGAAAAAGATGCTTTTTGATTTAAAAGATTCGACCTCTCCAAAAAAAGAACATTTCTTTAAAAAAAGGACTTCTTACATCCCTGCTCTACAGAGATTGTGCTATAAATAAGAACAATTTTGTTGCAATTTTCATGCGTACAGCAGCAGCTGTCATAACAATTGTTCATTTATCCTTAATTGTTTTTGCATTTAAACATTCCATGGCCAATAAAAATTCGTGTTTTTAAATAGGCAATTTGTTTAATAGGGATGCCAACCGACGTCCAGAAGAAAAAAAAACCAAAAACTGAATTCAATGGCTTCAAAAAATTCGTAAAAAGAAGTTCTAACTCCAAAAATGTCGGAAATCGAAATTCCGAAGAAATCAGTGGCCTCAAAAAACTGCAGAAGTCTTAATTCCGACCCGAAAATTTCGCATTTCGCAAGACGACTGACATCCCAGATATTTTTACCTATTGTAAGGATTGCAACACTTTTTTGTTGTTGCATTTTTTGTTATGCATCCATCCTGTTTTTCAATGTACGTACACACATACATATGGGATGTTGTGCTCTAATTGTGTGAATGACCTCAAATTTCGTCCTTCTCCCACTCCTCAACCAATTCTTTTGAATTGTATCGATTTCAGCGGACATTTAGGAAGAGGGGGCGGGGGGAGGGGTGAGAGTAACCCACGAAAAAAATTAGTTCAGCAGACTTTTATTTTTATTTTTTATTGGATTCTCCTTTAAGATTTCGAGCTAATGACCGGATGGGTCAAAATCCTGGTCAGGATTTTAAATCGGGATCCGCATCAGGGGTGGGGCGCGGACCAAAAAATCCCTCGGTCGCGGACCAAATTTGCCGCGGTCGCGAATCGTGGAAAAAAAACGCCGCGAATCGCGGATTTTTAGCAAAAAACACGCTACAAAATTAATTTTTTTTTTTAACACAAATGCCGCGAATCGCGGTCGCGGATGAAATTTGCCGCGGTCGCGAATCGCGGATCGTGCGTCGCGAATCGCATCGCGGCCCCACCCCTGATCCGCATAGCGATTCTTTAAACTCGGTCTGTCTTGGTTTTCTGATATTGCTGGTCACTAATTTTGTAATATTTTTTTTCCTTAACGGCCTCTGGTTTTTTAATTTTGCCGGTGACTAATTTTATATTCAATATTTAATTTTTTCTTAATGTGAAAAATCGTTCCTTCCATGCTGCAATTAAAATGGGATAGTAAAAGGGGAAAGCGAATGCAAAAAAGGACCGACGAATGGCCAATTTTTGCTGGAAAAATGACTCAGCAGCAGCGACCAACGGCTATACGACGCACATCATCATTTATAATGGAGGAGAGACAAAAGGGGTGAAATGGGAGAGGGGAGGGGCGAGGCGAAGGGAGCGGGAACGAGCGCGAGAGAGAGAGAGGGTGAAAGAGAAGAGAATGAAAAGCAGATAAAGGATATCATTAGAGAAAAGGAAAGGAGAAAAAAGGGCAAAAAAAGTGATAGAAAAAAAGAAGGGAGAGTGGAGAAAGAAAGGAGAAAAAGAGAAAAAATAATAAAGTGAGAAAAAAGTGAAAAAAGGCCAGGGAAAGACAGAAAGAGAGTGAAAATGACAAAGGAAGGAATCAATGGAAAGAGCGCGAAAGGAGACAAAGAGAGAGATAGAAAGAGAGTAGAAGGAAGAGAAAAAAGATTATAAAAAATGAGGAGAGAAACCCACAAAGAGAGATGAGAGAGAGAGAGGGGGACGAACGAATGGAAGAGAGAAAGACCGTGAGTAGAAGAATAGAGGAAAAACACATTGCGGCTGAAGAGAGGGGAAATGGGACGGGCTGGGGTGGTGTTGGAATGTAGTGAATCCTCCCCACAAAATATAAATTCATTGCAATTGCAAACAAAATTTTCTACGTCTGTATGTAGGGTATTCCAAGTTAGAAAGCACGCCTAAAATCTGGGTTTTTTCAAAAATTAAACCACGAAAAGAAAAAAAAATGCCATATTTTAAATTTTTTCTCTAAATAATTTTCATTTTTACCACCCTTTTTCCCTTTTTTTGTTTGAATCCTCATTATTAGGGCAGGGATTTATATTTACGAAAAATGCCAAGATATTTAAATAAATATTTACGAAAAAAAGCCAAAATATTGACCAAATATTGAAAAAAGTCCAAAATATTGACGAAAATATTGACTAAAAAATACAATTTCGCAGTGTAAAAAACCGAAAAATCGCTTTTTATAGATAAACAAAAAAGCAATAAATATATATGCCAATTTATTTACTGGTTACAGTTGCAAAAAAGAAAAAAGTACTTTTCAAAAATTTCGGGCAAAAAACTCATACGGTTCTCAGACAAAATTTATTTTTTATTTTTTTAAAATAAATTTTTCGAGAAAATATTTTTTTGAATTTTTCATTTTTTAGGGGTACTTTTTTCAAAAATTTTCAAAAGTTGATTCTTAGGGGTGTATTTTTGTTGAAATCTTTGAATTTTTACATGAAAAAGTCGAAAAATGCCAAAATATTTACAAAATATTGACAAAACCTCAAAATATTGAAATAAATATTTTTTTTTAAAAAACCCCTAAAATATTTTTTTTTATTACGAATATTTACGTCCAATTCAAAAAATTTTAACGCAGAAATGCTTCTTTTAAACCCCTTTCTTCAACGCATATCAGCAGAAAAATATTTAAAAAAATATAAATCCCAGCCCTACTCATTATAGTGTATTTTGTTATGGATTATGTTAATTAAATTTAATTCCTTTTTTTTCTTTTGCTGTGATTTTTTCTTTAGTTTTTCTCCACTCCCTTACATTTTTTGCCGCTTTTTTCTCCTTTTTTCTCTCTTTCCCATTCTTCCTCTTTCTTTCTTTGTCCACCCATTCTCATCCATTTCCCAACTATTTTTTTTCTCTCTCTCTTTCTTATTTTATCCCCCCCCCCCACGGGTCTTCTGTTGTTCTTCTTGTTCTTTCCCGCACTGTGCCACTCACTCATTCACTCACTAAATATCCGCCGCCGCCACCGCTCCCCCTCCCTTACATTTCATCTTGACACATTTTCGGCAATGTATGCACACACACACACACAACATGTACGTAAATAACATAACAAACCTCCCCACTTTCTCGCCACTTATGCCTATTACAGGTCCACCGCCTTGGTGGTGGCGGATCGATACGGTGCTTAATTGGCGCAAGGCTGGCCGGTTCTTGTTGCTTTGTTGTATCGGGGCAAAGTTCTCTCTTTTCGGCAAGACTGTAACTCAGCCCCAAAAAAAAAATTAAGTAATTATGGTCAGAAATTTTTTGTTAATAAAAAAGTGTGAAAAAGTGACTTTTAAGCCGTTTAAACCGGTTTTAGAATTAATTAGAAATTCGAAAAAATTGTCAAAATCCGGCATTCCTAATAAACGGTTGAATCCAGATAAATTTGGTATCATTTAAATTCTCTTGATGAGCTAAAGCCAAAAAACCGAAAATGAAGTCGATCCGACTCCTGAGTACCTTCCATTTGAGTGCCAATGAAAAAAGACACTTCAGTACCAAGTTTTTTCATTCACTGGGGGGCGCGTAGCGCCTGACTTAGCGAGCATGCGAAGACGGAGCAAGTAGTGGGGCGCCCGAGCGAGCGGAGAATTTTAACTAATAGGTGAACTAAAAAACCTGGGTACTGAAGTGTCTTTTTTCATTGGGACTCAAATGGAAAGTTCTCAGAAGGAGTCGGATCGGCTTCATTTTCGGTTTTTTGGCTTTAGCTCATCAAGAGAATTTAAATGATACCAAATTTATCTGGATTCAACCGTTTAAAAATCACTTTTTCAGACTTTTTTATTAATAGAATGCAGTCTTACCCTTTTTTCAAAAGAAGAATGCAACCCTTTTCCCTCTCCCGCCCCCCCCTCCCATACTTTTAAAAAAAAAGTTTTTTTAGGCCTGCATAATTCGGAGAGGGGAACCTGACGATTTTTTTAATAAAAAATTGCGCTATTCTTAGGTGCGCTGTAGAAAAGATTAGATTTCCGCGCAAGGGTTTTAGCAAGGAAAATTCCCGTGTTTTCCTTAAAAGTTAATGAATTTCAGAAACTCCAAACGAATGTCAATTTCCGTTCTCAATTATAAAAAACCGCATCAAAATTCTTTGATTCGGCTAAAAAATTTCCCTCTCTTTTTGGTATTTATGTAAAGTGTTTTTGGATTCATTCACTCGCTTCTCACATTACAAATGATGCGAAAAATGTAATCGATTAAAATGGAAAAGAAAAGGCTTTATGCTGTTTGAATAAGGCAGAACCGACCGACGAAGGGGATATGTTTTAACAAATTAAGAAAAATTCTGAAAACTAGGTTAACTGGAAAAAGAAACTAAACAAAGGAATTTGTTTTTAAGAATTAGTGAAGCGGATTCTCTTCCGCTCCCTCTATTTTTCAAGTCTGTCTTTAATTTTCTCCGATATTGAGGCCCCAAAAACCGAGTTTAAATAAATGGGTGGGAAGGTTCATCTGTATGTAGTACTAAAGACCGGCGCCGGGCCGGATCACGTGTGGAATTTTGCTAGATTCCAGACTTGAAGCCCGTTACAATGTCAGTAATTTGCGGGGTTAACCCCGCAATCCGTTCAATTTGAATTCCAATCCCTTTATCGTATTACCGGCAATTCAGAACCTTCCAATTTTTCATTTATCAAGATTTTTTTTGAGACACATTCTATTAAACCGCTTGTAAATTTATGACGTCATCGACATTAGCAGTGAAAAGATGGCCAACTTTGGACAAAGATGAGAAATGGCGACGACGACGACGGAAGGATCAACAAAAAAGCCTGTTCACCAATGGGTCACGGAAGTAAGGGATTTGAAAAAATGAATCGGGCCTTGGTACCAATTGAATAAAGTCCCAATGTTTCTTTCTTACGAACTAAAATAACAGATTATAAATACGATATTAGTACGGGTAGAGATTTTTTTTTTTCAGTTTTTAGCCTATTTAAGTCAGCTATGGTTGCATAAAGTTTGTTTTAAATTACTGGTTTCTATTCGGATTCGTGTTTAGTATTCCGAATGCTAAATGTCTACGTATTCGTGGTCAGTCAGACCCCTCCTATTCAGTTTAGAGGATGGTGTGGAAAAACGACAAATACCAACAAATATTGAATCGGTGACCCATGGAGGGTACACTTCATCCCTCTATATAAACTGGATCTCTTAAAAAAATTTTGGTTTTTTAATTTGTTCGAATTCGGTTCCGGGTGTCATGGCAAAAAAACTGTTACCAAAATTCAAAAAAACAAAACTATTATGACTTGTCTACCTCCTAATTATTGCATGCCCACTAATTAGTTTCATCCACCACTCATTTAAGCACAGTGTCAACTTTCTCTCCTCTCCGGTCACTGCTGGTCGGTGCCATCCTCTTGTGTTTGCTGTTGCCAACATCATCATCCTCTTCATTTTCGGACTTGGGGTGTACAATGCGCGGAATTTGTCATAAGGATGGCGCAATGTATCAAAATTGCCGGTGCGTGTGATGGGCATTGTTACATTTTTTTTTTCTATTATTTGTATTTTTGGGTTCGAAATCCGAAATTAGGCTCAGAGAAATTTTGAAATTTAGGCGTCTGGAGTTTTGGACTTTCCTGCAAAAAATATTAATCCATTTTGAATAATTGATTCAAATTATAGTAGTGTGAGTTGTTTTTTGTTAAATTCGAATGATATGGAAACATCTTCTGACCATACTACAACGATTAGTTTGCGAAAACCGCACTGAAGCGGCAGTATTTTTTACTTATTGATTCAAACTTTTACTCTGGGATTCCGAATATTTTCATGAATAAAATTTGCCTTCAAAAATTACGCACGATTATTAAACAAAAAAAGAAGTGAATATTTTCAATATTTTACAGCTACAATGGTTCGCCTGTGCCTATTTCGCCACACAGAGAAAAAGAATACAAGGAATTGTGCCCTCAATTGTTCAAGGGTGAGTGGTGGTGTTGTTAGGGGGACATTTACAATGCACCCCAAAACATCGCCGAAACAAATTCTTTTTCCTACTACAATTTTTTTTTTGAATTTTTTTCTGGCAGGAAATAAAAAAAAAATTAGCAAAATTTTATTTAAGTTTTTCTAGATTTTTTTTGGTTGGTTTTTGCGAAAAATTCTTTTTTCTTGGTATTTCATGCCTTTTAGAGATAAACTTTAATACTAGTAAATTAGAAAAAAAATAAAAAAATTGTCTCGGCGTTTCGGCTGAGATATTTTATCCTGTTCCGTACCGTTTGGTGGGTATGTTGTCTTGTTCCATTTATTTATTTTTTTTGTTTTCCAATTTTCGATGGTAACTTCGCCACTTGCTGTGACCACAGGCAATTTGCCATTTTGCGTGAACAATTGCAAGGTCTACTTGGATTGCTCTCGAATTGTCCGAGCTGTTCTTCAAATTTCGTCAATTTTTGGTGACAAATGAAAATATTCGAAAAAAAAGTTTTTTTTTGTCTCAATAGGTGCCAATTCACCTGTTCTCCTCATCAGGCTCATTTTGTGGACATTGTTCATACGAAAAGCAATGGCAATTATTATAACGACACCATTGGTTCAACAATTTATGACGCTGACGAATATGTGTCAAAAGTCAATTATTATGTAAGTAAACGAAGCACCAGGGTCCCTTTTTTTTCCTTCGCCTCCCATCCGGAAAAAATTTCATCAGAATGTTTTTTTTCCAATTTATTTGTGGGCAAATATAAGCTCGTCCAAGATGAAGTGGGTTGGTTATCTGCAGGCCTGCAAAATTTTGTTTCTATTTCGATTGACTTAAAAAATAATTTACGAATAGCCGTTTTATAAACTTTCCAATAAAGGAAAATTTTCTATAGAGTACCTGGTACATTTTATTCCGTGCCCAATTCCAGGGTATATAAAAGATTGATGCACCTATCATTTTTCCTTTATTTTTATCAAGGTAACCTCACGCTATGCCAACGAACTTCTTGATTCATGCAAGAATGTAAGTTATTTCAAATCTTCGAATTTGTTTTATTGGGAAGGGAAAGAGACATAAAAGCGTATAAAATAATAAATGGCGCAACATTTGAGTACTGGAACTTGAGGCCTTACAAACTTTGATAAAAAAGAACTGTTATTTTTACAACTAAAAAAAAATGTTGCTTTTTCCAAGGACCAATGAGCTCTGTTAATGGGCACTCAAAAAATTCCAAGCGTCTCTGATGACGATCACATAAAGCAACTTTATTTCAAGACTCCTTGGTCCTTGTGAAAGGCGTTACTATCTTTAATTTCATGATAAAACAAATAATAGAAACTCAAATTAAATTTTTACTAATTTTATACCCAGGTCCATACTTCTCACCTTTCGGCGTTATCCATTATTTGTGGCAAATCCATTGAAGAATGCACGCTGACAGAGCTGTTCGAAAGAATTGGCAGATACAACAAGGGCCTCCAAGTGCCGTTCGACATCGATGTGGTGATGCTGGACAATGATGAGCACCAAACGGTGGTGGCAAAACGGAACCGCACTTTTCGACCGATGAATACGTAAGAAAAGAGTTGAAAAAGAGAGAATGAAATATAAAAGGAAATTAACGTGAATTACAGGAAAGGGTGAGTCAAAACGTATCAGCCGAAATATCTCCGAAAAAGATTGCCAAAAACCTAGAGATTATTGCCAAAAACCTAGAGATTCTTTAAGAGAAATTCCAGTAAGGTTTTAAAACAAAATTACGAAAAATCACAAATTTTAGAAAAACCCAAATTTTCGGAAAGCCCTTTTAAAATTAATTTTTTCAAACTTATGGGTTTATTCGGAAATTTTCTTCAAATAATTTTTTAAATTTTTGAATTTTGTCAATTTAACTCCGGCGGCATTAGGGCACCGATCGACGGCGAGGCGACTTCCATAATTTTTAGTGTTTTTTGTTTTTCCACAGTACCACCTACAAATGCAGCGAAGCATCTGACCTGTCTGACATGCCATGCACGTGTTTAGACTGTCCATCCTCCTGTACTTCTTCCGCGCCATTTCCACTCCTTTTCCAAGTGGGTTTAAATTTTAAAAAAATCGCCATATCCTCATTCCCTTCCCCTACCCCAATAAACAAAATTGCGCTTGGAATTATAAAACTTATTTCCGGAGTATTTGTTTTTGTGGGTGGCGCCCCAAAATTCCGCCGTGACAAAATCTCGCCGACGAAATTCTGCCGTGACAAAATCTCCTCGTCGAAATTTCAGAAAATTTTTTAACAAAAAGAATTTGTTTGTTCGATGCTTGATGGTTTTTGAAGAATTTATTTAAAAAAATCCAAAAACGTTGGAGTTTACAAAAAAAACTCCAAAAAACTTAAGAAATACCCTGTTGCATTTGGGAACGTACGAACTCCAAAGTAAAAAAAAAAAAAATTGTATTTTTTAAGGAAAGTTGTAAAATTGCTGGCATGGATTGTAAGACGGCGATGAATATTTTGGTCGGTTTGTGAATAAAAAAAAGGCGAAAATTTTCTCTAACCTTTTTTTTTAACAAAGGCCATCGGTGTTTTGTTCGGCACAGTAATGCTCACTGTGGTGTTGCATTATGTGGTAAATCTTTTTTTAATAATTACTCATAGAGGGCGGATTTTAGTCAAAAAAAAAAGTCGGAAATACACACAAAAATTAGAAATTTGCAAAAAAAAAAAAAATATATCCGAAAATAAACAAAGACTTTGGAATATAAAAAAATTTGATGAAGAAAAATCAATTTTGTTTATTTTTATGAGTTCTCTCATTTTATGGGGGTTCTTTTTGAAACAGCAAATTTTTTTTTCTCGATTTTCTTGCTTATTAACCCGAGACAAGTAAGTCAAAATATTAGTATATATCGGTTTCAAACCTGCCCTTATTATTTAATCCATTTAATTTTGGAAAAAACAACAAACTTTTCTTTTGTGCAGTTGCATCATTATACGGCCGAAAAATGGGACGATATCGCAGTGTATTCGGCAAAGGAATTGAACAAATTGTCCAAGGTGAGTAGAAAAACAATTCATTTTGTTCACACCACCAATTTGGTTGTCAAACTATGAATTCCTTTTTATTATTTTAAAAATTAAAAAGTTTTTTTTTTAATTGTGATTTTTTTTCCTTTCGAAGGCCGAGTAAGAGAAATTTTTTCAACTATCATCATGGTGACGAAAGCTTAAGCTTATTTTGTTGAATGATATTTTGATTAAATTTATCATATTTGTTATTTTCCCCTTTATTAAGATAAAAAACCAAAAATATATTTATGTTTTTCAAATCAGGTTCAATTGGAGGAGCGCATTGTTGATTGGTGTTCTTGCTATGGCCGCTTTGTTACCCAACATCCATTAGTAGGGTTTAAACTTTTGTTGATTACAAATTTAGCACGGGACAAGACAAACTGACATAACTACGACCGAAAAAAATAACAAAAAACCCTTATTTTTTAGAAAATTTCCAAAGGCAATTTGCCAAAAAATAATTTTTGCATATTTACTGAAATTCAAAAAGAATCCTGAAAACTTTCTTTTTCAAAACTGAGTTGTTTTGGCTAAATTATGTCGCGGAGTTTGGGGGGATACTGTAAAATTTATTAAAAATAAAAGACAATTTCAAATTGTTTCTCCTTTCAGCAAATTTTTTTGCTTGGCCTCGTCCCCGCTTTGTTAGCCTCCGCTGGTCTAGCCAATATTCGACTTACCACTGATCCGGTGGGTGCATGTTCTAATGTGTAAGGGAAGGTTTAGCTTTACGCGATTCTAACAGATAGGAAAGGCACCTGCGTAAGAAAGTTTGTTTGAAAAATTTCCAAAAATAGGCTTTGTCTTTTTTTTTTAAAATTTTGGTTGGCTTTCTGTCCATTTGCCTCATTGGTTTGCCCTCCTCCTAAATAGGGGAAGGCTTCTTCAGGGCCTACCTAACCTACGACTAAGTATGCTTTTTAAATTTGCCAAAAAAAATTAAGGTTGAATTGTGGAGTTCGCCAGGCAGCAAAGCGCGGGAAGAACGGGATTTCTTCAACACACACTTTGGGTTAACAAAAATTCCCACTGAAAATTTACTTTTAATTGTTTTTTTTTCTCTGTTTTTAAGCCCTTTCTATCGCATTGAGCAGATGATCATTGTGCCGAACAACAAAAGCCATTTGAATCGTACAGATCTAAACGATAGGGATAAATTCAAAATACTTGGGCCGGTCTTCAGGAAGTAGGTTTATTGCGTATACCTTTTTTTGAATCAATATATTAGTTATGCCTTTGGTCGTCCCTTTTAAAAACATATAAACTTTTTTTTCTTTTTATATTTTCGGTCGAAATAAGTATATGAAAACATATGAATTAGAAAATTCTTATTTTCTACTTTTTTCTTACCGAGTCGAAAGAATGGTTGAAGCTCTGACATCACCCCCAACCCAGAAGAAAAATTTCAAAAAAAAAAAAAATTCCGACAATATTATCCCAACAAATCTATCCAGATTTCTCTAGACCTTCAAACTTTTAATTTTCATCCCTAAAAACACGTACAGAGAATTCCTCCGGTCCGCCTTCGACCTGTACAGACAAGTGGTGGAGCTGAAGGCCACCGTCGTGAAAGCGGATGGAACGCTGTGCAACGTAACGCTGAATGACATTTGTTTGAAGCCGTTGTATCCGCAAAATGAGCACTGTGCCGTGATGAGTGTGTTCAACTATTTTCAAGTTGAACAAATGCAAAAAAAAAGATGGTTTATGACTCTTTAATTTGCTTTTTTCCAGGATAACATTACCATGTTGGACTTTGAGGATGACAGTACATTCAACACTTTTGATTATGTATTATTTTCGATTTCCTATTTTATTTTAATTTTGTTTTTTATTCAGATTGACCATCTATTAGAGTGTGTGAAAACTCCTTACAATGTAATAATGGGTGCAATTTTTTCAACACAAAGAAAAACCTTAATTGTCATAATGACATAATATGCGTTATAATAAATTGCATTTGCTCTTCTATTAATTTAGTTTTGTTTAATTTGGAACTTTTTTGAGGAATATTTTCGAAGAAAAAAACGAAACCAAGTATATGATGGTTGTTCCTTTTTGTAGTTGAACACCCCTCTGCAACAAAGCTGTTTTGGCAAATTTGGAGGTCCCATCCAACCGTACACAGTGTTTGGTGACTATGGCAAGATGAATCAGTACGAAAAGGCGCAAGGATTGGTCATCACATTCATGGTGAACAACTACAACAACAACAACAACGACGAACACAACAAGAACCGCAACATCACTAACAGTGAAAACAGGTTGGCGGTCCTCTGTTCCTTTCTTTCAACTTCTTTATTCTAGTTGTTTTTTTAATTAAACAAAAACAACAAATTTTTACGAATTATTTTAGTTTTTTTTGAGACTAATTTTTTCAATGCTTTGCTAGACATGACCGCGATAAATTTGAATCCTGTACCTAAATTTATTGCGGTGCAGCTAAAACGATGCCGATACATAAATTCGTCGGGGAAAAATTGTCAAACAAACTTTAGGACTTTTTCAGAAATTCAAAAACTTTAGAAAAACAACAAAAAAGATTGCAAATAATTTTTTCCTTTCACATTTGGCGGCCCTGCTCCCAATTCTTTGTTGTTTGAATTCGGAGTCGGTATGGGTAAAAATAAAAGGCCTTTTTTTCATTTTGACATTCGTTCTTTTTATTAGCGATCGAAACGCATGGGCTCTCGCTTGGGAACAAACGTTCATTACGCTGCTGCGCTCGTACAAATCTGACAACTTCAGCGTGTCTTTCATGGCCGAACGGTCGTTGGAGGACGAAATTTCGCGCCAATCCAACGCGGATGCCTTTACCGTGTTCCTTTCTTATACGTATGCACCACAGGGGTGGGGGGCGGGCGCACCGCGTTTCAAACCGAGGCGGGATGCGCCAAAGAGCAAGCAAAAAAGAAAAGAAAAAAAAATTTACCTTCTTTTCACCGAAGTCTTATTTGGTTAATTACTAGTAATAGGTTCAAGAATTACTACGCCTTGAAGATTACTTTTTGCGTCAGATATTAATTTTCTTAGACTAAATTTGTCTTAGAATTTTGTATACTTTTTTTACAGGTTTATGTTCATTTACGTGGCATTTGCATTGGGTCAATATGCCATGGTTCCGGGCCAACCCCACTCCGTGTTTGTGCACTCCAAATTCACGCTGGGCATCTGTGGCATCATTGGCTGTGTGCTTTCTGTGTCTAGTTCCATTGGACTGTTTGCACTTTTCAATATGCCGGCGGTCGGTTTTCATTAAAATTTTTTTTTATTATTAATTTTCATTATTTGAAAAAATATGAAAAACAAAGGCGTAAAAAAAGGTTTTCACTTTTTATAGTCTATTTATCTTTTGATGTAAAAATAAACTCATCTAAAAATGTTTATAATTGATATTTTTAAGACATTGATCATTTTGGAAGTTGAGCCTTTTTTGGTGTTGGCAATCGGTGTTGACAACATTTTTATTCTCGTCCATTCATACCAGGTGGGTAAGTGAGGATCCTGGGTTATTGCTAAAATTTTTGTCAATTATTTCACAAAAAAAATAAATATTTAGCGCCTTGCCAACGACATGGACCGACCATTACCTGATCGGATGGCACAAATTTGTGCCGATGTGATACCGTCCATGATGTTGTCCAGTCTTTCCGAGTGTCTATGCTTCAGTTTGGGTGCCGTCCACTTACAATTTTATAATATTTATATCTCCAAACGCATACTTCTTTACTTTGTAAATTCCTTTTCCGGGCACGAACTCAATCAGATACTTAAAATAGTTAATAATGGGCCGGCTGGGGCTTGTCCGACGGAGCTGATGAGTGTCCTCGGAGATTGTAAATAAGAATATGAGATATTGAGACACCTTTTGAGAAGTTTTTTTAAACAAAATTTCCTATTTTCATTTAAAAACATTTTTTATTTTGTGAGTTTTAATCAAATTTTTAGTTCTTAATTATAGAATGTGACACAACTGTGATTCAACTTTGTTTTATTAGGTGCCCTTTCATCAATGCCAGCAGTTCAAATGTTTTCGCTGTACGCTTCGGTGGCAATTTTGCTCAATTTCATTCTTCAAATCACCTGTTTCCTCTCCGTTTTCATTTGGGACATACAACGCCAAGAAGTAAGAATTTTTTTTATTGGGTGAAATATTAAAAATTGTATCAAAATTCTTGACTTTCAAAATTCTTTTTGTTGTATTCATAAATTGCTTGCTCCTTTGGGAGGGCTATGTTTTTTTATGAATTTCCTTAAAATAATTTTAGTCTGGCCACCTTGAGCTGTGCGGTCTTTGTGTGCCATCGGTGCCTTTCCAACCGACGGACACGGAAAGTCGAATTGAGCGATGGATGCGCGACTATTATGCGCCGGCGTTGCTCTGCAAATTTGTGCGATGCGGTGTGGTACGGCACTTAAATAGATAATAATTTGTTTTTCAAAATTTCTTTCATTTAAAGAGAGAGAAGCTCGTTCCACACTCTAATCAAAAAATTAAAAAAATTTCTTTTTTTCAAATATTTTTTTCATTTAATTCTATTTGTCTGCATAAACATTTATTGTTTTTCAGATTCTTTTGTTTGCTCTTTGGTTCTCACTGTCTTCAGCAATTATGAACCGCATAAATGCCGGACTTGATCCAAAAATTGCGGTGCCTGAGGTTGTAATTAGAAAAACACATCAATAAATCTTTCTTAAATTTTAATTGTTTTTCAAAATCTAAATAAAGGACTCCTATGTGTACTGCCATTTTATCAACATGGGTCGTTATTTGTCGGTTGGACCACCCGTGTATTTTGTGCTTCGAGGCCAATTTGATTATCACGAAAATTCTCTGAGGAATCAGGTGGGGGGGGGGGAGTGGGCGACATATAATTAATTATTATAATGGGATACGATTATTAAATACGAATTGATGACCTAAATTTTATTTTGAAAAAAAAAATTTTCTAATTTATTTTACAGATATGTTCCTACAGTGGATGTTCTTCAAATTCACTTGGTTCTCAAATTGCGCGAGCGGCAAGATTTCCGGAACGGTCAGTTTTCAAAAAAATGCATTATTCGAGAAAAAATAATCCCCTATTTTTTTTTAGTTTTTTTTGGGGGGGGGGCGGGCGGTGAACTTGACGCCAGCCAAAAAATTTGCCAATGAAATTTCGGAAACAATAGTTCAATAAAAAAACTAATTGTTCGAACCTTAATTTTTATTCAGAAAAATTCCAAAAGACGAAGAAATTAACAAAAAGAACAGCAAATTTCTTTTGGGGTTTTTTAACAAAAAATCAAGCTTTTATTGGCAAGGTTCAAATTTCGGCATCAAAATTTTGTTCCGCAAATTAAAAACCCTTTATTCGTTGCAGGCCTTCTAAATAAAAAATAAGTATTTTATCCCGTCCATTTATTATATTTCCTTGTTTTCCACAGTTCGTACATTTCTCATCCGGCGCTGAATTGGGTGGACGATTATGTTGACTGGTTGAAACCGGTGACAGACAAATGTTGCCGGGAATACGTCAACAACGAGACATTTTGCCCAACAGAGGGTCAATTCTTTTTCATTTTATAGGGGTTTTTTATTTTTTGGGGTCACGAATCTGATTTTGGAACCCCTTCCTCTCTTGATTTTTTTAGGGACTTTTTTTTCGCGTTTTGGAATTTGAAAAATTTTGCCCTTTTAAGGGGGGGGGGGAAGGAGGAGGATGGGAGACGGGCACGGACGATCTTGTCCAGGGAGGCAGCTAATCTGTACTCTATATTTCAGTCACATTTTCTGTCCTAAAAATTATAATATAGTAGCTTTGTTCTATTAGAAAGTTCAATTGATGCATGTCGTCCATGTAGCGTCTCAAACCTGCAGGGTGAACTAAATGCGCAGCGTTTCTACGACTTTTTACCAAATTTTCTGGAACAGAACCCGTCAAGGAGTTGTCCAAGAGCGTACGTTGCCATATTATTTCACTGAATAAAACAATTTGAAAAACTAAAAAAAGATCATTTTCAGTGGCCATGCTGCTTACGCTTCTGCATTGAGTCTGTCCAGTGATGAAAATGTTAGACGCGTTTTTGCCTCACATTTTATGGCTTATCACACAATATTACGCACACCGGCGGATTTTAACAAGGTAATTTCCCGTAATATTACCTTTGAAAAGCGAAAGGGGGGGGGGAGAGAAGAATATAATCCTTTTGGTGGTGCTACCACCGTTTCAATTTTATCCTGTTTTTTATATTTATATATATATATGACCGGAGCAGATCGTTTCCCCCCCGCCGTTTCCCCCCCCCCGTCGTTTCCCCCCCGCATCGTTTCCCCCCCGAAAATTTTTTTAAGAAAAACTTCTAATTCTTAAAAATTTTTCAATAATAGATTACTAGGTAGTTTTTTCCGACAGGAAATTTCAAGAAAAACTTAAAATTTTCGAAAAATTTGAAAAATTTTTGAAAAAATTCCAAAAAATTCGAAAATTTAAGTTTTTCCTGAAATTTCCTGCCTGAAAAAACTACCTAGTAATCTATTAGTGAAAATTTTCTAAGAATTAGAAGTTTTTCTTAAAAAAATTTTCGGGGGGGAAACGATGCGGGGGGGAAACGAAGTGCACCCATATATGACATATCGATAAGGTCCATTGATATCGAAAGTAGTCCAAATCTATATGGTCTTTGTTCCCTTCACCCATCGCCGAACTTCATATATTTTTTTCATATTCCAGGCAATGGAAAGTGCGCAACTAATTGCACAGAACATCAGCCATGACATCAATAGGGTGTTGAATGTGTTGGACCAGCAGCCAATTGATGTGTTTCCGTACAGTCCGTTCTACGTGTTCTACGAACAATACAGGGGCATTGTGCGCACGGCAATTTTGCAGGCACGGAAAGCCAAGAAAATAACATAATTTTAAAGATTCTAGCCTATTTTTAAAAAAAAATTCCAAGATGTTAAATTTTTCAATGTTTTAAACTTTTTTGTATTAGTGTCAATGGGAAGGGGAGAGGTGATCTCAGAGTAAATTTTGAAAAAAGAAAAGAATTTTTGCATTGAAAATATTGCTACATTTTAATTACCCTTTTCTTCCTGTTAGATTCTGCTCTCTTTGGCCTGCATTTTCGTTGTCACCACGGTGCTTCTCGGAATGGACCCGTGGTCAGCCTTCATCATCGTTGTTGTGATAGCACTCATTTTACTAAATGTGGTTGGCTCCATGTGGTTTTGGGGCATTGATTTTAATGGTAAATTTTAACTCATTTACTAAATAATTTTCAAATGTTGTAAATAAGTAATTGTTTATTTATTCAGCCATTTCTGTGGTCAATCTTGTCATGGTAAGTAATGCATTTTATATTTATTATTATTAAACTACTTCTGTAAAGCTATGTTTTTCAAATCTGTGATTTGCTTAACTATAAAACTGGTCTTTTTTTACAAAAAAAAAAAAGAAAAAATCATTTCGTAATTTTTTACCCCTATTTATCCCGCCTTTTTCCCCTCTAATTTTTTAAATTTGCAAAAAGTATAATAAAATTTACGAAAAGGAAGCTTTTTTTTTTTTTGAATTTTCAAATTATTTTTAAATGATAATCTTAGCATATATTAATGGGAAAAGTTTTGAGTATTCATTACACAATGCTTCTTTTCCTT
Organism: Heterodera filipjevi; assembly: GCA_039877585.1. Taxonomy (NCBI): domain Eukaryota; kingdom Metazoa; phylum Nematoda; class Chromadorea; order Rhabditida; family Heteroderidae; genus Heterodera; species Heterodera filipjevi. Next base: position 28,637,905 of record JBDPZO010000002.1, read on the forward strand.
TTCAGTCTCTTGGCATTTCGGTCGAATTCTGTGCGCACACTGTACGCGCGTTTGCACTCAGCACACGTCCTACCCGTGTGGAACGTGCTTCCGAAGCGCTGTGTCGCGTTGGCTGCTCCGTACTCAGCGGCATCACAATCACAAAACTGGGAGGCATTGTGAGAGGGCATCATATTCATTCATAAAAAATTGGGGAGGGGCGGGGGCAAGAATCATTCATTTTTTGCGAAATCAGTGGGCTAGCGGTGTCTATAAGGCACCGCTTGGGAAGATCTTTAAACATGCTAATTTTTCATAAATCATAGTTAATAAATTTTAAAGATCCATGGTGTATGGTGGGAGGGAATTCATAAAACTACCAAAAATGTATTTGCTTAATTTTTATGGAGTTACTATTAATTTTAATTTAAAATAAATGTTTCAGAATAAGAAATTGTTATCTAATTATTATTATTATTATGTAATACTTTTGCATTACCATTTCTACAGTTTGTGCTTGCCTTTGCTCACTCGCAAGTGTTCAAAATTTACTATTTTCGCATGTATTTGAACATTGTGCTGATCGGCGCTTCGCATGGGCTTGTCCTTTTGCCGGTTCTTCTCAGTTTTTGTGGTACCGACTAAAGAAGTTGTTTTTTTTAATTCAATTAAAAATTTTAAGGGCCTCCCGTCAACCGTCGACGACTGTTTTTGAGCCTGAACATGGGTTGCAGTGATGCCAAAACTGATGCTACTATTGAGGTGTGCCCAACATTTCTTTAATTATTATAAGCCAAAAAAAATTTGTAGTTTTCAAAAATTTGTGTTTTTTTTAAGAATACTTGCGGCATTGATGACAAAAATGGCGGCGGCGGAGCCGTCAACAATGAGACGCATGAAGAAGTTGGGGATGATGAAAACGAAAACAAAGGCACTGCTGACAACACACCCGCGCATCATCATCATCAGGTAGGGGAAAAACAAACACGTATCCTACCCAACATTTGAGGGAACATCACGGATGGAACCTCCTCAATTTTTGGGGATTAATTGGGAATCGAACCAATTTAATTTAGAATTAGGCATTTGTAAGGCATTTTTTTCAATGTTTTTAATCCGACTTACAGCTCGCGAGGTTCCCTTTTTAAAACTCCCTAAATAATTATTATTCAGTACTTTTTTCTATTTTTTTTAAATTTTCTTTTTAATAGGAATTGGCTGAATTGACAAAACGTGATGTAGGGGGTACCATTTGCTGTGGAGAGGATGGATGACAGACAGACGGTTGAATTTTTTGACCAAAGATTTTATATGTTATTTTTTCTCTTTCTAGCCGTTGTATTTTTTTTTATAACTTTTGGGCCAAATAATGCATATTTTCGAAACAATAAAAGACTATTTTTTGGCCCCATGATCACTGTTTGTTTGTTTGTTTTTTTAAATTGATTTGGATAGGTATTTATTTGTCATTTGGATCTCCTCTTTATTGTGCTTTAAATTATAATTTTTATGTTCATCAAACCCTTCGAGATAACATTTTGGTTTCATTTGTCCATCATCACAAGCTTAAATTATATTGTGTATTATGTTGTAATTGCTGCGCACATTCATTCATGTATTTTTTAATTATGAAATGTTTTGATTGACGGGTTTTTACCTTCTTGAGCAGAGGGATCACTGATCAGGCTTTGACATGATCTAACCATTTTTTCAAATTAATTCTAAAAATGATTGGATTGAAATTCACTTCTAAGCTTAAAATTCAGCAGAGCTCGATTATGTTTTTGGTGAAAAAATTGATCTTTTGACTTGTAATTTCCGTTTAATTTATTTGGCAACAAAGAATAAAGTTTCTTGAAACAAGCAATTTGTGAAAAGAAAAATTATTTCGTTTCCTTGCTCATTACTAGGGATGCAGAAAATATGGAAATAAAATCGCGAAATATGGCCATAAAACATGGATTAAAAATCGCAAAATATGGACATAAATATGGAAAAATGCCTAAATGTGGGCAAATATGGACCAAAATATAGACATAAATTTTATCAAAATAGTGCAATTTTTTCAAAAAAAAATTTAAAATTTTAGAAAAAAACTCGAATTTTCATTATTTTTGAGGGCATCTTCTGATAATTTTCAAGAATTTTTTTAGGGAGGTATTTTCCGTTTTTATTGCTTGCATTTTTTGCATGAAATTTTCCAAAAAAACCAAAATATGGACATAAAATATGGGCTAAATGCCAAAATATGGAATATGGACATAAATCGCGAAATATGGATTTTAAAAAACATCCTAGAAGCTTCAAACCAAGCTAAAAACACGTTTTTCGTGCGTTTCATGCCGTTGCGAGTTCAGGAAAAAAATGGATTTCCATATTTTCTGCATCCCTACTCATTACATTTCAATAATTACAAAAAACTCAAAATTTTTTATCGGATAATTTCCTTAAAAAACTGGGATTTTTCTACAAGGTTTTTTTCTTTTTTTTAATGAAAATTTTTGCGGCCAGATTTCGGGCGGCGAGCTTTCGTCCTGTCCCTATACAATTTACTTAAATGGGAAAGCCTTGAATCGAGGACCCAAATCCTCAACAAATGTTATGATAAATTAATTCGTAAACCTTAATGTGTTAAGTGGTGAACCCATATTCAATTACCTACAGTCTACTATTTATAATTTACTATATTTTCACTATTAAAACAAATGTTCAAATTATAATATTCTTTTCCCGAGTATAATTGTATATCTGCGTTTTTAATCGACTCCTCTATTTGTTCTTGTGGCAACCTCTCAATCATAGACCCGGGACTGAAGTGATTAAATTCCCCAAAGGCTCAGTTTGATTAAGATTTTCACACAGGACAAACAATACAAACTATGCCATACAGAACACCAATACTTTTGCACCGTTACCTGCTTTTCAGCTAATGTTGGCCCAGTCCATGGCTTGATGGCGTTCGTATCCATCGTCCACCCTTTTGCCTAGCCATACAAACAAACCGCCCTGATCGAGTCCATAATTAAGGCACATTTGCAGGAATTTGTGAGTTCCAAAAAATTTTCCATCTGAAGATTGATGCGCAGGGTACGGACCGCATTTTAAAGGGTTCTGTGATAATGATATTTTTCCTTTTTCTAAATTAACAACTTGGGCATGATCGTTGTCAAATAAACCAAAGATTTGGTATGCCAGGAAGGAATGGATATGTAGAAAATATATTTGGGCTGAAAATAATCATGTATAACCCTCATAACGATTGAATTAAGAACACAATAGTATTGCCTTGGCTCGCTCGTCACACTGCCACTACGACGCCAGCGCTGACGGCAGCCCTTACTGGCCACCATGGCGGGCAATGCCGCCGTTGAAGAAATCTTGGTCGGTGAAAGCACTGGCCATGCTGGGACCTTCGACCGCGAAGCCAATGGAGCGCGAGGTTTCCTTAATGCCATTAGACAACTCACCGGCCACTTGCTTGCTTCCCAGAGCTTTGACTGTTCATTTGAAAAGGCCTTTGTTTGCATTCTTACCTTTAATTTTACGCATTACTGATTTCATTTTTGGGGCCGACAAAAAGATTTTGTTTTCTTTGAACAGAAAGTTCATTATTTTCCTTGCCGATAATTTAGTTGCTGAGAAAGAAGGGGCGAAAATATGGACGTAACGCGCGTGGAAGGAGGGCAATGAAAAGGGCTATTGCCAGCGAAGTCCATGCTGCGACTGAAGCTGCGAGGCTTGCTTGAAAACTGGAATGCCTTCGAGAAGGTTCTATTTTATTTACCGACTAAAAATTATTTAAATAAATGCAATGATATTCACTCTAAAATCCTGAATTTTATTACCAAAATCGTCAAAAGTTGTTTACTTTACGTTTGTTCCAATCATAAGATAAGTTCGTAATAAAATTGCGAAATCATTCTTTTTAATCTATTTAGGCATTTTTCTAGCGAAATTTTGGGCGGCGAATGTTTTCGGGTAACACCACCCCTGCCCTGCCCATTCTTAAAATATCAATCAGGGTTGGACGTGATCACGGGTTAAGAGAATAGTTTTTTGCTGTACCAGGAAATCACACGTTTTCAAGGAAAATCCTGTCTTTTGCTCAGAAATTAATCACGTCCAATGCTCATGATAATTTATTTAAGAAATTATGATGGACAGAAGCAAGGCTTCTAAAGGGCAAAAGAAGAGATGGCGAAAAAAGAAGTTCTATCGGGATCGAATTGGCCCGTACCAGTGGCCAGACGACGCCAGCACTGACGGCTGGCCATGAAGGTGCCCATTCGGCCGCTATAATCCTTCAGCAGACGATGCCGGAAACAGTTTCTTATCGACAAATAGCATCCCTATCGATGGCAATGAAGGCATGACCTACTCGACTCCGGTCGACGCCCAGGACTGCTCAATTGAAGAAATTGAAGCAACAACAGGAAATTGAAGAAGCCACGGAAGTAGCTAAGGTCTTAGAAGAGAACTGGCGGGCATTCGAGGTTTCTTTATTGTTACTTTGCACATACAAAAAAAGTATTTGCGCCCAAAAAACTTTTGCTAATGATTCCTTTTTTTCAATCTAAAACCAAATTAGAAATTTCATTTTAATGCAAGCACATATTAAGTTCTCTATTGAATTGCACAAAAGAAATACTATTTCTGACGACGAAATAGAAGAGTAAATTTTTTTTAAGTGGGAATAAATTACAATAAAAAAATATAAGAATTCTGGGCCGTTTTCTGTAGGAAAAAGTTCAGAGTTTATTTCTGTTGAATTTGTTGTATTATTATGTATTTTTTGTAGAATAATGTGGATAAAAACATTGCATCGTCATATTTTGTCTTTTCTCACTCACCTGCTGCATTTTCTTTCTTGAAGAAATTTCTCAAAATGCCTTACAAACCCAGTGATTTGAAAGGATACCATTTTAATGTGAGGGACAGAACCTAAAGAAATTATCTCCCAACTCTGGGCAATTCCCCCGAAAATTAAATTCATTTTACCCCACCCCGACCAATACGAAGTCCCTCCTTTTTTGGGCCCTTATATGAACGAAGGAGGGGGGGGGGGGGAGAAATTTTGAAATTTGGGTGTATTCGTTAACAATTTCACACCCAAATAAAATTCAAAAATATTGAATAAGACCGCCAATAAGCGTAGTGAAGAGGTTCATTCACTGTTTGAAGAGGTAATACCGAAGAGATCGGCAGGGGGAAGTTTGGGCACCAGGAAGTTTGGGCACCAGGAAGTTTGGGCACCAGAAAATTCAAGATAGGACATATAAAGAGTAGTACACTACTCGCGACTTAAAATTTTACGAGTCGAGACCGAGACTTAATTATAAAATTAAAAGCAAATATTTATTTTAATTTTTTTCATTAATTAAAATTTTTGACAAATTTACAGTAATATATATTGTGGCATTTTTCGGATTGTTACGGCATATTTGAGCATGGAAATTATCTTTTTTAATTTTACTGGCTTTTTACATTTAAAATTGGCTTTGTGGTGCCCAAACTTCCCAGTGCCTAAACTTCTGGTGCCCAAACTTCCTGGTGCCCAAACTTCCCGGTGCCCAAACTTCATGTCGCCAAGAGATCATTGCCAAAATAGTCCAACTCCCGCTTCATTCTGCTCCGAGTACAGATTTAATCCGATTTGTGACTTGAGGTTTGAAACTTCTACGTTGACTTTTAAAGAGTCGGGGTCAGTTCGTCGCGGTACGTTTCGTCGCCGCCCACTTTGAAGTGCCATATCCTTTTGCTTAATCAACCAACAAAAAAAACGTATCATCTGAAAGCTCAATATGTTCTGTTTACATGTTAAGAATTTAAAACGATTCATTGAGCTACAAAAAACTTATTGACCATAACTTTTTTGTACATGAACGAAATTTTTTTAATTTTGTAGGCTAATAGAGAATGTGAAATGCTGTCGTACCATACCATTTTTATTTTTTTGGTAATAAAAAAAAAAGTTATGGCCCCGCGACGAAACGTACCACGACGAACTGGGCAGTCCCCTTTTTAAGCCTTTTTTTCTTTTTCGGGATTTCGTGCCTTAAATGCCTTTTTGGCATTTTGGTGCCTTTTTGGAAGCTTATTTTCATAATTTTAGAGAAATTCCCTTTACCATAAAAATGAAAAATAGACCCCTAAAAATTGGACTCAAGTTTTGGAAGAATTGTAACCTTATATTTTGTTACTGAGCATACCGTATTTCCTCTAATAGAAGCGCAGCGCTTCTATTTTTCAATCGCTCTCTAGGGTGCGCTTCTATTGGAGAGTGCGCTACAAATAGAGGCGCTTATATTTTTCGATTGGCTAAATTTTTTTAATTCATAAAATTTTCTATAACTCCAATGATTGGTCACTCAAAAATCCATTGTTTTCATCTTCCAACCAATCGATTTCATGAAAATTCCGTTCACCTTGCCAACTTAGCACCGACTCAGAGGTGTAAAAAACGGAAATAATAGCAGATGAGACTAAGTAATGCCAGGGATGTCGGGTTGGACATACCGGGGGCCAACGTCTGGGAAGCAGTAACAATCATGGTGATTCATTGTTAGGGAAGGATATTAAGCAGAGAAAGGGTCAAAAAATCGGGGACGGGAACCAATGCGTCAGTGCTCGGGAGCACGCACTAATTTTACACACATGGAATATATATATATATCTACCACGTACATCTGTTTTTGTCATAGACGAATTGTTAACGCGCTTCCATTCGATGCTGCTCAACGCCGGCTTTGAAGGGGTGGCCAATGATTTTGAACAGCACGTGTTATTGCCGTTGTCAGTCGGTGTCAATGCCAAACGAGACGGGATGAAGTAATCAATTTGCCAGCCGATTTTAAAGATTTAATGAGTCCGACATTTTCAACTCTGAAATCGAGATTTAATGATCCCGACATTTTCAACTCGGAAATCGTAGTCGTAAGTAATACCAACTTTTGACCGTTTTTTTCAGTCGTATTTGTGACGACATGTACTCCGATGTGTTCCGTTTGCTGTCACCGGCCAAAGTTGGCTTGGAATTGGCATTAGTCTCCCGCCGATTCAACGCATTGGTGGACACGCAATTCAAAAGCAGAAAATGGGCACTTGGCAAACTGACAATTAACTCAGACAATATTGTCAAAACGAATGACGACGGGTTAGAGGAGAAAATCTTGCCATTTCCACAAATGCCATTGCCCAATTCAGTCGTCGGCTTCGCTCATGTTTACATTTAGTGGGTTTCAGGATTTATATAAGTGTAAAATATAATATAAATTTGACTCTATTGCACTTAACGAGTTCGATCGGTTTTTATGAGTCCAATGGACTTTAAGGTGCCAATTAGAGTTAGAATCCAATGAAAATAAAACAACTTCAATCCCGTTTTTCTCTTTTAACTTAATGACACCAAGAATGTGAGGGTTAATTAATCAAGAAGAAAGTTCTGGTCCAAGAAACCAAGGATGGCCAGTTCTTGGTTGGGCTGGACTTATAAACTCGGATTGGACTCATAAAAATCGAATGGACTCATAAAGTGCAACAGCAGGGACGTATCCAGGGGCCTTATTCCCGTCTTGCGGTTTATTTAAACCACGGTTAAATTAACCACGGTTAAGCGTTAACCACGGTTTAAAATGGGAAGACGAGAATCGCGGTTAAATTTTTAAATCGTGGTTAAATTTTTAAACCGCGGTTAAGGACTTAACCGCAAGACGGGACGGGAATAAGGCCCCAGGATTGGGTCTGGGGGTGGGGGGAAAGTCAATTTTTAGGGGTGTACTGTGGGGGGGGGGGGTACGTACTACGTACCCCGTGTACACCCCCCCCCCCCTGGATACGTCCTGGTCAACAGAACCAAAATTTTCATTTCCTTTGTAGTTCGATCAATTCCAATGCCATTGCTTTTCTCCAATGCATTGGTCGCCTTTTGGAGTCGGATGTCTCTCTGCATTTAAAAATTGAAGAGCTTTTGGGTTTGAAACGAATTACCACATCAGTTTGGCCTCTGCTGAATGTCTCCGGCATCAGCCAAACGTGTGGTCGTTCATTTCTCATTTCACCCATTCTCCGTGACTGGACCAATCTGCGAATTGTCTATGAGGCGTTTCTCCAATTTCCGCCCGATGACACCAAAGGATCATCCGATGGCCAAACCGTGTGCAAATGGTTGCCCCTCTTCTCATTTTTCCCCACCCACAGACAATGTGGCGAAAAAAGCGGCCTCTGACTTCCCCTATTCCGCACTCAGTGACCAACTCGCGGCGATTTCTGAGCAAATGAACGACAACAACAGCGACAATGACTCCCCTCTGCTCAAACAAATGTTTCAAATTTGTGTCTCACTCCTACAGCAACTACAGCAACAACAGTCAATCATTCTCGAACAAAGGCGAGAACTCAGTCATTTCCAACAGCAACAAATGATGGAAGAAGCCATCCAAGAGCACGAACGGCGCCGAAGTGTCGTCGTAATGGGATTGGCCGAACCGACCGGTGAAAAGCCCTCCGAAAAAGTCTCTGCCGACCGCTCGGCTCTGTCAGATGTACTCGATGAGCTTGGCATCGAGTGCCCTATTTCGAATTACCGAATGGGGTCCACCACTAACCAAGCAGGGTAAGGTCACGGACGCCCCCGTCTGATGAAGATTATCTTCCCCGCTAGCAAATTCCAGAGGCAGGCGCTGTCGATGTGGAACAAATCACGTGGAACCATGAAACAGCAGGACAAGTGGAAGCACCTGAACATTCGCCGTCGCTGAGCCCTGCTGAACTGGAGGAACGCAGACAATTGCAGAAAGAATGTGTAGAGAAGAGAAAGAATGGCGGTGATTGGATTGTATATGCCGGACGTGTCATCGAAAGGTCGGAAATTCCCAATTTTCGTAAAAATTTTTGACACATAACCGAATCGCTTATTAAAAAGAATTATTCTTGCCAAGAAAATAATGTCTTCCGGTCTAACGAAAGAATTTTTAAACCACCTAAGCTTAAACAAGGGAATGTTAAGTGCTGTTTAATTAACATTAGGTCAATTATGAACAAAACGGATGAAATTTCACTAATTTTAGGAAAACAAAAAATTGATTTGCTTTTATTGAATGAAACATGGACGAGGGATACCCCATCCCTAACTCCATGGATTAATGAAAATTACAATTTTATGTTTATCCATAGGAAGTCCAACACTGTTAACCGTGGTGGCGGTTGTGGGATTTTAATTAAAAAAGAAATAGGATTTTTTACTAAGTTTTCTGACTCAAAATTCAATTGTGAAATTTTCGTTTTTCAGCTTCAAAATTTGCAGTCACTTAGATTTATTTTAGTGTATAGGCCTCCAAAAACAACATTTAACCAAACAAAAAATTTATTCATATTTTTAGAAAATTTTCACAGTAAAAACTGCATAGTATTAGGAGATTTAAACCTTTCTAAGAAAGATTTGGTATGGAAAGATCTGTGTCCTAATCCCTTGAGTAAAATTGGTGAAATATTCTGTGACTTTTTTAACAAATTTTCATTTTTTGTAGCCACGAATGAACCCTCTCGAGGGGATTCGTGGTTAGACCTGATTTTACCCGCTAATGATCAAATTGTCACGCAATGTACTATGGAAGGAGGTCTTTTTTCATTAGATCATTTAGCTCAGTTCTTCACATTGACTGTTCTAAAAACACAAAAAAAACAAAAAATTATTAACTTTCGACGGTTCACTCCGTCGAATGTTTCATTTTTCAATGCAATTATTTCTTCTAGAATTTGTTCTCTGTCTTGTGAACATTTTAGTGTTAACGAAAAGTATAGTGCCTTTAATAGTACATTGTTAAGGACCTTAAACGAGTGTATTCCAATAAAAAAGTTTACGAAAAGAGACCTGGTCCCAAAATATCCTCAGCATTTGTTGGCATCCATTAAAGAAAAAGCAAGACTATATAGGCTTTGCAAAACTGATCCAATGAAAAAAACGCTGTATGATAGCATTTCTTTACACATTAAAATTCAAACAAATAAATTTCATTCTCAAATAGAAAAAAAGACTATTTCAAAGGGGAGACACTCTATTTTCAAATACGTTCAAAAATTTAATGGCAATCCCTTTGAAATACCGAATTTAGTTTATGAAAACAAATGCTATCATGACAATGCAGGAAAATGTGAATTGTTTGCCACTTTATTTGCAGATTCGTTTAGTAATCTTAAAGATGGCACTGGCCAATTAAGTTTAGCCAATAGCCATCATAATAATCAATGCGTTATTTCAGATATAAATTTTAACATCATCGAGACTCAAAATCTTTTACGTAAATTGCCAAATAAAAATGGCACTTCTCCTGATAACATTAGCTATAAGTTTCTGAAAAACTGTCATTCTTCGCTGGCAACTGTTATTACTGACTTGTTTAGGATTTCATTAGACTCTGGCTCACTTCCAACCATTTGAAAGGAATCGATTGTTTTCCCTCTTTTTAAAAAGGGGGACAAAATTAATCCTGAAAATTATAGGCCTATTTCTTTAACCTGCTCACTTTGCAGGGTTATGGAAAGAATTCTTAGCAGAAATATTTACAACTTCCTTCTAAAATACAATAAAATTTCAGAGTCCCAATTTGGTTTTGTAAGAAATAGGTCTACAACAAATCAATTAATAACAGTTGTCGAGGATTGGTATGAAGCAATCATTAATGGGAAGAAAGTAGACTGTATTTATATTGATTTTCAAAAAGCTTTTGATTCTGTGCCTCATAATTTGCTTATTCAGAAAATGGAAAAAATGGGTATAAGGGGCAAACTCTTAAAATGGATTACTGCCTTTCTAAGCAATAGAACTTTTCGTGTTAAAATAGGGGATTCTTTCTCCTCTTTTAAAAAGGTTGGCTCTGGCGTCCCCCAGGGCTCAGTTTTGGGTCCTTTATTGTTTTTAATATATATTAATGATCTCCCTGATGTGATGCCATCAGGGGTGAATATCAAATTATATGCTGATGATGTTAAAATGTATATATGTTATAAAGCAAGAACAGAAACTGAGATTATGCATAAAGCATTGCATAATTTGTTCGAATGGGCAAATAAATGGCAAATTAAAGTTTCAATTCAAAAAACTTTTGTACTTTATTTGGGGAATAAAAACCCAAGAGAAACATATAAAATGGATGGTAATACAATAAATGTTGTGGATACAATCAGAGACTTAGGCGTAAACATTGATGATAAATTACTTTTTTCTGACCATATCACACATATAACTAAGAGTGCATATTTACGTATGCGCTCTTTGTTTCGCATAATTAAATCCAAATCTTCCAAGGTTTGGATTATATTGTACAAAACTTATATTAGGCCATTATTGGAATACGCTCCGGAGGTTTGGAATCCGACTCTTCAAAAAAATATACAAAAAATAAAAAAATGTCAGAAATATTTCACCAAAAGAGTGCTGTTTAAATGCAGCCTCCCTTCCATTCCATACCAAAAAAGGTTAGAATACTTACAACTGCCAACACTGGAAAGCAGGCGGAACCTGTTTGATCTGTTCATGGCCCATAAAATTGTTTATGGCCGAACAGATCTGAAATTATTTACCATTTTTAAACCATCCGAACGCTTTAACATTCCCCTTTATAGATTTAATACAAAATATAAATTAGGCAAAAAATTTATTCCCTTTGCGGGGAGGGCAACAAAATTGTGGAATCAACTTGATAAAGAACTTATTAAAATAAATTCATTGAAACAATTCAAAACCAAACTCAAAAATAAAACCCTTTAGGGGAATATTAGACCGGAAAGACTGGACTTTGCTTTTTTCTATAAGTGATTTGGTGTCTATTTTATGTATTGACCTCATTCTTTTATTTTTATTTTTGTGGTGATCTTATTTCCCTTGTATTATCCGTTACTTTGGACAATTTATTATGTGATGTCCACAAAGTAAGTGGATTTTTTCCCTTTTGTGGACCTTTCTTTATTGACAATAAATAAATAAATAAATAAAATTTCGAAGGGAAACGAACACCATTTTCCAATGGTTCGCATTCAGAGCGGTGATTGCTTTTTAAAGATTAAATTCAGGAATGGGAATTACACTTGATTGGCATGGGTGCTGTTTTAAAAAATTTTTTCTAGAATCCTGATCCGGTTATTTAAAAACGGGATCAAGGTTAGGATGATGCCTTTATCGTCACCAGACAGTTAGGTTCCTTTATTGGTGCTAGGTCGTTTCGTAAATTCAGCCACCTATGCGCATTTCATAAATCCGCAATATCTCAATTCATAATTTGTCTCATATGTAACCAAATGAAGAATCTTGGTTTCATGAAAGTACTTGGAAAAGTTATTGCAGTTTTTCTCATTTTTTGGGCCACAATTATTTTTTCAACAATTAATTTGGCGGATTTACGAAAACGCGCCAGCACTCCTATTTTTCGAGTTAATTACCGTGTATTTTTGCCATTTTCAGACTTTTTTGAATGCCACAACTTCCGTCAGTTTTATCATTCTTTTGAGTTCAGTTCCTTCGGTTCATCCATTTGAAAAATTGGTCAATTCACTGACACGTGAACAATTGACGTGTCGAGAAGTTGAATATGGTTATGATTCTTGGCAATAGATCGAGCGTAGTCCAATTGACAAAAATGCGGAACAGTGGGCCAAATGGGTGCACGAAGTATTGAACGATGGGACTAATGAATGGAAAGTTCTCCTAATTTCTTCATAAGAATGACGTCGTTGGGTAAATAAGGGCATATTTTTGGGTTTTGTTCATTTTTTTAACAATTTTGCAATTTTAGTCATTTTGTTACTCGCCAATGGAAACCAATTGAAAGAAAGGAATAAGAACAGAGAAAAGACCGAATGAATTATTCATTTTTTGGTATCACTTTTTGGGTGCAAATCAATAAAGTGCCATTTGGCTATGCTCCTTTTCAAAATTTTGTGTTCAAGACCTTTCATTAATTCACCTACTTCTGATTGATGGACCTATCGAGCAAAGGCGTATCTAGGGGGAGAAGGAGGAATTTCTCCCCCCACCCCCCCCCAAAAAATGAACTTTTTTTTTTAAATTTTGGCCAAACCAATGGCCTCGGCTCCCAAAATGTTTGAAATTTTTAAATTTAACATTAGCCTTTGCCAATCAGCAGAATTCAATCATATGGTTGAAAATTTGGCGTTTGAATAGTCAATTGCCTTTTTAATTATTTGGCAATATTGAATAAAGTTATTTGGAAAAAGGTGCCTGTCAATTTATTTAAAAAATAACACATCTCTATTTTCAATTCATATGCACGTCACATTTGGGTTCCGCCTATTTGAAGAGCAATTTGCGCATGTTCTCATAGCTTCTGGCTTGCTGAAAAAAGTTGAGTTTACCATTTTAAGGCTAATAAAATTGGAAGGCAATTTGTTTAACTAATTTACATGAATGCAAAACAAAATGGGAAACCAATCAATTTACTTAATGGAATGACTTGATTATGGGGCACCAAAATCACATCAAAGTTAAACGAAAACAATTAATTATGATTTAGAAAAAATTGGCACGCCTAACGCTTGCTCTCGAGCTCATTCAAAAAAAAAAAACACTGTGTTTAAGGAGCTTAGCTGCTCTTGCACCCTCCAAATTTCCTAAACTCCCACCGTACCCTGTCTGTTTGCATTAAGATCGGAGAGTTGGGCCCATGGGACCTTTCTTTTTAGCTTCGGATTCACTGTCGGGTCGGAATTGTTTCCAAATCTCTCCGGATGTCAATAAGCAAAACTACGAAATTAAAAATACGTTTCAAGGACATTGACTGGAATTTTTTCAAGTACAAATAATTTAACAGTATTTTTTAAGGGCTTTGAATTTCCAAACAATTACTTAATTGGGTTCCTTTAATTTCCTATGCATATGTCCTTGAAAAGTAAATCTTTTACGTGTCCTTGAAAAAGGACGAAATCTCATGTCTAATGACCTTTGGTACTAAATGACCCTCCGATGAAATTACTCTCCGACTAAAATGACCCCTTCTGCCAATAAGGACATTTTTTTTTCTCACATTGGCAAACAATTTGTCGTCCCAACTGGGAAACATCTTCTTGAAGGTGGGCGGTTCCTGGCCTTGCCAAACCACTTCAATGCTTGCCTTTTTGTGCCGTGGCACTGCGTCAGTCTCCAAATATTTCTTCAAATATTAATAATTTGGTATTATTAATAAATTTGGGTCTTTCTTTTTACCTTGGCCGTCGCTTTGGCCCCGTCCCTTTCCTGGTTGTTTGCCCCAGTGCCGATCCACACATAAATTGTGTTCAGACCATCCAAAATCATCACATCATCACCATCCAAGTCCTCAAAAATTTTTTAGTAATTCATAGATAAATCTAAGAAAAAAATATATTTTGTCCATTCAAATTGGCCATTGTGCGTTAAAAAAATGTTTTGAGAACCAAATAAACATCCTAATAATATCATTTTTAAAGCTGAAAAGGCTGTTTAAGTGCAAAATTTAAAAAAATGGTTAAGCTTCAAAAATGTTTTGATTGGCTAAGTGAAAAAATTAACTTTTTGGGATATGAAAAATTTTGGTGCTAGGTCGTTTGTTAAATCCGACATTTTCTACTGATTTTCCGAACATAATTAGTAATAACTTTGCTCAAAAGTAACCAAATTAAACAATCTTGTTATCATCTTCTGATAGCTATTGGTTAGCTTTATTAGCTTGCTAAAATTTCAAAAAAATTCATAAATTTTTTAAAAAGTTATGACAATTATTTTCACGTTTTTTGGCTACAATTTTTTCAATAACAACGAAATTTTTAGCAAGCTAATAACGCAATTCAAGGGCTATTGTACAATACCAAAATTATTTCTTTTGGTTGCTTCTGAACAAAGTTATGACTTGATTTCGTCGAAAATTCAGTAAAAATGGCCGATTTACGAAACGCACCAGCACCAGTTTTTTTTTTTCTTAAGAAAAAATCTTTTTTCAAAATTCACACTTCTTGGTAGAAGTTGGCAATTTCTTCCACCCGAAGTTTTCCCGTCTCATCTGAGCATTGGTACAACTTTGGTTTAAACTCCACCGTACGCCTCTTTGTGTTCCAATTGGTGAACCTAAAAATGAAATTATTTTCATAATTTAAATATTTATTTCAAAAAATTAAATTGCGCGTGGGCAAAATATATGGGTTCCATAATTATGGCAACAATTTCGGATCCCGGACTCGATTTTAAATCAACCTTTTTTTTTCAAAACGCAGATATGACTTAAACGAAACGGAGTCCGGAATTCGAAATTGATAAAATGTCATAATCATAACCAGCGCTGCCCCAGAAAATTGTTTGACACTATTTTAAAAATTTATATAATATTAACAGGTTTTTCTATTAAATAATATCTTGTAATTATTATTATTTCTACTAATTATTTGAAAAAACTAATTAATTTATCAAATTTTTATTGTATTCTGACCATTGCGTAAGATATTCCGGTTCCGCACCCTCCAGCACTCGAACAATTTGTGTGTTTGGTGGTCGTTTCTGTTTAAAAATGGTATTCATTTAATTCCGCGTGGCGCCTGACAAAGTCTCACTCCGACCTAATCTCAACTCGTTAAAATTTCATTGTAAATTCGGATGATTTTTATTGTTTTTTTTGGAAATTTTGTCTATTTTCTTTGAAATTATGCCGTGACTTTACTCTCTCGTACCCTAGGTTTTTTAAAATCAATAACAAAAAATTTTTGGTGAAGAAACAAATCTGATTCTAATTTTAGGCTACTTAATTTCATCGTTTTCAGCGCCAAAAAAAAACAACTAAGAAAATAAATTAGATGGGGGGAAACGGTCAAAAAGCCAGAAAATGTCAACATACAGTAACAGTAACCCTATTCAACATACAGTACAGTACCCCTATTCTTTTATTTTGTACCATTACCTGCTGTTTCAAGTACTGTTGGCCCCAGTCCATGGCCTTACGGCGCTCGTCTATCGTGCAGCCTTTGCCCACCCATACAAACAAACCGCCGCTGACCGAGTCCACAATGAAGGCATCCTAGCGGTATAAGTTTTTTTCTTTTTAATTTCAACTTTTGAGACTAATCGAGGTTTTCCATGAAAAAATTAAATTTGGTATTCGTATCACTATGTGATAGAGCCCGGCATCCTTTTTTTTTGCCGAAAACATGACCATAAAAGCCGATTTCCAACTCTAAAACTCGAAATTCCAAATCAAGAAATTTTGAAATCGGAATTCGAACCCCAAATAGGCCAGAAGTGGGAGTTATATGACATCCCACAGGTTGATATCTCCTCCAAGGCAAAGCTTGGTACAGTCCCTGACTTCGAATCCCCAACACTTTTTTTTTTGGCCTTTTTCCGAACCCTACATTCTTGCCCACAACAAATCCGTACCTGAATTATTGGAATAAATAAATATTCATTTGTCTACCTTCGAGTCCAAATCAGTGGCATTCAACCCTCCCTGGCACACTTTGTTAATTTGCATCTTCCCACTCGCATCTGACACCCTCAAAAAAAAATTCTTGAAATATTTTTTTGTGCCATTATTTATTCAATTAAAATTGGCCCCATCCCTTCCATTGTGCGTGTGAACATTATTTGCAAATTCCATCATCACCTCCATAGGCTTATGTTCTCACGGGTTGCGCGCCAGAAGTCCTCGTCGTCTCCGCCCGCTGTCGGCACTTTGATCCATTCCACCATTTCTTTGCCACCAAAATGGCGCCAAAACTCGTCGTTGCAGTTCCAGTCTTGGTCTGAAATTTAAACGCTGATATACAGTATGGGTTAATAATGCCCTTAGTACATACGGTAGGTGACCATTAGGGCCAAACTTTTTTTGGGCTTTTCTATTTTTTCCTGAACCCTAGGTGAACTGAAATTTTTTGAAAATTTCTTTAACAATAAAAAAAGAAAATATACCCCCTAAGAAGCGATCTTTTCAAATTGCAAGAAGTACATCCGTAATAAAAACTATTTAATAAACTAAAATAAGCAAAAAATTCCCTATCGTAAAATGTTAAAAATTATAATAAAAGCATTGCTTTTTTTTATAAAATCGATCGACGTAATGACTAGGGCTGCCAAAAATATGGATCAAAAATCGCAAAATATGGACATAAATATGGAAAAATCCCAAAATATGGACAAATATGGACCAAAATATGGGCATAAAATTTTATCAAAATAGTGCAATTTTTTCAAAAAAATTTAGCGTTGTTTATAATTGCAAATGAGATATATATTTCCAAATTTTGGAGTGAAAACGCATTCGATATCAATTTTTTTGATCAGAAATATAGAAAACAAAATTAGAAAAAATTTTAGAAAAAACTTGAATTTTCTTTATTTTTAAGGGCATTTTTTGATAATTTTCAAGAATTTTTTTTTTCGTTTTTATTGCATTTTTCTCCTGAAATTTTCCAAAAATGCCAAAATATGGACATAAATCCCGAAATATGGAAAAATATTGAAAATATGGATTTAAAAAACCATCCTAGAAGCTTCAAACCAAGCTAAAAACATGTTTTACATGCGTTTTAGGCCGTTCCGAGTTCAGGAAAAAAATATGGATTTCCATATAATTGGCAGCCCTACTAATGACAAATAAAATAAAGGTTTTCACATAGAAAAAGAAACTTTAGCCGTTTTGCACCCAAGGTTTTTTGGTATTATTTTGCCATTCTTCCTATTTTAGTGGTATTTTAAAAATTCTTTGTAAATTTACCTAAAACGTGAATTTTTGGTCTTCCCGCCCGCTCCTTGTCACGAACGCTCTTTGCTTGCTAAAAATATATATTTATTTTTTATTTTAAAATTAAAAATTTGCTTAATTATTTTTATTTTAATTATTTCGACTAATTAGGGTAGCGATGACAAAATGTCGATTTAATCAAATTTTCTGCTCACTTTTGGGACCGAGGCTACATAAAAAACCAAAAATTTGCTATAGTAAATCAAGGATTCTCTTCTAAAGACCGAATTTTACAATAAAATTAAAAAACATTTTTAATCGTTTTTTGTCGAATCGACCTTTTGTCGTTTTTATGGTTTAGTCGAAGTTGTGTGATTTTATTAACTGTCCGATTCTCACATTCATGCCCTTAATGCGCTCTAAGCGTCCGCTCTTCGGCGGCATCCACACGTATAAGTGCAAGCCGAGGTCCAGGATGAAAACGTCGCCCAAATTCAGACTTTCTTTAACACATTTGACCTTAAATATATTTAAAAAAATGATTAAATAAATTAATTAATATTGACTTATTTTAAAATAATAATTTATTTAATCAATTATTATTATTCACTTGTGTGCACCGGACATTACGCTTTCCTTTGCAATGGAACAATTTAGGGGCCCAGTTTTGGTAAGGGGGCACCACATGGCGGAAGCCCGACTCGGCTCCACCCTCGAGATACCTGAAATTAAAAAAAAAATAATTTTAAATAGTTCTTTTTTGGGTTTTCAGGAAAGTTTTCATTAACGGGTGGGGAACATTTTGCCGTCTCTCTCTCTCTCTTTCTGTCTCTTTTTTCTCTCTCTCTCTTTCCGTCTCTCTTTTTCTCTCTCTCTCTTTCTGTCTCTTTTCTCTCTCTCTCTCTTTCTGCTCTTTTTTTCTCTCTCTCGCTCTTTCTGTCTCTCTCTTTCTCTCTCTCTCTCTCTTTCCTTCTCTCTTTTTCTCTCTGTCTCTTTTTCTCTCTCTCTTTTCTTTCTCTCTAACTTATTCCTCCCATATGGTACGGTACTATTGATTGGCTAAAAGATTTATTTTAGCGCCTCACTTTATTCCATCTTTGAAATAACTGAGAAACAGCGAACTTTCATGGTCTTGAACCTGAAATTTCATTTGATTTAATTTTCAACTTTTTGCCACCACTTGCCTCCCTGTATTGAACAGGCAGTCCGTTTAGTGAGTCGTCCACCTCAACAGTTTTGATTGCAGCAGTGCCCATTTCATCCTTTGAGCAAATTTTCGTTTTTTTTGGCATTCCTAATTGAAACCCTTCATAATAACTTGTCCGGTTTTTAAGAAACCCAAAATAGCTGACATAATGTCGAACCGATAAAACAACGACTTGGTCAAAAACAACGACAAAATGTCGATTTAAAAAAACCATTTTTGAAATTTTTCTTATTTAATTATTTTTTGATTTTTTAAAAAAAAATAAAATGAAAAACCCCTATATAATTTGTTTTTTTCTCTGTATATTAATTATTTGAACACCCCAATGAAGCTTTGCTTTTTTTTTTTTTGTTTTTGTTACCTGAGAAGTCTGTTTTCCGAGCCAAAAATGGACATCGTACTCCCCAATCTCACCAACATTTTTTGTCTAAATTAATTATTAGTATTTTCTAATTTCAATAATAAAACTCGTACATTTAATATTATGTATGAGTCTCCAGTGTAAAAATTGCCATACTGCTCCTCTGGGACATCTTCGAGCGCAAATTTCTGATTTTTAAAGCTTTTTTTTTTTTTGATTTTTATCACAGAGAAAATTAGTATTTAATAAATAAAATTTTTTTTACATTTATGCGCCAAATGTGAACTCCGCGCTCCTTACCAATGCCCTTCAGTTTGGGGTCGATAACCATTGGCTTGAAAGTTAAAAAAAAATATATATATTTTTTTTCTTTTTATGATACATTTCGATGGGTGAAAAAAATTTAGGAATCGGTAAAGGGGACCCTAATTTAATTCGGACTTTATTCTTCATCAGTTACAAAACCGCCAAAATAGGTAACCTTTAGATGCTACAAAGATCCCAAAAAGTCAAAATAGGCCATAAAAAGTTCCAAATTTAGGCAGTAAATAAATCTGTTACAAACTCATCGATTTTAATGATTTATTTTATAGCATTTTTAATTAAAGAATTTAAAAATTTGAAAGCCCCTAAACACATTGACCGTCTATTTATCAATTTTAATTTTCCTGAAATATAATCTCTCACTGAATTAGAACCCCCCCCCCCCCCTTTGAGAAGGGTTGAAAAGTGGGAACCTCTAGGGTTTTTTTTGAAAATCAGAAGTAAATAAGAAAATTATCTAAAAAAAAAAATTTCCAAAAAGAAATTTGTCTAAGCCTTCTTTATAATAGAATGGACACAGCACTAATGACTAATGAATGAGTGATGGCTGAATGAACTTTGTCCAAAGGGTTAAAACATTTCTTTGAATGTTCTCCGCCGAGGCCCAAAGGGCCAACAACTGTGCCACATTAAATGAATAATCTTCCCGAAGTTTCATTCCGTCCCCCACCCCGTCGGCGAAAATTTATTGGCTTTTTGGTATAGTCATGGAACTTGGGGGCCATATGTTGTCAGCAGAAGTATGTTTGATGTTTATGAGGCCTAATTTATTGTCTCCCTTCTGGGACAAATAAATTTGGGGGCGAAACATTTAAATTTTAAAGCAAAAAAATATAAAAATAATATATATTTTTCTAGTGATTTAAAGGGAGAACAAAGATTATGGATTTATTAAAGCTCGATTTTTTTTTGTTTTCTTTGAGCTGTGTGTGTGTGTGTGTGTGTCTTTTCGTTTAAGTAAGAGGGGGGGGGGGGGGATCTAATTTCAGTCATTAGTCATTTGACCAAAAACTGAGCCAAAAATATATATATAAATCAAATGGACCAAAATAGTTTTTTTTTTAAAAAAAAGAAAAAACGAATTATATTAAAAATCAAATTTTTTTATTTTAAAAATTGCCTTGTAAAGTCTCAATGCAATTTCCAGCAACTGTGATGAAAAATTGGTTTCCAGCAGATGCAAAAGTTCTTGTGGGAATTCATTACCATTTTTGGCCATTTTGCTTAAAAAATATTAAAAAATTTGGAAAATTTTCGAAATTTTGTTTATTTTTAGCAAAAATAAATTTTAATAAAAAAAAATTTCCTGGCGGCGCCTAGCGCTGCTACCTTAACAAATTAAAATGTTATTAGAAATCTTCAAATTTATAGAATTTCATTTTTTAAAATAGATGGGATCCGAATTTGGGGGTCGGGGTTTTTTTGATTTTCGAAAATTTTTTTAAATTTTTTTGAAAATCAAACTCTATTTTTTAAGTTTGAGGTAGTTTTTCAAAAAATAGGGTCAAGTTTAAAAAAGGTTTCAAAATACTAAGGAAAAAAATCACTCTGATTTTTTGAAAACTTAACCCTAAATTTTTGAACCCCTAGTTTTTCAAAAAAAAAAACTAGGTTGAAAAAAAAATTTGGGTACTATTTTTCTATTTTTAGCTTGGGGCCGAAACGACCCCGGGGCCGAAAAACGGGGGCCGAAACGACCCCGGGGCCGAAACATGGGGGCCGAAACGTGGGGGCCGAAACGATTCTGGCCCCGCATTTGGACATCCGCTAATCTCGGGAAGCGCCCAGTTCGACGCGGTACGTTTCGTCGCGGGGGCCATAACTTTTTTCTTCATTAACCAAAAAATAATAATAGTGGTATGGTTGGAAAACATTTTATATTCTCTATTAGCCGGCACAATTAAAAAAAAATTCGTTAAGGTACAACAAAATTATGGTCAAAAAAACTCAAAAAACCGGATTTTTCACTTTTTGACCACAATTGTAACTCAATGAATCGTTTTAAATTCTTAACATATAAACACAGAACACATAGAGCTTTCAGATGATAAAAGTTTTTTTTGGTTGATTAAGCAAAAGGATATGGCACTTCAAAGTGGGCGGCGACGAAATGTACCGCGACGAACTGGCCCTGACCTCTAATCTCACTGACATTAAATAAATAATATATATAAATTAGGGTTAAGCCCCGACATGTTTTGGGGAATTACGAAAGTCGTCAATTGCACTTGAAATAAGATGGGAATGTCTTTAAATGAGTTTTTAAGGCTTTTTTGTTCTGGAATTTCTTCTTTTATTCTTTTTTCGACTTTTTATGAAAATTTACTCCCCGACGAAGTGTTGCTCCCCGACATTTTTTTAAATTTCTCCAGCCATCCCGACAAATTCTTTCGGGGAATTTCTTCCCCGATCCCCGACTTTCTCTCCCCGAAGCGTTAAATAATTAAAAATATTTATTCTACGTAATATGTCACAGTAAAGTGAAAGTATCCTAAATTAGTTGCTGTTTTGTTGGGGACCTAAAAGAGAGGAGTGCGGAAATGAGGTGATTTTGAGGGGGTGGGTGAATGAATTCCTTTTATACCACCACCCACCCTCGCAAATTGTTCACGTCACACCAATTTGAGTGGAATTGTGTGTATGTAATGTGCTAATGTGTGAAAAACAATGACAAAAAATTCGCCGAATTTTCCGTTAGAATTAAAAAAGCAAAAAATAAATGCATTAAATAAATAACAAAAAAAAGCATTAACATGGGTGGCCGATCATTTGGGCACTGGTTCATTTAAGTAAACCTGATTTTTTTGAAAACCTAACCCCGTGTTTTTTGAAAACCTGACTCTTTAGTTTAAGAATTTTCTGTTTTTTTTTTCAAAAAACTAAGGGGTTAGATTTTCAAAAAATCTGTTAGGTTTTTAGAAAACTAAGGTTAGGCTTTCAAAAAAAAGCTCTTGAATACTTTAGGCTTCATTGTTTTACCGTTTAGGAATGTTTTTTTAAATTTTCTTTCATTGCCCAAATGAACCACTGACAAAATGATAGAGAACCTTAACATGCTATTTTTTCAATTTTTATAATAATTTGAAAGTACGCCCGGGGGTTCTCTGTTTGCCCTCCGCCCCCTTAAAAAGACAAGTGAATTAATTTTTAAGGTGGCCGTTTTTTATTCTATTTTAATTCCTCTTTTAAGCTTTATCGAATTATATAACTTTTTACATCGGGTAAGGATATAACAACCAAAATTTATCCCGTTAATTTTAAATCGGGTTTTCGGGAATTAAAAAAATTTTGGAAACTGAATCCCAACCCCACAAAATTTCGAAACCGATCGACTTGGAATCCCCTACCCCATCCATTCCTGTGTATGCTGTATTTCTGTAAATATTAAATCGGAATTTCGCTTAAAATTCCGAAATTCAGAAGCTGAATCCGGTCCCTAAAGGAAATCGACTTGGTATCCCAAATTCCCGTCCCCTTTGATACGTAAAATTTGAAATCGCGATTTCGGGAATTAAAAAATTCCGGAACTCGGAGATAAATCCTGAACCACAAAATAATGGAAACTGATTCAGGGTCCACTAACCTCATCCCTGTTTTGTAATTTTCCGTCAAATTTTGAATCGGGATTTCGGAATTTAAATGGAATACCGTACCTCCATCCTTTTTTTTTTGTATGACTTCTTAATCCCTTCCTGGGTCCATCATTAGCCGAACTATAGCGGACAAATTTGCGCTTCTTCTATGCGCGCGCTTTTTCTTTACTTACCTAATTGCCTTTGACAGCAAACCAAATTTAATGAGATGAGAGTATGACGACGGCGCTGGCACGGCACATTCAAACGGACGACCCTCCCTTAGGGGGTCCATCCTTAATAATGATAAACAGAGCGACATTATTCCCAAAGGGATAATCCGGAAGTTTTTTTCATGTGTGCCGAGAAGTTCGACCCGATTAATAGTTGACCCAGCCAAAACTACAAAGCAAATTGCCACTAGAGCCAACAAAATCTCGACTAAATTTCAAAAAAAAAAAATTAAAATTTGAAGAAATTTTGTCGAATCGAAATTTGGCCTAGTTGATATTTTGTCGGATGGACACAGCGTCCGTCATTCCTTCAATAAGAAATGTGCCGACATTTTGTCCATTCACATCAAGCTCATTTGATTTTTTGCGACTGCTGGAAGCCAAAATACGACTTTTGCCAGTAAATCTATGAGCCGAATATCGTTTCAAAGTATGGGATGAATGACTCTTTTTTCGCCTTCTGGGACAAAACGTCAAAGGGCACAGACAAAGTGTCCAATGGGAAGAATGTCGGCGAATTTCTCGTGGCTAGGCCACCAAATATATATGCCCATTATATTATATTTGTGTATTGGTCTTGCTTTTGCTATGCGCAAAAAAAATTGTTTTTTTTTTTTTTGCTCCTCAGTCCTGGCCTCAGCAAACACGAACTTTTGCCGTCGGCAATGGCATATGCCCCACAGGGCTCACCAAGCAACAACCCCCGCCAGGGCACACACAGCAGGATTTAATTGGGTCGTCTGGGAGGGGGCAAATCCGGGTGGCTCTGCCGCTGGCTGTCTGCCGGATGGATTTTCAGACTATTTTTCACTACTCCTATAACACAGACGACGGCATGGCTTACCGGGCCGAGGAATATTTGGAAGGGGGGGGGGCTGCACATAATTCATTAAATTTTTTAAACTTATTTTGAGTGATCTCCCTAGGTTATATTGCCGGGGGGATGCGATCACTAGTCAAACCGGGGAGCGGCGAGAGCAGAGATGACTAAACCGGGGATCCCCGCGAGAAAGGGGATTTGTAAACCGGGGGATGGTACGGGGAAACTGTGATGAAAAAACTTCAAATAGCACTAAAGAAAATATAATTTTTTCTTATAAATTGTATCTTAAATTTGTTATTTTTTAGGCTTTGCCGGTAGATTTTGAATTATTGGCTCGATTTTTTAACTGATTTTGACAAAAAGTTCCAATTTTGAGGGTTTTCAAATAAATTTAAAATTAAAAAAATAATGGGTTTTTTGATAGAAAACTTTAAAACGATTAATTAAATTTGGTCCAAAAATGGTAATTAAAGGGATTTTTATGAAAATTGAAAAATTCTAACGAAGAGAGCATCCGATGGAAGCGATAGGCGCCACTGCAAAAACTTCTGGAAATCCAGATAAAAATTGTCTAAAAATTTCCAATTTTTGCAAATATAATCTAAATCAGATTGGCTTTGAAGAGTCGAATTTTTTAAATCCTTTAATTATATGAACATTAATTTTGTCTTATTCTGACAAAATGTCGACTTAACTCTAAACAAAAAATTAGACCCAATAAATTTGGGCTAAATATCAAAGAAAACTTAAAATTTTGGAAGAATTTTAGGGTTTTGTCGAATCGTTTTTGTTCGGGATTTGGCGACATTTTGCCGGATTCTCGGTTGGCTTAGTCGGCATTTTGTCAGCCATTTTTTTGGTTACCCCACATTTGAGCACGGACATTTGCGGCCCGACATTTTCGGCTTTTAACCTTATAAAATTTTAATAAAACAATTAACCGAAAAACATTTTTTTGTTGACATAATTACAATTCAATTAACACAAAGCAAAAAATTTCTTATTCTCTTTTGGCTTGCTCAAGGCACAAGGAGCAGTCATTTTTGACAATTCTCATTTTTTGATTCAGGTATTAATTATGTGCTGTAAGCAGCATATTTTTTCTAATTAAAAAAAAACACCTTACTCCCTCACTTAAAAAACAGTTACAATTGCTAATTGAAGAATTAGTGCGCAGCGCAAATGTTGTCTCTCTCGTTGGGCCCTGAGCAAGCCAAAAAAAGAATATAAAATGTTTTTTTTTGTATTAATTGAATTGTTAATACGTCTAAAAATAAATTATGTTCGCTTAATTGACTTTATTAAGGTGAAAATTGTGGGCATTCAATTTTCTCATAGCCGCAAATGGCTCGACCGCAAACTTTTTCCAAAATTTCGGTCACAAAGGTACTAAAATATGTTTAATTTTTGAGCCCTCAAATGTCCGGCGGCAAATGTCCGATTTTGGCTTGGGCCGCAAACTTTCCCCAATTTTGGGCTGCAAATGACTTAAAATATGAAATTCTTCTTTTAAAATTGGCCAAGGAAGTTTTTCTTCCGTGACTTTCACTTCCTTCCCCCCTCCTTTTTTGGCCTGCCACATATTTTGTTTTTTTTTCCTTTGGTGCAATAAAACGCCAATGTGGCATTCTGCCATTTTGGAGTCCCCATTTGAAATCAATGAACCGACTGTTGTTTGGCCTAATTTTGCATTTTGCCAAATTTTAAATTTAATTTAATGTATGGGAAATTCCCCTCCGTTTTTTGTTGTTAGGGAATAACAACGACCAATGTTTGCGGTTGGCAGTCGTATTCAAATGCACGCCAAACGGCGCCAATCCGTCGCTGCTGCCGGCATTGGTCGGATGCCGAAAAGTAAAATTGCTGT
Source organism: Heterodera filipjevi (assembly GCA_039877585.1). Lineage (NCBI taxonomy): Eukaryota > Metazoa > Nematoda > Chromadorea > Rhabditida > Heteroderidae > Heterodera > Heterodera filipjevi. The sequence continues at coordinate 28,663,961 of JBDPZO010000002.1, forward strand.
GACAAAATAAAAAAAATTTTTATTAAAATTAATTCTATGCCACCAATTTGTTATTATTAAGGGCATGATTATTTTTACTAAAAATCCCGAAATATTTAAGAAAAAGGCCAAAATATAAAAATTAGATAATAAAAAACAAGTCCATTTACATAAAAAAAAAGAAAATATGTACCTATTACATCTTTTTTTTTTTTTTCACTAATCCCACGTGCATAAATATTTTTCAAAAAAATCTTTAGTAAGGCCACAGGGGTAAATTTTTAAAACTTTATGTCGGTTTTTAGGGGCATATTTTGGCTACCCGACATTTGAGGATTTAACATTTGAGGACCCGACATTTGAGGACCCGACTTTTGAGGATCCCGACATTTGAGGACCCGACATTTGAGGACCCGACACTTGGGGATCCCGACACATGAGGACCCGACATTTGAGGATAACCCCGACATTTGAGGACCCGACTTTTGAGGACCCGACATTTGAGGATTTTCAATTTTTTTAAAGAAAACTAATATTTTATTTATTATCATTATGAAAAAGGAAGAACTTTCTTCAAAATTTACAAGTCATCTTAGCATTCAATTTGATCAGACAAAAAACAATCGAACTCGAAATTCAACTTATACCAAACGCTGGGCAGCCCTTGGCAATCTTTGAATATTTTGGAAGGTTGCATAATTAAAAAAAATAAGATTACCTACTTAATTACCCAGAACGTATGTTCTTGGCCATGCTGGAAGACCCCCCTTGTTTCCGATTAACACATGGAATCATCATGAAAGCGTTCTTAATGACATGGGACGCACAAACCAGTGTTGTTCGGGACAAAGAATTTTTCGGGACTCGGGATCGGGACCGGGACTCCCGAACAACACTAGCACAAACAACGCCCAAGAAGGGTTCCATTTGGCTTTAAGAATGCAATTCTCCAGTGTTCATCCCCCATTATCGAAGTGAAAATGAATTAATCATTTTAATATTTTTGACTTATTAGACTCATCAGTGTTCTAAAGAAAGAAGAGGGAATTGCAGCCGATAAGCTTCGGCAATACGAGTTGGACCCAACTCAGGGGATAAGAATTCGAGAACGGAAAAAAAACGTACAGAGACAATGATTTGGCTATACCGAATTTGGTTGAAGGCTTTGATGCGATAGAGAACCCAAATGAGGATGAAATCCTTACTCATCTCAGATCTTTGCAATACCGACTTATGCGCAATGATTTTGAAAACTGGGATGATCCAGAAAACGAATAGTTTTATATTCTCTCCCGTTGGCCCTTGGGAAAGGCATTTTCTTCCTTTTTCATAATGATAATAAATAGAATATTAATTTTCTTTAAAAAAATTGAAAATCCTCAAATGTCGGGTCCTCAAAAGTCGGGTCCTCAAATGTCGGGGTTATCCTCAAACGTCGGGTCCTCAAATGTCGGGATCCTCAAATGTCGGGTCCTCAAATGTCGGGATCCTCAAATGTCGGGTCCTCAAATGTCGGGTCCTCAAATGTCGGGTCCTCAAATGTCAAATCCTCAAATGTCGCACCACGTATATTTTAGCTTTTGTTTCATTTTGTTGAGGAATAAAATAAGATCCTTCTTCCATTTGTTTATATGGAATTTTTGAATTTTACCTAAAAAATCAAAAAATATTAACAAAAATATTGACAAAATCTGAATAATTAAATATTTGAAAACCTCAAAAAATTTTATATTGAAGTGAAAATGAAAAATTTAAATGCAGAAATGCGTTACCAATTGGTTTTCGAAAAACTGACCAAAAATTGGAATGGACTTTTTTGGGACTTTGGTTTTTGAAGGGTTTTCTCTGCTTTAAACGAGTCAAATCTACATAGAAAAGGAAACAAATTAAACAATCCTGGTATCGTCTAATAGTCCTTAATTGGATTGTTAAGTTTGGTTGCCATTGAGCAAAGTTACGGCCAGTTCTCGCAAAAAATCTGTAAAATTGCGGAATTTTTAAAACCCGCTAATGTCCGGCCTACAAATTTCATATATCCTTAATTTCAGCTATTTTTTAAGAATTTCATAAAATTTCAAATATATCTGGGAGGGAGGCGGGCAGAAGTAGCGAGACTCCGACAGGCGCCGAAAAAAATGAGCTTTTTAGAGTTTTTAAGAGTTTCTCCAAAAAACAATTTTTGAAATTTTATGTTCCCCTAATTTTTCAAAATTGTCTTTTCAAAGAGCGGATGCCTTTGGCTAATTTTTCCGAATTTAGTTCAAATACCTTTTATTTGTCCAAACTTGGCCATTCCATTGGATTTATAAAATTTATGTCATTTTTGTTAATTTTGGCTCCCCTCCCCCAATAGAGCCGCCCCTCCATCGGCAAGTGTTGTTGGTGAAGAGGGGCCTCCAATTGTCCAATTCGGTGCCGCTCGACGCCGACCCGGAAAGTGCCGTGCTCGTCCGAAACAACAGCAGCAGCGGCACAATGATGGACAATCGGCAGCCGCATCAAGGTGGCCAAAATGGGCAAAATGCCAAAAAATAACAAATTTTTATTTTGTTTACAAAAAAAAAATGTTTATTTTGCATCATTTTTTATGCTAATTTATATTAAATTTTATCTATTCAAAATTTTGGCTTTAATTGTCGATTAATTAGAGAAAGAAAGTGGGTGAGAGAGTGAGAAAAAGCGGGAGGAAGAGAGAGGCAGGGAGAAGACATAGATATGTCGTTATTTAAAAACGATCATTATGAAAATTTTTATCAATAAATTATTCATAACTTTGCTCCTAGGCTACCAATTTTTTTATTCTTGGTATCATTTGATAGCCCAAAACTGTTTCAGAAATTCCTTTTAATTTGAAAAAAAAGTTATGGCCAAAAGAACTCAAAAAACACAGGTTTTTCAAACATTTTTTGTCATAACATTTTTGAAATTTAAAGAAATTTTATGAATTTTACAAGATAATATAAAACACTTGGGGCGACCAAATGATACCAAGAACAAAAAATTTACTTGCTGGGGACCTTTTGTTAATCGACCATTGTTAATAAAATTCATCATAATCAAACGATACTTAATTTGTAAAATTATGAAGAATATTCGTCGGAAATTTAAAAAAATGCCGGAATTTAGAGACGTTTTAACCCAGGGCCTCCAGATAAAAATTTTAAAACAAGCATTTGGCTGACAAAAAAATCAGTATTTTCCAAAAATTATATTCGAAGAGCAAAAAAAAAAAAGAGTAGTAAAATAATCAATATTTTTAACACTCCACAGTTTCTAAGCACCTATTTATGTAGTTTTTCTGCTTGTTTTTTCAAATTTCAAATAATTCATAGGGGCCGGCGCCAATGGTGCCGACAGGCGCCATGGGGGAAAAAATAAAAATTTAACAAAAACCCAGTAAACCCCAGCATTAAAAAAAAAAAAAAAATCAGTTTTGACCCCTCAAAATCAGCAATCGTGTACGGACATTTCGCCACCCGGACATTTCGCCACCGGACGTTTCGCCACCTAAGCAAAAATAGGACGTCTCGCCACCAGTTTTGCCACCTCTAAGAAAAGCCACCCATTTGCCTTCAAAAAACTCAAATATGTTATCACTAATACATTCAATGCTAAAACTTTAATTTTGGCTTAGGTGGCGAAACGTCCGATTTTGGCTTGGGTGGCGAAACGTCCTATTTATGCTTAGGTGGCGAAATGTCCGGGTGGCGAAATGTCCTATAGCCTCAGCAATTATTTTAGAATTTTGGTAATAAAATAATACAAAAATTTATTTCAATGTCAATTTTTACAATTTAAAAAATATTCCTTTAAGTGTCTGTACGTCTGGTGTTGTTATCCCTTTGAGGAGCATTGCTTATGGGTGGGTATAAAAAGATGAAGCTCATTAGTGACAAAAATGTACTTTTCGACCGTCACCTCTTACACATTTTCACAAATAAATATGTCAATTTTTGTTAAGCCATCGCAAAAATGAGGCCTTGGCCAGGCCGGTAGGGTAATTTGTCCGGTAGTGCGGCAAAGGTCGGTTCGGTACAGTAATTTGTCTAAGACCGAAACCCCGGCTTTTTTGGGCCAAAAACTGAAACCGAAAACCGGGGGTAGCAAAATCGACCTAACCAAAAACTGGGGGACCAATTTCCTGGTTTCGGTTTGAAAAATGAAAAATAAACCCCTAAGCATGGCACTGATATTTGGGTAAAATTTTAGTGGAAAATTTCACCGAGTATTTTATTTTTTTAAAATTAAGTGTACTTAAGTTGGGACTGTAAATAAGGCTAAAAACCGGTTTCGGTTTTCGGTTAACCGGATTTCGGCCAAAAAACGAAATTGAAAACCGGGGGCAGCAAAACCGACCTAACCGAAAACCGGGGGGGGGGGGGGGGGGGTTTTAACCGATTATTCTCTACCCTAGTTTTAACGACCGAACACGGCCTATTGAGTGCCTACATTTGAGCGCCATTTGCCCCCTTAATTTTCAGCAAAAAATTTTTTTGAATTGATTCTTTAATAAAACTAATAACCCTAGTTAAAATCATTCGTTCATCTTTTTCTCGTAATCAACTAAATCCCTCCCCCCCCCATCCGATCTTTCCCCCAAATTAAAGCCATAAAAATTTTTAGGAAATATTTTTAGGAGATTAATTTTTTTTATTGTCTCATTTTGTCAGGCTCCCTCGACTTCCCGAGCATTGTGCTTCATTTAACAGGCCGTGACTCATTGTCAACTTCTGTTGCCACACCGCCGCCTCTACACGGAATGATTGGCTCCCCTTTTGGTGGCCGAAGACGGTGAAAAAATAATGAAATAAATAAAAATATTGGAATTACTTAAATTATAAATTATATATTTAAATAGAGTTATCCATTTATCCTTATAAATGTTATCTTATTTTCAGGCCCAATTTTTTATTCAAAACTATAACCAATTAGGCGTAATTACCTAATTTGGATTTCGCTCCTTGGAAAGATTATCATAAGGTAATTAGTTGTTATTTTGTCTCTCTCACTATCTCCTCCTCCTCTCTCTCTGTCTCTACTTCTTTCTCTCTCTTTCTCTCTCTCTCTCTTCCTTTTTTGCTATAATAAAACTAATTAGGTTATTACAACTTAGCTTAATTTATTTTAATTTAGCCTTGGAAATATTTTTCATATAGCACTATAATTAATTGTTCTTTTTTCTCTCTCTCTCTTTATCTCTCTCTCTCTCTTTCTGCCTATCTGTCTGTCTGTCTGTCTGTCTCTCTCTCTCTCTCTCTTGCTTAAGTCGTCTCTGTTAAATTTTTAGCAATTTTTTTTTTTTTTGTTACCTATAAATATTTAGTGAATTGCATAATTATATATTAATAATTTTCTTTACAAATTATCTGAATAAGTATTCAATTTTTAATTTTTACCCAAAACCCCCCTATTAAAAACAAATTTATTAACTTTTAGGCCAATTTTTGGCGATTTTTTCGGGTAGCCTCCCCCCCCCCCCTCTCATTTAAGCGATTATCCGTGTCAATCGGATTATCTGTTGTCAGTCGGGGGACGGGGAGGTTAACTCTCTGATATTCTTCTGCTTGCATACAGTTACAAATCTCTCTCTCTCTTTCTGTACACAATGGGCAAAATTTTCCCTATTTTAAAAATAAATTTTTGAAAAATTTAAATGGAAATTTTATTTTTTATTTTTTCCTATGTAAAAATGAATTGCCTTTTTTTGTGCATTCCTCCAACTCAGATTTTAATTAAAAAGCCATTTTTCTCTTATCTCAATTACTTTATTTGCCAGGATGTGGTGAATGCACAAAACATTGGAAAAGCTCCTCAGGGAAATTACTGAGAAATTTTTTCTCTCCAAAAATTGCCCATTATTTCCCGAACCTTTTTTTTTTTTTTGCTTTTTTCACTTTTGCGGAGTTTCGAAGAATTCAAATTTGTAGCATTCAAACACTTTAAATTCTTAAATTTCACATATTTTATTTTAAAATTTTGAAAAAAATTCTTGCAATTAGCCCCTTCCCCCTTTTGGCATTTTTTTGCCCATCGTTTACATTCGATTAAGCACATTGAAAAACGGCCTTAATTTTAATTTTTTATTTTTTTAGATTTAAAATTTTTTAATTAAATTTTAAATTTAATAAATCTTGAAAATGCGAAAAATAAGCCATTGCCAAAAGAATGAAATTTGATATTATCTGAAGTTGGCACAAATGTTAAATTGGATGCGATTTTTCTGCTTTCTTTTTTTCTATATAACTTCTATTTTTTTGGAATTCTGATTTCTTTACTTTTTCAATAATGATAAACATTTAGTTAAACACAAATTTTATACCAATGCTATCCGAGGAACTTAGAATTTTCTAAAAGTAAGACTAAGACTCGTTAAAAACTAAAACTTATTAATTTTTTAAAGTTATTTTATTTAATTTGGTATTCTGTGCTTTTAAGCGAATTTTGCGACCCGTCCGCCTGACTTTTTTTTCTTAATATTTTTTCACAGGAAAATTTAGGTGTTTTGAAAACTACAAATTTTCAACGTATTTCTATGATAAAAACTGCCTAAAAATCGGCATTTTTAGCAAAGGCAAAAAATTAAAATGTTTTAAAACATTAAAATTCTAAAGAAATGTAAAGAAATATTTTTAAAGATTACTTTTAATTTTTAAAATACTTACCGAAATCTTTCAAGAAATTCAAATTTTTCGTTTTTATGGGGGTGCTCTTTTGAAAATTTTACAAAAGTTTTTTCTTAGGAGTGCCTTTTTCTTTTAAGGAAATTTCCCAAAAATTGCAAAATATGCCCTAAAAGGCAAAAATGGCGAAATATGACTTCATTCTCGAAAACGCCCAAAATATGCATTTATATGACTCAAAAACCTTCACCTAATCAAAAAATTTTAACGCTGAAATGCTTATTCTAAAATTACTTTTAAAAAATATTAAAAACCAAAGTGCGGCGCAGATGCGGAGATTTAACAATTTTTATGTACCCCTCTAAAATCCGATTAAAATATTCCAAAAGTCAAAATTGTTATCCCTTTCCTTAACTTTCATCTTATCTCCTCCCTTTGGGAGTTTTTGCCAATGCATTTATCCCCCCCCCCCCCCCCGGTGCCGCCCCATTCACCAAAAAAAGGGACCGAGAAAAGACGACAACGACAACCACAAAACTTATTGTTTATGCAAATGGATTCCTTCTTCTTCTGCCCCGTCCGGGCAATTTTTGTCGTCGGATGCCACTTTTTGTGGCATTTTGTGAGAAGAATGCCATCAATCGGTGGCAGCTTCCCACCTTACCTTAAAGTGGTGGTGGTGGTGGTGGTCGTGTCATGTTCTTTTCCTCGGGAGAACAAATCGGAAAATGGCATTTTATTTGTTACCATTTTTTTTTTTAATTTTGGGAATTATTTTTATGGTTGGATTATGATAATTTCTTAATCGGTATAAATTTGATACTGTATTTCTTTGGATTTTATTTTTATTTGAGTTTTCTTACTTTATGCAATTTTATGACTTTTTGACGATTTTTATGACTTTTTCATGACTTTTTTGCATATTTTACTTAGAAAATTGAAAATTTCACAAGAAAAACGTGGCGAGCCGAAGTGACAAAAGTATCAATGCGGGGTAATCGGAAGAGGGGGGGGGGGGGGGCCGTTTCAGTACAGGAAACTATTTTAATAAATAAATTATTTAATTTTAATTGTTCGCCCGCATTGATACTTTTGTCACTTCGGCGTAGCACCCAAGAAAAATGCCATATAAAATGAAAAATAGACCACTAAGACTGGTTTTTAAAATTTTTTTAAAGTATATCCTCTTAAATCGTGTAATTTATTTCATTTCCTAAACAAAAAAAGGATATCAGAGTTTTTTTTCTCTATAATTTGCCAAATTTTCCTGTCTTTTTTGACATTAGTGACTTTTTTGGCGATTTTTACTACTTTTTGTGCCTTTTTAGTGAATTTTTATGTCTTTCTTAGTCGGTTTTTTTGGATTTTTTATGACTAAAAGTCCGTGTCCCTAGTGATGAGGGACTAGGGCATTTGGGCCCCAAGCCAAAATAGAAAAATAATAAAAGAAAAAAAGTATTAAAATTATATTAACCTTTTTTTGTACTTTTTTTCCTTATTTTTTTTTGTAAATCTTATCTTTTGAGCTTAGGGACCCGTGGTTTATTTTTTCTTTATTTTTGATATTTTTTTGTTTCTTTCAACTTGGGACCGAATCGGATGGGTCGAAACGCCTCCGACTCCTTAGGGACGTCAAATTTTACTCGGATAACATTTAGAAAAAAACGCTAAATTAAATTCATATATTTTTTAATTTTTGTAAATCCCTTTAATTCCTAAAAATAAAAATTATTTATTCATGTGAAAATGAAAATGTCTGTACTATTCATATTTTTGTTTCTTTTCTCATCATTAAATATACATAAGCTAATTTTAAAAACTGTCCTTGTCATTTAAAATCCCATTTTCTCTCAAGGCGAAAATCCGAGTTTTTCTGTTCTTCATTTTGAAATCCAAATGTCCCTACATATTTATGGAATAAAAAATAAATAAAAATAAAATAATTTATAAATTTATATTTTTTTAAATTAATTTGAAGTGACACATCCTTTCCTTTCCGGTAGGGATTATTTTGGTCGGGGCCATTAGTCGGAGACTCGTTTCAGTCCGAGGTAAAAAATGTTTTTATTTAAAAAATTTTCCAGGCAAGAATTTTCACGAAAAAACTGAAAATTTCTCGATGATTGAGAATTTTTAAAAAATTTTAAGTTTTTTTTTTTGAAAAAAAATCTATTAGCTTATTCTTTAAATTAATTGCCTCAAACAAAAAAAAAAAAATCTTGAAGGTAAACAAAAATTTTAAGCTCCGACTAAAACGGTCCGACTACAATGATTCGATTCGTCCTTTTTGAATTGTTTTTTAATAATTGGCATTTTGAATAATCAAAAAAATTTTCACTAATTTATTCAGCTTTATTTTATTTATTTTTCAAATTTATTAGTGCTGTGGACATCTCTGCGCACAAGGCCTGTGCCCTGCTGATGGCACGCATGAAGGAGCAACGGGCGGACGGTGGCATGACGGCATCACAACGCGCTACTGCGGCGCCAACGACACTGTGCGTTTTCAGGGTGATTGGGTTTTGGTGGGGGATAATGGGCAGGCAGGTCTAAAGCTCTGCTGTTTGTTTACTCGAAGTTTCGAAGGCTCGAAACGGCGTTAAGGCATTGATAAAGGGACAATTTCTCATTTTGGGATGTGTGTGAAGAAATATGTCAGCCGATTTGCGCCGACATTTCCGTGGTCGGATTTCCGATTTTCGAAAAAAAATTTTTGGGGCTTTGTCTGCTGTCCCGAATGATCAGACCTTTAGGGGTTTTCTGGTCTCGGTCTCGAGCCTCGGGAAGTTTTCGGTCTCGAGCATTACTAACACATGGGTAGCCAAAGGGCAAAGTATCGCAGTGATCACAAAAAAAAAGCGACAAATTCTGTTGTCGTTGTGGTCCATTGGCATAGTTTGTGCAAACATATAACCAGTCGCTTCGGTTAACCGAACCGAAACCGATAACGGAAACCGAATTTTCTCGGTTTTTCGGTTCGGTTCGGTTTAAAATCGACAACCCTAGTCACAGGTATCACCTAAAAATATTTTCCACTATTTTCTAAGTTTTTTTTTTTTTTTGCCTCTGGTAAAAAGACTTTTATATGGTGAAGAGATGCATAAATTCTTAACTTGTGAGAGAAATTATCAGTTTCTAAAATCTTTTACGGAGCATCTAAACTTTTTCCCATTTTTTTGCTTTGTCACTTTTTTGAGGGTTAAACTTTAAAAATTTTTTTTTGTTACATGAAATTGTTATTTCGGCAAAATGCCATGGCCATCCATCATTTTCATCCTCTTGAAGATTTTCACTCCCACCAATTTTTGTCTCCATTTTCACTTGTGCTGCCCTCTTCCCACCTCACTATTATTATTTGGGATGCCACAAATAAATAAATATGGGCATAAAATCGCAAAAATATGGCCATTAAATATGAATTTTAAATCGCAAAATATGGACATAAATGTGGAAAAATGCCAAAATATGGACTAACAGCCAAAATGGGACCTAAAAATGGCAAAAAATGCAATAAAAACAAAAGGTAATGAAAACAAAAAAAATAAAATCCATGGTAATTTGACTATTTAAGCAAAGGCAAAATTTTTATTCTAAAATTTATATAAAATCTAAAAAATTTGGTGAGAATTTTTTTTTGTTAATTTTGCTAAATTCTTGTCAAAAAATTCAAATTTTTCAATTTTATTGTGTACTTTTTTAAAATTTTTCAAAAGATGATTCTTAGAAGTATGTTTTTCGTTTTTTATTGCATTTTTCTCATGAAATTTTTCAAAAATGTCAAAATATGGACCTAAAATATGGCATAATGCCAAAATATGGACAAAAATTCAGGAAAAAAATATGCATTTCCTTATTTTTCGCATCCCTAATATTATTATGAGCAAAGCATTGGATTTAAATTTTTTTAATCGATTTGACAAAGCGCAATTTACAAAAAAAAAAAAACCCTCGAAAAAAAATTCCAACCTAAAAATTGTCGGTTTAAAAATGTTTTTACACTTTTTTTTTAACTTTAAAATGTCAAGCGCCTAGGTTTTTTTAAAAAAACTCGAATATTTTGTATAACGGTCCGGTTAATCAACCGCCAATATTTGAGTAAGAAAGTCGCTTATTTGTATTTTTTTAACGGGGAGTTTCGGCAAAAACTGCTTAAATATTTTCCAAATTTTTCAAATTTTCCATGTCGCTTCATGTGCAGTGGAGGAAACAGTTGAAAATTACTAATTTTTCCATAAAAAAATTTTTGCTTTAATTTTTTAAAAAATTCAGGCCTCGGAATTCTGTTTCATTTCGATTTTCTGTAAAATTGCAGCCAAGGAATTTCGATTCGATTCCAGGCTTCTGAACATTTTTTTTTGGTTGGTTCCCTCCCATCTCTGTTATTCACAAGAGTCATAAGTTGTTGTTTTTTTGCTCGGTTTTTTCAATTTTTTTGAGTGCCCATTCCATGGAATTTTTGTCCATTAATGGGATTATTGCTTAAAAATCAATTGTCTGCTGTTACGAAAACCTTACAACAACACAATAATAATTAAATTTGTCTTTAAAATTTTTATTAAAATCTTTTTTTCTGCAAAATTTTTTCACTTTTTTCTATGGCAAATAGTTTCCATCCAATTATTTCTTTGGCACTAAACTTTTCAATTTGCATAGTAAATTAAATGGCCGCGGGCGCGAAGCCATCGAAAGAAATTGGTGCATGAATTATTGTTTCACAAGTTTTTTTTCCGCCTCCCCACGAAATGTCGACTCCACGAAATGTCGATTCCACGAAATGTCGACTAAGCTAAAAATCCACTAAATGTCGACTCAGTCAAAATTCCACGAAATGTCGACTCAGTCAAAATTCCACGAAATGTCGACTCGACTTTTTGTCGACTCACCCAAAACTTATGTTCAAAAAGTCATTCCCATTTTTTTCGAACTTAATTAGACATCTATTTTGAACATCGAACCTCGCGGCGATTAAATTATTCGAAAGTATTCGGTTTTTGGCCGAATCGACATTTTATGGAGTCGACATTTCGTGGAGTCGACATTTCGTGGATTTTTGGCTTAGTCGACATTTCGTGGAATCGACATTTCGTGGGTGCGCCTTTTTTTCTCCTTTTTCTTGGCGATCTGACGTAAAATTGGCAAGGTTAAAACAAAATTGGACATAAAGTCGAAAAATAGCGACAAAAGGTCGACAAAAAGTCGACAAAGAATGTGACAATTCAATAAAAAAATTATAGTGAGAGTATTTGGATGGATTTTATATACTTCTTTTGTTCACTTCAAAGAAGGGGGCTCGCTCAAAAATAGCTTTTTACTTATCATTTTTTTGGAAGGGTTTCGTCCATATAAATCCATATTCTGTGCTTTTTTCCATGTTTTGGCATTTTTTTGGAAAATTCTTTAACTAATCAACTTTTGGTTAGTTTTTCAAACAAAAAAAAAGCTTGCATATACTTAAAACGTAAATCTTCAATTTTTTTTTTCTTGAAAAGATTCATTAAATTTTTTCTATTTATTAAAAAGATTAAATTCTAATTAATATTTCCCAATTTTTTTTTTGTAAGGCATAAAAATTAAAATTTAGTAGCGGACTACTATGTCCTTTTTTTGTTGCGTTCGTTTCGACACTTTGTCCGTTTGTGTCAATTTTTGTTCCACCGGCAATTACAATTTATTAATTTAATAATCCATTATTTTTTGCCAATTAAATAACCCAATTTTAGAAAAAAATAAGGCACTTATTGCATTCCCCCGGGGGGGGGTCCATCTCTGAAATTCATCTCCCGTAAAAAATGTGCCCTCCGGGGCGGTCCAACCAACTCCCCCCTCCCCCCCGGCTGACACAATTCCCCATTTTTGCCTCAATTTCATCCGTCCAAGCAATTTTGTGCCATATGGGGTGGTTCTTCCGCCACCACCACCACCACCACGGCTCAATTCATAACCGAGAGACGTTCCCCCAAAATGCCATCCATCGAAGGGTAAAAAAATGGGCTCTGCGAAAGTAAAGGAATTTTTCATTTTTCAGTTTCTTTTGTCAAAAAAGCCAAAAATTTGGCAACCTTTTTTTGTTAAATAATTAAAATGGAAACCGTCCAACTCGGTTCAGTTGCAAGATGACTTATTCCAGTGCTTCGATCTCAAAATTAAATCCGCAAAACCATAAGCAAAAGCCTAGGTTTTTTGAAATTTCCAAAAACCAAAATTTGTTATTTTTTCCGAGTCCGGTGAGCTCTGTTTTAGTGTGATGATGAATGGCATTTTTGTATCAATTTTCCCAAGAATTCCACTAAATTTATACCCTATCCCACCCCCATGCCCCTTACATTCTTTGAATTTTCCAAAAATCAAAATTTACGCATTTTCTGCCGCCTCATAATTTGGCCATGGCCTATTTGGACCGACATAATTGGCACAATGACGACGAAGGCGAAGCCGGTGCCAATAATCAGCAGATCCACAAAAATGCCAACGGGGATTTGATGCTGCTGCCGGCGCCGATGACGTGCACAAATTCGCCGTTGCCGGGAGAGGCACTGCGCGAATTTGCCATCACAATTATGTTACCAACAGTGGGCGGGTAATAAAAATAATTAAATATGTATTAGGGATGCCGCCGATTTCTGATTTCAAAAATGGGAAAAACGGAATCCGATGCCCAACAATTTTCGGAAATCGGAATTTCGATGGCAAAATTTTTTTTGGAAATTGGAAAATCACAATCCCGGTCCAAGAAACATCGGAAATCGACGGTATCCTTATATGTATCCGGAGTCCGGACCGTTTTTGGACTATAATACGCTTTAGGGTATTTAATTAGTTTTATACATTAATTCATTACCAGGATATTGGGGATAACGGCATTCATGGGACTGAATCTTTTGGGACCCTCTGACATTGGGAATACCTCCCTTCATCAACTGAATCTTTGGGGATCCTTCATTCAAAGACATGGCATTGGGATACGACATTCAGGGACCCGACATTCTTGGTGATCCTGCCCAGTTCAGGGACCTGACAATGGGGATACCGACATTTGGACTGAATACTTGGGGATCCGGCATTCATGGATCCAAAACAGGGACACCAACTTTTAAGGACCCAATATTGGGCGATTTGACATTTAGGGAAATAATGGGGCCTATTTAAAGACTCGACACTTTGGGAGTTGGCTTAAGAGAAATTAAAATTCCAGATTCTCAAAAATAGCGAGTTTCTAAATGTTAAATCCTCAATCGAAGCTCCACTTAAATTTGTTTAATTAGTTTTTTTTCCAAATTGTTTTCATTTTTTATTTAAATAAAATAAATTCTTTTAGTAAATTTTGAACCATTTTTTTTTTGTCTGTTTTCCATTTGTCTTCACAGCTTTTAAACTGTCAATTTCAATAAACAAAAAGGACTTTGCTAATTTGGCACCACACTTTTTGGAATTTTGCCGCATTTGCCAAAATATTTTCGTCCTTGAAAAGTCTACTAAACTAAAACTATCCCAAAAATTTTCGAAAATTCTAAAAAAATAAATATTTCCAAAAGAAAAAATGTTCCGCGCTATTTTGGAGCCCGCATCGGATTTTATGAGCTCTTACAATCAGCCTGGTCGACTTCAGCTTGCATATTATTCCTATTTGTGGCGACGCCGTGATAGGTTCGAACAAAATTTAAATTGTTAAAAAAATATATTTAAAATTTGGAATAATTTACTCGCACTTTGATTCAAAGTACGTGCTTGAATTTTGGCTTTCATGCTTTGAATATTTGAAGCGTACTTTTTTATTGCAATGATATCGGCAACATTGCGACAAATTTCGTCGAAACAAAATTTTCGTTAATCTTTAACGGGGTCGCAAATGGCGGACGCAAGTGACGGAGCTCAAATGTCGGGGGCGCAAGTGTCGGAGCACCCCCCCTCCCGGGACTGGATCGGTTTCTGTCAGGCGCTTTCTGGGATCTTTGTTAGATCTGGATTGCGAGTCCTGAAAATCCAGGATTTTTAATCCGGAAAGCCTTTGCTGGTCCATTCCCGAACCCTGCTCCTTATCTAGGTATTGTTGAAAAAGGCACGGGACAAGGTTACACCGGATTTAAACAACACAATTCCTGATCATGATATTTGATTTTTTAGCAACTAATTAAGCCAAATACTTTTTCCTTTTTTTGTTTTTCTATTATTTTACCACCTTTTTAAATAATCTTATTTACTTTATATATTATTTAATTAATTTAATTAAAAGCTATTCCCTAAACAGAAAATCTCGGCCCAATAAAGTCTCGACTGAATTTTGAAGAAAATTTGAGTATTTTAGTGAATTTCATTGGGATTTCTCGAGACAACATTTTGTCGGTTACAGTTTAACTTTTTATTATCTTTATAGCGCTATATACCTTTTAGTTTTTCGGCTACATCGCCAAAATGTTTTTTTATTTTTATATGTTTTTTGTTCCCTTTTATTACACCCATTTCATTCACTCTTTCTGCTTTTTTATTTTTGAATTTTGTGCCAAGTTGCTGCCACCACCCCCCCCCCCGGCGCCCCCTATCGATTTAGCTCATTCGCCCCACACATTTTTGTGTGCCGCATTTGCCTCATCTGTCCGTCTGTCGTGACCATCCATGCCGCCCCGCCCGCCTTCGCCCTCCTCCCCCAAGGGGCTAATGCGTGTAAGCACTCACTCTCCCGCCCCCTCCCCCCAGCGCTCTCCTGTCCTGCCGCCCCCTCACCCTTTCCCCCTTCCGTCGGCACCCCCCTCGGGGGAATTGTGACGAAAAGCGAGCCCCCCTTAAGGGGGAGGGGTTGGGGGGGGGGAGGTACATTTAGGTTCCGCCATTTAGGCCCTAAATCTTTTAGGTGTCATTTTCTTAATAGGATTAATCAAGGCGGCTTATAAATCTGGTACATTTCGAAAGAATTAAATTATGTATATATTTATTCATCTTATCATAAATTTTGCCTCTTATACCTTCTTTTTTAAAGAAAGCCGAAAACCGGAAATGGTTTTTATCCCTGTCGTTCTTGTCTCGACGTTATTGTCCCCTCTGTACCAAGACCTAGACTAGGTTCCCAGTTTTCTTTCGGCATTCGGAATACCCGGTTTTTTTAGGGGGTTCTCGGTTTTCTTGGGGGTTTCCGGTTTTCTTAGGGGGTTCTCGGTTTTCTTAGGGGGTTTTCGGTTTTCTTGGGAGTTCCAGCTTTTTTTTGGGGGTTTCTGGTTTTCTTAGGGGGTTGTGGGTTTTCTTAGGGGGTTCTCGGTTTTCTTGGGGGTTCCAGGTTATCTTCGGGGATTCCCGAATTTTCTTCAAGATTCCCCATTCATTTTCTTGACTTTCTCGGTCTCAATTCTCCCGCTATTACCTTGACCCTGACAGTTTGGGTCCCCAGGGTTTTTTCCTAAAATTCTTGGTACCCGCTAATTCTAATTCTCAAAGAGTGTGGGGCCCAAACGGCGGCGCCTAAATGTCTTGTGGTGCCGTGCCGGCGGCAGTGGGGAGGGTTCACTGATGGGGAAGGGGGAGGGGGAAGGGAATGAATGGGTGCACCACAGCAGCGCAATAAGTGGGGAAGTAGCGAAGAGGAGGGATGTTCCCACGAAGCCTTGTGCCGCCCCGCGGGGCGAGTCACAAACAATATTAATTACTCTTATCGCCCGCCCCCTGAAATTTTTGGCATTATGTGTATTTTTTGAAAATGGCGTAATGCCTAAAATGAAATTTTTGTTTGTTTTTTTTAAAACAAGTTTTTGCCGCTGCATTCCTTTTGAATTTATTTTAGATTACTATTTTTCTAGTGTATTATTACTTTTTTCATTTTTTGTATGTTTTATTTTCTAGCTTTAATTAAAAAAAAAAAAATTGGACTCGGTCGCTTGAGCGCCGGCTGTTTTTTATCTTTTTTGAAAACCGACCCTAGTTTTTTGAACTTGTCTTGGTGAAATTTGAAGACTGCTAACACTCCGAGCATTCAACCATCGGCAGGCACTCAATCGACCCCGCCTAATTATTTAACTTATTTTTTTTCTTTTTCTATGATTTTTTTATCTTTTTTTGTATTTTTTATAATTCATTTTTTTCTCTCTGTCTCATCTTTCCATGCACTCTTTCTCCATCGCTCTCTTTCTCTGACTCTCTCTCTATTTCTCGATCTATCTGCTGTTCTGTGTTTCTTGTCTTTTCTGCAGTCCTTTCCCAACTTAGCCCACTAAAGTTGAAAATGCCCCCTCTTCAGAGAGGGGGGGGGGGGGTCTGTTCTTTTTGGCCGCAGCGGGCACATTTTTCTGTTTCCGGCTGTTTTCGCCGACAAAAAGGCATTTATTGCGGTGTTGTGCCCCGTGCCCTTCCCATTGTTAAAATCTCCTTTCAATAAAATGCCAAAAAACAAAAAATTTGGCGAAAATTTAACAATATTCTCTTATGTTTTTTTGCGTAGCAATTTTTCTGGGCTCATGTTATTACAGGAGGAACTGGGGTTTAAAGTTTTTATAAAAAACCAACCCAATTTACTTTAATCATTCACTGGTCCTATATTTTGCTGTAATATAAAATTGGGTGACATTTGTTCACCCAAAAATAGACACAAAAAATTTTTCATTGTGAATTTCCCATCAAATTTTGGCCAAGTATTTGTACCCCCTCACCGGTCGGAACTGCTTCTGCGAATGGTGTTGGCATGCGTAATGCGCGTTCCAATTCGCTAGCGGCCGGCGTGCGTTACAGCCCATTATCATTGGGGAGCCATCAGAACAGTCAAAACAATTATAATTACAATAATTATTATCATCCGTCGAGTGGCAAGCGAACTTCCGCAAGCAAAATGCACATCGGCATTGACCAAATCGCCAGGTGTTTGGCGCAGGGATTGCGCGCCAAAAAATGAAAATTTTAAACCGTTAAAGAAAGGACAAAGGTTTCCCTAAAACAATTTTTGGAATAAGCGGAAAAGGAGTGGTCAGTGATTACTCTGCTCGTGAAATAGGCGTGATCATCACTCGCGAATAATCTCGAGAAAAGACTTGATCAGCCTCAAGCTAGAATAGACTGATGAGTCTCGAGTACATAGGCCTGGTTAGTTTTCCTGTTGAGAATCGACGTGATCAATCTCTAGAACAAAGTTGATCAGTCTCGAGCATAGATGCGATCTGTCTCGAGCCAGAGTAGACTGATCGAGTAAAACCTGATCAGTTTCGAGCGAGAATAGAAGGATAAGTCCTTTGAATCGACGTGATAATCTCAAGAGAAAAAGGGGGATCAATCTCGAGAATAACAAATGTTTCATTTTCGGGAATAAATAAGAAAAAATAGAGGAAATTGTAGAGGACTCAAATAATTTTTTGTTTTTTCATCATAGGCTAGCAGCAGAAGAAGCACGAAAAGAACAGCAAAGACAAGCCCAGGAAGGGCTAATCGGGCGAAAAACGACCCTCGGCGGGGCTATCAAGGAAAAGGTGAAGAGAAGAAGAAAAAAAGAGAGAAGGGCTGGGAGCATGAATTCAACGGCTTCCCAAAAAAAAATTAAAGAAACCTAATTTGGTAAGCAAAAAATTTCAAAAATTTGATTCCGAACTCCCAAAAAGGTCAGAAACCCAATGGCAAAAATCACGGGCCGCGAGGTTCGGCCAGGGTTTTTTGAAATCAAAAAAAACAGTGAAAATTATTGAAAACCCAAGAAACTTTCTCGGAAAAAAATGTTTATTAGGAATTCCAGGACCTTTAATCAGATAAAGATTAAAAAAAGATTGTTCAGTCCAAACCCCATAACTTAAACAGGGAATGAAATTGAAAGTTGACTTATGGATCACTTTCGAATTTTTCGAATTCGTCTAACAAAATGATGATATTTAAAAATAAAAGATTCTTTATAATAAATATATATTTTTGTTTTTTTTACAGGGCCCTTCTTCCTTATTCATATTCAGTGAGGACAACGTGATCAGGAAAAATGCGTAATTTTATTGCATTTTTAACTTTTTGAATTAAATAAATTAAAAATAATTTTAGCCGTGCCATTATCGAATGGGGACCATTTGAATTTTTCATTTTGATCACAATCATTTTGAATTGTGTGGTGCTTGCCATGGAACAGCATTTGCCAAGGTGGGCAATAAAATATAAATTTTTTTTTTAATAAATGCATTTTCAAATTTAGGAACGACAAAAAGCCTTTGTCAGAAAAATTGGTAAAAAATTAAAAAAAATAAATTATTTCTTCATTAAAATGTTGAAACATTCATTGGTTTTCTATTGCAATTTTGACCATCTAAATAAATTAACATTACCATTAATTTATAGGAGCATTTAAAAGACGAAATAATAAAAAAACAAAAGAAGTAAAAGACACTTAAAAGTAATAAAACTTTTATTGTGAAAATAATTTTTTAAGAATTGAGAAAACTTTTCATTTAATGAAATTTTTTAATTAATTTTTTGCGAAAATTTTGAAATTGAATTTAACGAGAATGATGACACATAAATTAAAAATCATTTTGAGAAACTTTTTAATTAATGAATTTTTTAAATTAATTTTTTGGTTACAATTTTGAAACTAAGTTTTTTTTTAATTTTGCTTTGAAATTTGAAGAATTTAGGAAAAAAAAATTCTTTTTAATTTGTTGAAAATTTTCTAAACTGTTTTTTACGGGTTTTTCTATTTTTTTTTTTAGTTTTTTCGGTCAATAAATTTTTAAAGTTTTTAAAATTGCTTTAACATGTTCAAACATTTGCAGGAAAAGACAGAACCCATTTTTATGGCCATATTTTGTATTGAATGCATTTTAAAAATCATCGCCTTCGGTTTCATTCTTCACAAAGGTGGGTGCCTAACAGGAACTTGACGGAATTCCGATTTGCAGATTTTTTTTTTGTCTGGGTTGGGGGTTAGATTTTCGAATTATGAAATTCTCGAAAAAAAGAAGAGACATAATTCTGGACCTGAATCCGGGGTTATCAGCCTCGGGATTTTTCCTAAAAATCCCTCCATTCTTTAACCTTTCATTGCACAAAAAATTTTCCGCTAAAATTGAAAAGTTATTTTATTTTTATTTTTCAGGTTCTTATTTACGCTCTGGATGGAATATAATGGACTTTATTGTTGTTGTAACTGGGTAATTGAAGTGATACCAATATAAAATATTTGTTATTTTAGAATTTTATCAATTTTTTAGAAGAGAATTTATTATTTGCCTAGCAAATTTTCTTGGAAAATTCTAATTTTTTTTTTCTTTCAACTGTGATTAATTTTATATAATTAAAAAACCCATATAATCTTTAAAGGTATTAAAGTTTTGACCAAATTTGGAAGATTTCAATTGAATGAGCCATCTCTTTAAAAAAAATTTTTTAAATGTTTCTGCCAATATAAATGGAATTAAAGTTAAATTAAATTAAAAAGTTAAAATTAAGAAATAATTACAACACTGAACAATGATTAATTATGTAATTAAGTTCTTTGCACTTTTCAATACTTTTAAGTGTTATTTCCTTAATTACATTAAAACCTAATAAAAACAAAAATAATTTCAGTTGTATTTTTTCAGTGTCATTTCCATGCTCCCATTTTCGCCCTCTGGCCAAGAAGGGGTCGACTTGCGCACACTGCGCGCGGTGCGCGTGCTGCGACCGCTGAAGTTGGTCAGCGGAATTCCAAGTGCGTTTTTTTGGTGCTTTAGTCAAAAACCATCAAAATGAAAATTTTGACAAACAATTATTCATAACTTTGCTCTAAAGCTACCAAATTTTTATTTCATCATATCCTTTGATAGTCCTAAGTTTTCTTTATTAGCCTGCAAAATTTCAGAAAATCCTTTAGTTAAAAAGAACTTACGACGAAAAATATTTGAAAATCCTTGGTTTTTGAGTTCTTTTTGTCATAACTTTAAATTTTTGTCGCGTTCATTGAGCGCTGACAATCGAGTGCCAGAACCCCTTTAAAATGTCACCACTTATAGGCCCTTCGAAGGGTAGAAAAAATGATAGAATCTTATTTTAAAAAAATATAGCGTTTTAAATGGCTTTGGCGCTATATCAACCTCTTCTACCTGATATAATTCCTGGAGAGTGAACTTTAAAACGATAAATTATATAAATTTGAGAGACTCCGATTTTTTAATAATCCATAAGCCAGCAGAGGAGGCTATGGATTTTTTTAAAACTGGCCGGGAGGGATTTTCGTTAGATTTAAGCCATTTTTTCACAATTGGGTTTTCGTTGGATTTATAAGTTTTTTTTTGCTATTTTGACAAAGATCCTGGTTCGGTGCAAGTAGTTTTTTTTATAAAAAAAAGGCCTGCGATCGGGGTTCTTTCAGAAATTTTCTCAGGATCCCTCCTTGTCAATTCTGGCTCGGAAAAATTGCTTTAAATATAATATAATATATATATAATTATTATTATTATTTTAAATAAATTTCCAGGTCTCCAAGTTGTGCTGAAATCAATTCTGTGTGCGATGGCACCGCTGCTCCAAATTGGCTTGTTGGTGCTGTTTGCCATCGTGATTTTTGCCATCATTGGACTGGTCTGTTATTATTAAAAAAATTATTAAAAATAAATTAAATAAATTCAAATTTCCGTTAAATTATTTAGTTTAACGAGCATATTTTTTTTTTGTAAATAAATATCTTTTTGCAAAAAGAGCCTATAACTTATATGAATTAAATATAAATTTGCATAAATTTAATAACTTTTTTAAATTAGAAATATTTTTATTTTATTGACTGCTTAAGCCATAAATTAATTTTTACAGGAATTCTATTCTGGCATTTTCCATGCCGCCTGTTACAACCCGTTTGGCGAAATTGTTAATTTATCGGAAAAGCCATTTCCTTGGTAATTTCAACTTGTTAGAACCGGGAACTTGAAAATTCCGATCAGGATTTGGGATTGGCAACGGACGGAATTTCCCGACAAAAAAAAAAAAACCTGTGTTCCCTGACCCCGGATTCTGGTGCCTTTTTAAAAGGGTCCGAAAAATACCCGGACTTCCGACATGGTTCGGTCCTATTTCTTTAAAAATGGCAATGATTTTTTTCTAATTTTTCCTAACTTTTAGCTCGAATAAAACAGCTTCAACTGGTGCCTACAATTGTGACGTGGTAAGAGCAATAAAATTCACTCAGTTTTTTGTGGTTTCTGGCATCTTGGTGTTTTATCATTTTTTGTTTTTAGCCTGGTGCAATTTGCTTAGCCCATTGGATTGGACCAAACTATGGCATAACCTCATTTGACAATATTGCATTTGCCATGATCACCGTGTTCCAATGCATTACCATGGAGGGTTGGACAACAATCATGTATTATGTGGGTTTTACATCCATTTATTCAAGCATTAATTATATATAACTTTTAAAAAATGATCCTTAAAAAACCCCAAAATATGGTACGGACAAAAACAGAATACTGGCTAAACAAGGAGCAAAACAAGGACTAAAAATTGCCAAATTATGACCTAAAAAAAACGAAAAAAACCTATTTAAAATCATAATTAACAAAAAAAAAATAGATATTGAATCCATGACAAATTAGCTATTTTAAGCAAGGGCAAAGTTTTAAATTGTATTAAAAATTGAAAAAATTTATTAAGAAATTTAAATTTTCCATTTTATGGGCTACTTTTTTTAAAATTTTACAAAAAATTGATGCTTAAGATGCTTTTTTCGTTTTTATTCCGTTTTTCTTAAGAAGATTTCACAAAAATTGCCAAACTAAAAATGCAAACATGGGCGAAATAGGGATTTTATTCTCGAAACCCTCCAAAATATGCATTTATTTGCTCCCAAAAAAAAAAATTTAAGGCAGAAATGCTATTTTTGAGCGCCTTTTTTCATAGTGTAGTAGGTGCAGAAAAAACATAAATCCAAACAACTCCG
Organism: Heterodera filipjevi; assembly: GCA_039877585.1. Classification (NCBI taxonomy): domain Eukaryota; kingdom Metazoa; phylum Nematoda; class Chromadorea; order Rhabditida; family Heteroderidae; genus Heterodera; species Heterodera filipjevi. The sequence goes on from JBDPZO010000002.1 coordinate 28,686,413, forward strand.
GACCCACATCAGCAGACATGTGCATCAGGGATGGACGAAACTCACAAAAAAATATTTTCGGGTACGAAAACGAAACGAAAAAAATTTGACGGAAGAAAACTAAACACGAAAACGAAAAAATAAATTTAAAAAAACGAAAACGAAACGGAATTTCGTCCATCCCTGATGTGCATGGGGTCGGCCAGCGCGAATTTTAATTATTTTATTAAATAAATTAATTTAATTTTCAATTTGTTCAGACTAACGACTCATTGGGCAGCACTTACAATTGGGCATATTTTATCCCTCTGATTGTGCTTGGCTCATTTTTCATGTTGAATTTGGTGCTCGGTGTACTTTCGGGTGAATTTGCTAAAGAAAGGCAATTTTTGGGGAAAATTAATAATTATTATTATTAAAATTTATTTTATTTATTTAATATGATTTTTTTTTTTTTGTAAATTTTACGCTTTTTTCAGAGAGCGCGTGGAAAATCGGCGAGAATTTTTGAAATTGCGCCGAATGCAGCAAATTAATCGGGAATTGGAGGGGTACATTGAATGGATTTTTGCGGCGGAAGATGTCATTCTGAATGAGGAACGGTTGGAAAAATTAAAAAAAAATGTTTTTTTTAAAATATATTTTCCAATTTTGTAAAGAACAACTGACGAAGAACGCGTGACAATTATGGAGGGTAATAAAAAGCAACTATTTTTCAATATAAATAATAAAGACTGGCAAAATTTCTACCCCCCCCCCCTGGAATAAAAAAAACTGTAAATCTTAGCATTTTTAAGGAAGAAAATTTCAAAGAAAATTTCCAAATAATAAAATTTATTTTAAAAATTATAAAATTCAAAATAAATTTAAGTTGTTGAAGAAAAACAGAATATTTTTGAATATTTGATGTCAATTAATGTAATTCGTTAATTACTAAATTAAATTAGATTATGTCTTATTTAGTGTTATTAATTCATTAATTAAATTGTATTAAAATATGTCCTAATTAGTGTTAATTAATTAAGCGCGCCGTCGTGCAAATAAAATGATACAAAAGGACGGGGTCAAGCAACATTCCATTGAAACTGAGGAGGAGGAAGAGGACGAAGAAGGGCTTGAGGAAGACGATGATCAAGCTGCTGAGAATATGTAAAACATATTAAATAATATTTTTTTTTATAAAATTATTAAATAATTTCCCATTTTTCATCGCTTTCATTTTTTAGGTATCTCAATTCAAGTGGCCTTCCAGTCCATAGGAATTCAGCAGAGGCGGGGTAAAAAATTTTTTGTGGGAGAGGGGGGGGGGGGGGTGGGTCAATTAAATGTGTCGACATGTTAGCAACCCTTAAAATGTCTTCAAAAATTTTTCTTTTAATTTAACTTTTTTTAAGGGGGTTAGCTTTTTCAAAAAAAAAAATATTTTTAAACAACCGATATTTTTCCCTAGAAAACGCAATTCGTTTTTCACCCGTCGCGCTGTGTCCTCATATTGGCATCGCAAAATGCGTAGGCTTCGCGTTTGCCTTCGCCATGTTGTCAAGTCGCAGGCATAAAATTATCAAAAAAAAAAGAGAAATTATTAAATTAAATTTAAATGAATAAAATTTTAATTTACAAGAAATTTTTATAATTAATTAAATTTAAAAATTTGAAATTTGAAAAAATAAATAGAAATGAAATTATTAATTTAACCTTTAAAAAATATTAAATTTGAAAGTAGATAATTAAATTGAAATGATAAATAATTAATCAAAGAAAGTTTTTTTTTTCTGGTTTTTTACTGACCTCTTTTTAAGATTTTTTATTGGAGTGTGATCACATTGGTGTTTCTGAACACTGTTTGTGTGGCCAGTGAACATCATGGACAGGTGAAAAGTCTTAAAAATTGTGAAAACCGAAAAAATATTTCTTTTTTTAGCCCGAATGGTTCACAGAATTCCTAAGTAAAACCTTATATTACGATATTACAGTATCATTTCTTGCTAATTTTTTAAAAATTCCTTTTTAGAATATGCCGAGTTCACTTTTCTTGCCATTTTCATCAGTGAAATGCTCATCAAAATTTTTGCCATGGGCTACCGTACATATTTTACATCCAAGTATTACTGTATTTTAGGTTTTTGAAATATTAAAAGTTTTTCAGGTTTAATCGATTCGATTGTATTGTCATTGTTGGAAGTGCCATTGAAGTTGTTTATTCCGAACTCAAAGGCGGATCGTTTGGGTGAAAATATTATTTTTTTTTTGAGATTTTTTACGAATTTTTTTTTTCAGAATTTCTGTTCTCCGTGCCCTTAGACTTTTACGAATTTTCAAGCTCACTTCTTACTGGTTAAGGTGAGTTGTTCTCACAATCAGCAGCTATTATTATTCAATAATAATTCACTGTAATTATACCATATTTTTGGAATTCAAAAATTGGATGTTCAAATTTTATTTTTAATAATTTTTTTTTTTCAAAAAATAGAATTTATTTTTTATTATTTATTTTATTTATAAATTATTAAAATATATAATCAAATAAATAAAGTTTGCGCAATTTGGTCCGTTCTCTGCTCCATTCAATGCGTTCCATCATTTCACTGCTGTTTCTGTTGTTTTTGTTCATTGTCATTTTTGCACTGCTCGGCATGCAATTGTTTGGTGGAAAATTCAATTTTCAAGTAAAAGTTCATAAAAATAAAGAAAAGAATAAAATTTTTATTTTTAATACACCTCCAATAAAACCTTCAGTAGAGGACAAAATGTCACGGAATAAATTGCTAAAATCATCCTTAAATTTTTTCAGATGTATTAAGAACATTTTTTAAATAAAAGTTCTAGAAAAAACTTTTAATTTTGAATAAAAACAAATTTTTTTTTTAATTTCCTAAAAATTTCAAGGTTTTTGGCACTTTTTTCGGCAACTTTTGGTAGCAAAATTTTGGAGTTCTTATTAAAATCGTGAGCCTTCGGGTCCAGTTTCGATTAAATACAAAAAAAATTTAAGTTAAAAATTCTTTTTCAGAATATGCACCCATACACGCACTTTGACACATTTCCAATCGCTCTGATTACCGTATTCCAAGTAAATATTTATTTACAATATTTTATAGCGCGTTTTTTTAAATTTTTTTTTTCAAAATTGATTTTGATTGACATCCCATTGTTTGGCATAAATCAGGGAAGGGATCGGTCGAGCTCTATTTCAGAGGACCGAAAAGGTGATTCAAAGGATATAAGTGGTAGAATTTGTGAATTCAAAGGATACAGCAAATATTTTTAATAAGTTTTTTAATTTATTTTTGTGCTGATTTTTTTGATAAATTTATTCAAATAGTTAGAAATTTCACCAAAATTAATTCTTTTCGACAATTTTCTTGCTTCCGGTAAGCACTTTCTACAACTCGACACATATGATTCCGAAATTAACTTTCAAAACTTAGGATATTTTAATGAAAAATAATGATTTAAAAAATTTTGAAATCCTGTAGGGCCCGGCGGTGCCAATAGGCGACGCTGGGGAAAATTTTGAGAATTTCGGGGTGATTTGTTAACATGACTATAAAATGTTCAATTTTGAAGAATTTTTTGCAAAAAATGAGAATTCTTTTAGACACAAAGCCAAAAAACTTAAATTTCACAAGAAATTAACATTTTTTTACTTTTTGGGCAAAAAGCCCATTTCAAAGGACATCTTTGAAATTTTTTCAGAGGATGAAAGCTGAATTTGTGGAAAAAAATTTTGCTGTTTTCGTTTGGCTCCGTCCAGCGCGGCTTCCTCTTCCCCACTCTCCGAAAACCCGGAAATGCCGGTTTTCTTGGCAATTACATCATTATCCAACCCGGTTCCCCATAAAAAAAACTTCTCCAGGAAGAGTCGGTTTTTGGACAAAAATTGTATCATCACTATTTCCTAATCCCATCCCATCTCCTCCTAAAAGCCGAAGGGAATGCCAATTTTAGTATAGAGATAAAGTTCCACGCATATTACTGGCATTGTATGAGCAATGCATTAATTTACCATGGTAAAATTTTAAATAAAGATTTTGACCGGTGAAGACTGGAACGAGGTGATGTACTTGGCCATCGAGTCCCAAGGCGGTGTGTACGGTGGCGGTATGGCCTACTGTGTGTACTTTATTGTGCTCGTGCTGTTCGGCAATTGTAACATTTTGATACATTAAAAAAAAAAAATTATTCTGAAAAGTTCGCCGCCCTCCCCACTCAAAAACTAAAAAAAATTCCCAAACTTTTTAAAAAATTATCTAATTGCTTTTACCAAAAAATTTAGAGCGAATTTTTGGGGGAACGATGTGATAGAGGATGTGGGAAAAGGACAATTTGATAATGAACTCGAGACCGGAAAAGGACCGGATCCTGTTCGGGTTTTTCCGGGATCCTAATCCGGGTATTTTGACACCCTGATCAGTAAACTCGTAAAAACTTTTAACCCGAAAGTCCTGACCACTGAGCAAATTCCGCCCTGAGATTTTCAAAATCTCGGTCTCTAATACTAACTAACAGCTCAATTTTAAAACTAAATTATGGTTTTTTAATTTTTTAAATGAAAAAAGAATATTATTTTTAACTTTGTAAATGGATTAAGACACTTTGCTCAACGTATTCTTGGCCATTGCGGTGGACAATTTGGCCAATGCCCAAGAATTGACTGCTGCTGATGAGGTGTCACACATTTGTTCATACATATACATAAATATACATAACAATTTGGCATTATTAATTTAATTTTATTATATATATTATTGAAAATATTAAATTTGTTTATTTTAGGCCGATGAAAAAGCGAATGGAATGTTTGAGGACGAATCAGAAACATTGGGTAATTGAGAGCAATGAATAAATAAATATTCATAAATGTGAAGTTATGCCCCGATAGCGCGGCATTTTTTGCACCTCACTCCATTCTGCTGAAGACTAGACAACTGAGGCCCAAAAATTTCCTGTTAGGCCTAAGGCCAAAGCTTCATCTGATTAAGGCCTAGGCTTATCCCCTTACCAATTGTTAGTCCGATTGTCAGAATTCGAACGGTGCCAAATTTTTTTCAATTTGCTCAGCTTTAATAAAACAATTAAAATTATTTTTTGTACAAAATAAAAAAAAAAAAACTCAGATTATGATGAGCACGATTTGGAGGCAGGCCCTGAAGAATTTACGAGAGAAGTGGAAGGTAAACAAAAACTCAACAAAAAAAAAAATCAAAAATATTTCAAATTAAAAAATATTTCTTAATAATTTTCTTGGTTTTGTTTTCTCCCAGAGGAAGAGTGTGACGAGGAGGAGAGCCCATTTGGTGGCCCAAAGCCAATTGTGCCGTACTCGTCCATGTTCATTTTGGCACCAACAAACCCATTCCGTTGTTTGGTGCACAGTGTGGTGGCCACAAAATATTTTGAAATGGTGATTTAAAAAAAAGAGTGGGAATTCTGAGATTTATTGGCTCATGAAAAGAAAACCCATTTAACCCCATAAATTTTTGAAAAATCCCAGATCAGGGGAACCGCCCAGTTCGGCGTGGACCCTTTCGGCGCGACTGGCCATAACTTTTTTCATTCTCGTCCAAATTAAACAAATTAGGTGTTATTCGAAAGCACTTGACGAGACTTATCAACATGCTAAATTTCAAAATTTTGAAAATATACAAAAAAGTTATGGCCAAAAAACCTAAAAAAAAAATGGAATTTTTCTGGATAATTCGGCGCAACAGGTCGTAACTTTTTTATACATGGATGGATTTTTTGGCAAGATTAATGCAGCACATATAGAGCTTTCTGATGATACCCATTATATTCTAATCCACAGACTTAGAAAAAAGTTATGCCTTCTCAAACTTGGCCACGCCGAAACGTCTCACACCGAACTGACCCGGACCCCAGATCAGGGCTCAGTTTTTCATTAAACAATATTGGTATGATCCGATAGATGATATATTGTTTATTACTAACAGAGACAATCAGGTGCTAATATAGAGACAATCAAGAGCTATGTATCGGACGATACCAAAATTATTTAAGTTAAAGGCTATTTTTAAGAAATTTTATAAAGAAAAAAAAATTTTTATTTTTATTTTCTGCTATTTATTTGGTTTTTGACCAAGCTTATTTTATTTCGACAATGTATAGGTAGATGAATAGATGATACCAAGTCTTTGTAGTTTGCTCACTTTTCGAAGATTTCTTCAAATCGGGGGTTTCAAGAAAAAAATCCCAAAATTTTTGAGGTTGTCATGGCCGTCATCTGTGCCTCGTCCATTTCGTTAGCTGCCGAGGACCCGGTCGATGATGACAATCCACGCAACAAAATTCTGCAATACTTTGACTACTGCTTCACTGGCGTATTCGCATGTGAAATGTTGCTCAAGGCATGGGCAAATTTAAAGCAAAATTAATTATTATTATTTAAAAAATAACAAATATTAAATTATAAATATTTTGTTATAATAATTATGATGGGAGTTTTTTCGTAATTAATATTTTTTCTAGCTAGAAAATACACATAAATTAGTATGAAAGAAAGTGGGCATCACAAAGAAAATTAAAAAATAAAACAATTCATTTAATATAAAAGAAATAAGGAAAAAAATATATTCATTCTTTCCAATAAAAATATAAAGTTTATAAGTGGTAAAAAATTCTTAAACAAAGTTATGACCAATTTTTGTCTGAAAATCTGGAAAATAGCGGAGTTTACGAAAAAGAAATCGAACCTGATTAATGTCGACGATTCTTTTACATATATAATATTTAAAATTTAAATTGATAAATAAAAGTTTTTAAACCAACAAAATTTTTTTTCATTATGCCACACATTCAGCTGATTGACCAGGGCGTCATTTTGCATCGAGGCTCATACTGTCGCGATTTTTGGAACGTTTTGGACGGTGTTGTGGTCGTGTGCGCACTTGTTGGCTTTGCATTTTCGTAAATATATAATTTAAATAATTTAATATTTATTTTTATTTTTATTTTTGTAATTAGTATTTTTTTATATAAAATTAACAAAATTCAGTGGCACCGCGGGGGCGGCCGGCAAAAATTTGAGCACAATCAAATCGCTGAGAGTGCTGCGAGTGCTTCGTCCATTGAAAACCATCAAACGCATTCCGAAGCTAAAGGTGGGTGGAGGAGGAGGGGGCCTTTCACAGTCAGGCCCCCTGTGGTGGGAATTTTTGTAAATTTCGCCATTTTACAAATTTACCTTAGAAAAACTCACGTCATAATTTTTCTTAAAGAAAGAACGAAATTAAAAATTTCCCTACTAGCTACGTGCTTAGAAATTTTCTTATTTTTTGCATTTAGTTTTCGGTTAGACTATTCACCTTAAATTAGGGTAAAAAGCAAAAAGGTTATTTTGAGAAAATTTCAAAAAATTCATTGTTTAACCCTTTTTGACGTCGAGTGCCATTTTTTCATATCGGCACTTTAAGCAACTTTTAGGTGGCATTTCGTTATGCTTAAATTGGCTAATTTGGGAGATGGGAATATGAAAATTCTCCAGCCAAAAATTATAATAATTAGCCTGTTTACGTTTAATGAATTGAAAGTTAAGCATTAGAAAAGATGATATTTCAAAATTATTTCTTTAGGCAGTGTTTGATTGTGTGGTCAATTCATTGAAGGTAAAAGTTGTGAAAATTTATTTCGATTTATATTAATTTGATTTTTTAATTGTTTAAGAATGTGTTCAACATTCTCATCGTCTATTTTTTGTTCCAAGTACAAATAACTAATAATTAGTATCAATTCATTTTAATTAGGTATTAATTAATAATTAAAAAATTATTGAATAATAAAATAATTAATAAGAATTAATTACAAATATTTTTAAAAAATTAATAAGAATTAATTACAAATATTTTTAAAAATAATTAATAAGAATTAATTATAAATATTTTTAAAAATAATTAATAAGAATTAATTATAAATATTTTTAAAAATAATTAATAAGAATTAATTATAAATATTTTAAAAATAATTTATAAAACTAATTATAAATATTTTTAAAAATAATTAATATTTAATAATAAATAAATATTTAATTCATTAAAAATTTGTACATATTAATAAAAAAAATAATTAGGTACTTAATAATTATAAATAATTATTTGTACAAAAAATTAAAACTATCAAAGTAGGTAATTAATAAAACGATAATTATTTTGTAAGTAAAAATATATTACAAATAATTTTTTCTTCACCAAGTTTATTTTTGCTGTCATCGCTGTCCAACTGTTCAAAGGCCGCTTTTTCTACTGCACTGATCGGACAAAAAAATTTGCACACGAATGTCATGGCCAATTTTTCGTGTTCGATGCTCAGGTCAAAAAAAATTCCATCGTTTCGAAACTTACGTTGGGAAAGGCTCGATACCGTCATTTTTTAGTCCTGATACCGATACGCAAAAAAAAAACAAAAATTTTTTTTATGGCTTGATTATTTAATAATTTACCTGAATACTCCTGCAGGGAATGAAGTCTTGAAATAGTTACAGCTGATTTTTATAAAAAAATTTTTTTAATTTCTTTTAGTATAGATTAGAGACCGGGATTTTGAAAAACCCGGGAACGGGGAACCCGGGGCAAAAGAACCCCGTTTTTCCAGGGCCCCCGTTCCCGGTAATTTCCCATAAAAACCCGGGAATGGGAACGGGGTCCCCCGGGAAATCCCCGCCGGGGCCCCGTTCCCGTCCGGTCTCTAGTATAGATAGACTTAATAAAACCAGGGCCCCTTTTTCCCCAATTTCTTTTTGATTCTTTGTTAATTTATTCCTTCTTTTTTTAAAGAGTAATAATTTTCCGCGTGTTGAGCAGCGCGAGTGGCGCTTACGTCCGTTCAATTATGACAACACAATCAATGCCATGCTGACCCTTTTTGTGGTCACCACCAGTGAAGGTGTGTGTTGTGCCGTAAAATTTAAAAAGAAAAAAAATACCATTAAAACAAGGCATGTTGATGATCAATGTGTTCAATCAATCTTTAGAGGGTCAATAATTTTTTGGCAGAATATTTTTAAGAAACCAAAAATATGGATTTCTTTCAGAAATTTCAAAAATTTACGATAATTTTTATTCTCTTTAAATTTGCTTGTGATTAAAACTTAGTCGTATTTTCCAAGAAATACAGATTTAAAATTAGGGCAAAAATTCTGACAAAATTTATAAATCCTTGTTATTTTCCAAAAAAAGTTCCTGAAAGATTTTTTTTTAGAAATTTTGGTGATTTTCGAAATTTTTTTATGAAAAAAACTTGCCCCGAAACTGGATTCAGGACAGGTGTTAGTTCTTGATTAGTGTCTGGAGTCTGAAATGATAAGCTAAAAAATAATTTTTTAAAAAGGTTGGCCAGGCATTCGGCAAAATTCCATGGACACCACTTATGAAGACCAAGGTGAGACTTAAATTCGAAAATTTAGGGGCAAAAAGAAAGGAATTAACTAAAATTTAAAAAATATACGGAAATAAATTTAAAAACAAATACAAAAAATATTGCATTTGAATTACTTGTATTTTAAATTTTTTTTTGAGAATTTGTAATTTTTTAAAGTCGGATAAACTGAAATAGAGCCACTTATTTCCTGAAAAGTCATCTCTCCAGAAAATATTTTTTGTCTAATGAATTCAAAATTATTATTTGGGACCAAACCATGCGGGAGAATAAATTTCCAAAACAACATTTTTAAGGCCCTTCCCCATATTATCGGGTCGAAGTGGCGTTGTTCTACGTGATGTTCTTCATTGTGTTCCCCTTTTTCTTTGTCAACATTTTTGTCGCATTGATCATCATCACATTCCAAGAACAGGGCGAAGCTGAACTGTCCGAGGGCGACTTGGACAAAAATCAGGCACAATTTGAATTTAATTTCTTAAAACGCAAAAAAAAAAAAAACACGAAATTTTAAATTTTTAGCTGATAAATAATTGGGTGCGACTTTCTTTTTAATTATTATTTTTTTATTTCCATTTTCTAAATTTTCGACTTTTTTGTGGGTCGAATTAGAATCAAATTCAGTTCCGAAAATTTCGAAGTTTTTGTTTTATTTCTTTAAGCGGAAATCCCACCCCTAAAAAAGTTTTTCAAAAGTTTTTCAAAAAAATGGCCCAATTAGTAAATTAATTTCAGAAACAATGCATTGACTTTGCATTGAATGCCCGTCCCCGTTCGTTGTTTATGCCGGAGGACAAAAATTCGATGAAATACCGAATTTGGCGACTCGTCACATCCACACCATTTGAATATTTCATTATGGCTATGGTTGGCACGGGTCGGGGGATTATTTTGGTCCCAGCAATTTCGGCTCCTTTTAAATGGGCATAATTTTTTTCTTGGAGACTTGGTGAACCGAAATACGTAAACTATTGGTCGTGCCTAAGAAAAAGTTATTGAACTGTAAAAAGTTTCTCGGACCGAAACGCGGGGGCTGAAACCGCCCCACCCAATAGTCAAAAGAGAATCGGATAGAAGGGTAGCCGATCATTTGGGCAGTGATCAAATGGGCAGTGAAAATCTCAAAAATAATTAATAAAAGATAAAAATGAACCCTAAAATTTCCAGAGTTATTTTCTGAAAGCCTAACCCCCTATTTTAATGAAAAGCGAACCGAAAATTTTTTTCTGAGAATCTAACCCTAGTTTTTTTTTGAAAACCTAACACTCTAGTTGTTTAAGTTTTCTATTTCTTTTTTTTTAAAACGTGGAAAAACTAGGGTTAGGTTTTCAGAAAAAAAAACTAGGGTTAGATTCTCAGAAAAATTTTCGGTTCGCTTTTCATTAAAATAGGGGGTTAGGCTTTCAGAAAACTAACTCTGGAAATTTTAGGCTCCATTTTTTAATCTTTTATTACTTATTTTTGAGATTTTCACTGCCCAAATGATCACTGCCCAAATGATCACTGCCCAAATGATCACTGCCCAAATGAACCACTGACGAAATGATAGGGAACCGATAGAAGTTACGTATATCGACCTAATTTAACACTTTGTTAAAAAAATTTCCCGTTTCTTGACTCAGGTAATTTCTCGCGTTGGGAGTCCCGGTCTCGACTCTTGGGGTAAATTCTCGCTCTGATTTTTCGGCGTCATTTCTCGGTCCCGTTTTCAAGTCTCGAGAAATTTTCAGCTTGAATAGAACTATTTTATACTAATTTAAGAACGTGAATTTCCGATACTAAAACATCAACGATTTTTTAATTCAGATTGTGCTCAATACAATTATTCTGATGATGAAATTCCATGGAAATTCGCATGAATATGAGAAAGTTTTAAGTAAATTTTTATTTTAGAATTATAAATTATTTTTTAAATTTTTTGAATCTTTTTTGAGGGGCACTGAAAAATGAGCACCCGGGGGGACCCAATTAATGAACATAGAAAATTTCAATTTCCAAATTTGTTTAGGAATATTTAACACCGCGCTGACAGCTGTGTTCACCGTTGAATCAATCCTAAAAATTTTGGCATTTGGCGTTCGGGTAAAAAAGAAAAAAAGAAATAATTAATAATTAGTAGTGGTGCTATGTCGATTCTTAAAAAGTGCAAAAATCATATATTTGATTTTTTTGTATGATTTTTTTTACAAATTATACCTCTGTGCTATATAAATATAATTTAATAATTTAATAAAATTAAATTATATAAAAATCAATTGATACTGATTTTTAATAGCATTTAAAATTTTGAGGTTGTTTGTTCTTGAAGAATTACTTTATTTATTATTAAAATAAAAGAACTAATTTAATTAAGAAACTAAAATGTGCTTAGCTCCAATATTTAAATAACAATTTAAATATTTTTTCTCAAATTTAGTCAAATTTTGCTTAATTTAATATTTTATTCAGTTGTTTAAAAATCATACAAAAAAATCAAATGTTAAATCGACCAACCACGATTAGTAGAATTGGCATTTTTACTGTCGAGGTGACAAAAATATAATAGTTATCGTTTTTTCATTTGGCTTTAAATGAATGCATTTCTTTACAGAACTATTTCAAGGACGGATGGAACCGTTTTGATTTCATCACTGTTGTTGGGTCCATCACTGATGCGGTACCAAACAAAAAAATTGTCCTAAAAACAAAATTTTGTAACAAAAGTGATGCTTGGCCTTTTTCTTAAATTCCGCCCATTTTACATATATTCCGACAAAATCCGTCTTAACTTTTCTCAAAGAAATCAAAATTAAATATTTTTTTGTTGCCATATCTATAACAACAAAAAATTTAAATTTATGTCCATATCTTTTTAAAACAATCAAATTTTTTAAAACTTGTTTGGGAGCAAACCAAGGGCGGCTATCTGCTGCTGATGGTGCTAACAATAAGATTGTTTTACTTTCGTTGCTTTTGAGAAAAAAAAGTTATGACGAATTTTTGGTCAAAAAATTTGCGAAAAGGCTGGAATTTAAGAAATGATAGACTACAGTACAAAGAAAATTATGGCAAAAAAAAAAAAAGTTTTGCCATAAATTTAAAAAAAAAAATAACTTTCTCAAGTTGGTCACCGAATTTGGGGGCCATTTTGTTTCGTTGGGCTTTCTCCGACTTTTCCGTGCCGCCCGACTCATTCGTCTGCTCCAACAGGGCTACACAATTCGCATTTTGTTGTGGACATTTGTCCAATCGTTTAAAGTGAGTGGGTGGAGGAGGAGAACAGCCGGAGGATTCGGTTGGGATTTTCGACAAAATTTTGAACAAAAAGTCGAAAAACACCAACAAAAAAAAGTCGGACTGGTGCTCTTATAAACCAAAATGAATTGTTGTCAAGACAGCGTACAATGATTATATAATATTTTTTTCTATTTTTAAGAGATTTTTAATAGATCCTTCTAATGCTCTTAAGTTCTATGTATAAGACTACAAAATTTATCAAAAAAATTAGTTTATATTTTAAAGATGTTATGAGTAGGGTGTCCAATTCTATGGAAATCCATATTTTTTTCCTGAACTGGTAAGGGCTTGAAACGCAGGAAAAACATGTTTTTAGCTTGATTTGAAGCTTCTAGGATGGACTTCTATATCCATATTTTTCCATATTTCGCGATTTATGTCCATATTTCCATATTTGAATTTTTAATAGTTAGATTCGTTTTCACCCATTTTATACTAACAAAACCTTTTGGCATTGTTTTTGGCGATTAATTCATTGACCCTTTTTAGACCAATTCTAAGCGCCTTAAACCCATTCGAAAAAATACGATTTCTATGATTTATTTAGATTTTTGAGTTATAAATTTTTAAAAAATAATTTGATTAACGTTAAATTTTAAGGCTCTTCCTTATGTGTGTCTGCTGATTGGCATGCTTTTCTTCATCTATGCCATTGTGGGCATGCAAGTGTTTGGCAACATTCAATTGGTGCGGAAAGGGAGAAAAAATTAAAAAAAAGAATCGAAACAAAAAAAAATTTTAAGGACCCAACCACCGAAATTAATCGGCACAACAATTTTCAATCATTTTTCAATGCTGTCATCCTTTTATTTCGGTAAATATTGGAAAAATTTTCTTGAAATTTTTGCCATTATTATTTTTTTTTGTTCAAAGTTGCGCAACGGGCGAGGCTTGGCAAGAGATCATGTTAAGCGCAACTGGTAATAATAATAATATTAATTAAAAAAGATAAATAATTTTGGGTTCACTGAGTTGGAAATTTGGAAATATCAACAAAATACAAGAAAAAGGAAATCAATTTTTTTTTTATTCGAATTGATGCTTATGCGCAAACCCTCAAAATTTAAGAAAACCCGATTAAATGGACAAGATTTTGTAAATTAATTTTTTGTAGTAATTTAAATATTTTGAATTTTTAAATTATTTTCTGAAAAAATTCAAAAAAAAAACAAGTTTTTTTTTTATTTTTCTTTCCTTCCACATTTTGTGTGCTTGTCTCTAATAAGGGAAATTCTGTGTCAACCTGTCCACCATCACTGACCTAAATTTTTTTTTTTCAGCTGGCAAATCGTGTGCCAAAACGAATGCGTCGATGGCACTGCAAATGTTGGACAAATTGTCCGGCGGTGGGCTCCAAACTTGTGGCACAAATATGAGCTATGCCTATTTTGTTACTTTTGTGTTCCTTTCCTCATTTTTGGTGAGAAAGAACAGTTTTAAATATAACATCTTTTTTTTTGGTAGTCCCGAGGGGACAAGCAATTGGCACCGCCCGAATAAGTGTGCATTATTAGGCTTTGGCACTATAAAAATTTACCGCGGTAAAAACCGGTAAAATTTGCCGCGTAAATTTTTTACGGTTTACCGATTTTCCAGTTTTTTATGGAAAGGCTTTCTTGGTATCATTTGGATAGCTTAAGAGTTTTTCATTAATAATATATAAAAAATTATAATAAAAAAATGGGAAAAAATGCTTTTATAATTATTTTCATGTACATAATTTTTCTGCAATTTAATAAAATTTTTTGAAATTTTATTTACTAATGAAAAACACCCAGAGCTATTGCATGATATCTACAGAAATTTTATTTGGGGATCTTTTGATAGAACTTACATAGATAGCGTTCAAGTTGAAACCAATTGTCCGGTACTCAATTGTCCTGCTCCTCGAATTTGAGTACCGCTGATTTTGATCAAATATTATCAAATATTTTTATTTGTTTTTCCCCCTCCATTTTGAAGATGCTGAACTTGTTCGTGGCCGTGATCATGGATAACTTTGATTATTTGACCAGGGATTCGTCTATTCTCGGGCCCCATCATCTTGACGAATTCATCCGCGTGTGGGCCGACTTTGACCCGGCCGCAACGTAAGAGCCGAAGGGCATGCCATTAATTCATTATACTTTCAGAATTCGATTTTTTTAGTCTTAAAGTGGTTGTGATTAAAAGTAATTTTACCAGCCAAAATTATTCGGGCATTAATTTCGCCAAGAAAAAAAGATTGATTTAAAAAAAAAACTCAAAAAGCCTCAGTTTGATTTTAAAATTTATGCCTTTTCAAATTATGAAACTAAGATATTTCAGAATTTTTTGATTTGTAAATTTTTTCACACTTTGCGCAATTATCTTAAAAAACCAAGGTTCGAACAATATATCTGAAACTTCGGCGGAGAAGTTTTTGGGATGCACCCGAAAATCAGTATTCTAACCTCGCCCCTTCCAAAAATCAAAATTTTTTAAGTTTGAGAAATTTTATTAGTATTCTAATTCATTCAATTTGTCTTTCGGTTTAATTGCAACCTTTTTTGTGCCCCCCCCCCTGTTTAGTGGTCACATTCACTACACGGACATGTACGAAATGTTGCGAAACATTGCCCCTCCCGTGGGCTTTGGCCGAAAATGTCCCTACCGTCTTGCCTACAAGCATCTGATTCGTATGAACATGTAAACAAAATAATTTAGGATTTTTATATGCTAAAAATCCTGAAATATATATTTAAAATTATTTATAAATTTTAATAATCTTGGCAAGAAAATTAGGGAATTTTTTTGCATGGATGAAAATTTTTTGAAAATGCTGTAAGAAATAAAAAAAAAATTGATTTCTAGGGGTGTATTTATTTTTCAATGAGTTTGTACAAATTTTTTAGTTTTATTTGGACAGGAAAACACTGGAATAAAGTGTTCTTACCCGAATAAACCAATTAATTAACCAATTAGTTTCGGTAATTGTCTAATTAATTGATGGGCAATTAAGGCCTGTTTCTGACGATGGCACTGTCCATTTCACCACCACCCTTTTTGCGCTTATCCGCGAATCGCTGAGCATCAAAATGAGGCCTGGTGAGGGAATTTCAAAAAAATATATAAAATTCAAAAAATTTTCCAATTTTTCTTTGTAGTCGAAGAAATGGACGAAGCAGATGAAGAATTGAGACAAACATTGCGCAAAATTTGGCCATTGAAAGCGAAGAAGAATATGATCGATTTGGTGGTGCCACCCAATGGAGGTAGAAAAAAAGAGAGGAAAAATTCAGGGGGGTTTTTTTTTTTGAAAAACTTTCCTTACCCCTCCCCCTCTTTTGTTAAGATCTTTGCTTTCAAAAATTGACAGTCGGCAAAATTTACGCAGGCCTTCTGATTTTGGAGAATTGGCGAGCACGGAAGTCGGGTGTTGAGGTGTGTGTGAAGTTTATTCAATTAATTATATTTTTAATTCGTTTAATTAAATTATTTTTACAATTACTATCTGATACCTCGGAGCAGCTCGTTTCCCCCCCGAAAATTTTTTTAAAAAAAACTTCAACTTATAATTCTTAAAAATTTTCTCTAATAAATTACTAGGAAATTTTTTCAGGCAGGAAATTTCAAGAAAAACTTAAAATTTTCGGAAATTTACGAAAAATTTTGAAAAATTCCAAAAAATGCAAAAATTTTAAGTTTTTCTTGAAATTTCCTGCCTGAAAAAATGTCCTAGTAATTTCTTAGAGAAAATTTTTAAGAATAAGGTTTTTTTTTTTAAATTTTCGGGGGGGGGAACGAAGTGGGGGGGGGGGGGCGGGAGGAAACGGCGCGGGAGGGGGGGCGGGGAAACGAGGTGCACCCCTGATACCTACCGTATAAAAATTTTGTTTAAATATGATAGTTTAAGTGTGTCTTTTTTTCTTCTTCCACCGTATAACACAATGCTTCTCTTTTTGGCTTGATAATTATTATTTTTGGGGGTTTTCCGGATGATAGTTGTCATCCTTACTATTTTTTGCAACAGAAAATCAGGTTCTGGAACTACAGTATTTTATGGTTACGGTCTGTCCTACAGTAGGACGTTTCTGTTAATAATCACTTTGCTAGGCTTTTTGCCTTTGTTTTTTTTTAATATTCCCACCTTTAAAAATTTTTTCGAATTTTATCAATATTTTTCAAAATTCAAATTTTACTTAACACTCATCAAAAAAAGAAATTCCTCCGCAGTTGGAAATGCTAAGGCGCCGTTATGCGGCCAATTTGCTGCTGCGCCCGGCGCGCCAACTAACCAGCCGATTTGGCGGTATAATCGGCGAGGTCCCCATAAATTTAGCATTTTTAATTCTTCTTTTTTTGTGCCTAACCCCTTCTTTTGAAGAATTTTTGGTGCTAGTCCAGTTTATGCGTCCAATCAACTGACCATGCTTGGTTTCATGGGCCATAGCTTTCTTCTTGATTAACCAATTCCTACATTCTTGGTATCATTTAAAAGCTTAAAGTCTCGAGAATATATTAGTACATGAAAATTTCAAAAAATTTAAGTCAAAAATAAGTTAAAGAAGAAAAAAAAGAAAATAAGTTATTTTATTAATAAATATCTAATTTTCTGTGTTTTCTTAATACTATACACTGATTGTTTAAATTTCTATAGGCTTCAAGCTTTCGAATGATACCAAGAATGTAGGAATTGGTTAATCAAGAAGAAAGTTATGGCCCATGAAACCAAGCATGGTCAGTTGATTGGACGCATAAAAATCCATTGGACGCATAAAAATGCATTAGACGCATAAACTGGACTAGCACCAATTTTTACCCCTTTTCAACCCTTTTTTTATCCCATTTTTGCGTCTTTTCTTCGCTTCTTCACCATAAGCCATCAACGTTTCGGCGTTAGCCGACTTTAGGACGCCATAACTTTTTTCTTAGGTAACCAAATTCTGATTTTTTTGCGTTCTTCAAGTTGCGACTTTTTTTTAAGAGTTGGTCAAGCGCTTAGGAATACTTTATTCATACCTTCTTTCAAAAGATACCGAATTTGTGAAAATTGGTTCACAAAGGAAGAAATACAAAGTCCTAAAGAGTCTGGCGCCGAAACGTGGGCGCCGAAGTGACCCTCACCCGTTCATCATTTATTTTTGCCAGGTTCGGCAAATTGAGTACCCGCGATTAAGTGCCAAAAGCAATTAACAATAAATCGACATAACTTCCTTCTTTTTTTATAAGCAACCATTTTCTGTAAACTTACTCTCATTCAAAAGCTTTTCACGCATTTTATTGGCCATCAAAAATACTAAAAAAAAAATCGCCTTATAAAATTCATAAAAAAAAAAATTAAAAAAAAGTTGTTTTTGTACATTTTAAAACAATATCTGGTATTAATCGCTTGGGTATCAATCGGCAGCCCTACCCCATTTTTACCCGTTTTGGCATTTTATTTTTATTTTTGGCATTTTGGCTGATTTAACTAACTTTTTTTTTCCTTTTTAGATTGGCGGTGGTGGTCTTTTTGGCGGTGGATTGCGTGGCTTAGTTGCGGCTGCAAAAGTGAACTATTGAAAAACTTTAAAGAAGCGAATTGCTCAATTAATGTTTAAACTTTAAAGTGATTTAAAAAAAATTGAAGCAGGCATCCGCTGGTGCACAAAACATTTTGCCAGCAATGTCCAACGACCAACTGAGTACGGCTGCTGCGCCGGCAAAAATGTCTCCTGGCCCAACAGGGGTCAGAAAAATTTCAAAAAAAAAAAAAGAGGAAAAAATTCAATTTGAATGAGAATAAAAATCTTATAGAAAATCGCGAAGTTATTCCGATTTATTCTGTCTGGTGTGGAGCAACTCGTTCTCCCCGTCCCCTTTGCTGTTCGTTTTCCCATCCCCACTCCGCGAAAATTATTAAATCCAAAAAGATTTAAATTAGAGTGAACTTTCAAACTTTTGGGTTTTATTTTTTCAAATACAATGATACGGTATTTAAAAAATAAGACGGTATTAAAATTTTAATTATTCTCGCCCTTTCTACCGTAAGCCAAAAACAGTTAAATTAATGCAATCCAATTTAAATTTTTAAATCATCTATTTAAGCGTCCAAATTATTCCATTTTCTCCACTCTGATGGACACAATTCATCGGGCCACAAAGTCAAACGAAGACGAAGATGATGATGGTGGAAGTGGTGGAGAGGAGGGACAACAAGAAATTGACTACGATGATGATGATGATGATGAACATTACCATCAGCGGCGAAATCGCAATCAAAACGCCAACAAAAATTCGGTGAATGCCAAAGTTGAAAATTTAAATTTGTAAAAAAACAACAAGAATTGTTTTCAGCAAAACATTCGCCTGCTCAACAGCAGGCATCAGCGAAGGTCATCGCGAACATCGCCTTCCGCCGATTTCCATTCGAGTCGCGGTCATCATCCATTTGGGTTCATCACAACTGGGCACCACCAATTGGAGGATGGTGAGGAGTTGGCATATTATTTTAAATGAATTTTTATTTTATGGCGTTACGCCAGGGTGTGTGCCGGCAAAAATTATTACCCGCTACAATGGCGATTGAACGAAAAAAAACGATTAAATTTCGACTCAACCTTTAACATAAAAAAGCTTGCCCCAATAAAATCTCGACTAAATTTCAAATTAGTCGGTCGAATGTTAGGATAACGAAACAGTTCAAAAACCCAATTTTACAATTGAACCAATGTTTTTGAAATTTTATTTTGAGAGCCTTCGAATGATACAAAGAATTAATAATTTCATTGCTTGTGTAAAAAAAAATAACGCGTGGTCCCTTATTCACGAATTGCGCCTTACCGTCGTTATCAATGTTTGGTTACGGTAGTCAGTCATCATTTCTATGGTTTACAGACCAACATCATCCGACACTGATTGGCACTGAGCCGGGTGACCAGTACCAATTTGCGCCCAATTATCATCGACAAGCGCCCAACCGTCGGTCAACTCGATCCAATTCCTATAAGGTCTCATTTTAAGGGTTTTTGAGAGGCCGATGAGGCTGAATTTTCTAAATGAGGATTTTTTTGACCCGAAATGAGGTTTTTGAAATTTTCATTTGCGAGCCATCAAATATAGCCCTTGTCATTGTGAAAATAAATAAATTAAAAAAAAATAATATAATAAATTATTAAGCTTAAACGGCAGCAAAGAGTTTCACCACCTGCGGAATCTGTAGAGGACGGAACATCAACTGTCACAAGTCGCAGTTCAAGGTGTTTTTTAAGATTGTATTAGCTCTAAAATCAACGGCTTTTGAACAGGGACTGAATTAGAGTGAACCCAAAGGCACTAAAAATGAAAAAAAAAAACAGAAAATTTTTAACAATTTTTTATTCAACACACACAAAAATTGATAATCGAAATAAAATTAAAGATTTCGAATTAGAACATAAGAAAATGCCAAAAAAAGAAGGCATTATATAAAAGTAATCGTAGAAACTTCAAATCAAATGGAAGTTAGAGCTGCTCGAGAGTATCGGTTTTCTCGAGACGAGAATTTTCTCGGTTTTTTGGTAATTCTCGGTGTCAAATCTCGAGGAGTCTCGGAAATTTAGAGTCTTGAGCAGCTCTCGTGGAAATGTGTTTTTTATGCCGAATATATCGATAATAATTTGTCCACAGGTCCACTCGCTCGTCCACCGGCTCTTCCGCTTCGTGTTGTTCCTCATGTGACGGTGAGCACAGCTCCCAGTGTTGTGACGAAACATCGTCCTTCGTGTCCTCTTCCAACGCAGGTAGTTCTTTGATTTGAAAAAATATCTAATGCTTCTCCAGTGGTGTCTTGATCTTGAATCTCGACTAGGTAAGGTCTTGAGTCTTTGTCTCGGGGTCAAGAGTCTCCTCAATCTTGACTCGGGAGATTATCGGTCTCGAAGAGTGATTTGGCCAAACAAAGAAGAACCTCTCAACAGTGGTGGGATGGCTCATCGCTTAAGAGCCTTGAATCATCACGAATCGGGCACCCGGGGCCGTTAGTGAAAGGAGATGGTTATGGTTAGATAACCGATAACCATATTTTCCTGCTTAAAAAAGCAAAAAAAAATAAAGAAAAAAACATAATAAAAAATTTAAATAATTTTCTAACAAATGCTCAACGAAGGGTTCAGAGTCATTTAACATAGTGATTTGACCATAATGGTTGCTGGGTTTTGAAGAACTTGGTAGCTGGTCACCTGACAATGTAATCATGGTAAAATGCCAACCCTGCCTGACCCGACCCATGATTGCACGCTTAACCGGCAACCTTCAAAAAAATCATAGAAAAAAGATAAAAATATCAAATAAATTTTATAAAATAAAATAAAGTCTTATCTTTCAAAAATTATATAATATTTTTTTATCAAAATTTTGTCTTTAAAATAATGAACAATTTACTCAAATTTGAATTAAATACCTAACAAAAGAAATAAAAATTATTTTTTTAAAAATAATCTGGAAAAATTGAGCAAAGAGACAAAAAAAATAATAAAACTAATTAGTTTGATGGTTGCTGCGCTGCAACCCGGTGGAGGTGGAAAAAATTAGAGAGACCAACGCTATCTCCGACAAATCCATCTGTCAACCAACAACCAATTTCAAATTACAGCTCCTCCCTATGGGCCATCATCAAGCAGTGTTCGAGCAGTGCCACCGCGTCATGTTCACCACCAGCACAATCATCAGCGCCCGGGGGATGCCGAATATGTACAGCAGCAACGGAAAATGCCAATCATGGGACCAGCAGGTAAAGCCAGCCAGCCATTCATCGCGATTGAGGGAGATGGCCATTGTGATTGTGTGACTAATGATACCTATCATATCCGCTCCCTGTCCCTCTCTTTTTGGGGGGAAAAATATCATAGAATTTGTGAATTCAGGCTTTTCAAATCGTTCTAAAATGTTTTTTTTGTTTGAGTTTGGGTTCGTGACGCTATAAATTGTCGAAAAAATTCATTTTTCAAAGGTCATTAACTATTTGAAAAATGCCGAGAGAAATGAAAATTAGGCAAAAAACAACCATCCACAAATTTTCGGCATTTCTTCGATCATATATTTTTTTGAAAAAAACCAATTTATTTTTGCTGGAATATTACATGCTATAGGACTTCTAGAGAGAATAAGAAAGTATTAAGAATACTTAATTAAAGTATAAAGCGCGGCGCCAAGTTGGGCTAGCGCTGAGTTGACCGACCCGTCGTACCTTCTTCTAACAAAATAGTAGTGATGTGCGGGATTCCCGGTTCCCGACTCGGGAAATTTCCCAGTTCGTATTCCCGTCCCGGTTCCCGAATTGAAAAAATTGCCCGTTTCCCGGTCGCGACTCGGGAATTCCCGTCCCGGTTCCCGGTAAAAATCGTTTCCCGCACATCCCTACAAAATAGCAGGGTCTATGTCAGTTTGGCGCTCGCGATTCGGCTCCATACGATTCGGCGCCAAGCCAAAAATAGAAAAACTCGATAAAAAATGTTTTGAAAACCCAATTCCCTAGTTTTTTTGAAAACTTTACCCCATAGTTTTTAAAAATCCATTTTTCAAAAAACTAGTTCGTTAGGTTTTCAAGAAAACTAGGGGGTTGGGTTTTTAAAAAAACTAGAGGGTAGGCTTTTACTAGGGGGTTGGCTTTTAAAAAAATTTTTTTGTCGAGTTTTCCTATTTTTGGCTTGGCGCCGGTTCGTGTGGCGCCGAATCGTGAGCGCCGAACTGACGGGTTCCGAAATAGCACGTTTTGGACTACAGTAAACCGAAGATTTCATAGAAAGAAACCCGTGCATTTTTTTATTGCAACGATTTCATTTTATTTATTTTGCAATAATTTAATTGGTTCTTTTTTTTGTTGGTTCTTCTTCACAACGGCCTCCTGCTTCTGTTGCACCCACAAATTACTACCAACAACAGAACCAACAACAGCAGCAGAGGAGGAGACAACCGTGTCCACCAAGGGGTCCTTTGCTTCAGGCATCAACAGAAAAAAGTGAAAAACATAAATAAATTTTTGAAAAAAAAAATTGAACCGAAAAAGAATAAAATTAGAATTAACTTTCCGGTGTCAGTAACTTAAACTTCATTCTTGGTACAATGCGATAGCCCTCGATCGCCCAAAGGGTTTTTATTAGCCTGTGAAATCTTAAAAAAAAATTATTCATTTTGAAATCTCAAAAAACAAAAACAAAAAAATTATTCATTAACTCTCAAAAAGATTTAACAACAAAAAAAGATTCGGTATTTTTTTTTAATTTAAATCTCTCAAGAAAATAGATTTTTTTGACTTTAATATTTGAAAAGGGTCTAAGGTTATTTTTTGGTAAAAACATGTCCAAAAAACTTTTTTTTTCCCCTAAAAGGTTAGGTTTTATGAGAGCCATGGTTAAAGATTTTTAAAATTTCAGAGCCCAAATTTAATATTTTTTTTAGGAAATATTTTACGGTTTAAATTTCAAGGTTCTAACAACTGGGCTCAGACTTCTTCCAGCATGGCACAGAACAAGACTCACCAATATCACCAAATGAAATCTTCTAACGACAAAGTGAGTCAATTTTAATGACTGAAATAAACCTATTCCTTTGGCATTGTAATTTAGGAGTGTGTTTCTTTCTTTAGGGCCTATAGTTTTTAGATCCTAAAAAACGCCAAAAAAATTATATCAGAATTAGGCACTAAAAACTTCGTAAATAGGCCTTAAAAATAATTGGTTTTTTTTGTTGATAAATATTTCGTTAATTTTCTAAAATTTAAAATAGGCTTTTTAGACTCTAAAAATAAAGCTAAAAAGGCTTTAAACGAAAAAACTAGTTTTAAAACCAAAAACAGAGTTCCGTTCTTATTTGAAGGGGTTTTTCCTATTTTTTCTAACAAGTTTCTAAATTGTCATTTTTCGAAAATTTCTTTATAAAATTAATTTATTTTATTTGAGTCACATAGCCCAACAACACAAATGTCACCCTCGGCTTCATCCAATAATCGGAGTTGGGAGGTAATTAGCCTAAAAATGGTCGGTCTTAAGAATTTTTTCGTCAGAATTAATCAGAAAAAAAGAAAATATCATTTAAGTAATAAAGGAAATTAAAATGAGAATATAAAATAAGTTTTTTAAATTTTAAATCGATTTTTTATTTCCCAACTATCCTCATCTTGATGAGGAGGATAGGCTTTTTTATTTGCAGCTAAGTAGCCGCTACCCTATCCTTAACATTGTGAATACGGAGGCTATCTGCAGCTGAGGCTGGCAATTTTTTTGTAAAGAAAACAGCCTTGTGCATACGGATTTCCATCCTTAGCTTTGTGAATACGGATTTATCTGAAGATTAGGGTAGCACGGTACCGGTACTGATACCGGTTTTTCCCAGCCAAAAAGTACCGGCTGAAAAGTACCGGTACCCGTTTTTCCCAAAAGTACCGGTCCCGAGCTACCCTACTGCAGATAGGTAGATAGCATTGTGAATACCAACATTAATGACAAAGATTTTTAACCAGTGTTCTCAGATGTGATGAATTATCATCATTCTGATGGTTTTGAGGAGTCAAAGATGATTTTTCGAAAATGGTGATCTGATGATTTTGGGGAAAAAAAATCTTGAAAAGGCAATCCGGCTACATTTCATTAAAAAATACCCAAATTTTCAAATTATCCACTTGGCGCCTTCGGCACCACTGGCTCCACACTTTGCATTAAAAAACAAGCGGAAAAAAACATAATAAAACCTAGAAATTACCCTTGAGAGTTTATAATTAATGATCATTCTTACTGATTAAAAGGGACTGATTTTTGTTCATTTTTTAAAACATTTTTTTTTGCCTTTCCGCACCTTACCAATTTTATTTTTAAGGGTCATAAGAGAATCATTGTAATAGGTTTTGGAAATTTATAAACGGATTTTATAAATTCGGTATCTTTCGAATGCTGCTTACAATCTCTATAACCCTCCAGAAATTGAAAACAAATTACCCCCCCCCCCCCCTGTAAAAGTTATAAATCAAAATATACCAAAATTCTGACTTTTTTGCGTTCTTCAAGTTATAACTTTTTAAAAGTTGGTCTATTTCTTAGGAATACCTTGCCATATCTTCTAAACACTTAAAGCTTTCAAATGATACCAAATTTGTAAAATTTGGTTCTCAAAGAAAAAAGTTACAAAGTCCTAAACTAGTCTGGCGGCGAACTGCCCGCGGCGAACCGACCCCGAGCCCATTTTTTTAAATTTCGGGAACTTTTTAAAAATTTATATTTTAATCTTTAGACAATGCCGGTGATTCGTGCACAGCCTGGTCACATTCCGCTCAGTGATTCGGAAGAAGATGAGCAGTTAATGCTGAGGGCAGCAGCAACGGGCCAACAACAATGAGGCGCTTCACTGATTCTTTTTAATCAATTAAACATTATTTGCTCAAGAATTGTTAACTTTTTAAATAAAGTAAATAAATAACGATTTATCAATTAAGATCCTATCTGAAAATTAATTAAATTGCTAATTGAATTATAAAAATAAAATCAATATTAAGGAAATAGCTGTTAATTTGACACCTCTGGTTTATAAGTCAATAAATAGGTTAAATTCAATATAAAGAAATGTTAAATTCAATATAAAGAAATAAGGGTTGCCAATTAAGATGTTGTTAAAAAATCAATAGGATCGCTAAATTCGGGGCCAATTTTCATACGATTAACCTATTTCCAACCACATTTGTTTTAGTAAATTTTCAATAAAATAAAGATTAGTCGGCGGTGCAATAGGTGTGGTGCTGGTGCATTTCTTAAATTTCGCCATCTATGCGTGTTTCTTAAATCCGCAATTTTTACTGAATTTTTGAATATATATAGTCATTACTTTACTCAGAAGCAACAAAATTAAACAATCTTGGTATTATACGATAGCATTTATATTGCTTTATTAGCCTACTAAATTTCAAAAATTTCGTTAAGTTTCTCAAGAGTTATGGTAATTTTTTCCACTTGTTTGCCTATATCTTTTAGGAAAGTTTGAGATTAGTAAATGAAATGTTCCAACCGTTTTTATTTTTATTTGCGTAATTAGGTAATTACTTTTCCCATTCAGGATTAATAGAATTTGTGCGCATAATTGACCTTATAAAATTTCAAATTGTTTTTTTGAAAAAAGTACGCTTCAAATTTTCAAAGCATGGAAGCCGAAAAAATCCTTATAAGGACCTAAAATAGGCCATTTTGGAGAAAATAATTAAATAAAAAGAAAATAATTGAAAAAAGTCGAAAATCGAAAAAAAGGTTGAGGATTTTTTCGACTTTTAAACAAAACCGACCGACCGAAAGAAATTTCAGGATTTTTCGAACGTTTATGGTGCAACGCTCTGATGTCATAAGTGAACTTGTCATATTGTAGTCGCTTTTTGTTTAAAATCTCTAGACTAAAACTTTAGGCAAAATAATCTCTATTCTTGGTCTTATAAATACAGAATCTGAATAAATTGTTAAAAAAAAATAATAAAACAAAAAAAGAGCATCATTGAGACCTGGGGTTACACACAATTGGAAAACAAAATGGAAATGAGTATAAATGAATGGATGAATCATCGAAAGGTTTCATCCCGCTCTTCCTCGCCGGACGAACTGTCGCTGAGCATAAACAATTGGCGTTCTTCGGCCTCCTCCTCAGCACGTTTAGCTGCTGCTGCTCGCCCCTTTACACCACCAGCAGAACCATCACCTCCATCGCTTTTGCCATTAACAGAGGCGGCTTCATCCGATGAAGATGAGGAGGAGGAGGAGGAGGAGGACGATGATACAAAGCCGTGCCGTTGCTGCTTCATCATCGTGTGCCGTCGGCCGCTGCTGATATCAATGAACATGCCTTGGACAGCCAAAAATGCCAAGTACACGACCTGAAAAAGGGTAATAATATAAATTCAATGAAAACCAAAAAAAAAAAAAACACTTATTTTCAAGCATTTTTCAAATAGTCACTATTTTTGGGGTATCAGTCTCAGAAATATGGATGCTTCAATGTTACCAAGATTTTTTCCTTATTCAACTCCCTTTTTTCCCAACCCCGGGATGCAATCTTTCTGACCTGCTCTCAATCCTTGACGGTCCCAACATGACAAAATTTCACCCTGCTGGAGGGAGAGCAGAAAGGTCGGTCTCACTAGGGTTGTCTGGGAATTTATCTTTTATCGGGAGCTGAGACCAGGAAATGATCCCGGAAACGCGACATGAAAAACCCGGTAAATCTCCCCAAGTCGTCGGGAACCAGGAAACCGCACAGCCCTAGTGTTCACCCAGGCGTAAAACACACCTCTTCCCACTCGGCCACACACAGTGACAGATGGCGAAGCAGCAGACGGAACGGTGTTGGCATTGCATGTTCGGAGGAGGCAAAAAGTGCCTGAGGAACGGGGCGAAGAAAATGAAATAAATTAAACATATAGAATATTAATAAAAAAAAAAATTAGTTAGAATTTCTTAAAAAATTAAATTCTAACAATAAGCGTCATTCATCACTCACTCACCCGAACCCATTTCATACGGCGCAACGGTTGGGCCACAATTGCGCTCATACGCGACGGACGAACTTTTGGATGAGGAATGCGCTATGGGGGAAAATTTATTTACGTTACAACATTAATAAAAAAGGTAATAAATTTTGTTTACTGAATATTTGTCGGCACACGGAAACAATTTTTGGAGAGGGGTCATTTCCTGGAAAATTTTTCTAATATTAGTTTTTTTTTAATTTAAAAAATAGAATCCAATGGAATCACCACACCTCATTTCCTGGTCCAGAATGCAAATAATATGAAGTTAAACTGGAGCGCTGAAATGGAGAAAAAAAAACGAAGTGAAAACAAATTAAATTTTTGGTTTTACATGAAAATGCCGAAAAAATATTGTTGTGTTCCGTTGGTCGAGCTGTTCAACAAATGCTTGTTCATTGTCGGTCCGATGCCTGCGATTGACCATGTCCAAAAGTGGCCGACTCAACACACACTGATGCTGAAGGGGGGCTAGAAAAAAAGAAAAAAAAATGAATGAATGAATTCTATTAAAAATTGATATTTGTTTTGTTGACCCAAAAAGATTCTATTGCAGTTCTCATAAACTTAAATCTCATTCCATTCAAATATAAATAATAAATTTCAAAAAACCCAAAAAATAGTCGAAATTTGAATTTATCTAAAAATATTTGTTTTCTAAATACTTTAATACATTTTGTTAACTATCTCTTGATGGATGAGTCGTTATTGTTTCAGCATTTTTTAATGTAGATATAAATGTATTTATTTTTCATATTTAAAGCAGCAAAATTTTTTTTTTTTTAAATAAAACAAATAAAAATGGCGGCATTAGAAAAAAGAAATGTTTTTGTTTTTGTAAAATGTTTCAAGGTTGAACACCCACCGTACAATTCTTCATTGGAAATGGGAAACAGAGCTGAGGGCGTAACTGGCAAATGGTGCAGACGTGGAAACAAATGCTCAAAGAGACGGGGCTGTACAGTGTTGTGGAGCTAAAAATAAAATATGAAATTCTTTTATAAATTGAAGCTCTCTCAAGTGATTATAAATAGGGATTTCTTTTTGGCATATTAAAACATGGCTATTTTTACAAAAAAGAGACATAGCCTACATATAAGTATTTTCAAAGCTTTTTAGGGAACTTGGAATTGATGCAATATAAATTCGGAATAGATTTTAAACAAAAGCGCAAAAACCGAAAGACCGCAAGCGTAGTAATAAGTCGGGTACGACTACAATTTTTGAAACCCCAAATATTATTGTCACAAATTCTTAAATTTAAAAGAGCTGCTCTCTGCTGACCACGTTTGGCACACATCCTGCAAATGGCTGCTTGCGGTTGCGATGGAACAGTCGCGTGCCGCCCAAGCAATAGCCGGCGGTTGGCCGTTGGTAGGGAATTTCGGTGTGGGAACGCTCCAATTGACAGGCGGAAAAACTGATGAAAAATAAAGATTTTCTTTAATATATTATTTTTCTTCGTCCAAAACTTTCGCTCTATTGATAATCTTTACGAGTCCAGGATTTGCTTCAAATAGTTTTTTTTTGCTTGCATTTTTCTTCTCAATTTGTTAGTCAAAAAGCAAAAATAATTGTGATACGTTTGAAAAATGTCGCAAAAAAAAAAAGAACTAATCCCCTACAAATTGTTCTAATTCTAATCGTGCTTATTTCTCAAATACTATGTGCTAATTAGAGATCGAAAATGATGTAATTTTTATTTTTTTAGTTTTTTTTTTTTGGTTTTTCCAGAAATTTTTTTAAAGAAAAAACAAATTTTTTATCAATTTTTTTTTTCGGCGACGTTTCGGCCGGTGACGTTTTGGGGTGTACCCAAATAAATAACCTCCAAAAACTCACCGTTTGTCCAGCACTGTCTGAACGGTTGTGCCTTGCCAACAGTGCATGCGCAGCATCAGTTGTAACAGCCAATGGTCGAAGTTGAACGGCAGTGAAGAAGACGGGCCCTCCTCCCCCTCAGCGTCGCTAAACAATTTTGTGTTTTTTTAATATGGAAAATCACTAAAAAGACAAAACTCAGTCGGAAAAACAAGTTCAGAAAATTTCTGTCTTTCTCTTTTCGTGTCCCGACATTTGCGGTCCGACATTTGCGGCCCCGACATTTGCGGCCCAACTTTTGCGGCTATGTCCAAAATTGGTTCCAAATTTAGGTTGCATTAATCCCAAATGTCCTAAAAGGATTAATAATAGAGAAAACAGCATTTTTGGCTCTTTAGGTAATCCATTGGGGTGTTTTTATAATTTAGGATTTTTTTTTGAAACATCTCTAAGAACGCAATTCTCGGACAAAATTCATGTATTAGCCTCTATTAAGCTTTTTAAGGACTTTGGGATTAATGCAACCTAAATTTGAAACCAATTTTGGACATAGTCGCAAATGTCGGGGCCGCAAATATCGGACCGCAAATGTCGGGGCACCTTTATTTTTAAAAGAATTTACAGAAAAAAATTGCAAATTTCAAAAAAGTCTTGAAAATCTCATGGTTGTTTAGATAATTTCTTCAAAAGACCTAGGAATTTCCTAAAAAAATACCGGTTTTTTGCAATTTTTCGGCTGACAATGAGTTATGTCTCAACGAGTTTCGAGCGGCTGAGCTTAGAGATGTAGCATGTAACTGATTATTTCATATATTTTTTTTTGCAACTAACTCTAATGGCTCATTGTTTCGTTGCTGCCGTCGGTCGTGCCCCTTTTTCTTCTCCTCATCATTCGCATTGTCAAGCCCAAAAAACATTTTCAACGCAAACAAAACCAATGCAGCGGCATTCACTTCACTTGCCATTGGAATCCTGAAAATTCTGAAGAATTAAATTGTAAGTATTGTGAATTGCCTAAAATGAAAAAATTATTCCCTTTTTAAGAAATTTTCTATAAAAAAACACAATCAAAAAACAATTGAAAAATAACAATTTTTTTAAAAATTCGTTGCGAGAAGAACGATTACACTTGAATTTTATAAATTTAAATTAAGCAAAAACTAAAAATTTGCAAAATTAAAAAAAGAGGGCGGGAGCTGCATGGGTAAACAATCTGCTCCGGGAGTCTAACCTCGGACATTCATCACTGCGCCCACATAAGAAAAAAAAAACCCGTAACTATTCCAACTCGTCTAAACCATAAGGTCATGGTGCCCAGAACAAGACAAAACACCGCCGAAACACTTTTTTGTTTAATTTTCTCGCGTTAAAGGTTTTTTTTAAACAATTCCTAGAAAAAATTTAAGCAAAAATTGAAGGGGAAAAACGTCGGCAAAATCTTTATAAGTTAGAATTTAGCGTTTTTTTTAAAGTTTGCGAAAATTTCTAGCTTTTTTTCTTAATTTTTTTTTTTGCCTAAAAAAAATCTAGGTTTTAAGGAAATTAACACGAGAAAATTAAAAAAAAAGTGTTTCGGGCGGCGGTGTTTTGGGGTGCATTTGCATGGTTCCACCAGAAGCATTGTCTAACTTTCCCCAAAAAATTAGCCATTAAAATTTGTGGCATGCCATTCCACCAACCATTGCCACGCGACGTGCCGGCGTCGGTCCTTCATAAGTTCCAGGTTTTCCGCATTTGTACCACTTTCACGGTTCGACTGACCAAAGGCATAGCGCAAGAAAGTGACAAAACCAAGGGTTCCACCGCCCATTTTGGACCGAATGCCCATCGGAATGGCGACGGCGAGAAGGCGTTCAAGCAATATACTGAATGAACACACATTTGAAAATTGCAATATTCAAAGGGCATTTTTAATGAAATTGTAGCCTTGGTTGTTTTTTCTCGCTTAACCTGTGCCTCTCTTCCCTTCCCCTAAAGTGGTGCCAAAATATCGCTGGAAAAATTGCTTAACCCTTAATCTGAAAATCGCCGCCGAAACGTCGCCGAAAAAAAAATTGCTAACATATTTTTCTTGAAGAAATTTCTGAAAAATAGGATTTTTTTTGAAAATTTCTTAATTTTTTCGTTATTCAGAAATTTCTTTAAGAAAAAACTTATAGGAATTTTTCAAAAAATCCATGCGTTTTAAGCAATTTTTTTTTTCGCCGACGTTTCGTCCTGCCCCGCCCCGCCCCCCTCCCATCGCCCCCCCCCCGTATTTTGCTCCAAATTTTCACTTTTTGTCAATCATTGGAATTGCAGCGCCCAGTTGTTTTGCGCCATAATCGGTGAACAGCGGAGGGGGAAGAACACTGAGCAGTGCGTTCAGTTGACGCTCAAATGCACGGGGCAAATTCAAATTGTACACCAAACGGAAAAGCACCTGAACAAATCAGGGGGAGTGGAATATGAGAGAGAATTGAATTGGGAAAAAAATAATAAATTATATTTTATATATCTAATCTTATACATTCAACAGACATCTTTAAACGGTGCCGTCTGAATGGATTTGGGAATGCCGACAAATTGGGTAAGGAAAGAAAGCACACGAAATGACTCGGAGCTGGACTGAATCTGCAGGAAAGGAAAAAAAAATTCAGTATAAACCTTTTATTACTGACAAAGAATAACATTTTTCATAACTTTTTTGCTGTAAAAATCCACGTTTATTTAAATATTTGGTATTATTTATTTTTTTGAGAACGGTTTAGGCAAAAAGTGCAGTCATTTCCTCCCACTAATTAGGGTTTTTTTTTAAATTTTCAAAACAAGAGTATTTAAATGGAAAATGAAAAACATCTGAAGATAATTCTCGAAATATAAAATTTTCCAACCAAAAAAAACTCAAAACAGAAAAAAGATTTAGAAAAAATGAAAGGACAAAAAATAAATTTCTTTCGGTGCTAGTCCAGTTTATGCGTCCAATGAACTTTTATGAAAAAAAAAGTTAAAGAAGAAAAAAGAAAATAAGTTATTGTAGGAATTGGTTAATCAAGAAGAAAGTTATGGCCCATGAAACCAAGCATGGTCAGTTGATTGGACGCATAAAAATCCATTGGACGCATAAAAATGCATTAGACGCATAAACTGGACTAGCACCTTTTTTTCTTCAATATAAATATTATATAGAATTAAATACAAATACATCCAGAGTTGTCAAATGAAAATTTTCAAGTCACACATGGCTGGCAAAAAGCCTCATTTCGGGTCAAAAACCCTCAAATGAAAAAACCGGAACAACACCGAGGCAAATTAAAAAAAAATCTAGCATTAATGTTTTTCTCAAAGACAGTAAATTTCAAGCAACAAAAAAAAATGTTCACAAAAATAATTCTCTAAAAAAAAGGTCTAAATTAACAACAAATTTGTATAAATTTTTGATAATTTCAAAGAAAAAATAATGTTTGAATTTTTTTTTTAATTTGTCTTGGCATTGCTTTGGGCTGGCCCTGTTTTGGACGGCGGAGTTATGTCCTGTTTTGATAAAATATGCCTCCCCCCCCTGCCAAACCCCGCAGTACGGCGACGGGTAAATGGAGCGAACGAGAAAGCATCTTGACAGGCGTTTGGCACCCAAGTCTTCAGCATTGGAACGGCCGTTGTCCAACTCCCACCCGGTGGCAAAATTGAGTGCGCACAATTGGGACCGGGACACGGTGAAACGGCCCTCGCGATACCATCTGAAAAAGCGGGGGGGGGGGGGGGGGAGGGAGAATTGGTAAAAAAGATCACAAAAAAAAAAGAATACCGAAAAATGTCAGATAATTGCACCCAACAAGCACCGACCATTTGAGAGGCCAAGAAAACAATGCACAGCAGCAGATCGATGCCAAGATAAAGCACAGCAGCCTAAGAAAATACCAGTTAAGAAAATGATTACCAAATTTTAAACAAAAAAATAATGTAATACCCGCTGAAATTTTAAATTGGAAACTGGGATTTGTTAGTAAAACTTGCATAAAAAATGACTAATTTCAAGGCAGGTTTAATGAAACCTTGTAAGCATAGTCAAATTATGAGAAAACTGAAAAAGGGTAACAAAATGAACCCAAAAGGAAAGGGCAAACCTCTGGCACCCGCCCTCCAAAGTAACCGGAAAAAACTTTTGTGATTTTCCGTTTTCTTGAGAAGAAAGTGTATAGGGTAAGGGTACACTCAAAAATAACGCCGCCCAAAATTTCGCTGATGACATCTCAAAAATAATCATTCAACAAAAAAAAAATCATTTGTACGAACTTTTTCAGAAAAATTCTAATCAATCGGCTTACCATGTTGACTGTTTTGGTGGAAAGAGAGGTGGTCACCCGTTGGAACAGACTGATCGGCTCCAAATTGTCCTCGGTAAGTTCCGGCGTTTCATCCATTTCATCATCATCACCAGCCTATAAAAAAAATGTCAAGAAAAAAAAATCAAATTTTCAAAATGCCAATGTAACAAAGGGGGGGGGGGGAGGGATAAAGGGGTGCACCCAAAATATCGCCACCAAACTTTCAAAAAAAATTGTTCGCAAAAACATCCATTTGATCAAAGCTTGGGTTCCAAAAAGATTTACAAAAAAAAATAATCAAATTAATTTTTTTGAAACAATAAATTTTTCTTTTTCGGAAATTGCCTTAAAACTTGGAAATTTTACTACAAAGTTTTGTTTTGACGATTGTTTGCGGCGAAATTTCGGCGGCGAGATTTTCTCCTTTTAAATTTTACGCTTTCAATTAAAATACACAAATTCCCCGCCGCCTACGTTGAATGTGCGTGTCAACTGTTCCCACACGGTGCTTTGCTCGTCGCGCTCGCGACGGCGTTGCGCTCGGCGTTCCTTCGCCTGCGCTTCTCGCTCCCGGCGCAGCCGTTGCAATTCACTAAAGCGCAATAAAATTGAGTGATTTGCCAAAAGAAAAAAAATAGCATAACAAAATTTTTTGATTTTACAAATTTTTTTAGTATTTTTTTAATAAAAATATTATCAGATTTTTGCGTCACTTTTTTGAGTGCAACCAAAAAATGCGCATACGGAAAAGTCCGTTTGACGAGCGGACAGAATGCAAATTGTTGTTTCTGTTGTTGTTGGCTTTCGTCCACCGTTTCGCTGTCACAAAATGCGGCGGTTGCCTCACGAAAATAGGCGAACAGAATGAGACGAGAAAAGTGCTGAAAAGAGAAGAAAAATAAAATAAAACTTTAATGAAAAAACGCAAAACCTAATTATAAATCCGAAATAAAAATTGTCCATTTATATCAGTTTTAAACCAATAAAAATTTTATTGAAACAAAGAAAAATTTATCCAAACCTAATTGTAAATCCGAAATAAAAGTGTCCATTTAGATTTTTTTTAAATCCGCAATTCTTTCCTCAAAAAAAAACGAAAATTCTTCCTTAATATGACATTGGAATGAATGAATACATTAGAAAAACCAACCACACATCGCTTTGGCAAACGAAACGGCTCCTCCGTGAGAACAACGGCCATCTTGGCAACTAGCTGAAAACAACAACAATAATTGCCATCACTTTTTAGCTTGAACAACAATTAAGTAAAAAAAAACTTTTTTTTTGGTCATGCGCAGTTTCAGCGCTTTCAAACAATTTTTTTTTAAGTCAATGGATAGAGCCTAAAAAATGCATCTTTTCCAACAGACCCTTTCATCCTCGGGTGCATTTTTATAGTTGCACCTTGGAATCTTAACTTTTACAAAAAAAAATAATTGATGTGCGACAATTGCGCCCCGACTTTGGCGATTATGTCCAATTTGGTTTTAAATTTTGTTGCATTAATCCCAAATTTAAAAAAAAGTTTTAAAAGAGGCTAACACATGAATTTTGTTCGAGAATTGTGTTCATCGAGTTTTTTGAAAAAAATAAAATATAAAAACACCCAAATGAATTATCGAAAAAAGGCCAAAAATGCTGTCTCCATTATTAATACTTTTAGGGCACTTGGGATTAATGCAATGCAATTTGAAACCGATTAAAGACATAGGCACAAATTTCCGGACAGCAAATCTCAGGCCCGAAATTGTCGTAAAACCCCATGCATTTATTCCAAGAAAAAAGGGGGGGGGGGGTGGAACTGCTCACAATCGGCTTCTTTTTTCTCCCGTCTTGTTTCCCATGCACTCACTTTTGTCGCCGTACAAAGGCGTGTGCCCACAGTGTCCAAATAAGCGGGAAAGTCGTCGTCCAGCGCAAGCGCACGCTCACACAGGTGCGGGTCGGCGCGCAACTTGCGCGAGCGCTGTTGCAATTTGGAAGGAATGAAGTAAATGGAGATGGGCGGGAGGGGGTATTGGTTAAAAAAATTACAACAAAAACTCCCAAAAGAAGAGAACTATGAACGATAAAAAATTTTTGATTAAAAGAAAATTTTTTTTTAAAAAATTTCTTTTTTATTTTGGCAGGGAATGAATTATTTTTTCACCTTTTTTTAAAAAAAATTCCAACCTCTCTCCTTGCTTTGCCCTCCTTTATGGGTCGCTCCGTCTTCTTCTGACTGCGCTTGATGTTGACGAGCGTTGCGTCTTGGTAATCAATTTCGGTCTCGCGATGTCCCTTAAAAATGTGTGAAAAGCAAATTTTGAACATGTATAAATCTGCCAAGATTTTATTGGCAATTCCGTTTCCTAGCCATTGTAAATTCTGTGTCCGAAAAAAAAAAGATATTGAAATATTTCTGACCAAATACTAATACAGTACGCCCGGCTCCCAACCCGGGGGTTTTTTTTTCAAAAACTCATGAGGGAATTTAGAAACCCTTAATTTGTTAGATATAACATTGCCATTCTCAAAACCACACACTTCAACCCGCTTTCCACACCCATCGCAGTAGTAAAAGCCGCCGTCCAGCGTAAAAGTGTCGGTGCCGCACACTTCGCACACCATTTCGTCATGGTCACCTCCGACAGACATTTACAGAATAAAGTAATTTAATAAATAACTAAATTTATGCCTGAAATCCATAAAGTCTCAAATCACAAAATTAATGCAGGGATCGGATCTGACCTTAGAATCAATGGACGTCCTTTGAAATGGGCCTCGCCGTTTAGGAAAATGAGTTTAGACATTTTGCCATTTAGTGTTAATTTAAAATTTTTGGCATTATGTTTGGAATTCTTTTTTTCGCAAGGAATTCTTCAAATTGACCATTTTATAGTCAAACTCTGTTAACAATCTGACCATAATTTTTCAAAATTTTCTTTAAATTGCATTTTTTCAAAGTTTCAAAATTAGGTTAAGGTTAAAAAATTTCAAAAATTTTTTTTTGATTTTTTCGAAAATTTCTTTAAAAAAAATCGAACTCTATTTTTAAGTTTGAAATAGATTTTCAAAAAAGCTAGGGTCAGGTTTAAAAAAAGTTTCAAAAATACTAGGGAGTAAATTTAAAAAAAAACTAGGGGGTAAGTTTTCAAAAAACTAAGGGGTTCAAAAATAGTAAAAACCGTACTCTTAATTTTTTTTTTTTTGAAATCTTCTCCCTAATTTTTCTGAAAAACCTGACTCCCCTAGTTTTTTTAAAAAAACGAACCCCTGGTTTTCGAAAACCGAACCCCCTGGTTTTCGAAAACCGAACCCCCTGGTTTTCGAAAACCGAACCCCCTGGTTTTCGTAAACCGAACCTCCTAGTTTCGGGTAACCGACTCTCTTGGTTTTCGGAAACCCAGCCCTCGAATTTTTGATTGAAACGGACCCCTCATTTTTTAAAAAATCAGACACAAGTTTTTTTTGAAAATTATGGTAGATTTCCAAAAAAAGCTAGATCTATGGTAGATTTTCAAAACCAGCAGGGGGTTCGGCTTTGGCTATTTTGATTTGGGGCCGAAACAATCCCGGGGCCGAAACTGCCGGTGGCCCGGTTTATCAAGCCTTAATTGTTTGTGGGTTGGTTAAAGTTAAATTTGAACAGGGTTTTGGGGATAATAAAGTCGAGTTGGGTAAAAACGAGTTGACCAAAAACGAGTTGGGTGTCGTCCTAACATTAACAGGTTCACAAGCAGGGTTGCACGAAAATATCCAAAAAAAAAAAAAAATTTGAAAACGAAATTATAAATAAAAAAAACTCCAGCGCCTACGTATAGGCGCCCAACGATATTAAAACGTAGGCGCCCAAACAAGATGGAACCGACAGTTTAACACGGCGGTTCAATTTTGGGCTTTTAGTGCAAGAATCATAACGCCAAAGAAAGTAAAAAAAAAAAAAACAATTAATTAAAAAAAAAATCAAAGAATTTACTAGGATTGGCCGGTACCGGTACTGGTGCCGTTACCGATACCGGTTTTTGAAAAAGTGAAGTACCGGTACCGGCGCTTCCCAAAAGTACCGGTACCGGACTACTCTAGAATTTACGTGGTGAGCCGAAGTGTTAAAAGTACCGATGTGGGGTGATCAGAAGAGGCGGATCATTTCAGTACAGAAAATTATATTAATAAATAAATTTAATTGTTTTAAACGCTTCCGCTCCGAGTGCCGAAATTCCGAGTGCTGAATAGTGTAAATAATGTCCGAGTGCCGAAAAGGCCGAGTTCCGAATGATTTTTTAAACAGACACTACTCTACAGTAAATTAAGGCTGGGTTTAGGTCTAAACTTTGGCATAGGCTTAAGCTAGCTTAGTTCTAGGCTTTTATGTTTTCATTTTTTGTAACAATTCCATTTTGGCCTTTTTTGTGCCATTCGGAACTCGGAATTTTTTTTTGTTCTATTCGGCACTCGGACCGGTAGCCGTTTTAAACCATTAATGCATTAATCAGATTTGCTAACCATAATTATAATTTCGATTTATTATTTTAATATTCCCAAATTTTTTGAAACTGAATCCACAACCGCACGTTATTAATTCTATTGATTGCACTTTAATTTTTTTGGTTAAAATACGTAGTAACCCAGCCAAAATATATTTTTTTTGCCTTCTCATAATAAAAAAATTCATTTTGTAAGTATTTTACTACTAATTTCCTCCTAATTTTTTTTTGTCAATTTTTTATTTTAATAAATGAAATTTTACTTTTATTTTTTTTATTATCCTTTGCTATATTGACTTAACGTCAAACATTAAGGTGCTAAAGTTCGAGGACTTTCTTAAAAACCAAGAAGCAATAAAACTGATCAAAAGTTACAAGAAAAAGCAGTTATCGAAACTATTAAGGAACTACATTACATGTGAGCTAACAAAAAAAGGCGATTCAATTGGGAATATTTTGCTTAATTATTAAAATATATTTAATTACTCAAATCAAATAATTCATTTAAAATAAATCTTCCGGATTGAAATGGTCCACCTCCAAATCTCACCCCATACGTATACTTTTGACACTTCGTCACAGCATCTAGAATTTACCTTGCAAAAAGGCAAGAGCTGATCTCGAGATAAGAGCTGATCTCGAGATAAGAGCTGATCTCGAGATAAAAGGATTTTGCCAAATAATAAAAGATGATGCGGGTCAAAAAAGCCATTTCCTCTCATAATTAGGGACCTGGTTTTTTAGAGCGACTTTTTAGCAGTATTTTCAACTATTTTGGGGGTTAGCAACTTTTTTTTTTTTTTGGCATTTTCGACTTTTAGCAACTATTTTTGCTTGTGGTTAAAACATTGTACAGGATTTTTCTCAAAATTCAAGGTCGATTCACAAAAAGTGAAAATTTTACTGAGTTTTCGACTAAATTTAGTCATAACTTTTCTCAGAAGCAACCAATTTAAACAATCTTAGTATACTACGATAGCCATTGAATTGCTCTATTAGAATTGATAAATTTCAAAAAATTTCCATCTAATTTTTTAAAAGTGGTAAAAATTGCCATAACTTATGAAAAACTTAATAAAATTTTTTGAAATTTAGCAAGTTAATTGAAGTAATTGAAGTGCTAATGTACTATACTAAAATTGTTTAATTTTATTGCTTCTGAGAAAAGTTATGAGCTGATATAGTTTGAAAATTCAGTAAAATTGCACTTTTTGTGAATTGACCGATTCGACCAACCACGTAATAAAACAAATATATACAAAAAAAAAACATTGTTGCTGACTATAATGAAATAAAGCAAAGCAAAGATACAAATATGTGCTGGCAGGTTTTAAAAACCCGTCACCACATAGCCTATTATAATACGCTATTTAACAAATTTTTTAAGAAAAACTGGTCATCGTTGTCTCGTCCATAGCTTTTTTATGGGGCTCTATTAGACATACAATTTCAAAAAATTCTAATAGAGTTATGTAAATTTTTTGCACTTTCACAGCAGTCGATTTTCTTCGAATTTAATGAAACTATTTGAAATTTGGATAGCTGGCTAATGGAGCAATACAAAACTATCGGACAGATACCAAGATTATTTAATTTGGGTGAATTTGAGCAAAGTTATGACCAGTTTTTGTTAGAAAATTTGGTAATGGCATATTATAAAACGTACAAGCACCATACAAATGCATAAAATAGAACAGAGTTGGTTTTGTAAGATTTCCTTTGAAAACGGAATTTTTGCTCATGAAAGAAATGTTCATTTTATGGGAAAATTTATATTTTTGTTATTTTTTTTGTTAAAAGAAATATCATTTTTTAGTCAAAAAATGTTAACAAATCACTCCGTTATTTTCAAGAATTTCTCCGGGGGTGCCTACCGGCACCGCCTGACCCCTACCCTAAGAATGTTTGAAAATTTTTAGAATATTGAAAGAAATTTGGTTATCACATAAGTCGAGATGCAAGCAGTGCTTACCAGGGATGCCGCCGATTTCCGATTTTCCGATGTTTTTGGGGTCGGAATTCCGATTTTCCGATTTCCGAGAAAAATTTGGGGCATCGGAATTCCGATTTCCGATGTTTTTGGGGAAAAATCGGAAAAAAATTGGAATTAATTTTCTCAAAAATAAATAAAAATTTTTGAAAAATGAGAAGTTTTTGGTCAAAAAAAAATTAATAAAAAAAAATCAGTAATTTTGTAGAAAAAAAATTTCTGATTTCCGAGAAAATTTTTGGCCTTCGGAA
This sequence comes from Heterodera filipjevi, assembly GCA_039877585.1. Lineage (NCBI taxonomy): Eukaryota > Metazoa > Nematoda > Chromadorea > Rhabditida > Heteroderidae > Heterodera > Heterodera filipjevi. Next base: position 28,726,360 of record JBDPZO010000002.1, read on the forward strand.
TTCCGATTTCCGAAAAAATTTTGGGCATCGGAAATCCGGTTTTCCGATTTCCGATTTTTCAAATCTGAGATCGGCGGCATCCCTGGTGCTTACGCAGGGCTCCCATCGAAAATTTCCCGAAATAAGTACATCGCTGGCCAAAAATAAGTTTTATGGGTTAAAAACAAGTAAATTTTTGAAAACGTTGTTTTGACGCTTAATCTTGTGTTTTATTCATCAAACTTATTATGCACGACATATTTCTCTCCTCCAATCAACCCTGGTTTTTTCTACATATTCGAAGACTTTGATCAATATTTTAAGTTTTTTATACATATTTGGCAATTTTGTTTACATATTTATGTACATATTTTTGACTGCCTTACTGATAAAAAATAAATTTTATGTTCAAGTTAATTAATTACCAAAAAAAAAAATTAGAAAGACCCTCAAGTGCTCTTAAATATCATTAGAAATTTCAAGAAAAGCAGAAAATAAACTTTTTTACATGAATGAGCAAAAATAAATTTGAATGCTCGCTAAATAAGAAAATCAACTATTTTACACTCTTTAATTAAAATAAATGAAAAGAAACTAATGCAATAAAAGAAATAGCAAACTATTTGAAAAATTAAGAAAAAAACCTATGCAATTGGGGGTAAGGTGGTGCCTATTTTGAAAATTTGGCTATAACCAATAACGTAAATAATCAAAGAGCCGGAGAAAATTTTGAGTATTTTGGCAAAAATTGTTAAGATTTTCTTTATAAAATTCGCTTCAAAAAATAATTTTCTTTCAAATATTGCTGTAAAAATCGGAATTTTTCCTTTGAGTCCCAAAAATAAGTACATTGAGCTCAAATAAGTACAATACTTACAAATAATTACAAATGAGAGCCATGTGCTTACGGGAAACAAAAAAATTCTAGAAAAAAATCACTTTGGTGAAAAATACAAACTATTTTGAATAAATTTTGTTAGGTCCTCTGAATTCACAAATCTTCCCATATGTCCTTTGAAATCGAGCTCCACTGATTCCTATCCTGAATTCGAATGTCAATCACACGCTGTTGGGCCCCCGAATCGTGTTTTTCAAATCTTTCAGACACCAACCAACAAAAATGCCCGCAAATATTGCACCAACAACAAAAAATATAATCACAAATATCTTGTTGCCTCCGCCTACAACACCTAATAAAGTCAAAAGACCAAGTAAAAGGGATATTCCAAATGCTACAATAAGCATTATGCACAGGGCATGGGTGCACGAAGAGCGTTTTCTGCGTCGTCGTCGTCGTCCAACGGGGGCGGGAGCGAGTGACGATGACACAGGACAAACTGAAGCAGTATCAGCAGAAGCAGCATAATTGGCATTGGCAAATTGCTGAAGGGATGGCAAAAAGATTTGCAATAAAAGCCAAGTGCGTTTCATAAAATGGCCATTTTTACTTTATTTTCATGTCATAACTAGGTGGATTAGGTGTCTATTTTTAATGTTCTGGTGAAATTTTTAATTATTAATTTTCTGAGTAAAATTTGCAAAAAGGCATGAAAAAGGCACCCAAAATAATGCCAATGTAGAAGCTTCAAACTAAATTAAAAATGGTTTTTAGTGCGTATTAGCTCATCCCAAGTCAACAGAAAAAAATGCATTTACCTTAAATTCCCTTCCCTCGTCATAACTTTGGTATCATACGAAAGCGCTTGAATAGCTCTTATTAATTTGCTAAATTAAAATTTAAAATTCAAAAGTTATGGCAAATTTTTTAATTTTTTAGGTCACTATTTTATTGAAGTTTAATGATTTTTTTAATTTAGCCTGCTAATAGAGCAATTCAAGCGCGCTATTGTACAATTTTAGATTATTTCATTTGGTTGCTTCTGAGTTAAATTATGACTTATTTAGTCGAAAATTCAGTAAAAATGGCTGTTTCTGAAAGGAACCGGATCGTGAAAATGAACTATCGTATGGTCCACCTTTTCAATGATCAAAAATAAATGCATTTCCATTTTGAAATATTGCAAAAGTTGTGCAAACTTTGCTTCGTTTGCATCATTCAATTCTTTTTTTGACAATTTTTTCATTTTGTCAATTATGCCATTAATGCCATGCAATTTTAGTATTTTTATTACTGTTTTTTGCAGATTTGCCATTTCTTCAATGCCAATGCCTTGGCCATTTTCCATTCGTTCACAAAATAATTTTCGCTCTTTTTCCAATTTGGCACCAATTTCGACTTTGAAATTTGCATTACACAAAAAGTCAACAGCATATTTTTTGACCCATACAAATGCCTTTTCTCTGCTAGTTGCCAAATTTGTTCCTTTCGGCAGCATTAATGAGGCCGAGTCCACCAATTCATCCACAAAATTGATCAGATCTAAACATTTAAACAATTCATTAATTATTTGTCGAATACGAATACCTTGGGTAGGCATTTCCATTACTTGCTGAACCTCAAAAGAAATGGTAGACATAAAAAATAAAGAAAAAATAATAATAAAAGAATCCATTTTCGGAAATTTTGGTGAATGGTGGCTTTGTAAGGCATCAATCAGCTATTTATAAGCCCATTTTTTGCACTTTTTCTGATTAATGAGATCACTCTTTTTTCGGAATTCTGCCCTAATTCTTTTCATTTTATCCCTGGGAATTTTATAATCAATGATCATTGATTTAAAAAAATATCAAATCACTAAATTCACATCAATTGCCCCTTCCCTATCCATTTATGGCCAAATCAAATTCAATGCCTGTAAGCAATCAAATACCTTCAAAAAAAAAATGTCAATGTTTGCACATACCAATTCACCAAGAGTTCGCAATATGCTTAAACATTGACAATGCCCCCCCCCCCAACCAACCAACCAATGGTCCAATTTTGGGCAAATAAATGCCATCAAAAAGCCAAACGTATGCCATGCCAAAAAAACAATTCAAGAAAATGTCCATGAAGAAAGGAAAAAACAATTAATCATCATGAGGTTCCACAAATAAAAGCACTTTTCTTTGATGCACTTTAGCCTTTTAATGATGGTGGATTTCAAACAAAAAAAAAATTTAACAAGTAATGTATAAAATATAAGCATATTCCCTGAATGCGTGGGCGCAAAAGTTGGCCATTTCATCGAAGAGACATTTCAGCGCCAGCAAGCCTTTGGCTTTTTTTTTAGGAAACAAATTGTTTAAACAAGGTGTACTACTATATTGTAAACAAAGTATACTATATTGACCCTCCAGAATCGAAATAAAGTTTACCCATCTTAAAAAGTTGAATAAATTTACAAAATTTTGACTTTTTGGCGTTTTTCAAGTTGTATTAAATTAGTCGTCACTTAGAAATAAGCATTTAAAGCTTTTCAATGATACCCGAATTGTAAAAAAAGTTATAGAGAAGAATCTGGCGCCGAAATATGGGCACAGAAACAACACAGATCCGTCATTTCACCCTCGACAATTGGGGCAGGGCACTTTTGCCACGGTAAATTGTAAAAAATTACTTGGTAAAATTCACCGAAACCGCACCAAACAATATAAGGAGCCTAAAAATCCGACATTGGAAAATTCGTCACTTAATTTAAATAAAAAAAAAATTTTAAACTAATATTTAAATATTTATTTACACTCAAAAAATTTTTATCAAACAGATAAAGAAACTTTTAATAAAGTACATTTTCCCAATTTAAATTTTAAATTCATTAAAAATTATTCAAAATTCTCAAAAATATTTTCAATAAAATTTAAAGTTAGAGTCGGATTTTCCAGTGGTGGATATTCCGCTTGTGTCGGATACCGGTGTCTGATTTTCATAGAGCCGAACAATAATATAATGCAGCAACTGGGGACATCAGAAGGAGCCAATAAATGCCGACGAACTTTGAAAATATTTATGCCACCAAAAAGCAGCCGAGTGATTCTTTTAAAAAATTGAAAAACTTTAGGGATTTCAATTTGGCGGTGCTAATATTTATAATAATTTTTTGGTTTCATTGTTGACAGAATTTGATTTTAGAAATACTAAAAAGACGAAGTAAGAACCTCGCTTGTGGGTTCAAAGAAAGATATTTCAATAAATTTTGCCTTGTTTTTGCCTGTACTTAAAGTTCAAAAAAAGGGAAAGTTTGGTGGTGCGAATAGGCCAATTTCCACTTTTTGGGCACAACTTCTTGTAAAATTCATTAAATTTTTATAAAATTTAACAACCTAGAAGAACAGTTCAAATGACTATCGTACAATACCAAGATTTTTTAATTTGGCTGAGTCTGAGAAAAATTATTTATAGTTAATTTGAGTAAAAATGGCGGATTTAAGAAACGTGCATACGTGGCGGAATATTTATGAACGCACACCAGCACCGTAAAGTTTAATCCCAAAAATGATAATTTTTTTTTTTTATTACAAAAGTCCATTCTCAGAGATTCAAAGCTTTAAAACCCAAAAACCATACAAAGACGCCAACGGACGAAAACGAAAACTCGGGTCATTTCGGCGCCAGAATCGCTTATAATGTTGTAACTTTTTTTTTTTTTTTAGTGAACCAATTCTATATCTGTAACATGTTAAAAAATCTCATAGAATTTATTATATTTTGTCTAAATCTTTTTTTTATTTTATAAAGTGTCTGTTCATTTTTGTAAAGTTAATCAGTGCTGCCAGATGAAAATTTTCCAAATCATACTAGGAAATAGGCCAAATGTTAGCCCCGAGTGGGTCTTGACGTTTTAACAGTCAAGAGCCAGAGCAGCTCTTCCTTACATCATCATTTGGTTGACAAAAAATCATCATTTTGAAAAATTATTCAAAGAGCAAGAAAAATCAGTGAAAGCATTCGAAGTTGTGCCCGCTGCCGTCGCTCCTCCGCCCTTCCCTGCCGAACTGTCTGAGCTGCTTCACGATCATGTGGACAAATGGGCAAAAGAGCAGGAAGAGGCTGTTCAGTTTATCCAAAAGAAGAAGACGGACATCTCCTTCCCTCTTCAGTCCGCGCTGAAGAGTTTCATCAAGAGCACCAAGAGCATCCGAACCGCCCTCGACAACACCCAGGAGGCGGTACAGCAAATGGCGGCAGCAATGAACGAGATCGTCCAGTCCACCAACGACGGCCTGATCATCTCCATCTCTCTTCTCCAGTCAGAGATGGACAGGCAGGGGATTGAGTTGAGATCATTGAGGCGTGCCCTGATCCCCGCGCCGGAAGTTGAGGAGGTGTCCATCGATTCTTCCTCCTCCGCCGATGAAGGACCCTCCATGCCCAAGAAGAAATCTCCCGCGGGGAGTGTCGGCGGCAAGGCCGACGGAAAAGGGAAGACTGGGAAGAAATGAAGAAATGGAAAAGAGAGGAAAAAGAAAGGGAAAATTGTGAAGAAGTGAAAAAGGAAATTGAGAGGGAGAAAAGAAAGGAATGTGTGAAGAGATAAAAAAGATGTTATAAAATTATTTATTAATTTCTATTATATTTCAAATCTTTAATTCCTGTGTTATTTCCTTTTCTATCCTGTGATATTTCTATTTTTCTTAATCTGTGATTTTCCATTTTTTTTCTGTCACTCCGATATTTTTGCCCAGTTATTCATCTTTTATTTACTATTTCATTTGTTCAATTTCTGCTAAAATTGCTCCTCCCCCGTCTTCTCCCTCCCTTTATATATCGGTCGTTTCCCCCTTTTACTCACTTCTATTAAATTTTCTTGCATTTGAATAAACCCTTCTCTTTATTCACTTTGGTTGGTTGAACGGCAGTTGAACTGTCTAACCATCTGCCTGTGTCCGCCCTGACACACTCTCTCACCCATCCCCTCGGACCCCTCCCCTCTCCCCGTGTCCTTCCCCACCCTCGTGTCCGCGTGCTTGTCCTTCCCCTCCCAAAGTGCCCTTTGTCCCGCCCTTCTGTGCCCAAGCCATTCGCTCGGTGCGATAAGTGGTGCCGCTAGCGTAAATGTCTTCTGCACGATTCCGAATGGCGCTGGGCCCCGCTCTGTTTCGTCTTCGACAACACGTCACCGCTGCCGAAGACCTGCTCGGCGAGGACTAACTGGATGAAGCAGCCGTCGACACTCTCAGACAGGAACGGGACCATGTCCTGCGTGTCCTGTTGAGAGTCGAGGCTGAAGTGGAAGCATGGGGTGCCATCATGAGCGGACTGGAAGGCCCGGCACGGGAGGCGGAAGAAGCGCTTTTCACCGCCTTCAGAAGGGACGATCAGCACATTACCGATTGGATGGAAGATGCGCGAGAGACGTTGGCACGCATCGCAGATGAACTCGCAGACGAGCCTATCCAAGCCCATGTGGCGGGAGGACAGCAGCAAGCCGCTGCTGTTCACCCACCTTTGGCACTGCCCGTTGTGCCGCCAGCCAATAATGCCGTAGTGGGGCAACAGCCGGCTGCTGTTGTCAACCCACCGCTACAAGTGCCGGCTTCCAATCTCGACCACGTTCCGCCTTTGGTGCCAATGCCCAACTTCGGCAACTTGCCTATGCCGAACGTGCCGAACTTGCCGGTGCCGAACATACCGAAGCCAAATGTTAGCCCCGAGTGGGTCTTGACGTTTTAACAGTCAAGAGCCAGAGCAGCTCTTCCTTACATCATCATTTGGTTGACAAAAAATCATCATTTTGAAAAATTATTCAAAGAGCAAGAAAAATCAGTGAAAAGCATCAATTTTAGGTGCATAAAGAAAAATATAAAGCGTTATTTTAGATGAACTATCTGAAAAAATTGCCACGAAAATGAAAACCTTCGTACTTTCCCATTATGAGGGCGCAAGCCAAAATTTTAAAAAACCAACAAAAGGGCGCGCAAATTCCACAAGGCGCGCAGTTGAATTACTTTGGACGGTCTGAGTCATTTTGGCGTGGCCACTTTGGCGTGGCCACTTTGGCGTGGCCATTTTGGCGTGGCCATTTTGGCGTGGCCATTTTGGCGTGGCCATTTTGGCGTGGGCCATTTTGGCGTGGGCCATTTTGGCGTCGTTGGATTTCTTTTCTCAGAGGGAACCAAATTAAATATTTTTGTTATCATTCGATAGCCCTAAGTGTCCTCTATAAGCCTACATAATTTTAAAAAAATTTGGTCCACCTAATAAAAAGTTATGTTTAAAAAATCTAAAAAATACCAAATTTCGGAAATTTTCTTGAATTTTTGAACGTTTTTGAATATAACTTTTTATTGGGTGGACCAATTTTTTTGAAATTATACAGGCTTATAGAGCTTACCAAGAGCTATCGAATGGTAGTAATAATATCCAATTAGCTTTCTTTTGGACAAAGTTATGACCAATGACGCCAAAATGGCCACGCCAAAACGGCCACGCCAAAGTGGCCACGCCATTATGGCCGATTTCTTAACAGATTTTCCCCAAAAATATTCAATTTGGTGCCTTATTTTAGAAAATCCCAAAAGGTGAATGTCCGGCGGTGCCGTTAGGCGTCGCCGGTTAAAAAATATTCTTTGTGCCTTGAAATTCACGCTCATAATCAGCATGAAATTTAATTTAAGCTATAAAAAGATTTGATACAAGAAATTTCTTCGAAATTTCGAATATTTAGTGAATCTGTTAAGATTTTGTTTAAAAGATTCGCTTCAAAAAATAATTTCCTTTCAAATATTGCACTAAAAAGCGGAATTTTCCTATGAGACCCAAAAATAAGTCCAAACTAAGTACATTTAGCTCAAATAAGTACAATACTTACAAATAAGTACCTTTTAAATTTATAAGTTTTGCACCCTCAAAATAAGTACAATACTTACAAATAAGTACAAATGCGATCTCTGGTTTTAGTCCTTTTTTGCCAAATTTTACAGGCTAAGGACAAAGAAAATGAATTTTAAAACACAGTCATTCCCCTCTTAAAATGGTTAAAAAATCAACAGGGATGCGATTTTGTCACTATTTTGAGGGTCTTGCCACTATTTGCCACTATTTTATGTTCTAATTAAAAAATGTATGAAAATAGGCATTTTTTTACACAATTTTTCTCTATAAATTTTATTCACTTTATCAAAATTTCCCCGGCGGCGCCTATCGGCACCGCCGGACAGTTTTTCTTTAGTTTTTTCAAAAATTATCTTTCCGGTACAAAAAATAGGGCAAAAATGCAACCCAGATTTTGATTGTTACAGTGCCTATGAGTTATTCCTTTCCGACTAGAATTTGCTTCAACAAGTTAAACGGAACGAAAAATAAAATATTTGATAAAATTTGGTGCTTTTTGCACAAGTTTAAGGCAAAAAAAAAAATGCCACCTTTTTTCCACTATTTTGCCACTTTTTTTTTAAGATCGGCGCCACTATTTTGGACTATTGAGATCGCATCCCTGGGTATCAACACTAAAACAACAAAAGAATTTGAGATAAAAAAAAAATCTTAGAAAAAAAGTTATTATAAAATATACTCTTTAATAATCTATCCAATTGAAAATTTAACAATGTGGTAGTTTCTCACTGTTAGGATGTTAATATTTTCAGAATTGCCACGTACAGTTAAAATTTAAGCTCGATCAGTTCATGGGAAATGGTCAAACTCATTAAAAATAAAAACTGTCTTTACAGTATATTAATGAAACACAGTGTATGACGTTTGTTAACTCGGTGCTTGCGCGTTTTATAAATCCGCCATTTTTACTGATTTTCTGCACATAATTTGTCACAACTTGGCCCAAAATTAACCAAATTAGACAATCTTAGTTTCAAATTTCATCTTGATTGGCTCTATTAACCTTCTAAATTTCAAAAAATTTGATTAAATCTTATGAAAAATATGGTCAAAAAGATTATTTTTTCTAAAGAAAAGTAATCGGATGATACTAAGACTATTTAATTTAGTTGCGTTTGAACAAAGCTATGACGGATTATGTTCGGAAAATTTAAAAAAAATGGCGGATTTAACAAATGACCTAGCACCATAGTAAAAATACTATTTCTTGCTATCTTTTGCTTGGGTTCAAATCCACTTCCTGGCGGAAAATAGAAATGGGTTTTTGAATATGTTTTTTTCCAAAAAATCAGTTATGAAAAGCAAGTGGCCCCAATGTGTCTAATTTATAAAATAATCACATTTTTAGGAAATTACTATCTAAAAAATTCACTTGGTAGGTCCGATAGCTCTTGGTTAGCTATATTAGCCTACCAAATTTCAAAAAATTTGATTCTTTTTATGACAATAAAAATGACTTTTTTGCACGTTTATATAATTTGGTAGGCTAATATAGCTAACTAATAGCTACCGGACCACACCAAAATTGTTTATTTGGTTGCATTTGAGCAAAGTTATGAATATTTTTGTCAAAAAATTTATATAAAATTTGTAGGAATTTATGAAACACCCAAAGTGGCGCTTTTTATGAAACGACCTAGCACCTCTGATTGGTCGGATGGGAGGAAAAGGAAGAGACGCTCCAAATGTAAAGGACCACAACTCCCTTTTTAACCCTATTTTGCTTGGATCGAAAGCTTAAGTGTTTAGAAATATCTATGCAGATGTTAAGTGTTTAAAAAGTTCTCATAAAAGTTAGAATTTTTGTTATACAAAAAATCGGGGATTTTCTGAGTTTAATTTTCTAACTTTTTTGGAATTTTTATCGCTTAACTACTTCTTAGGCAAAAAAAACATCAGGTAACCAAAACAGTAACTTATTTAAACATTGAAAAAATGAGATACTCAACTCCAATTCAATTCTCATGTAAAAGGTTGGGTTGGAGCTTCGAAATTTCACGTTTTTTGCGGCATCGCTTCTGACCGTGAAAATGGGTTTTAAAGTTTTTGAATGCATGTTTTCCATTCTATCTGTGCTAATTTTTTGTTGTATGCGTGCTAATCTTGGGCAATTTCTTTTTTGACTTTTTGTTCGATTTTGGGTACAGCATTCGAAATTAATCGAAATAATTCCGGATTCGAGAACCGCAATCTCGAACCTCACTGGAAGGGTGGGTGTTACACGAATTTCAAAATTTATACTCCCTACCCCCACAGCTTTGAATGTAAAACAATTTGGAATTTTTCATTTTTGGTTTTGATTTTTTGAAATAAACTTTTTTGACCACATTGGATTTAAAAGATGAAAAAATTACAGGGGAAAAAAGTTTTTCGCTTAAGGCCAACAGAAAAAAAACAACTTCGTAAAATATGTCAGCTTCACATCACACAACAGACCTTAGAGGCTTTACGTCATCTTCGATATTAAGCTCCTTCTTCAATGCTTTTAAAAAATTATCATCTGGTTGGCATTCGAAGGTCTTAGGGTATGAAAAGCTTCGTATCAAATCGCATTTGCAGAAGAATTTGGGACTAATCTGCACGCCAATCCAAGACGTGCATTCATTTCCTTTATCCTTGCAGTGATTAATACAATTTTTCCAATGGATATTTCCATGTATTTGCTCGGTATTGGAGGATGGTCCCACTGGAAAAATAAATAAAGGGAAAATGGATTGCTTTTGGCTGGCTCATTTTAGGATTTGGTACCACCTTTTTGTGGCATTTACCACAAAAAAGAATGCCTGTTTTTTGATACTAAAAATTATTGAATAATACATAATTTTAAAGCTGATTGTGAGATTAAAAACTTGTGATATTTTTTAATTTTTAAGAAAATTAATATTTAAATAATTTCCATTAACCTTCGTTTTGCATAGGCATTTGATGGCCTTTGTTTACCAAAAGCACAAATACCAAAATGGCAATTATAACAAGTGAAGTCATTGGAATTTCTGAATTAAAATTAAATGGGTGAATAAGGGATAAAATACAAATAAATTAGGCCAAATTTAATTCAAATTGGTTGGACCAGGAATTTTGAAAAAAAGAATATTAGAAAATTGAACAGAATTGGGGACTTTCAAAAAGACACCCGACATACAAATATGTCGGGACCAAGAAAGGCCATTTTTGTGGGGGGTTTGGCTTTCGGGATGAAAATTCACAGAATTTTAAAGGTATTGAGTCTAGGCAAAGTCGGATTTTTTGGGCTTGCTTTGGAGTCTATGTCTTGGAAACTTTGAATTTATAACATTACTATGAACCTGTATATTTCCACTATGGAAAAAGAATTTATCGCGGCAAAGCAAAAAGCAAGGTTAATTTAAATGATTTCAAATTAAATTTTCTATTTTTTCTTGAGCAATATTTTCTGTTACGTCCCGAACCTTAATAGTCTATTGTAACAAAAAAAAGTTTTATAAAATATTATTTAGCCCCAAAAATTGCTGGATTTAACGGTCGGGGTCATTTTGGCGTGGCCATTTTGGCGTGGCCACTTTGGCGTGGCCGTTTTGGCGTGGCCATTTTGGCGTCGTTGGTCATAACTTTGTCCAAAAGAAAGCTAATTGAATATTATTACTACTATTCGATAGCTCTTGGTAAGCTTTATAAGCCTGCATAATTTCAAAAAATTTGGTCCACCCAATAAAAAGTTAGGTTCAAAAACGTTCAAAAATTCGAGAAAATTTCTGAAATTTGAAATTTTTTAACTTTTTTAAACATAACTTTTTATTGGGTGGGCCAAAATTTTTAAAATTATGTAGGCTTATAGAGAACACTTGGGGCTATCGAATGATACTAAAAATATTTAATTTGGTTCCCTCTGAGAAAAGATATCCTACGACGCCAAAATGGCCCACGCCAAAACGGCCACGCCAAAGTGGCCACGCCAAAATGGCCACGCCAAAATGACCCGTTTCGGGATTTAATGGTTATAAATAATATTTTATATTATTGTATAATATTGAATGAAAATAATGAATGGAATAGGTAAATGCTGACGAATTTAAAAGATATCTCTCATGACGTTGCGTTGTTTGAAAATTTATATAGTGACGCAATGCCAAAAATTGGGCATAAACGTAGGTAGTGACAACGGCACATTGCGTTGGATGCCAATCCCATTTGTCCCTCCCCTACGCATCTTACCATGGAAATGAAAATTCATTGCCACAACGTTGGTAAAACTGAAAAGGCGACTTCATTTTTGGCAAGCAAATGCCTGAAAGAGTGCTAAATGATGCCACGCCACAATGAATGGGTAAGAAAATGGCCATCCATCTTTGGGGCTTTGGGCGTAAAGGAAAGAGGAGTGACCCAGGGGACAAAAGGTGAATGCCAACGTTGGCACAAACGCATTCCCCAAGGTTGGGCATATGCTGAAACAATACACAGGCTGATATTATTATTATTATATTTTATAAGGATTTGTAAAAAAATATATACTTTTACGAGCCAAATAATAATAAAATTCTTCAAAGACTCGTTCATCAGGCTTTTATCCACCAAGTTGGAACAGGCACTTTTGTTTTAATAGACGGTGAGTCGGTCCCAAAATAGGGCCGCTTTATTAGAGGCAGCAGTTCAATTAAGGATTGCAGGTTTAACACACTTAAAAAGTGAGTATAAATTAAAAATTTACCTAAAGCCTCATCTTTTTTTGTTTCGATTGGGGGAAGATTCTTAATTTGGATTAATTATCACCAAAAGGATCAAACTTTTGGGCACAAATGTGTTGAGAACGCCTAGGGAAAAAGTTATGCCATCTTAATCTTAATCTTTTATGCACTCAATTTACCACGACCGATGCATTGCCCAATTGTCTCGTGAAGAGGTTAACGAATTGAGGAGCTACGCTCAAATTCATTCTTCAATAGGGCTAGGCAAATTTGAAATTTTCTGGCTCCGGAACCGGTATTAGGTATCTTTAGTTCAATATTTATAAATAATCAAGTGATGAAACATTTTTGCAGTTTTAGTTTTACATGATACCCCTATTATGTTGTTGCACATTTTCATTATGTTATAAATAGGAGCGTTTTTTGAATTTTTTTAAAAGTTTTTTTCATATTTTTCCTTTTATTTGCTTAAGATTTAATTTTTTGTTTTTAAGATTTTTTAGTTACTTTTTGTAGGAGATTTTTATACCTATCAGCGAAGAAAAATCGAAATAAATTTAATATCTTAAAAATTAAGCAAAAAATTTTTTTTGAAATTTTTGATAAAAAATACAACCTTAAGGTGCATTTTTTTGAAATTTTTTTCCATTATTAGGGGGTTTATTTTTAAAAAAATGAAAAGTTATTTTTTAGGGGTCTATTTTTCATTTTTTTTTTTTTTTGCCTTTTTTCTTAAGAAATTTCTCTAAATTTATAAAAAATGCACCCAAAAACGCCAAAAAAGGCATGAAAACACGAAAATGCCAAAAAAGGCATTTAAGGCACGAAAACCCCGAAAAAGTAAAAAAAAAAAAAAGCATAATAAAAGTCAACGTAGAAGGCTCAAACTAAGTGGAAAATGCATTATTTATGCTTAATATATATCGGAACTAGTGCGCAGAAAAAAAAGGTATTTGCCTCAAAACGGTTGCCCTCCTAATTATTATCTGCATCATTATTTTTTTATATGCATTTGCCTGGCCATTGGAAAATGTTAACTCTTACTTCAGTGATCACTTGGCTTTTTTTAAATTTGTAAAAAATAAAATGGAATTTTCCTTTATTTATTTTTTTGTTGCTTTATGGTTCAAGTGAATTTATTTTGCTTGACTAACAGTTGTGCGGTCTAATATATAGTCATTAGGGTAGTTCACGGTCGGTTAACCGAACCGAAACCGAAACCGAAAACCGGCCTTTTTGGGCCAAAAACCGAAACCGAAAGCCGGGGGTGGCAAAACCGGCCTAACCGAAAACCGGGGGACCGGTTTTAAACCGGTCGTGTCCTACCCTATTAGTCATGTCTGTATGATTACTCTTGTGCATGTTTTTTAATTTTGGAAGAAGTGCGTCGATATCTAGTAGAACTTGCTTCAAATGTGTTAATTATTTATTAACTTTTTGTACAATACTTTTTATGACTTTTTTGTAAAAATTCAAATATTTTTTTTCGTCAACATTTTGGGTTTTTTCAATATTTTGGTCAATACTTTAGCTTTTTTTTTCGTAAATATTTATTTATATATTTTCTTGGAATTAGTCGTTAATATAATAATAGCCTTAAAATTACTTGTTTTATTATGAGGTTAAATTAAATTTATATCATAAAATGAATGAAAAGAAGTAATGAAATTGGTGAATTCGACGAAATTAAAACCCATCAATTTCATGACGTTGCGTTGTTTGAAAAATGATCCAATGACGTAATGCCAAAAATTGGGCATGAACATAGGGGAGTGACATCGGCACATTGTGTAGGATGCCAATCCCTTATCGCCACTTCACGCCGCTTACTATAGAAATTAAAATTCAATGCCAAAACGTTGCCAACCCCAAAAGATTTATTATATTTTTAGGAATATTATCTATGCATAACATGTTATCAATAAGATTGGTTGAATCAGTTAATAATTTAGGGATTTAATTGATAATAAGTTCTGAGTATTATCTTAAAAATTACAAAGCTATTTCGCCATCCACACCACTGTTTTTCTTTTCCATTTAAGATACAGTCAGTCCATTGATCATCTTATATAAAAAAATTTTACCGACAAAAAAAAAAAAAAAGGAAAAGATATAAAAGTTCTTGAATTAGCATTAAGCATGAAAATCCCAAATTCAACAATGCAGCATGAAAAAGTTATGTATAAAAGCTTTAAACAAGGTTAGAAGCATTTTTCGTGATTCGAAATGACCATTACACAAAGTTTCGTTGACCAAATTTTAAAGATAGCAATGAGTTTTTATACGCATAAATATAATAAATTAATTTCATTACAAATGCGCCAAAAAATAATAATTCGAATGTTTCATCACTCCTAGTTTGGGAAAACAGGACCACCTGAGCCTTTCCGAAGTTCAGCATGTAAAAAAGCCATTTTATGTTGACGAGGGCCGAAAAAAGTAAAAATAAGTAAGGAAATAAAGTTTTAAATTAGCTTCCCGGCCTCCCCCCCCCCCACTCCCACAGTGATTCGAAATAGTGGGAAAAGATGACAAATATATTATGTCAACAAATTACTCGGCCTATTTTCTCGGAAAATTAGATTGTCTATTTCGCCTAATGATTATTTTTTAAGGTTTATAAATTGCAAATTCATTGCTGATCATCTTGTTAACGTTAAGAAAATCTTGGAGGGAAAATTTTTAAAAACTTTTTATGTTTACCTTTTGCCAAAAAATTGTAATTATACGAGATGATTTTTTAGAAAAAAACTTCTTTTTAGGGATATAAATTTTAAAAATTTTAGATTCGACATGTAAGAGTCTATTTTTTAGTTTTATTGCATTTTCCATATCAAAATTCTCAAATATATGAAAATATTTACGAAAATATTCAAATATATACAAAAAATGTTATTTTGGCATACATTATTCTAAGGAAGTCGGGACCGGGGCCTTTTCAAAATACCGAACGTACAAATGAGTACCAGGGCCCCGGTTTTGACCGGGTCCCGGTCCCGCCCCGGTTTTTTCCCGGTTTTTGCCAAAAGCCCCGGTCCCGACCAACCCTACATTATTCCATTTATATGTACACTTAATTAAAAAAAGTACCAAAAAATGAGGTGAAATAAAAACTATCTTAAATAACTCGCTAAAAACCCAAGTAATAAATTCGAACAAATATTATTTTAAAACATACTTTTGGTTTCCTTGCTTTGGGCTGTTTTGGCTCGCCCGCTTTGGTGTGGTTGCGCTGCCACTCTAGCTCCTGTCGGCAAATCTATTTTTGGTCAAAGTAAAATCCGGAATAAAAAAAACCATCCTTAACTATTTATAAAAAGCCAAAATAATAAATTTGAAAATTTATTATTTCAAAAACACACCAGGGGATTCCAAGTTTTGGGTTGGCTGTTTTGGCTGATTTTGGGGTTGTTGCTCTTCGGTCATTCGGGATCCTGTCTGTGATGCTGTTTTTGATTTCGTAAAACAGTTCAAACTCAATGCCAACTGCATTCCCAAGATGACAAAAACAAACAAAGAAGGTAAATGTAAATAAGCCATTGCTAAGAAGCTAAATTAAGAAAATATTAAAAAATAAAAAGTTCCTAATTAATATATTATCTTAATAACTCAGTGCCTTAAAATGGAATTGCTTTAATTCATTTTATTAAATTATGAATTTATTCCCTAATGAATGGAAAATTTTAATTGAATAAAAATATAAATGGGGAAACAAAAAATTTTCTTTATAATCTTTAATATGGAGAGAAAGTAAGAAAATGAAGCATTTCCTCACAGCATTATTGTAAAGCAAACAAAGAACAATGAATGGTCTTTAATCAAAAATGCACCGATCAGTGACGTAATTCTAAGGAAATCAATTTTTGATTTATTCATGCGAAAATATTTTAATTTTTTTCCATTGTTTATATGTATATAAAAAAAATATTAAAGGCTAACTGAATTGGGCATGGCTCGTTTTTGCAATTTTATAAATTTAATAATTTGATGTTACGGTATAGCATTTTAAACGGCATTATTTGTCAAAAATTAAGGCCAGAGTTGCCATTCGTGCTTGGATTTGGGCTTCATTGCTTGGAAAATAAAGTGTCCTTACTTTTAAAAAATGTTTCAAAATTGGCATTGGCCCCGGTACTACCTGATTTGTTTCGGGCCAAAATTTCGAAAAAATTGTTCCTCAAAATGACCGTCCAAGGCCATACAATTAAATCAAATGATACCTTTTTGTTATTATTTTAATTTATAAATTATGAGTAGCCAGCCGCCACCTTCAAAAATTCCGGGAAAGTTCACGTCTTAGCTCAACGTCCACACGGCGTCCATAGAAAGGCATTCTTCCAAAGAGTCATTTGGCGATGGTCCCAAATCGCTTTGGGGTTTTTCTTTTACTTAAGTTTCTTTTTTAAGTTCTTCGATTAATTTCATTAGTTCTTTTGAGGCTTTTTGGCAAGTACAAAAGTTGCAGAGGGAATTTAAGTAAATGGAAAATATATTTGCATTTTTGTAGAAAATTTAATATTTTTTTGTCAAAATATTTTGAAAGCTTAAAGCTTGTAGAAACTTCAACAATCAAATTCAGAAATATAGATTATCCAGATTCTGAAATTTGGAATGCCGAACAAAAATATTTATAAAAAAACTTAGTTACCGCTTGTTTGCTTTGTAACTTTTATTGACGCATGTTTTTCGTATCTTTCTGGCATTATTACATTCTTGAGATTTTAAGCTTTCGAATGATGATACCCAGAATGCAGGGATCGACCGACCAATAAAAAAATGTATTTCCGAAGAAACCGAGGAAAGTTAGTTGATTAGACACGTAAAAGTCGTATAGCCTAATTTATACCAAAAGCTCATCTTAGAAGCGTAAAATTTTTCATTTTTTCGTCCTAACTTAAGAAAAACTAAACCCAGATTTTGGCTGGCACCGAGGAGGATGTTTAGCTGATTGGACGCGTAAAAGTCGATTGGACCCGTAAACTCCAGTTAAGTCGCTAAGGCTACTACAGTATTTATACTGTAATTTGTCTTATTTGGTTGAAAATAGAAAAATTTTGAATTAATTAACCATTTTTTATTACAATCATGAGTTTTTTGGAGTGTACTAAGAATTGA
The DNA here is from genome assembly GCA_039877585.1 of Heterodera filipjevi. Lineage (NCBI taxonomy): Eukaryota > Metazoa > Nematoda > Chromadorea > Rhabditida > Heteroderidae > Heterodera > Heterodera filipjevi. The sequence continues at coordinate 28,743,829 of JBDPZO010000002.1, forward strand.
CAAATTTTCACTCTTCTGTACTTTGAATTTGCCTTGGCGTACTTTGAGTCAAGCTCGGTCGAACCAAACCCTGTTTTAAACATATCCACTGGTTGTTTTATTTAGGGCCAAATCAAATAAAACATGCCAAGATTTATTTCTAAGTATCAAATGCCCTTAAAAAGAAGGGGGGGGGGAAATGGCTGAATCTCTAAAATTGTTAATTCTAAAAAGAGGAACAGATCCTTAAAAATCGGGATTTGAGTTAAGCCTCCCCCCGCCGAGCCAATGAGCCAATAGTCTACTCCCTTGGTTTGCCACCAAGTCAGTCTTTAGTAAAGACACCGACAAAACGTTCGGTCGGTTTGTTTCGGTAAAAAATTCAAAAAACGCCGAAGTCATTTTACAACTTTTTGAAGATTTTTTTTTCAAAAAAAAACAATCCCTCATTTTTTTGCTTGTGATTTGTAAACCAATTGTAAATGTAAAATGAAAATTTCGGCAAAAATTTTGAAACTTTGTTTGAAACTATTAGAAAAAAGGCAACAATTTTACAAATTAATTTATATAAAAGATTTTAAAGACAAAATTTAATTTGAAAAAGGAAAAAAAAAACAAAATTTAACATGGGGTTGAACTTACCCATGGAAAAGATTAAAGAAAGAACAAAACGAATTGAGCCATTCGTCAACACAATGTGTTGTAGTCTTTCTCAACTGAAATTCTACGAAATTATCTCACTTTTTTGTGAATTAGCTTCCGTCTTTTTTCCGACTTTTTTTCAAAATGACGTATGCACGGTTTCATTTTTTTTTGTTCGGTAAATTGTCGAAAAACTGAAATTAAAGTCGACCGAGCCGGAATTTAGTCTTAAGTGACACAAACGAACAAAGTGGGGAGGGGGGGGGGGAGGGTGACACTTTTGCTGGGCAAGAAAGCCGCACGACAACTACCCGCCGCCGTTGCCCCTCTATTATCCGTTTAATCTTAACCAGTCACTTCATTTCCCACTCGAAATTGCATAATTTGTTCACAAAATTGATTAAATCCTTTAATATGTGTTTTTAGGAATTGATAGGCTTTAAAACTGAAAATTTCCTTTTATTTACATAAAAATATTCTTAATTTAAAAGATGCTATTAAATGACGAAATAAATCAAATCATAGTTTATATTTAATTGAATTGAATTATGCTGAAAATTTTACATGTTAAATTAATTAAAAAACTAATAAATATTTTTGTATAAAATAAAAGATATTGACCAAAGTGAAAAATAAAATAGTTCAAGTCAATAAAAAAGTAAAATTACGATAAATGCAAAATAATATGAAATTTAAAATTAAAAGAAAAGATAAATTGATCAATTAATGAATTTGATATTTTTCGTATGTATTTACCTTTCAAACTAATAGCGAAGAATGCTTACTTCAAGTATACAATTGCTAATAATAACATATATAAAAATGGCTTTTTTAACAATAAATATTATTTAGAAAACGAATGATAAAATAAATATGCCATCCGACACTACAAATTTCTTAGCAAAACACCTTTTCCAACAGAAAACCCTTTTCGTCAACTAGACAAGTGAAAAAATAAATGAGAAGGCGGAAAAAGAATAACAGTATCATAATTTAAAAACAATAAATAAAGTTTAAAAGAAAGAAAAAATGAATAACCTTTTCAAAAAATGCACATTCAAAAGCCTTTAAAACCATAACTTTTGCACGAAAAAAAAATAAAACATGTTGAATTTATTATGAAGAAAATGAAAAAGATTAAACATATTATTGAATAAATAAATTATTAGTGTTCTTAATTCATCCCCTTTTAAACCAATAAATATTAGAATTTTTTAAATTAAAAATAAGTTGGGCTCAACACCACGGATAACCGTGCGTGCGCCTAAACAAAATTAATTAAAAATAAATAAAAAAATTAATTATATTATTAAGCACTACGAAAAATTATTAAAAAAAACAACTTACAAGCTTCTATTTGGACATTGAAAAAATAATAATTTACAAAAAATTATATATCTCGTTATCAACAAAAAAGATTTATTTTTTGACTACTTTTCGATTATTAAATAAAAATTATTATAAAGTTTTCTTTAAATTGAAAATTCTTAATCAATACAATGGTAAGAAGAAATGACATTAAACAAAATGACAGTTTAGAAATTGATCAAACACACAATTACCAGCAGAAATATCCCAAAATAATATAACCAAAAAATAAGAATATTGGTACTCCAAAATAAGACCTTTTTTCAAAAACGTAATTTCAGAGCTTAATCTTGCGTTTTATGCATCATTTTTACCTGTAAATGTTCAGTTTTGAGTCCCATTTTGCATTTTTAAAGGTTGAGTGTCAGTCAGTATGATGAAACTCTCATGAAAAGATAAGAAAATGGAATGTAGAGAAAAAATTTCGCTTTTTTTTTCAAAAATATTCAAAATGGAATTTTATCTGGAATCCTAAAAATAAGATAAAAATAAGAGCAAAGAGCTCAAATCAGTACACAAAATGGCAATTCGGCTATTATACAGTTTAACCCCCATGATTCACATTTTAAACCAATTTTTTTTTTCACATTTTAAAACCATTTTTTTCACATTTTTCATACATGGTTGTCTGATTGTCGTTGTTCAATCGATGGAGGAGGATCCGCATTCGGGAAACAATAAGTCAATAATGATACAACACAGAGTGTGCTAAAAAGACCTATAAGAGCTCGAAAGATTGGTTTGCGTAGGGAATGCTTAGTGCACACAACGACAATTAAGAGAATAAGAGAAACAAAAGCAAAAAGAAGGGACGTCTGTTTTTTTATTTTTGTGTTGTCATTCTCACGTTTTCTGCGCCTTCGTCCAATGGGAGGAGAGAATTGCTAAAAAAAAACAATAAAAAAAAATAAATAAATCTACAAATTTTAGATCAATTATGTAATAACACAAAAATATGTAAAAATTCTGTATTTTTAAAAATAGAAAAATTTTATAAAATTAAAATATTTCTGAAACTGCGAAATATTTTTCTGAACACTATACTCACCTTGTGCAAGGTCAGAAATAAATTTATTGCCTTCTTAAAATTGGTCAAAATTTGGGCCAATTTTGTTCCGTTATGGTCATTCAAATATTCCGTTTTGGATACTTTTTTAATACTTGCTTCAATTATGCCATTTATGTCATGGATTTTCTGGAATTCTATGATCGTTTTTTGCACCTTTCTCGTTGCTTCAATGCTTTGATTATTTTTCATTCGTTCACAGAAATTCCTTAGCGCTTCCTCAAATTTGGCACCTATTTCTTTTTTCAAATTGGCATCACATAAAATGCCAAACGCATATTTTTCGACCAATTCAAATGTCTTTTCACTGCTAATTGTTGCCAAATTTGTTCCTTTCGGCACAATTAATGAGGCCAAATCCACCAATTTATTCCCAAAATTGATCAGATCTAAACATTTAATTTATTAATTCATTATTTGTCTAATGTAAATACCATGGGTAGGCATTTCCATTACGTGCTGAACCCCAAAAGAAATTGGAGGCATAAAAAATAAAGCAAAAATAATAAAATAATTCATTTTTTTGCAAATTTTTGGCAAATGATGGCTTTATAAGGCTTTGATCAACTTTTTATAATCCATTTTTTGCACTTTTTTTGATCAGTTTTCATCTTTTTTTGAATTTTGCCGAGTTTCTTTTGCAGTTTTATGTTCTGAAGTCTTAAGACTGAGTGATCATTGATTCTAAAAATAACCCAATCTCTTAAAATTCATAGCAATGGCCCCCTCTTCAATTATCGTCAAAACCAATTCAATGGTAAGATTTATTTTGGATGAATCAAATCCCCTCAATAAGAAATGCCATGGAGCAGTTTTCCCCTTTTTTTCTCTCAGTTCTCCATGTCGCTGTGCTGTATGCCACAAGGGCGCAACCAGGGGGACTGTGGTGGCATGCTTAGCCCCCGTTTCCGCCCCAACCCCCTATTCATACGCCCACCCGCTATATCCAACAAATAAAAAAAAGAAATGCCTTAAAATTTTTCGTGCCACGCCACAATGGATAGGCAAAAAAAAAAAAAAAAAGGTAAGAAAGGCATGCCACAATTCATGAAAATGAAATGCCAATTTATGGCGTTTATCTATCCATCAAGGGTTTGTAGGGATGCCGCCGATCTCAGATTTGAAAAATCAGAAATCGGAAAACCGGAATTCCGATGCCCAAAATTTTCTCGGAAATCGGAAAACCGGAATTCCGATGTCCAAAATTTTCTCGGAAATCGGAAAATCGGAATTCCGGTCCAAATATCATCGGAAATCGGAAATCGGAAATTTTTTTCCGATTTTTCCCCAAAAATATCGGAAATCGGAATTCCGATGCCCCAAATTTTTCTCGGAAATCGGAAAATCGGAATTCCGACCCCAAAAATATCGGAAATCGGAATTCCGATGCCCCAAATTTTTCTCGGAAATCGGAAAATCGGAATTCCGACCCCAAAAACATCGGAAATCGGAAAACCGGAAATCGGAAATCGGCGGCATCCCTGGTTTGTACATGCTTAAACATTGACAATGCCTTCGCACCTTAACCAATGGCCTTACTTTGGACAAATAAATGCCTTCTTAAAATTTCTAACTTATGCCACACCAAAAAATTCAATTGTAAGAAAATGTCTTTGTGCATAAATGAGAAGGACATGCTCCAATTCATGAGGAAGAAATGCCAACCTTTGAGCCCACGCTTTCCAAATGTTTATGTTTTTAAACATATCCACTGGTTGTTTTTGGCCAAATCAAATACAACAATGCCGAGATTTAGTTGCTTTGAATACGCCATGGAGTAGTTTCTCCCTTTTTTTCTTTCATTTGCCACAAGGGTTGTAGCAGCGGGAGGGGGGGGGGGGAGTGGCAGAGTTGGCTATAACCCCTCCCCCTCCCTCCGCCCCCGTAAATCCCAATAAATTTGAAAGGCCAAACTCAAAATTAAAAAGGATTGATAGAAAATTTTACATAAAAATGATAAAGCAGCAGATTAGATCAGAGGAAGTCTCCCACAAGCCGGGGCAGTAAATTGGATCGGAGTAAGCCTCACACCAGCCGGAGCATACGAAGCAGGAGACGGGCACAAGTTCCCGTGTTCAACGAGTTCAAGCAGCACAGGGACAGAGAGGAGAGCCGATCGGTGCTGAACCGTCCGCCCAAAAGACCAACCCCTTTCGTAAAAGCAGTTCACGCACCAGTTGAACTGCTCACCAGGGTCCCGACAAGCCTTGACAGCCAAATTTTGTCGGTGGTGCCGCTAAGCAGCAGCAGCAAATCGCTTCTCAACAACATTTCCATCCAAGCAGCACCCGCAATTTTGTCACCCCTCCCCCCTCCCATTTTCGTCCCCATTTGGCGCTGATCGGACCGATCAGCATGGGGGGAGTGGGAAAGAAGACGAAGAGGGGAGAGAGGGAAGGGGGGAGGCGGCAAAGAGGGGAGGAGGGGGACAAAGGAGAGGGTAGAAAATAAATTAAGTATGTAAAGCTGTTATTTAATATCAACCAAAATGGCCACAAAGGGTTTAAAACCGGAAATCCGATGCCGAAAAAACGTTGAAACATTGGATCCCGATCAAAAAAAAAGAGGAATTTCTATTCTTAAAATTATACTTAAAATTTTGGCCCGTATGAATGAATGCCGTTTTTACTTCTATCATTTATTTCAATTGTCCGTCCCCACTAATTCCAACACCTACCGAGCAATTTTCCAGATGCGTTAAAACATTTTTAATTGATCTGCCGGAGTTGGTCTAGTTTTCTTATTAGATCAGCACCAAAACTTTTACTAACTTTTTTTTCAGATTTTCTTGTTTCCTCTAGAAAAAGTTTATGTTTTTAGTTAATAATAAATTAACTGCAAATTTGGGACAATTTTTGGAAAAAAAAAATCATAAAATCTTTTTCTTCTAAAAACTTTTTTTTTTTTTTGTAATTTTTAATATATATGGGGGAGATATGTCTGCATTTAATGTCTGAAATACATATAAGCAATCATGGTGTTCGATTTTTTTCTTTGCAGAAGTTAAAAAGGTAATTTAATGAAAAAAACCCTTCGAGAAAATATCTGAGACGTTGCCCCTTATGCATTGGGACGGAGCTGACGTGAAGGAGTTGGCTCGGGACGGAGCTGACATGAAGGAGTTGGCTCGCGACTGAATTAGCGGGACGGAGTTGGCTCGGGACTGAATTAGCGGGACGGAGTTGGCCCGTTTCGCCAGTGGATGTCCCCACTCTTTGTCGTTTTACCCTTGATTTTTTCGTGCTTATTTTGACTTTTTTGATAATTTATTTAAGCGCCAAATTAAGGATTTTGATACTAACCCGGCCTCTACTAATAATCCTACTTCCCCTCCCCCTCATATTTCGAGTTTAAATAAAACATCAAAAAATATAATCATTTTACATCACAGAAAGTGCCCTCATTCTTTACTTCGCAAAAGGTTGATCAATGCATTTAAAAATTCAGTGGATGGTTGGCACATATATTCCTTTGTTTTTTCTTTTCTTATCCAAACGCATTTGCAAAAGAATTGGGGAAATTCTTCATTCTGTTCACCTGACCATGACTCGCATATGCCTCCTGATTTTTTCTCATTGCAGAGACCAACACACAAAGATTCAATTTTAGATACTTTTTGTTCTTTGGTGGGAGCTTTGCCGTCAGTACCTAATGTATAAGGGTTAATTTTACGCAAAAAGAAAAAAAAATTACAGGAAACAAAAAATCGGTTTTTCAGCCAAAGGGTATTTTCGAAAAATTCAAATCGCCAATGTGTCGTAAAAAGAAAATTGAGTAGGTTCAATAGCCCGTGCTGGGAACGTTTCTTAAAAACCGCCACTATGGGCGTTTCTTAAATCCGCCATTTTTACTGAATTTTCGACTAAATCAAGTCACAACTTTACTCAGACGCAACCAAATTCGCAATCTTAGTATCATACGATACCTCTTATATTGCTTTATAAGCTTGCAAAATTTCAAAAAATTTCATAAGTTTTTCAAAAGTTATGGCAATTTTTTCCACTTCTTTTTTAGCTCCAATTTTTTTAAAGTTAATGAAATTTTTTGAAATTTAACAAGCTAATAGAGCACTTAAGGGCTATCTTAGGATACCAAGATTGTTTCATTTGGGTGGTTGTGAGAAAAGTTATGACTTGATTTCGTCGAAAATTCAGTAAAAATGGCGGATTTAAGAAACGCCCATAGTGGCGGTTTTTAAGAAACGACCTAGCACCTCAATAGCCTAGGTTTGTCCCCGAGGTATGTGTGGGCATTGATTTTGTAAATATATTTATATTATGTTAGACATAACTATTTATATTTTCTAAACCTGAAAATTTGTGAAATTTTTTAGATTTTTATTTTTTAATTTATATAAATAACTTTCCATTAACCTCTGCATTTCTTGGGCGGCATTTGATGACTTTTGTTAACCAAAAGCGCAAATACTATAATCCCAATTATAATATGTGAAGTCATAGTGTTGGTTTTTTTCCTAAATTTTAATTATATGGGTGGAGGAATACTTATTAATTAGTTCAAATTCTTGAAATTTTCACTCTCTAGTGTCACTATAGAGCAGCAGAGGTGTTGGATGTCCTTATAAGAAATGTTTTGATTTCAGTCCCAAAATTGGGCATGGCATTAGTAAAAAACGGCACATTGCGAAAAATGCCAATCCCTTTTTCCGACCCCATGCCTCCTAATATAGTAAATGAAAATTTAATTGCTTCAAATGCCTCTTTTCTTGGGTAATTAAATGCCTGAAAAATGCTAGCGGGTGCCATGGGCCAGGAAAATGGCAATATTTGTACGAAAGGAAAAAGGAATGCCCAAGTTGAGACTAAGAAGAAATGCTAACGTTGGCACCAACGCATTTGCCAAGGTTGGCATATGCTGAAACATAAAACATTTGTTGTCATTGATTTTTTTGATAATAATATTTTGACAGGAATTTGTAAAAATATATATTTTTACGAAACAAATAATAAACAACTTCTTCAAAGACTCGTGTCCTCAGACTTTTGCCCAAGTTGGAACAGGCATTTTAGTGAAGTAATTTTTTGTCAATATATCAAAAAAAAAATATTATTCCGGCTGCAATTACAAATGAGTGAGGTACACTTGAAAATTCTCGGGCAAAAAATCTTTACAATATTTTTGTAAAAAATTCAGATTTTTAAAAATTTTATTTTGACAAATTTTGGCCAAACTTTTTTGGTTTTGAAAAAATCGATTCTCAGGAGAGTTTTTTGCGATTTTTTCAGACCGATTCGTAAGGGTGCCTTTTTCTTTTTTTTTTATTATATTTTTCTTAATAAATTACCTAAAACCCTAAAATAGTGAGTAAACTAGTGACGGAGTACCAATTATAGTGAGTTAGCTATTTTAGTGACGAAAAGCCATAATAGTGATTTTTAGTGACGAATAGTAATGCCCAAACTATGGTAGCAACCCCGACTTCGGGGTTGACAAATGTCGGGGTCAGCAAGGTCGGGGTCGGGGGTGAGCAAAATCAGTCGGGGTCCGGGGTTTTTCAATTTTTTGCTTTATGTCATACATATCATACAGTCACAAAAAATTTTCCTTAAGTAATAATGAAAAAAATACACCACTTAGATGCTCATCACCATTTTTATTTGTATTTTCAATTGCATCATTTCTTTAATCAGAAAATTTTGTTTTGTAAGAAATAGTTTTAATTTTTTTTAATTTCCGGCGTCTCCTATCGGGCCGCCTGACAACACTAAATATTTCCTCAAAATTATCTCGAAATTTTTATGACCATTTTTCGTCAAAATTATACAAATCACATCCAGATTTTCTAAATTTTCAGCACATCCCCTACCCCTCCAAAACATTAGAAGAACAAATTTGGCGACCATTTTTTGTTTTGTTTTTCTCCGTAAATTTTTTTGCCTTGCATATTTTTTTATGTATTTTTTGAACTTAAGGGGGACCGCGGTGCCGAAAGGCGCAACCAAAAATTTACTGAAAAATTAGACGTAATTTATTAATCGGTTTTATCTTAAGCAAAATTGCTTCTTTTTTTTATCAGTTTTTTTTAATAAATTTAGAGAATTAATGTTCGGCATGGGGCAGGCGCCGTAGGGCAAATTTATCATATTTTTGGCAAAATTTTCATCATAGTGACAATTTTTTGGTTCTGTATGTCAACCCCGACCCCGAGTCTGGGTTGAGGGTCGGGGTTGTAGGCGTCGGGGTAGGAGAAAACCCCGAAAAAGTTTTTCAACAATTTTCTTTATAAATTTTCTTCAATTTTTCAAAAATTTCCAAGGCGGGCCTATCGGCATGGGATTGTCTTTTCAAAAACTCGTATTAAATATATGCTCACAAATCCTCAAAAATTTACTTGGCTCTTAATCTGTTATCAAATCCAAATAAATTTTTTTTTTAATTTTTTCGGCTGCGCATATCGGCACCGCCGGCCCACTTTAGCATAAGCTTAGCTTAATCTAAGCTTAAAGAAAAAAAATAATCGCATATCCTTCAAAAAATGCAACTCCGATTAGGAGTTGCTTCTTTCCTAATCAAAAGATTAATATGCCATCATTCAATATCTTGCCACTAATTTGCCAATTTTTTAAGCTCGCAGCAATTTTTTTTGAACTTTCGAACGGTCATTCTTGCATTTTGGTTTTTTAGTGCATATTTTGCCAATAAATTCCAAATGTGGAAAAAACTGTAGACAAACTTTGAGTCTCCAAATTTTGTTGACCCTATACAAAATTTTGAGTTATGAAAGATTTTAAGTTTACAAATTAAAAGAAACTTAAAAATGTGCACCAGAAAATTCAAGATAGGACATATAAAGAGTAATACACTACTCGCGACTTAAAATTTCTCGAGTCGAGACAGAGACTTAATTATAAGAGTAAATGCAAATACTTATTTTAATTTTTTCATTAATTAAAATTTTTGGCAAGTTTACAGTAAAATATATTGTGGCACTTTTCGGATTATTACGGCACATTTGAGCATGGAAATTATATATATTTAATTTTTACGGCTTTTTATTTTTTTAATTAGCTTTATGGTGCCCAAACTTCATGTCGCCCAAACTTTAGAACATCATAACTTTTTTCTAATTTTTTTTTCAAATTTGTATCATTGAATTTTTCGTCTGTTGATCAATTTATAATCGATTGCTTATCAATATCTTCTAAACATATAGCTTTCGAATGATATCCGAATTGTAGAATTTGATCAAGTTAGAAAAAAGTTATGAGGTTTTAAAGTTGCCTCAGACGGAACTGAATGCAGAAAAATATAGGCGATGTTATACATTTTATTTGAGATTTCTATTATGAGTATGAAAAAAGTTAGGTCTAAATTTTTGAAAATTTTCGAATTTTCAGAAAAAAATTCATAACTTTTTTCAGAAATGAAATTTTCAAAACTTCTTTCCACGAAAAAATGGCTAATTTTTAGCTCTACACTTATTCCCTTTATAACCTCATTCTATCTTTTTCTAAAAAAGCGAATTATGCTAATGCTTTATGCAAATCAACTAAATAAGAACTAGATATATACCAAAGCAACAAATTATCGTCAATAAAAAATAAAAAAAAAGATCATATCAGGCTTAAGCCAAGAAAAAAGAAAAATTCAAGGACAGTCAGAAGGAAAAAAGGACAGACCAGAAAAGAAAAGAAAATAATGGTCCATTGTCGATAAACAGAGATAGGAAATCAAATACTTTTTGACAAACAAGTCGCAAAGAAGAATTTTTACAATTTTACTAAAATAATGATAAATACCGTATTTCCTAAGATAGAGCCTCCCCCTAATTTAGAATCCCCCCCCCCCGCCCTAAATTAAAGCCCCTCTTTTGAGGAGGGTTCACCTATAAAGCCCCTTCCCCTAATTTAGACCCCCCCCTAAATATAGCCCCCCCCTTTGAGGGGGGTTGGACAATAGAGCCTCCGGGGGCTCTATCTTAGGAAATACGGTAAGTACAGATTTGTTCTCTGGTTCAACAAGACCAACCCTTCAAAAAAACAGTCTAAGGACAGTTCGAGCTAAACCATGCCGATATGTCTCGTAATTCCGTTACAATACGCTACTATGGATAAAATTAAGCAACTTTGTATGTATATGTTTCAATAGATACAACTGATGAGCTAGCTTTAGTTAGAAGAAGAGTGGCTATTTAAAAAATAATTATTCTTTTTGCGTTTTTCAAGCTATAACTTTTTAAAACGAAACCCATTTTTTTTAATTTTGAGTCCAATAGAAACAATATAAAAGATTTATAAATTGAATTTTTTGTATTTGAGAAAGGTAATGAGAATTTTTCATCGAGAAAAAGCATAAAAAACGGCGGATTTGCGAAACGCCATGTGGCGGAATTACGAAAAATTACAAGCAGCCGAGTAAATCACTAAATTTCCATAAACCGACTGATAATGGACAACAGTAAGTTTGTCCATTTTTTCAAGTCCCATGTCAATATTTTTTCTTTCGCCGTCCATTTCGCATCCTTTGCTAATTCCTTAGCTTTTTGTGCCATTGTTAGCAACATTTTGTTAAAATGATCTTCCATTTCTAATTTTGGTTGAATTTTGGTCCACATTTTGTCCCACTTTTCACATTCATCCTTCAGTTTTTCTGCATTTTCCAACAACAATTCTTCCGTATATTGCATGCATTGTCCCAATTTATAACCGTAATGCTTGCTTACCGTGGGATTAAAGTAAAACATTGAAATTGCACTCAATTTGAACAGGACATTGTACAAGCTTATTGTGTTGAGTTCAAGGCCAACCAATTTTCTTTTGAACATTGGTTTTGGTGTAGTTGGCAAGTCATCGTGTTTACCTTTAACAAAAAAGGAAATTATAATAAGTTTTGTAAATTGCAAAGATCACCAAGGCTGACAAAATCTCGTCCCGACAATCGGTCCGAAAAAAACACAAGAAATTTTTAATCAATTTCTAATTTTTCTTTGTAAGGTAGCGAGGCCTCTGAGGGATCAAGATTTTTGTTAAGGGTTGAGTCTAGATTTAGTTGTTTTGACTGGATCGATCAAATATGTCGGCTAAAATGCAGCAATTGTCAACCAAAAATTTGGAATTTTTTTTAATAAAGAATGAGACAAAAAGCTATTTAAAAAATAAAATTTACTATTTCGCAGAACCAATTTAAGTCAATTCTGAATTTTGCCTAAATGATCAATTGTAAAAATATACGATCAAATTATTAGGATTTAATGCAGAGATGCCATTTTGTCTTATTCGTAAGAAATGTACTGATTTGAGGAGCTCTTTGATCTTTTTGTCTTATTTCTTACTCGGAAGGAAAAAAAGAAAATATTATTATTTTATTAATTTTTTGAAGCAAATTCCTTATTATTTTTTCAAAATTTTCCCGGCAGCGCCTATCGGCACCGCCTGGTATTCAATCCTTTTGGAATTTTCCAAAATATGACACAAAATTAATTATGTTTTTTTGCGATGATTGCCTATTCAGTTTTTTTGTTAATTGCCCAATCGCTTAGCATCAGCTTATTCTTAGTTCCAAAATATTTTAAGCTTTCGAATGATACCAAATTAAGGGAATTTGGTTAACTGAGCAAACAACAAAAAAATCGTTTAAACTACTGATATAGTGAAGAGAAGCTTCACTAAGATAAAATTAATGGGATCAATGGAGGAGAAGAGTGATCCCTTATGATCGGGCAAAGTGGGCAGCCGGAGAGGGCAGGGTCGGAGTTTAGTTGGTAGAACACTGGTCCGGAAAGCCAGAGGCGCCGGTTCAAAGCCGGCCCGCCCCCAAGTTTTTCCCTCAAGAGCTCCCCCAGCTCGATCACATATTCACTACCTTTAACATAAACTCGTAAAACATATTGATAGATAGTCTCCAAATAACCGCCAAATTTTGTGCATCCTTCTCGCTCATCAGCAACTTTTACATCAAGTTTGTTACAGTGCCAATTTTGTTTCATCATATACATAATGCCAAGATTTGCTACTACCATTAGATTTTTAGGCTCATTGTCCGGAACATACGCGCTTCTATTGTCTGGCAGACCTTTGACAAATGCTACAAAATCATTATCTGTTAACTCATGCGGCAGACTTTTCACAAATGCATCAATGTCCATCTTCGGAGTAGGTGGCTAAAAACTTTAAGATTTAGTAATGAATTTTCACACAAATTTGTGTCATTTTTCGGGTCCGGGTCGGTTCGCCGCGGACAGTTCGCCGCCAGACTCGTTTAGGACTTTGTAACTTTTTTCTGTGTTAATCAAATTTTACAAATTCGGTATGATTCGAAAGTTTTAAGTGTTTAGAAGGTGTGAATATGTTATTTCAAAGCGGTCGACTAACTCTTAAAAAAGTTACAACTTGAAGAACGTAAAAAAGTCAGAATTTTGGTGTATTTTAGTTCATAACTTTTTTATAGGTGGGTAATTATTTTTTCAATTTTTCTAAAGTTAATAGAGCTTCTAAAGGGGTTTCGAAAGACACTAAGTTTAAAGAATTTGGTTGCCTAGGAAAAAAGTTATAGCGTCCGAAAGTTGGCCGGCGGCGATCTGTCCGCGGCGAACCGGCCGGTTCCCCATTTTTCGAAACCCTATTTCTAAAAAGGGTGGCATTTTTTCATCATTTGTATGAGAGGCCAAAGGGCTCCGATTTTTGGGCACGGCATTTGGTTAGTTTCTCTGTTTTGAACCAGAGGTAAAAAACATACCATCCAAATAAAGAAATAGGTAAAATGACAAGTTAAAGAGAAAATCAAATATATTTAGCAAAAAAAGGAAGAAAATAACACTTTTACAATTTTTGAAGGGCTACCCGACATTTGGGGACCCGACATTTGGGGATCCGACACTTAGGGAACCCGACATTTGGGGACCCGACACTTAGGGAACCCGACATTTGGGAACCCGACATTTGGGGATAACCCCGACATTTGGGGACCCGACACTTGGGGACCCGACATTTAGGGATTTGCAAAAAAAAACAAAAAAAAAACCTAAAAAATGATAAATTAAACACGATAAATGAAAAAATGAACATAATGTGATTTTTATTCATTTTGGTGTCTTTCCCAAGGGCCAACGGGATTAATTGCAGTACTAATCAATATTTGGATCAATTCAAGGACATCCAAACAATTCTAATGGCTCGTCGCCTTTCACTGCATAAAGCATCAGAATGCCGATGTCCGACTTTGAATTTTTGATTTTTCGCGTTTCTCCACTTTTTGCTTAATTAAATTTCAATTTAGATTCAAAAATTGCACCAAAAAATACATTTTAGGCAAATTTCATCGGTTTGGCGGTCCATTTGTTTTGAAACAATGCTAAAAAATTTTTCCGGAGTGTAGTCCTTTGCAGATACTGAAAAAGCATAATCATCAAGCAAAAAGCGTAAAGGAAAAAAATCTTTTAGGAGCTCGTCATATCGTTCTTCCACTGAAAATCATTCTTTTTAATTTTGAATTTTAATTCCGTAACTGACAGCGAATTAGCTCAATTGCCAAGTAGACATCCGTACCAAGTGCAGCAAGCAAAACCAAAGCAGAAGCGGTTAATGCTGCATGCGTCGCAAAAAAGGCTTTAAATATGATTGATTGGTATAATTTTTAAATAATTGCATATTACTTTTCAAAGCAGCTAAAGAAGCGCCAAGCTTTGCTAAAGCTGCTATTGCTCTTGTGGAGACAATATTCAAATAAGATTTTGCCTTTTCCACCTTGGACAATCGATAAATAGAAGACTACAAAGAGACAAGCTAACACACTACTACACAACAAACAATGAATATAAAATATTGGTTAGAAGTCTTGCAGCCATTTCGTTTCTTCAAGAAATACAAGTTCAACCGGCATTTAATTTGCTTCGACAAAATGCTGCAGAGTTAGCAATTGTACCTCTAGAAAATGGTGGAGATCCGCTAGCAATTTTTGATTATTTTGGAAGGTTGAATTTAAATAATATTTATTAAATAATTATTAATAAAGAATATACGTTAATGGGCATGCTGGAAGAGCTCCATTGTTTCCAATTCCCACATGGAACCACCATGACAGCGTTTTACAGGCGAGTCCATGTTGTTTTGGCGCCACTAAGCCAGGCTTAGTTTGCGCCAGAATTACCGTTTACATTACAGGACATGGGGCGAACTAACAACGCCCAGGAAGGATTTCATTTAGCGTTAAGAATGCAATTTCACAGTGTTCACCCACCACTTTCAAAGTAAATAAAATGTGTAATAAAATATGCATTTTATTTTTACAGAGTTATCACTGTTTTAAAGAAAGAAGAACGAATTGCGGCCGATAAGTTATGTCAGTTTGAATTGGACCCAACACAAGGAATAAGAATTCGTGAACGAAAAAAAACTTATAGAGACAATGACTTGGCAATTCGAAATTTAGTTGAGGGATTTGATGTGATTGAAAATCCAAACGATGATGAAGCTCTTACACATCTTAGATCATTGCAATACCGTCTGATGCGAAACGATTTTGAAAACTGGGATGACCCAAATATTGATTAGTACTGCAATTAATCCCGTTGGCCCTTGGGAAAGGCACCAAAATGAATAAAAATCACATTATGTTCATTTTTTCATTTATTGTGTTTAATTTATCATTTTTTATGTTTTTTTTTTGTTTTTTTTTGCAAATCCCTAAATGTCGGGTCCCCAAGTGTCGGGTCCCCAAATGTCGGGGTTATCCCCAAATGTCGGGTCCCCAAATGTCGGGTTCCCTAAGTGTCGGGTCCCCAAATGTCGGGTTCCCTAAGTGTCGGATCCCCAAATGTCGGGTCCCCAAGTGTCGGGTCCCCAAATGTCAAATCCCCAAGTGTCGCGCCACGTTTTGAAGCGATATTTTATACTTTTTCAAATTTTTCCAGGCGCATTTCTGCACCGCCGGACATTCAATCCTTTTGAAATTTTTTTTCAAAAAGTACCTAAAATTGACCATTTTTGGGAAAAATCTGTTAACAAATCGGCCATAAATTTTCAAAATTTCCACCGGTGGCGCCTATCGGCACAACCGCATCCCCATTCGCGTAGGGTTTCTTTAAAATGTATCTCAAAAATCCTTAAAAAATTGAAATATAAACCGACCGAATTTTCGTGTGCCTTTACAGTTGAAATGGAAAATCTTATAAAATAGTAAAAGAAAATTAAACAGAAGAATAAATTCATTTTAAATGACTTTTTAGGGGAACTAATGGTTGCGCATTTGTAAGCTGATATTTAAGCAAAAATTTCACCTAATTTGCTGATCAATGATCACTTTTTTTGTCTCATGTTCTCAACAATGCCTGAGAAATTGAAATTTTTTACAGATGTATTACTGATCTGGCATGCCATGACAATAAAAATGATTTTGATTTGCCAAATTTACATTTGTATAATAAAGGCATTAAAGAAAAACGCATGCACTTGTGATACGGCACGCATGACAATAAATTGGGGCTTTCTTTGAATATGCCAATTTGATATTCGTATAATAAAGTGCATTGGGGAAAAATTGATATTTGTATAATAAAATCACCCAAATTGTCCGCGCTTGGCAATATTGAAGTGCTTATTTGACGCCCATATTAGCAGTTTTCTTAACCCAAAAAGAAAATAAAAGTGAGTGAATTTTTGGGTGGGTTTGCCTGTAAATGGTAACTTATAAAA
The DNA here is from genome assembly GCA_039877585.1 of Heterodera filipjevi. Lineage (NCBI taxonomy): Eukaryota > Metazoa > Nematoda > Chromadorea > Rhabditida > Heteroderidae > Heterodera > Heterodera filipjevi. Next base: position 28,760,533 of record JBDPZO010000002.1, read on the forward strand.
TATTGTAATAAAACAAAATGTAAGAGGAAAGTCTTTGGGTGGTGCCTAAAAGTTTGGCACGTCATAACTCGGCACACAGACTCATTTGGCAAAAAAATAACATTTTTCTTAAGAACCTAGGGGTGCTCTCCCCACCCACCAAAATTCATTCCGAAATGCCACGGACACCTGAGAACCTTCCTTTGTTAGCCAAAAACGACATTTCGTCGTCCGGACGAATCGTATTTTTTTGCTGGACGGACGAATCATCAACCGGCCCAAAGCCCCAAAGATGGATGGCCATTTTCTTACCCATTCATTGTGGCGTGGCATCATTTGGCACTCTTTCAGGCATTTGCTTGCCCAAAAATGAAGTCGTATTTTCAGTTTTGCCAACGTTGTGGCAATGAATTTTCATTTCCATGGTAAGATGCGTAGGGGAGGGACAAATGGGATTGGCATCCAACGCAATGTGCCGTTGTCACTACCTACGTTTATGCCCAATTTTTGGTATTGCGTCACTATATAAATTTTCAAACAACGCAACGTCATGAGAGATATCTTTTAAATTCGTCAGCATTTACCTATTCCATTCATTATTTTCATTCAATATTATAATATAAAATATTATTTATAACCATTAAAATCCAGCAATTTTTGGGGCTAAATAATATTTTATAAAACTTTTTTTTGTTACAATAGACTATTAAGGTTCGGGACGTAACAGAAAATATTGCTCAAGAAAAAATAGAAAATTTAATTTGAAATCATTTAAATTAACCTTGCTTTTTGCTTTGCCGCGATAAATTCTTTTTCCATAGTGAAATATACAGGTTCATAGTAATGTTATAAATTCAAAGTTTCCAAGACATAGACTCCAAAGCAAGCCCAAAAAATCCGACTTTGCCTAGACTCAATACCTTTAAAATTCTGTGAATTTTCATCCCGAAAGCCAAACCCCCCACAAAAATGGCCTTTCTTGGTCCCGACATATTTGTATGTCGGGTGTCTTTTTGAAAGTCCCCAATTCTGTTCAATTTTCTAATATTTTTTTTTTTCAAAATTCCTGGTCCGACCAATTTGAATTAAATTTGGCCTAATTTATTTGTATTTTATCCCTTATTCACCCATTTAATTTTAATTCAGAAATTCCAATGACTTCACTTGTTATAATTGCCATTTTGGTATTTGTGCTTTTGGTAAACAAAAGCCATCAAATGCCCATGCAAAACGAAGGTTAATGGAAAATAGCATTAAAATAGGGTTAATCCCCGACCCTTCGGGGACAGAATGTCTGCGATCGGGGAGAAAATTCCCCGACAAAATTTGTCGGGGATGGCTGGAGAAATTTAAAAATCTCGGGGACAGACACCTTTGTCGGGGACAAAATTTTCATAAAAAAGTCGGAAAAAAAAATAAAAGAAACAGTTCTAGAACAAAAAAGTCTTCAAAACTCATTTAAAGACACTTCTATCTTATTTCAAGTGCAATTGACGACTTTGGTAATTCCCCGAAACATGTCGGGGATTAACCCTATATTAAATTGAATTCATTAATAATCAAAAGAAAATATTCACGTGTTTTTTAAGTGTTAACTTGAAAATTTTTTATTGTATTCTAATATTTCGGGAGATTTATTTTTTTTTAATTGTTTTTATTTGACTCCGTTTTTAGAATCATTAAAATCGGAAGATGAACTGTTGACATCACCTTCGGAAATTGAAAATGCAATGGACGGTGAGAAAAGTTAATTATTTTTTAGTCTTCCAAAAGTGCTCAAAAAGCATCGAAGGAGACTCTTTTTTCATCTCATAGCGCTTTATTGAACAGTATTTTTTTTTTTTGATTTTTTTGAAGAACTAATAGAATTATTGAAAGATTTTTCAAAAGGTACCAAAAGTGCGAATTTGATTAATTTATTTAACACCTACACAATTCATTTTTTAATATAAATCTTGTATTAGCGTAATACTAGGGTTCGGCCCCGACCCTTCGGGGACAGGAATGTCGGGGATCGGGGAGCGTCGGGGATGGAATGTCGGGGATCGGGGAGCGTCGGGGATGGAATGTCGGGGATCGGGGAGCGTCGGGGATGGAATGTCGGGGATCGGGGAGCGTCGGGGATGGAATGTCGGGGATCGGGGAGCGTCGGGGATGGAATGTCGGGGATCGGGGAGCGTCGGGGATGGAATGTCGGGGATCGGGGAGCGTCGGGGATGGAATGTCGGGGATCGGGGAGCGTCGGGGATGGAATGTCGGGGATCGGGGAGCGTCGGGGATGGAATGTCGGGGATCGGGGAGCGTCGGGGATGGAATGTCGGGGATCGGGGAGCGTCGGGGATGGAATGTCGGGGATCGGGGAGCGTCGGGGATGGAATGTCGGGGACCGGGTCGTGGACGGTCAAATTTGTCGGGGATCGGGAACCCCGATCGGGGAATAAAAAAAACATTTTTTTTCAAAAAACAACCAAAATTGTATGTAAAAATTTATAAGAAAAATGCAGTAAAAACGAAAAATAACTCCTAAAAAATCAAATTTTAAAATTTTCAAAAATATCCTACAAAAAATTTTTTTTATAATTTCTTGAGAAAATTTTGGGGAAAATATTTTTCTTATATATTTTAAAAAATTAAAAAATTTTATATTTGCTTTTAAAATAGCCTTGCAATTTCAACAAATAAATGAAATTTTTTGAAAAATTTTCTTTAATTTGGAAAAATTTATGTAAATATTTTTTGAATTTATATATAAATCACCTAGAAACAACTAAAGTCAAAAATGAACTATCCTTTTTCTGGTGAATCGAATATAAGAACCGACCAATTCTGTCCATTTTCCTTTATTTTTGTAGAAAAATTGTCAATTTTAAAATTCTTTGCTTTTTGAATTGGTAATTTCAGCCTTGTCTATACCAAAATACGCAATCTTTCCCTCTTATATTTTTTGGAATTTTTAGGGGCCGAAAATGTAAATAATATATCTCTATTTTAAATAAATCTCCAAAATTAATTTTAATAATTTAAATTCGATATCAAAACCCCTTACAATTTGATCATTTTCCTAATAATTTTTAAAATGTAAAGTAGAATTTTTAGCAGTTGAAAATTATCATAATTTTCAACAAAGTAAAAATTGAATTTTTTAATGCTCTAGTGCAGTTTACGCGTCCAATCATCTAATCATCCTGGGGTTTTGGACCATAACTTTCTTTCTCATCAGTCAATCACTACATTCTTGGTATCTTTAGAAAGCTTAAGCCTGCAGAAGCTTCAACATTCAAGTTCCGTAATTCAAAAATTTCGAACGCGGAACAAAAAAAAAAAATAATAAAAAAAAATAATTTTCTCTTGTTTGACTTTGTAATTTTTTTTTTGACGCATGCTTTTCGTAACTTCTGACATTAATACATTCTTGACATTTCGAGCTTTTGAATGATACCAAAAATGTAGGGATTGAATGATCAGAAAGAAAGTTATGGCCCAAAAAAGGACACGTAAACTGCAGTAGAGCTTTTTTAAATAATTTTGATCTGATGATATTTAGACATGGCTTTTCTTCATCAACTACAGTATCCGGTAGAGGGCACAACACTACAAAAAAGAATGAATGCTGAGGAAAGTGAAAATGTAAAAAGGCAATTGTCCAAACGCTTCGAAAAGCGTGCGATTGGCGTTTTGTGTAACGATGACAAAGCGCAAAATCAAAAGGATGGAGAATCTTACAACTTTGAAGAGGTTCGCGAAAAATTCTGTGCAGAATTAAAGCGGGGCAATGGCATTGAAGAAGCAGCAAAAACTGTTGAGAAAACTGTCACAAATATTGCTGATTATGTGATTAAGGCATCACAAGTCGAAAACATTTGTCAAAACATTCAAAATTTGGCATTTCTTAATGCCAAAAACAAAGAAAAATTACAGACATTCGTTAAACATTGGGTGGCGCTAAACAACATGCTTAATACCCCTAAGTACAGACGTATGTATCGCCAAGCCATAGTGATGTGGATTCCATCTCTTGTCATTGACCATTTCTTTCATTTGCTACCTTCTAATGATGTCAAAGAACCCCTGTTCCACCAGCTCTTCGCCTCTATAATTCTCGTCTTCCTCTTTTTTTTGTTCGATTTTAATTACCCTGAAAATGTTTGAGGCCACCGAATTCCCATTTCTGACTTTCTTATTCTTAAAATGCATTTTTCATATGTACCATTCTGTTCCTCCACTTCGCTTAATGGCCCTTAGAAAACTGAAAATTTGCCAAACAACATCAAAAGGCGTCGGACAAATGCAAAAATTTGTTAATTTGGTTTCCTTTTGAGAAAATTTTGACGTTTTTTTTGAAGGGAAAATATGTAAAAATGGGCGGACTTATGAATTTAAATGAATTGGTTGGCAAAAAAAAAGGGTAAACTACTCATTAAAATTATTGCGCCGAATTATTAATTTTTGGACAATCCTTTTTCGATTCTTTTCACCTCCATTCTTTTTTAAATGCATTTTTCATATTGTATTGGCCTTCTGTCTCTCTCTCTTTCTCTGTTCTGTGGTTACTTTATTGGTGGTCTTTCGGTTTTCTTTCATGATTTGCACTATCACCAAAAAAATGTTCATCATTTTCCATTTTTGAAAATCAGTTGGTATTTTTTGTATTTTAAAGGAAAAAAAACTTTTTATTTAAATTTTTTTTGTGTATTTTAAAGGTCAAAAAAATTTCTGTGATTTTATTTTGTTGTTGAAACCCTAAAATTGCAATTCATGATGTAAATAAAAAAAATAGTTTTAATTAAAAAACAATATTTTCAGCAAGTTCCCTTAAGAAATTTTAATGGAAAAAATTTTGTGAAAAACTTTTTGCCACATAAATTTTCAAAAAAAAAAACATTTGGGCTTATTAGGAGGCTTGCTGAGCTCGAACCTGAATTCAGTTTTTTGCTAAGACCCCGTTTAAGTCCCAAATACTTCCGTATTTTGGATTCTGAGCTAAGCAGCAGTAATCTGGGGGGTCAGGTTCGGATCCTCACGCTTTCGCTTTGAGTATCGAATATTCTGATTGACGAATGCTGAGCGTTGAACGATTTTTAAAACAGACGCTAACTCTACAAATAAGTCTAAGTTTGGGTCTAAACTTAAGGATTTTAGTTGTTTTTGTAAATATTTATTTGTTTTTTTTAAATATTTTTTCCAAACTAAAATTTATTCTTCGGGGTCGTTTTTCATTTTATTGAATTTTTTTAAGAATTTTATGAAATTCCAAAATTACTTGAAAATGGGAACTCGCATGAAAACGACCCCCCCACACGGAACTGGCCGCACTGGCATACCTCCAATGGGAAGGACGGGGCGGCACAGGGCCAGCAGCGGCACTTTGTGACATTTTTGCAAATTTGACTTTGTTTTGGGCATTCAAAATTTCGTTCGTTTTTTGACAAAATTTTTTATTTAACGTCAGTTATAACCATTAAGGTCATGATTTCCAAAATTTTTGTTCACATCTTTTCAAATTTTATACCCACTGGCCTAACTTTGGGTGAATAAATTCCACCAAAGAGTTCTAACATATGCCACGCCAAACAAATTAAATATGGCATATGCTCATTTAGGGCCAACTCAAATAGAACAATGCCGAGATTTATTTTTGAGCTAACAAATGCCTTCAAAAAAATGCCATGGAGCAATTTTTCTCCGTTTTTTCTCTCATTTGCGTTGCTTTGTGCCACAAGGGTTGTAGCTGGGAGGGAGGGGGGGGGGGGGGCGAGTGGCACAATTGGCTACAATCCCCGTCTCCCCTGAATCTATTTCAAGCCATTAAAAAACTAAAATTATGATAAATGGAACAACATTAATTTATATACGAAATTTTTATTATACAAGAATATATAATTAAATAAAACTTTACCAGAAAAATACCTAAAAAATTTTTTCTTAATAATAAATATTACTTAGAAAAGAATGAAAATAAATATGGCCATCCGACATATCTTAACACAAAAACCTGTTTTCTGCACAACAAATATTATTCGTTAGCTATACATGTGAAAAAATAAACGAGAAGAAAGAAAAAACGCAAATAAAGAAAAGTAATAATATTAAAAAAAAAAGAATTAGTATTCTTATAATGCACTTTTAAACTATTAAAATTAAAAATTTATTATTAAAGCATTATGAAAAAATATGAAAATATTAAAAAAAAAGATATAAGCTTCTTTTTGGGCATTGGAAAAATAAAAATTCTATTCTCTATATCAACAAAAAATAAATGTTATTTGATTTTTTATATAATTTAAAGTTTTAGATAATATTAATAAAAGCAATTGCAAATTTAAAACTGCTTTAATCACTAATAATTTCAATATAATTAATTGCAAGCAATTTGGTAACCTATTTATGGTCAACTTACAATAGATATAAAAAGCTGCACGAAATAAGAAAAAAAAAAAAATTTACGAAACGAAACAAAAAAAAATTTTGAGCAACGAAACGAAACACGAAATGAAACTGGCCAAATTCGGGAAACGAAACGAAACAACGAGATTTTGGAAAAGCGTTTTTCTTTAAATAAAATATAACACTTTCTATTAATTAGATTGGCCGGTACCGGTACTTTTGTTACCGGTACTAACCGGACCTTTTTTCAAGGATAAATTTAGAAAAAAATAATAAAAATCAAATAACTAAACCTTAGGCCAAATAAAAAAAAGTCCGTATCAAAATCATGGATGGCATATAAAATTTTTAAAATTTTTGGGGTCAAAATTTGGTATGAAAGAGGCCCAATTTTGGTGAACCTTGAGATAAATTTTGAGAAATTCTAAGCGAATTGGGTGGGTTCCAGTGGCACGGATAGGCGCCGCCGGGGAAAATTTTGAAAATCTGAATATATTTTGTTAACAGATTTTGAACGAAAAATGACCAATTTTGGTGATAAATTTTGGTAAACCCTAAGCGAATTGGGGTCCGGTGGTGCCGGTAGGCATCACCGGGAAATTTTTTTAAAAATTTGTCAAATTTGTTAACGGATTCTCGCCTAAAAATGGCCACTTTTGAAGATTTTTCTCAAAAAATCCTATCTTTAGTGGTGTGTTTTGGTTTCGTGTTTAGTGTAAATTTACTCGAAACACGAAACGAAACTGTCAAAATTTTTCCAAACGAAACGAAATACGAAACGATTTTTTCAAAAATTTTTTTGTCATGTTTAAATTTTTCATTATTCCAATCTTTGAGCAGAAATTTTTATCAAATGTATTATATCGATTTAATTAGGAATATGTTAAAAAATTTTCAAAATTTTCTTTCTTTGTCTCCTCCCCCCCCCCCCGCCCCCATAGTTTTGCAATTTACTGCTTAAATTTTACTTTATTTTTAAAGATGCGGTTCAAATTTTCATACCATAAATAAGGGGTTTGTGTCCGTTTAATTTTTGGAAAAAATTTCCCAAAAATATTCGAACTTTAAGCGGTTTTGTTAAATGGCAATAAATTAAATTTATTTATTTTTTCTTAAACTTTTCAGTAAAAAAGTTCGTCAAATTAAAAAAAAAACATTATATATGATAATTCAAATAAATACAACTATGTAAATAAATGGCGATAATTTGCATAAAATTATATATATTTTTCTTTAATTAATTTAGCCTTTAAAAATAGTAATCACAATTGGAAATACGAAACTTTTACAAAAAGAAACATCTATCTATACATGAGGAAAATAAATTAGAAAGAAGAAAATAATAAAGTGAAACAATTATTTATAAAAGTACCATTCATAAATGAAATAAAAATAATAAATTGAAAAGGTAGAGCAAATAAAAAAATATGAGAAATAAAGGGTTGGATTATTATAAAAATATTAAAAAGAGTTTAAAATTTAGAGATCTTAATTAATACTATCTAAAATTAATATAATATTAGATTATATTAAATAAGCAAAAAAAAAATATTGAAAATTGTAACAATATAAATTAACATAAAATAAGCAATTAAGAGTGAAATATATAAAAGAGAGAGAGTGAATAAAGATAAATAAATCTAACAAAAAAATTTTTTTTTTAAAACTCACAAAATAAAAATTCGATTTTTTATACATTAAATTAAAAAGAATTTATTTCGTAATTGAATAAATAAAAAGTGTGCATGATTAAATGGAAACTCAACCAGGGGTCAAATTCATTTTGATCCATCGACTTTTAAAATATCATAATTTTTTTTCTTAACAACAAATTCAACAATTATGACTAACCAGCTACCTTCATAATAATTTGAGCGAAAAACTCAACTTAAATCTTGCAAATTCAATAATGGCGACACAATTTTAGGCCAAAAAATCAAAAAAAATATTAAAATAATTTTTCGAAAAAAAGGAAATTCGTGATCCAAATTTAATGTAGTTTTAATTAAGTAACTAATAAATATGAAAAATTTAATAAATCTTAAATACATTTGTTTCGGAAACGGCGATAAAAAAAAGCCCCATTGATTTATTTACTTTTTGCGTGACAACCGATAGGAAATAAAATGAGAATATCTGTATGAATATCATTAAAATAAAAAAACCATCTTTGTTAATTTAATTGAAGAGTTAAGTTTAGAAAAAAAAAATAAATAATTTAATTAATATTGAATTTTTATAACGCATACAATCGTACAACTTACATTCTGCACATGAGTAAAATAATAAATAAATTTAACTTAACTTATTTAAAAAAAAATGACCAATTATGAAATAAGCTAAACCATCCTGATTATAAAAATTATATTAATAATAATAATAAAAATAAATGATACAAAGAATTTTAAATATTTTTTAAACCACAAAAGAATGCCATACGGCCGGCCACATTCGGTCCCATCTAAAAAATGATGAGTTTCTTCAAAAAATTGTTTTTTTACTAAATTTTATTTTTATCTATTAGTTCATTGAGATTAAAAACCTATTAAATTAATTACAAAGAATTGGAGTTATAAAACATAAAAATAAACGCCAAATATACAATTAATGACGATTATAAACATAATTTCAATTGAAAAGTACTGCTTATATTTAACTATTTAAATAATAATTTATTATAAGCATTTCTTTAAAAAAACTTTTTATATAATAATTATTTACTTAAGGCTAAATAACAAAAAATAAAAATTAAACAAAGAATTGGTAAAAAAAAATAATTAAAAAAGCATAGCGGAAATTGTGATGTAACAACACATCTATGTACACAACATGAGTATAATAATAAAGAAATTGTAATTAACACCATAATTAATTTCAAGAATATAAATGGGGAAAATATTTAAAAAAATGAATATTTAATATAAAACTAAACATGCTCAAAACATTCTAAAATGAAGCATATAAGCAATGCGCAATTATAAATGAATTGAATTTAAAAAATTAATAATACATTTTTTGACTGTAAAACAATGATTGCATTAAGTCTAAGAATTATTAATAGAATAAAAATGAAAAGAATTCCTTTTCTCTAAAAAATAATTTTTATAGTGCAAAATTACCCTGAAAAACAAACATTAAGCTACTACTGAATGAATACCAGTGAAAAAGAATAAATAAACCAAAATATTATGATTTTATTTCGAAAGCGCATAAAAACTCAAAAACAAATAAAATTTACAAAATATTTATTTTAATAATTTAAGATACGCATTGCTTAATTCCGCTTTTTTATTTAGGTCAATTATTTGAGTATTCGTAAGACAGGGCTCTCTGATCAAAATTTACAAAAGCACTCATTTGGATGGCAACAACTCATCATCTAGGGCCAAAAACAGAATTGATAGCAGTCGGTTTTAAAAGGTCATACTGGTTTTCTGTTCGCTCGCTTTTTGGAATACCGGGTTTCATTTCCGGTCGGTTACCGACTGCGATTTGCCCTAGTCATAGATCATTATTTAAAAAATTGCTAGAACAAAAAAAGATCAATAAAAAGTATCAATTATTTATTTGCTTGTCTCTACATCATGGTTTTAAGACGCGGGAAACTTTTTAAAGTTCTGGTGTTTTGATAAAAGATTTATACTCAACCAAATTGTGTGTGTTTTGTATGGTCCGATAGCTATTGGTTAGCTCTATTAATCTTTTTATTCTTTTTATGACAATAAAAATGAGTTTTTTTCGCTTTTATGATACAACCTTCTTACAATTTGATAAAGATTTTTTGAAACTGCTTGCTTATAGTTCCCGGGCCAAAGGCAGTTTGTACAATGGCAACTCATACAATTTTTAATGGGTGTGGCCATAACTTGTTTTTTAGTCAGCCAAATTCTTCAAACTTGATATCATTCGAAATGCTCTCCAAGTTTAGAAGCGATGATTAAGCAGAAGCTAAGAGATCAATCATTTCACAAAAAAGAGAATTTATAAATTGCAAAAAAATTCTGCTTTTGTGAATTTTTAATGTTCTTGAAATTATAACTTTTTTGTGAGATGCTTAATCTCTTAGCTTCTGCTTTTCTAAACTTGGAGAGCATTTCGAATGATACCAAGTTTGAAGAATTTGGTGACTTAAAAAAAGTTATGGCCACACCCATTAAAAATTGTACGAGTTGCCATTGACCCAGGTGCACAATTTCTTTGGTCCCCACTCTGATAAAGATTTTATTTTTTCTTTAAAATTTAACAAAAAAGAAAAGCCAAAAGTTAGAAAGTTTTTTCCAATGCTATTTCTTTTCATAAGAAAAAATTTTGAAGATTTAATAATTAATTTTTGCGGAGTGGGAGTGGAAAAACCGTGGTTGTTCGATTCACAAAAAGTGCAAATTTTACTGAGTTTTCGACTAAATTTAGTTATAACTTTTTTCAGAATTTTGTGAATTTTTAATGTTTTTTAAAATGTAACTTTTTTGTTAGATCACTAATCTCTTAGCTTCTGCTTAATCATCGCTTCTAAACTTGGAGAGCATTTCGAATGATATCAAGTTTGAAGAATTTAGCTGACTAAAAACAAAGTTATGACCACACCTATTTAAAATTGTACGAATTGCCATGACACGGAGCGATCATAGCTACCGATTTTTTCTTTGTAATTTTAATTTTACACCACTTTTGTGTTGTTGAGGAACTCTAATTCGTTTAGGGTTACCTAAAAATTTTTGGACGCCAAAGATTCCTATCTCCGACTTTCTTCATCTTCTTCTTAAAAATGAATTTCAGATTTCAGAAACCAAAGCTTTTAAATTTTTTAATTGTTTTGTTTTTCCACCGCTGAATTGTGCTAAATCTGTTACTAAAATAACGCAAATTTTCCCGGCGGCGCCTATCGGCACCGCCTCCGCACTCCCCACCCCGCCCCCCCCCCGCTTAGTGAAAAATTAATAAAATAACGATTTTTTATTGCATAGAGAAAATTTTAGTGTGTCCTTTGAAATCACAAATTTTCCCCCTTATGTCCTTTGAAATGCCATTTTGGTCCTTTGAAACCGATCTCGACAGATCCGAACCCTGGTATAGGGTATATAATTTTAAATTATGCCCTTAACTGACCCCGGCTCATTTTTTAATCATATGGCACTGGAACTCAAACAAAAAGTCGCAAAATTTAAAAAATGGTCATTTATTCAACAAAACAATTCCAAGTACGAAACATACTAAGAAATGCTTATTGACAAGGAAAGCGAAACATTTGGGCCTATTTTTCTCAAACTTTTGAGAGAAAAGCGTCCGGGCCGGCGGGAAATTTTTTTTAGATGCTATTTGCTCAATTTGGCATAAAAATGAATAATTATTAATTTTCGTCATAAGTGACGAAAAGAACCAATTTTTTCTTGTGCTAAGCCAGAAAAACTGCAATTTACGAATCATTTTTTGGATACAATGTCACCTCACACAATGTGATGAATTCAAGAAAAATCAATGGCTTTTTTTAGAATCAAAAAGATGAAACAAACTCTGTTTGAATTTTATGTGAAGCCAAATTTAAACCAAAAATGGAAGTGGAAAACTGGCCGAAAATTTATGTAACGACAACAATTTGAAAATGCCCATTGAAAAATTGCACCAAATTTTATTAGATAAGTAGTCTTTATTGTCAAAAAAAAGTTATTGCTTCTTCGCACGAAATAGAAATAAGAAACAATAATTTTGAATTTTGCTAATTAAACATTTACGCCAAAAGAGCGGGTTTGAAAAAGAAATTAAAAAAAAATATTAATTCAAAATGCATTATTGAAGTAAGCTAGTCTTTCACTGATCCTGAAGATAATAAGCAGCTTTATATTCGCATACAAAGGTATATTCATATTCATCAAGAGCAGCACAAATAATGATAAATTTCTAACTTAAAAATATTTATATTTTAAGAATAAAAAAAAAATAAATCTAAAAAAATAAACATAGAAAATTTCTTTAATAAAGTAAATATAAATATTAAGTTTTTGTTTTTTAAAAAGAAAGAAAAGACATATGTATTTAAATGAAAAATTAAATTAAAATAACCTCCAACAGCTGTTGAATTAAAACAGACAACCTCGAGAAATTGAAACTAATGTGAAAGTTATAAATTTAACATTCTTGCAATAAATTATTATTTTTTAATATTTATAAATATGAAAGAAAATCTTCCTAAAATTCACAAATTATATTATTAAAAAAATAAAGAAAAAGCTAAAAAAGATCAAATAAATGGAATAATCCCGGCTAAAAAAAAACATAAACTAATGGAAGGAAAGGAATAAATTTATTACGCTAAATACGTAATTCAAAATATCTTTTTCTATTTTTCGCTTCGTTTTTATTTGATTATTATTGTAAAAAATCGCAAACTTATTAATCATTCTTAATAAATTATTAATTAATTGGGAATATTATTTTGCCTTCAAAAAGTTATGGAATATTTTTTGAGGTGAATAATTATTATAAAAAAATTTGCATAAAAGAATAAAAATTATTAAATATTTATAATTTATAACCAAAAAGAAACCATTAAAATAAAAATAAAATTTCCAATTTTAATGAAAAGCTTAATATTGAAAACAAAAAATGGGGAAAAAAACTAACCCTTATTGAATATTTTGAATAAGGTTTTTTTTTGATACACAATATATTAAAGAAAAAAATAAATAAATGAAGGCTTGCTGGTTTAACAAAAAAGTACCAAAGCAATTGGATGATGTAAGAAAAATAAATAAATAATATGACTAAAAATCCTCCTTTTAAAGGTAAATTTAAAAAGGAGAACCAATAAAATTGTGTTAAATAATTATTTTATATAACTGTTTCCAGCAAGTGATCAAGTATTCATATTTTTTCGCCTTAAGAAATATACAATAAATTTAAAAAAAAGTGGTCAAAAAACCTCAAAAATTTTTTTAAAGAAATAAATTAAAAAAGGACGACCTTGAGGGCAAAAACAAAAATATTTATAGATACAAAAAAGAATGCACCATTAGAAAATATTAATTTTAATTATTCAGTTTCATTAAACTGAAAAATACATTACAAAACAAAACAGAATAAATGCGAAGAAAACAGCTTTATATTCTTATGTAAAAGTAAACATATCATATTTGTAAAAAAATTTTTAATTTTTATTAATATTACATCGTCAGATAATCCGATTCAAACACAAATTCGTCCATAGATAAGCTCGGACCCAATCCAATTTCTAACAGAAATAAAATAACTTGCTTTTAATTTGATTTACAGTAAGAAAATTCAATTCCAAAGCAATGAATGAGTCGCAGAATTAAGAATTGGATGTAGCAATAGTTTACAAAAAAAAAATTACACTTATATTAATAATTTAAAATTAATCTTGCTTGCTTTTTGGTCTTTGGAGCGAACTATTTGCCTCCAAATTCAATAAGAACAAAAGACGAGTTAATCTATCTAAATAATAAAACAGAAACCTAAAAGAAAAAGAAAAGTGCTCGCAATTTTTGATATAAAAAACATCATTAATTAAACTAATAAATCATTTAAATAAATATCTTTAAATTTATCTTATAGCATACTTAGTAGAAGTACTTTTATGAGTGAAAATAAATAATAATAAAAAAAAAAAAACTTAATAAACATACGCCTCGATAACTTTTATTGTATTTATTTTTAATCAAAAATAAGCCGAAGAAAACAATGATTCTATTTTGCATTCATTGTAATCAATTAAATTTAAATAGACGTAATTATTTAAAACATATTTCGAGTTTTATATAAATCTATATTTTGTGCCATAAAGGTCTGGACTTTTCATGCCAAAACGAAACGATAAAAATTCAAAAGTTTCTCGAAAGCAACAAAAAAATTTATGTAATCTCAATTGAAAAAATGAAAATTTTAATCTAAAAAATTGCTTCATTCAAACATATTCTCTTTAAAATAATTTTTTGTTAATATAAACAATTTGTGAAAACCCTGGTATACAGATCAAAAAAAGAAAGTATGCGATCTAGAAAAGAAAAATCATATTGAAATAATTTAATTCAAACAATATAAATTTTCTTTAAAAAGAATAACTTTAAAATATAATAACTAAAGACCGGACAAGGCCGGGCCCTGTACAAGGTTTTGCAAGGCCCGGCAACCCGGCCTTGCGTTTTTTGGAAAAAAAACAAGGTTGACAAGGGTTTGAGCGGCAAGGCTCGGAACCTTGCTGCTTTTGAAAAAGTCAGCCCGGCCCGGCCTTGCGGATTTGAAAAATCCGGTCTCTAATAATAACCCACTGTGGAATCGAGCTCATATTTGTTTTGGACCAATCTATTATTAAAATACCATAACCTTTTTTCTTAGTCATCCACCAAATTCATTTGTCTAATTTTACAATCCCAAAAATCTTCAGAAGCTTTTTTGGCCCTAGCAGATACCTTAATGAAAATTTGATGATCAAACCTTCAAAAGCGATTTTACATGAGCATTTTGGAAATTAATGCCAATTCATTATCCTACTATCAAAATCAATCGTTTTGCTCAAGCAAAATGATAAAATGAGAGGAATATAAATTTTATCAAGAATTAATTTTACTCGACTTTAAATTGAAAGGCCAAAAATGAAATGGCTATGAAAATAAAACTAATATTACAAATTTCATTTATGAAATTTCTCATTATAGTGAATAATATGAAAAAGGGATTAAAGGAAATTTCAAAGGAAAAGTGAACAATTTATAAATAAAAGAAACTATAAATTTATTTAATTACTGTTAAAATTATCGAATTTTAATATTGTATTTATTAAGAATAATAGAAGAATCTTCTTATTATAATTTATCACAAGAAATTTTCGATAAAATTTGGGCTTAGAATTGAGATAAAAATTCTTTTTAACTTTTGTCTAAAAAAACAAAAAAATTAAATAAAAAGAAAATCCGATGAATTTAAAGGAATTGAAAATGACTTGCGCACCATAGAAATATTTAGAGAGATCATCATGAAAGTTATTTGGCAATGTCTGAAATTAAAATAATAATTTAATTATACCTAAATAATTAAGTGAAACCCAAGAAAAAAAACCCAAAGGATGCAACAATTAAACAATTAAAAAAATAAAATATTTATCCAAGAAAAAAACACCCTAGAGAAGATAAATTTAATTGTGAAAGATTTAAAGTAATAAAAATTATCTTATGACAAGAAGGTACGAAATTTCAACCAGGCACAATAAAATGAAATTTGGTTTATGAATAAATTCCTTTAATGGAAGAATTTATTAATTTTGTAATGAGAATGTATGTAAAAATAAAAAAATAATTTGTCGAAACTTCCAAAGTAATTAATTAATAAACAATTTCAATACAATTGTTGTATAATATTTCTTAATAAACTGTGTTACTATAACTTTGAAATAATTTGTGTTAAAAAATTGCCGAACTCAGAATAAACTAATTTTGGGCGTCATCAAGAATTCAAAAAACCATAGTCTATTGTATAAATGGAATATTATCTTAAAGATAATTTAAGTTATTAATTAAGACAAAACTAAAAAAATAATTTAAAAAATAATAATAGTGATAATGACAAAATTAAAAATAAATATAATTAAAATAAAGTCAGATGTTTCGTTGAAACTTAGTAAATAAAATTAAATTTGCAAAAAAATAAAATATAAAGCTATAATTGAAATCAAATCAAAGCCAATGAAATTTTAAAAAATACTAAAATAAATTCATTGAAATAAATGCTTTTTTTTAACGACGGAATACCTAATTATTGAAGACAAAATCTTAAACGCTTAATTTGCCAACACTTTATAATTATGCAAAAAAAAATATACAAAAAAATTATTAAATACTATTACTTATATAAAATATAAAGATAAAAAGTATGGCATCAATGTTTTGAAAATAGCAAATTTATATGGAATGATTAAAAAAAAACAAATTTTTTTTTCATGTAATTCAAAATTTTATTCTATTAAAGACGCATTCATAAAAAAAATTCAAACTTAAAGAAAATTTTAAAACAAAAAGAAAATTTTAGAAGAATAGATCAACGCTCAAAGCACAAAAAAAACAGTTAAACGTGCAAAGGGTTTAAAGAAATTATTATTATTTTAATTAACAATTTAGGTGAATGAATTTTAATTAAGAATAAATAAATGAATATCTAATTACACAATTCGTTTTTCATTTTTATATACTCTCAAAACGGACACCATCAATTCAGCGCTACGATTTCGGCGCTACGATTTTGGCGTCACGAATCGGCGCCACACGATTGGGCGCCAACCCCAAAAAAAGGAAAACTTACCCCCTAGTTCTTTGAAAACCCAACCCCTAGTTGTTTATGAAAACCCAACCCCCTAGTTTTTTTTAAAAACCCAACCCCTTTATTTTTTTAAAACACCAAGACCTTAGTTTTTTTTTTCAAAAAATAAATTGAGAGGTTTAATAACTAGGGGGTGAAGTTTTCAAAAACAAACAAGAGGCTGGGTTTTCAAAAAACTAGGGATTGGGGTTTTATAAAAGGAGTGAAATTTTCCTATTTTTGGCTTAGCGCTGAATCGTTAGCGCCGGGTTTTTAAAATATAAAATTAATTAAGCAAAAGGTCTTTTTAAACAGATTTTTCAAATGTGTCAAGCAACACCTGAGAAAAGTCAAAAACAACCAAAAGCAAGAAAAAATAAATTTATAAGAAAATTAGTCAATTTAATTTCAAAAAGAATTATTGGCAAAAGAAAATTATAAAATGTAAAAAATAATAAAAATTAGAACATTGAGCTTCACAATGAAATATATCTTAAATAATAAAAAAATTATATATTCAATAAATTTTTATTTAATTAACGTTTAAAAGCATTGAAAAAAACTAAGCCAATAAGGCAATTAAAATATGATGCTAATTATGATGAACAAATGTTTTGTAATTACAAAGCCATAAAAAAAAGAAATGAATCCAAATATATTCGACCCACGCGACCTGCTTATTCGGCTCGAAGACGTGCATTACTCGAAAAAAATTAAAAAACAAAAAATAAATATTTAAATGAATTTGAATTATAAAAGAAAAATTAAAAAAAACTAACCCAAATCATTGAAAAAGGGAATTATGCGTAGAACAAGATGAAATTGAAATTAATTATACTTTGCCAATATTTGTCTAATTAAAAATAATAATTTGTTGTTTAAAAAGTCACAAAATAGATATTAAGAAACAAATAAAAGAATAACGTTAAATAACCAATCAAACACAGAAATAATTTAAATAAAAACACACTGTCACTCATCAATCAAAGTGAATTTGTGGGTCGGAAAAGACGGCATTTTGAATTTAAAAAATAACCTAAATGATAAGCAAATTTAGTTCATTTAACAAACACTAATAACCGAATTTACTTATAATTGAAAGACAAAAAAGTATTTTTTAATTTATATAAAAAGAATATTTATGAAATAATGGAAAAAAACGTGAATTATCATTTAAAAAGACAAATGAAATTTGTAAAAAAATAATTTAATAAAAGATGAGCAAATCGTTCCGCCTTAAAAAAATCAAATATAGTCAAAAAAACATTCACCAGAAAAAATCTTAGGTAAATTTTTCGGTTAAATAGCGAAAAAAAAATAAATAATTGACGATTATAAATGTAAAAAAAACCCATAATTATTTCCTAACGAAATTTCAAAAATACCAAAAGCGTACTTGAGCATTTCATAATTTATTGCTTTAAATGTGACATCAAAGCAAAATTTCGAGTGCTCAAAGAACGAAGTAAGAGAAGATACAGCATGAGAGAAAATATAATAATAATTTAAAAAATAATTCATTGTTGAAAATTACGTATAATTAAAATTTAAGAAAAAGGAAATAAAATAAAGATAATTTAAATAAATGGGGAGGTTAAGATTTTGGAATCGTTCTATGGCCGTTTTTTTGGGGTGAGGAATAGGTATTCGAAAGAATGGTTCATTGCTGACAGCCGATGGTGGACCGACACCCCCTCCTCGCCTGAACAAAAGAATGAACGGCAGTAGCGACTGGTGGAACACAAAAGGCGTTCCAAATTGGAGAGCAATGGACAAAAGCCAGCAGATTATGAATTGGAGAGGCGAATGACACCAACAAATGGCCATTCCGTGCATTTAAATTGATTTTGGGCAATAAATGCGAATTTTGAAAATTTAGTTTTTCGATTTTTGTTCGAGTTCGGGTCCGGGGTTCGGAATTGGTCGAATTGGATGTCATATTCGTGATCAGTGACCCCGAAAACCCCCTAGAACATGTTTTAAAGACAAAAAAAAAATTTGAATTTTTTTTTTTCAAAAAAGGGGGGTGACAAAGCACAGTATTACCATCATTTTTAGCAATCAGCATGGACAATGGGACATTGGAGAATTTGGACCACAACATTTTCGGCGAAGCGGCACTGGTGAAAGCGCAGGAAAAACGAACCGTTAGGGGTAAACAAATAGAAATGACCAATAAATTGTTGAGATAATCTTTTTAAGCTTATCCTGAAAGGGCAAGAAAAACGCTATGTGTCTAAAAGTGGACCATCCAAAAGAGGAGAACCCAAAGGTGGGCAGCAAATTGAAAATGATGTCATTTTTGAGATTTTTTTGTTTAGCTACGCCGCCGAAGTATGTCGCTAAACACAAAAAAAGGCAGGAAAACCGCCGCAGAAGAAAGTGTACAAATACAAATCATGTGATGAATTTTAGAAGGGGAAGTGATTGATTGTGATGATTTTTCTCCCTTTTCAGCAAAGAAAATGCCAGGGATGCAATAAACGTTGGGCAATCTTTTCCGCTTCAAAGATTGAGAAACGTACTGAGATTGCATAAAATGCGTCTTTGAATTCAATGATGCTAAAATTGGCAAAAAGTGGAAGTGATGCGAGGCATTCAAAACAATCGAATATATATATATATAGTCAAAAAATGACTATTTTTTATCAAAAAAATCTTAAAGAAAAAATTTGTTAGAAAAAACAAAATATTTTAAAAAATATAAATGAAAAAAACAATAATTAATGACTAAAAAATTTCAAAAAAATACAAAAAGCGTACTTAAGCTTTTCATAATTTAAAATTTCCTTTAAATAGACACCAAAGCAAAATGTCAACTACGTGAGAAGATGTTTGAAAAAAAGAGCACTTACCATGAGAGAAAATATAATTAATAATTTAAAATATTTCATTTTTGAAATAGCGAATAATTAAAATTTAAAAAAAAAGAAATCAATAACGATTAATTAAAATAAAATTGAATTAAATTAAATAAGATAACCCCCCATGAATTGTAAAACAAAACTAAAATTTGTACGACTTACATAAATAAAAATCAAAATTAATGTAAACAATAATTCCGTATAGAAATTCAAAAAGAAGAATGAGTTTTAATGGGCATGGAATAAAACAATTTTTATGATCAATGAGATCACTCGTTTTTCTGAATTCTGCCCATTTTATTTGAACATTTTTATGCTCTGAAATCTTAAAACTGAGTGATCATTGATTCAAAAAATAAAATCAACCCTTTAAAATGCTTAAAAATGCCTCCTTCTCCAATTATCGCAAATACCAATTAACTAACAATTGCGGAGAATTATTAGTTCCACGCCACGATGGATGGGCAAGGAAAAGCCTAACTTTCTGTATAAATGAAAAGAGCATGCCAAAATTCATGAAGATGAAATGGCAATTTTTTCACTTACCAATCTACCAAGGTTTACACATAGTTTAAAAATTAACAATACCTTCTCTCCTTAACATAATGGCCCAACTTTGGGCTAATAAATAACTTCAGAAATTCTAACGTATGCCACGCCAAAAAAAAATTCAATTGTTAAGAAAATGTCCATGTCTTTGTGCATAAATAAGAAAGACATGCCCTAATTTAAGAAAAGAAATGCCAAGCTTTGGCCACGCATTCCCTAATGTTTGGATATGCGCTAAAACATATAAGTTTTAACGATTTTGTAAATATTAATTATTTATACGATTTTGCATATTTTACAAAAATGATAAAAATATTATTTCTTTCAGAACAACATTAAAATATGAAATTTTGCATTTTTTAACCAATTAAATTACTGAGTCTATTTGACTTACTGAGTTTAATTAAAAATATATTTGAAAGGCCTAAAATAAAATGACTATAAAATAAAAACAATAAATAAAAAAAATAAATAGTGATTTGTAATGAATGCTCTACTAAAAAAAATTTTATTTAAGTTGGTAACCTATTTGTGGTTAACCTACATTAGAAATAAAAAAGGAGTGAAAAAATCATACAGAAAGCCATACGACAAATATGAAAAATCACAATAATGGCTAAATATGTTCCAATATGGAATAAAAATTGCGCAATTATGACATTTTTTTGTTGGTTTTTCAAAAAATGGTATTAAATTTTTCATAGAATTTATATTTTAAAAAAAAAGCTATGCTAAAAAAAGTTAAAAAACTCATATTATTTCAACTTTGGTGCTGAACAAAAAAACAAAAACAAAGGTAAACACACTAATTTGATCTGATCAAATTACGCCATCATGAAATTTTTAAAAACTATCCCTTCAAGAATTTTTGTCAAAAATCCAAAAAGGAAAAATGATCTTGAAAAAAATAATAAATATTAAAATATGCTAATTTAATATAAAAAGGAAATAAAAAAAAAATTAATTATAAGAAATATAATACAATTTGTATCAAATAAGAGATGTAAAAAGAATATATGCATAATTGAATATAAATATTAAGTATAAACGCTTAAACAGCAGCAGGGCAACCAAGGCAGGAATTTTTTTTGGGTCAAGCTAAAATTTATATAACTTCATGTATTATTTAAAAAAAATTTAAAAATACTATTTACATAAAAAGAAAGAAATAAGAAATACACAAAACATGTAATAATTTGATTCCCATAGAGTATAAGGATATATTGTACAAGATCTAGCACATGAATAGGAATTAACAGGCCATGAGTATAAAATAAAAAATAATTAATTAATTTTTTGATGCCATAAATAAAGAAATTATCAACTAAAATATACAAAAGAAAATTAGAAAAAACAATAAGTTTGTCCACTGCATACATAATTATAATGAGTATAAAATTACTGAAATAATCTAATTATAAAATTATAAAATTATAAAATTATTAATAAATTTTAAATTATACATTCAAAAAACGAATGATCTCATTTTACACATTAAAGTAAAAAATTATTGTAATAAAATTTCCGCACCATTATTTTCTCCGGTTAGTCAGGCCCCTGTTGGGACTGAAATCAGTCAGTCGAGACGAAACCCTATTTTTTATTCCATTCTTTGAGAAGAAATTCTTATCAAATGTTATATCGATTTAATTAGGAATTTATCAAAAAACTTCCTAATTTTCTTCCTTCCTCCCCCCCGCCCCATAGTTTTGTAATTTACTGCGTAAATTCAAATGAGTTTTTCGTAAAAATTTACCGCCCTCAAATTGATTTATTGAATAAATTCTAAACCAACCCCGTATTTTATAGACTCGAATCCTGGATTTCGAGGTCTGGATTAATCTTATTTCTAAAGACACGGTTCAAATTTATACCAATAAATAAAGGTGTTTGTTTCGGTTTTATTTTTGGAACAATTTCCAAAAAATATTCTAACTTTTCCATTAAATGGCAATAAAACAAATTACTTAATTTTTTCTTAAGCTTTCAGTAAAAAAAAATTGTCAAATTAAAAAAAAAACATTATATATAATAATTCAAGATAATAATACTAAATGAATTGGCGATAATTTGCAATAAAATTATATATATTTTCATTTAAAGCCTTTAAAATAACACAATTTCAAAAAATTGAAACTATTTATAAAATAAAATATCTATGCATGAGGAAAAAATCAAAAAAAAAAAAAAAATAAATTTTGAAATAATTATTTAGAAAAATACCAATCTTAAATGAAATAAATGAAAATTAAAAAGGTAGAAAATAAAAGATTGAATAAAAAAATTCGCATTCAATAAATACTTTTAAAATAAATTTTAAAGGCCAAAAATGAAAAAAATACTATTCTTAATGAGAATTTTATAGAAATCTCAAATAATCCCATCTTAAAATTAATAATATTAGATTATATTAAAAATGTAAAAAATTAATGAAAATTGTAACAATATGAATTTAACAGTCAAAATAAGGAATTAAAAGTGAAAAATATAAAAGAGGGAGAGAAGCAAAGATAAAAAAAACTCAAAATTTTTTAAAAAAAAATCATAAAATAAAACTCAAATTTATATAGTACAAAATAAAAAAGACTGTATATAAAAGTGAATAAAAGAAAAGTATGGATAGTTAGACAGAAACTCAACTTAGACTTTTAACATATCATATCTTTTTTTAGTCAGCCAAATTGAACAATTATTATTAACCAGCTTCCTTAATGATAGTTTGATCAAAAAACTCAACCCAAATCTTGAACAAAATCAAGAATAGCGACACAAATAGCAAAAAACCTGAAAAAAATCGAAAAAATGAATCTCATGAATTTATCCAAAATTACATAAATTTTCGGCGCTGGGTGCCAACGATACCAATAGAGTATCATGTAGCTTTCAACAAAGTAAATAATAAATAAATAAAATTTAATTGGTCTTAAAGACATTTGTCTCGGACACGGCGATACACAAAAATCCATTTTGTTAATTTGATTGATGTGTTAAATTAAAAAAAAAAATTTTTTTTGATTAATATTTGAATTTTATGAAATAAATAGGATATATATCGTATATCTTCATTCGGATCGTATAATAGCATTAAATCAAATTATTAAAAAAATACAATATATATATATATATAATATATATATTTTAAATAAGCTAAACCATCCTGATTTATAAAAAATATCTTAATAATAATAAATGATACAAAAAATTTTAAATATTTTTACCAAACCGCAAAAAAATGCCATACGGCCGGCCACATTCGGTCCCATCTAAAAAATGATGAGTTTCTGCGAAAGATGGTTTTAACTAAATTTTATTTTCATCACTAATACCATTGAGATTTAAAACAAATTGAATTAATAACAAAGATTTGAAATTATAAAACGTAGAAAATAAAGGTGCTGGTGCATTTCTTAAATTCTGCCATTTTTACTGAATTTTCGTATAAATCATGTCATAACTTTTCTCAGAAGTAACCAAATCAAACAATCTTGGTATTGTACGAAAGCATTTGTATTGATTTATTAGCTTACTAAATTTCAAAAAATTTCGTTAAGTTTAGTTATGGTAATTTTTTCCATTTTTTTACTTATATCTTTTAGGAAAGTGAATGAAATTTTTTAAATTTTATCAAGCTAATAGAGTAATCGAAGGGCTCTATCTTACAATACCAAGATTGTTTGTTTTGGTTGCTTCTGAGAAAAATTATTACATGATTTATACGAAAAATCAGTAAAAATGGCGGATTTAAGAAACGCGCATAGTGGCAGAATTTAAGAAATGCACCAGCACCGAAAATAAACACCAAAATCTCCAAAATATACAACTAATGAAGATTATATATGATAAACACACTGTAAAATGAAAAATAATGTTTATTGCAAATACTTACATAATACTTTATTTATATAAGCATTTCATTAAAAAAATACTTTTTATATAATAATTATTTACTTATGGCTAAATACCAAAAAATTTTCCCCCCGGTTTTGGTTAGGCCGGTTTTGCGATCCCCGTTTTTGGTTTCGGTTTTCTAGGGCGCAAATGGCGAGGCGCCGTATTAAGGGCAAATTACGGAGTCTTAAATTGCTTCAGGTGCAATTGAAAGTTGTTCCCGAACAGCATACTAAGTATTAGAGACCGGAATTTTGAAAAACCCGGGAACGGGAACGGGGACCGACGATGACCCGGGAACGGGAAACCGGGGCAAAAATCCCCGTTTTGCCGGGGCCCCCGTTCCCGGGTATTTTCCATGAAAACCCGGGAACGGGAACGGGGCCTCTGGAAATGGGTCAATGGCAACTCGTACAATTTCAGATGGATGTGGCCATAACTTTTTTTAGTCAGCCAAATTCTTCAAATTTGGTATCATTCGAATGCTTTTCATGTTTAGAAGCGATTAATAAGCAGAAGCTAAGCGATTAAGCATCTCACAAAAAAGTTACATTTTAAAGAACATTAAAAATTCACAAAAGCAGACTTTTTCGCAATTTATAAATTATAACTTTTTTCTAAGATGCTTAATCGCTTAGCTTCTGCTTAATCATCGCTTCTAAACATGAAGTGCATTCGTATGATATCAAGTCTGAAGAATTTGGCTGACTAAAAAACAAGTTATGGCCACATCCATCTGAAATTGTACGAATTGCCTTGACACCCTAGAAATCCCCGCTGGGTCCCCGTTCCCGTCCGTTCTCTACTATGTATCGAGGTTCTCTTGTATTTTATTAATCCAATCAAATTTCTGAGTCTATTTGACTTTCTGAGCCTAATTAATATTGTCAATACCCATAATCATTTTGAGCAATTTGGGTCTAAAATACAAATCGCACATTTCGGGTCATTTTTTTTTTTAGCTGTCGGGCTTTGATGCTATTTTGATATTTCTAAAAACGATTGATGTTTGGCTGTGCCGATAGGCGCTTAAATATTAAAAAACGATTCAAAAATTGTAAAAATAATATTTTCGGATTTACCCCCAAGTAAGAAATAAGAAGGGAGGAAACTTTTGGATGGAGCTCGAAGCCTCAAGGTGACCGCTCGCCGTTGCCTCCACCGCCTCCACTCCCATTATTCCGTTCAATCTTCGGCCCTTTTCTGTCCAATACATTTTCCATTCTCAAATTACATAAGTTGTGCTTAAATTGATTAATTCTTTTAATATGTGTTTTTTTAGGAATTTATGATCTTTAAAATGAAAGTTTTCAATTTTAAAATACTCATGGAAACAAATTCCCTTTGGACTTTTTTTAAGAAATTGATCCAACATGATACACTAAATAAATTCCGTGCAGAAAACCCGGACTTATAGAATTGACTCGGTTTGAAGCATAATGCACAAGTTTTTCCTCATATAAAATCTAACCAATTTCATAACCATAAAATTGTGGTCGTTTTGCTTCCCTAAAAAAATTTCCAAATTTAAGAGATGCTATTAAATGGCGAAATAAAAGAAGTCTTAGCTAATATTAATTTTTAGTCAATTATGCTGAGAATTTACATATATTATTAAAATAAGCATTTTAATTTTATTAACAAACTAATAACTTTTTTTTTTATATTAAAAAAAAATATTCATTAAAGTAAAATTGCCGCTATATGCGATATTCAAGTAAATAAAAAACCAGAATTACGATATATGGCAATTTTATATAAAATTTTATATAAATCCTTTCAAACTAATAGCGAATAACGCTTACTTAAAGTATGCAATTGATAATAATGAAATATATTAAAATTGATTTTTTAAAAATAAATATTATTTAGAAAAAAATGATGTGAAAAATTGCGCATTCAAAACCCTTTATAATAAAAATTAAAGGCTTAAAATGAAATGACTCTAAATAATAAAAGTAATACAAATTAAATAAAATATATTTTATTGTCCTTAATTAATGCCCTTTCAACAAGATCTCTTACTTAGAGCTAATATTTTTACAATTTTTAAAGTCATCTACTTATATATATTTTTTTTAAATTTCCGACGGCGCCTATCGGCAATGCAGACTTTTTTTTCAAAATAAAAAATAAAAAGTCTTAATTAAAAGCTCAATAGCTTTAAAAAAATTGCAAAACAGTTGATTTTTTAAATAAAAGATGCAATTTTAAGCTTTGGATGCGTGTTTTCAAAGATCCTTATTTTGGAAAATTTTCAATTGCAACTTTGACTATAAGGCAGATGTGCCATTGAAATTTCCCGAAATAAGATAATCAGAGGTCAAAAAAATGGGATCAAAAATAAGAAACTGTTTAAAAACGCTGTTTAACCGTTAAAAACAGCATTTTATTCAATATAATCAAGCATTAACACCATATTTTCTCTCCGCCAACTATTTTTCTGAGCAATTCCGGCTTTGAAATGTGAAATTAAATTTTTTAAATTCCGAAAAAGGAATGGTCGGCGGTGCCGGTAATTTCTTAACACAAACACCACCTGTTCATCAACAAATTCATTTTGTCAACTATGCGTGTGAAAAATGAATAAGTAGGTAGAAAAAAAAAAAGAATAATGGTAATATAATTTAAAAATATAAACAAATAAATAAATGTAATAATATTTAAAAGAAAGAAAAATGAATGAACCATTTCAAAAAATTGCGCATTCAAAAAACCTTAAAATAAAAATTTGAAAGGCCCATAATAAAATGACTAAAATAATAAAAACTATTTAAACAAAAAAAATTAGTGATTCGTAATTAATGCTCTATTAAAACTAATATTTGAATTTATATAAGACAAAAATTGAATCTATATTTTCAGTGCAGTAAGGCAAAAAAAAAAGCATTCCACATTGTGTACTCATGAGTGTAAAAAAAATAAATTTCATATATTTTTAAAAAACTTTAAGCAATTTGGTAACCTATTAGTGGTTAACCTACATTAGAAATAAAAAAAGGAGTGAAAAAATCATACAGAAAGCCATACGACAAATATGAAAAATCACAATAATGGCTAAATATGTTCCAATATGGAATAAAAATTGCGCAATTATGACATTTTTTTGTTGATTTTTTAAAAAATGATATTAAATTTTTCATAGAATTTATATTTTTAAAAAAAAAGCTATGCTAAAAAAAGTTTAAAAAACTCATATTATTACATTAAAAGAAAGAAATAAGAAATACACAAAACATGTGATAATTTGATTCACATAGAGTATAAGGACATATTGTGCAAGATCTGGCACATGAATAGGAATTAAAACATTTAATGATTTTAAAACATAATTTCAAATGACTAACCAAAATTTTTTTATATAAATAAATGAATTTTTTGCTTACTTAAATTTCATATGAATGATTTAACAGGCCATGAGTATAAAATAAAAAATAACTAATTAATTTTTTGATGATATAAATAAAGAGAATTATCAACTAAAATATACAAAAGAAAATATGCACAAAAATAAATTTGTCCACTGCATACATAATTATAATGAGTATAATTAATGAAATTGAAATAATCTAATTATAAAATTGATAATAAATTTTAAATTATACATTCAAAAACAAATGATCTCATTTTACACTTTAAAGTAAAAAAATGGTTAATAAAAATAATTATTGTAATAAAATTTCATAATAATCTTATGAAATTATTTTTAAAAGAAGAATTAACAATAAAATATGATAATTTGGAACCAACAGTCGCAGAAAAAAATACAAACTCGTGATCATGAATATAAAAAAACAATTTATTTATTTTTTTTAATCGCGTTTAAAGCAAAAAAATAATTGAATTTTAACAATTTTCACATAATCGAAGGAATTATGAGCAAAATATACAAAAGAAAATTTGAAAAAAAATAAATTATAAGAAATATAATACAATTGTATCAAATAATAGATGTAAAAAGAATATATGTATAATTGAATATAAAATTAGAACGCTTAAACAGCAGCAGGGCTTATTTTTTGATGATATAAATAAAGGAATTATGAAATAAAATATATAACAAAAGAATTAATAAATTTAAATAATGATGTTTCGACTTTTAGGATAAGTTAAAAAATATATGTGTATTCATTAAAATAAAATAATAAAGAAAGTTTAAACAAACAGAGTAAGCGAGGCCAGGATATTCAATTATTTATTAGTTAGCTCCAAAGCTAGCAAATTTTACCATTTGAAAACACTAAATATTTTCTAATAGTCTGAAAAGTTCAGAAAATTTCGTTTAATACAAACAACTCAAAAAACTGAGCTTTTTCACACTTTTTCGGCATAGCTTCTTTTTAAATAAATTAAAATTTTCTGAAATTTTGTAGGCTAGTAGAAAATACTTAAGGCTATAAAATTCCCGGCCAGGCACGTTTCGGCCCCCACGTTTCGGCCCCAGACTCGTTTAGGACTTTGTAACTTTTTTCAAACTCAACCAAATTTCACAAATTTGGTATCATTCTAAAGCTTTAGTGTTTAGAAGGTATGAAAAGCTATTGCTAATCGATTGACCAACTTAAAAAAAAGTTACAACATGAAAAACACTAAAAAGTCAGAATTTTGGTATCTTTTGGTTCATACATTTTCTGTAAATCGTCTATTCTTTAAGGCTTTTAGAAGTCTAATAGAGCTCATGAAGAGCTTTCGAATGATAATAAATTTGCTGCATTTGGTTGGCAATGAAAAAAGTTATGATACTTTAAATGTTGCTGGGGCCGAAACGTGGGGGCCGAAACGACCCCGACCCTAAAATTCCGCACCATTATTTCCTCCGGGTTTAGTCGCGGTTCTGTTGGGGCTGAATAATTGGGACCAAAATTTGATTTTATACCATTCTTTGACCAGAAATTGTTTATTAATATCGGTTTAATTAAAAAAAATTTAATTTTTTCTTTTAAAATATGTTCCTTCACTTAAAACCCAAGGAAACAATTCGTGCTGATTTTTCGTGAAAATTTACCGACCTCGGATTGATATAATGAACAAATTCAAAGCCACTCGAATCCTGGGTTTTCGAGGTTTGGATTAATCCTATTTTTGAAGATACGGTTGAAATTTTTATGACCATAAATAAAGGTGTTCGTTTCGGTTTTATTTTGGGGAAGTTATGATAATGCAAGTTAAAATAAAAATAAATAAATCGCCGATACATTTAATCACTTTAGCCTTTAAAAATAATCCCAATTTCAAATAATTGAAATTATTTACAAAAAAAAAAAATACGAGCAATAAGAGTGTTGGATATATTATAAAAAATAAAAATAAAAGTTTAACCAATTTTTTAGAGATATTATTAATGCCATCTTAAAATTAATAAAATTATATTGTATTTAAAGAAATCCAAATCTCGAAGAGTAAATCAACCGATTGGCTATAAATAAAGATATTAAACAGAAATAAAAAAAAAATTATTATTAAAGAAATAAGAAAAAAATTAAAAAAAAAATATTGAAACACACTTTCATTAACAATATGAATATTTATATTCAAAAAAAAATAAAGATTAAAAAATATGAAAATCAATTTGAACAAATGTTGCAAAAAAAGAGAAGTTAATTAACATCCAAAATTTAACATAAATTAAGGAATTAAGAGTGAAATAAAAGAGTAGTAACAAAGAAACGAATCTACTACTACAAAAAAAATTCTTTAAAAAACCCTAAAATGTACAAATCCCATTTTTTTATAGTACTAAATAAAAAATATATATATAATTGAATAAATAAAATATATGGATGGTAAAACAGAGACTCAACCAAGGATCAAAATTATTTTGGATCCATTGTTTTTTAAAATTATCATATCTTTTTTCTTAATCAGTCAAAGTAATAAATTATTATTAATCAGCTAGCTTAATGATAGTTTGATCGCAAAACTCAACCCAAATCTTAAACTAATTCAAGAATGACGACACAATTAAGTCAAAAATTTGAAAAAAAAAATATTAAAATAATTTTTCGAAAAAAAAATTCCTGAATTTCTCCAAATTAACTAATTTTTGGCGCTGGGTGTCAACGTCACAACCGGAATAATTTGTAGTTTTAATCAAAGTGAGTAATAAATATGAAAAATTTAATTGGTCTTAAAAACATTTGTCTCGGACATACAAAAAGTCCCATTTATTTATTTACTTTTTTGCATGACAATCGATAAGCAATGAATTGAGAATAAAAGGCCCATGAATATTGACAAAAATAAAATGAAAACACAAATTTGTCTCTTTATAATTTTTCTCAGGCTCTTTTGGAGCAAAACAACCCCATTGAAAAAGAAAAACAAATAATCAATTCCAAATAAATTTTTTAATTTGCAAACGAAAAATTTATTCGCGAAAATAAAAAATAGCAAAAATTATTGAGGAATTGAATTCGTTTTTATATTTTTTCAGCAATCACAACAAGAGGTTCGACAGTGCGAAGAAGATCGGCCGAGAGCAATTTGGGTGGATATTTCTGTAGCATTGGAAACCAAAAAAAAAAGAATTAAAATTCAAAAATAATAAAAAATATTGCAAAATCAAATTATATTATCCCAAAATTCTCCCCGCACCCTTAAGGGCCTCCATTTCTACGTAATATTCTAAAATATAAAAATATATTTTTTTAAATAGTTAAACAAATTAAAAAAAAAATTCTCTCACTGTCGTATTCGGGCCAGGCCGAAAGTGAAAGCGGCGGACAAGCAGTGCCAATGCAACATGCATTTGAAATTCGGCAAAACGCATTCCAATACAATTGCGGGGACCAATGCCAAAAGTAAGGGTCGAGTGCCGACTTTTGGTCAGGCATAAACCTATAAAAAAAAAAATTAGAAAACCGTAATTCCAAAATAATCATTATAATATCATCTAGCACCTTTCAGGCTCAAATTCGTCAGGGTTTGAATAATAGGCGTCATCATGCTGAATGACATAAATTGGCAAAGTGACCAGATCGCCTTTTTGGAAAAGAAAGCCATTAATGGCACAGTCTTTGTTACATTCGCGGTTGGTCCTAAACATTGCAAAAGTGAAATTTAGAAATATAAAATTTAAATTCATGCCTATTTTGAGAATTTTTAGCCTATTTCTCGTTTTTTGTGTCTAAAAACGGAATCCTTAAAAAAAGTTACCAAAAGGAAGACTATTATTGTAGGTATTAAATTTTAATTTTGAAAAAAATTAATAACATTTAGTCATTTACTTTGGGGCTACAGGAAACATTCTGACAAATGAGTGTATCTTGGACAACGGCACAGAGATAATGCATATGTTTCAAGAGCTCATAAGTAATCGCTTCCTTAATTGTTTTTATTAATCTTAGTATAAAATTATTTTTTGAATAGCTACCAAAAAATTTACATACTAAAACGGATACCGTATGCGAAATTAAAAGCAAATACCACATATCATAAAATACTATATACAAACAGTAATAGATAGCTTATATTAAGCGGAATTAAATACCATACCATTGTGCTAGGTCGTTTCATAAAAACGGCCACTTTGGGCGTTTCATAAATTCCGCCATTTTACTGATTTTTCGTCAAAAAACTTGTCTCATAACTTTGCTCAAACGCAACCAATTGAAATAAGCATGGTATGGTCCGATTACTCTTGGTTAGCTCTATTAGCCCTACCAAAATTCAAAAATTTTATTAAGTTTTGAAAAAATATAGTTTTTTGCACTTTTTATGGCTCCAATGAAACGCCCAAAGTGGCGGTTTTTATGAAACAGCACCCCATACCATCTACAATAATCTCAAATAATTACCCACTATTCCATCTCCACTTACTTTCTCACCAAGTACATCATTCACTTCTTGTCGTAATTTTTCTTGAACTTCTGACTTGACCGCCAACATATAAGTGGCAAATGTCAATGTGGCACCAGTGGTGTCAAATTAGAAAGAAAAAAAAATTAATAAAAAAATCAAAAATCCTTATTTCAATTTCTTATAAATAATTAGAAATTCTGTTTATTTGCGGTTTTGAAATTTTATCAAAATTCTCAAAAACCATTTTGTGAACAAAACTTAAACAATCTCTGAAAAATTATTACTAATGTTTTTCATGCCAAAAGAGAAATTTTTTGAAAATTTTCATCAAGAAACCTTGGGAAAAATTTAAAATTTTGATATTTTTGTGCCCTGATGTTGACCGGTAAAAGGCAAAAATTAAAAAAAAAAAATGCTATTTTCCACCCTAATTTTAAGCTACCCATAAAGTTTTATGAAACAGCAATAACTCAAATCTATCTGAAATGAATTATTTGCGCATTGTCCGCTGAAATTGTGCCATTTCCATTTGCTGTTTCATTATCCTAAAAAACATTATAAATAATAAAATTCGTATGAAACTTATAAATCTAATTTTATTGAATTATCCTATAGAAAAAAAACAAACAAGTTTTTTCTATTTAAAAAACAGAAATTACCTCCTTTTCATCCACGGCATTCATCAATAGTTGGAAAATGTCCGAATATTTCTAGAAAAATTTATTTTTAGTATAATTTACTCAATTCTTTTAAATAAAGACCGAATTTATATGAACTAAAAAATATAGATTCATAGTCAGAAAAATGGCAAATACGTACCAAAATACAACATATGTCTTAATAAAAAACAAAAATACGTAAAAAGACACAAAATGAAAATTTTAATTTTCCAGGGGTTTTTTCATAACTTTCTTACTTTTAATTTTAAAAGCAAAAAATTTGTAATATTAATTTATTCACGAAACCCCAACAAAATATGTTTTTCTGTATGGAATGGAATTTTCTCAAAATAAAAGTTTTGGACGCAAAATGCGCTTTTTTCTTCCTTTAAAAAATTTTCTATGTTTAAACCAATTTCCCCCAAAAATTAAAAAAAAATATATATTTTAAAAAATGGCAAAATATAGAATTTATTCTCAAAACAAATAAAAAATTTGATTTATATGGACTAAAAACCCTTATGCAATTTTTAAGCTCCGAATCTTCATAGCAAATCGTGTCCCGACATTTGCGGTCTTGACTTTTGCTGTTATATCCAAAATCAAAATTATGTTGCTTTAATCCCAAGTGCTTTAAAAAGGTTTGATAGATGCTAATATATGAATTTTGTTCGAGATTGCGTTCTTCGAGATTTTTGAAAAAAAAAATCGTTAATTATGAAAACACCCAAATGAATTAGGTAAAGAACTAAAAATGTTTTTTACTCCATTATTAATCCTTTTAAGGTATTTTAGGATTAAAGCAACATAAATTTGAAGACATTTTGGACATAACCGCAAAAGTTGGGCCGAAATGTCGGGGCAGCTAACAAATATAAATTAGTGTGCGGCACGGTATCGGGATACCGCGGTATTTTTCGGTATACCGTTCGGTATTTTTTCGGTATATACCGTTCGGGATACCGACCGAAATATTTTGGGGATTTCGGTATTTTTTCGGTATCGGTATTTTTCGGTATATACCGTTCGGGATACCGACCGAAAAATCCTAATACCGCGGTATTTTTCGGTATTTCGGTATTAATATGCACTAGTAAAAATGGGACATTTGAGTACAAATAATGAAAAGAAAGTTGGAAAAATGATAAAATATTATAAATTTTTAACTGTATCGATATTTATTTGTAATCTTCGGACAATCCACCAATCTTTTCTCAAAAAAATGGGAATTTAAAAAAAGACTTAAAATTGACCATTTTTGGAGAAAACCTGTAAATAAATAGACCATAAATTTTCATAATTTCCCCCGGCGGCGCCTGACGGCACCACCAGACCTCCTTTCGTGAAAGTTTTCTCAAAATTTTCTCTAAAATCTAAAAAAAGGGTGATTTTTTGTGCAAAATCTGTTACCAAAATAAAGCCAATTTTCGAAATTCTTTCCGGTAGCGCCTGTGACAGTGTCGGGGTCCTTTTGGCGCCCACGTTCGGCGCTAGACTCATTTAGGACTTAGTAATTTATTTCTTTATGAATCAAATGCGACAAATTCGGTATCATTTAAAAGATCTGTGTTTAAAAGGTATGAAAAGCTGTGCCTAAAAAGCTATGTCTAACGATTGACCAATTTTTAAAAACAACAAACAACGCTAAAAAGTCAAAATTCTCGGTCGGGGTCATTTTGGCGTGGCCGTTTTGGCGTGGCCGTTTTGGCGTGGCCACTTTGGCGTGGCCATTTTGGCGTCGTTGGTCATAACTTTGTCCAAAAGAAAGCTAATTGGATATTATTACTACCATTCAATAGCTCTTGGTAAGCTTTATAAGCCTGCATAATTTCAAAAATTTGGTCCACCCAACAAAAAGTTGTGTTCAAAAACGTTCAAAAATTCGAGTAAAATTTCCGAATTTGAAATTTTTTAACTTTTTTAAACATAACTTTTTATTGGGTGGACCAAATTTTTTGAAATTATACCAAGAGCTATCGAATGATACTAAAAATATTTAATTTGGTTCCCTCTGAGAAAAGATATCCTACGACGCCAAAATGGCCCACGCCAAAACGGCCACGCCAAAGTGGCCACGCCAAAATGGCCACGCCAAAATGACCCGTTTCGAAAATTCTCGGATCAGGTCATTTGGGTCGGGCCGTTTGAGTCGGGCCTTTTGAGTCGGAGAGCCACCCATACAAAAATTCCGGCGGCCTCCCCGACACGGGCCCCGAGTTTTCCTGTCCCGGCAAAGCCCCGGTCCCCTGCTACCTTAACATTAAACCTGAGTCATCGAAATAACTTTTTTTAATTTTTTGAGGGTTTTTTGGCCGTAACTTTTTTGTATGTTTTCAAAATTTTTTCGAAATTTAGCACATTGATAGATCTCGTCAAGTGATTTCAAATGATTCCTAATTATTTAATTTGGACGAAAATGAAAAAAGTTATGGCCAGTCGCGCCGAAAGGGTCCACGCCGAACTGGGCGGTTCCCCAATAGTAGAAGTATTTATCCTCAAAAATTATCTGATCCAGCGTTGTTCTGAAAATTTTCGATGGCACATCTTGATTAAATTTTGTGTCAAATTAAACCCAAGTTTTTTATTCGGTGCTAGTGCATTTCCTAAAAAGTCGCACCCATGCGCGTTTCCTAAAAGCGCCATTTTAATAAAACACAATAAATAAAGGCGCATAGAATTTATTTACTTAAAAAAGTTGTTTATATATATATAATGAAATAATCCAATAATCAATATGAATATTTTTGCTTGGCGCCGAATTAATGGCGGAGGGTTAATGGCGCAAAGTTGAGGCGCCGAGTCAGTCATCACTCCTTATAGGCCGACAAACATTATATAATGGGCTGCCTTCGCGAATCGTCGGAAATGGGAATTTTTTTTTAGTCGAATTGGACTTCTGAATTTGAAAAATCAAATTGAGCAAAAAAAAAAATAATCTACTCCCAAATGTGATGATTTATACTTTTTTTGATGAATTTGAGGGGTCAAAGATGGTTTTTTTTTTTTAGAATGTGATTGGATGATCTTTGATGTATGTTGATTTTTTTTTTAGAAAGAACGGAGTAAAAAAGCCAAAATTGGCAAAAAATCTCAAAATAGAAAATCATTTTTAGGCTAATTCTGTTAATCTATTAAATTTTGAAAATTCTTCCCGTCCGCGCCTATCGACACCGTCTGCGCTCTTTTACCCTATGTTGTCGCAAATCTGGCTTTTTCTGTTGCAAATCTATTACCAAAATATACTCAATTTTTCAGAATTTTCCCGTTGGCGCTTATCGGCACCACCGGCCCCATTTTTACTAATATTTTTTTGCTTTTGGAATAAAATTTTGTTTTCGCTATGCTCAATTCAGCGCAATGGACTGATGTTCGCAATTCAATGAAGGTTGAAACAGTGAAGTCGCTAGCCCAGATCAAAATCAATGAAAAATATAAACATTGATTAATTTTTAATCAGCTTTTTTCGCCTTTCTTTTCTCAGAAGCAACCAAATTCAACAAATTTGGTATTGAAAGATAGCAATGAGTTGTTGTATTAGCTTGCAAATTTCAAAAAATTGAGTTTTTCAAGAGTTATGACTATTTTTTATGGAGTTATGACTATTTTTTATGCTTGTTTTAGCTCCAATTTTTTTTAATTTTTTGAAATTTGGCAAGCTAATAGAGCCATTCAAGAGCTATTTTAAAATACCAAAATTATTTAATTTGGTTGCTTCTGAGAAAAGTTATATCAAACCGCGCCAAAATGGCCCACGCCAAAATGACCCCGACCGAGTTTTTAAGAACGCCCCAGTTTTTGACCGTTTAAAAATCGGGAAACTGTAAACATAATTATCTTTTTTCTGTTTTTTTTTCTCTTTAAATAGCATTTTTTTAATAATGCTTTTTTGAACCAAATGATGCATTTAAAAATAATCATCTGAAAACCAAATAGGTGCTAAAATTTGAATATGCCAAAATTGTTAACCCCCGTTTAAGGTGTTTTTAGGTGCGAAAAGTCGCTCTAAATCAAAATCCTTAGTCTACATATAATAGAACACGAACAAAAACTTAGTTATGTCAAAACCGAATAGAATTTTTTCTCAAGTCATAATTATTAGGGTAATGCCAACTATAAAATGGCATTTTTTTGCATTTAAAATATGTGCTCAAATTTATAGAACTATAAGTAAATTAAAAAAAGCCCGAAAACAATATGCCAAAATTAAAATAGTTCACATATATTTATCAAATTCCTTATAAAATTCCGAAAATATGCAAAAAGGCGGCAAATGCCGCCCAAAGGCGGTATTATCGCCACCCTGGTCGAATTTACTCAGTGTCGAAATGGCCCAATGTAGTGTATTAAAACAGTAAAAGTTTTGTAAATAGTTCAGTGTCGAAATTACCACACACGGGTTGTGCTTCTTGTTCCAAAAAAATTGTTTGGGTTCAGTACCGCCACTAAACAAATGTATCTTCTTTTTAATTTTTTCAGAACAATTTTTTAAAAATATCCCTAACTATTTGGAAGTTAATTATTTTGGGTTAAAATCTCTGAACAAAATCTAACCCAAATAACAAAAAATTTTCTCCGGTGGCGCCTGTCGGCACCACCGGCCCTCACCCTTTGAATTTGAGTGTTTTTCGGTAAAAATCTTGCCAAAAAACATAAATAAATTTTGAGAAAACCTAACGTATGGGGTCCGGTTACTTGCACCGGCTGTGGAACCAGATGAAGATGAAATTGATTTGGATGAAAACGGAGAAATTGAAAATTTCACATAGAAAAAATTTCAGCAATTTGTTATGATCTTTTTTAAAAGCCTTATTTTCTGGATAAAAAAATTTTGAAACAAAAAAGTAAATTTTTTTAAAAACCGAATAAACCGAAACCGAAAACCGGGGGTCGACCAAAAACCGAAACCGAAAACAAGGGGTAGCAAAACCGGTCTAACCGAAAACCGAGGGGACCGGTTTTAAACCGATTTTGCCCCACCCAATTCATTACTTTAAACAAAACTAATCCTTCTATGTTTCACTTTCCACAATAATTGAAGTTTTTAATGCATTTTTTCGGCATGTTTTTGTTTAAATTTTTAATTAATTCAATGTTGCGGCGCCAGTAAGGCCAATAGGATCCCCCGAGTAAAAATTTTTCAAATTTGCGGTGGTAAAAAAATAAGAATTTCACCAAACATTTGCTTTGATCATTTCAAGAAGTAATTCCGATTTTCTCATTTTCCCCAAAATTATCGTATATCGGAATATCGATGTTTTTTTTATCCTTTATATAAAAATAGTGGTCTTAAATTTTTTGTAAAACAAATAAATGAAGAAGATTTATATGAGAATTCTAATGAGTATAAATAAAAATCTAAAATTATCATTATTAAGATTTTTAAGGTAAATTGCCTTTTTTCAGACTTCCATTTGATTTTGGTTTTTGGATATTTTTTCTTTTAATTTATTTTATTTAATGAATTATTTATGTAAATGAATTTTTTTTCTTCTGTCCTTTTTCTTTTTTATTGGCTTATTCATCGAAAATTGTTGAAATGTGCATCCATTCCCATCTCTGCTCACTGATCGACAAAATTCCTTTCATTTTTATCTATTTTATATTTTCAAAAATTTTATAAATGCGAAAAATAAATTATGCCCATTACAAAAGTGTTTAAGTTTACTTAGTACAACCTAGGGGACTAATTATTTAAATTTGCTTTGGGAGAATCGCTGAAAAGGTGCCCGTAGCTCATTTGTCAGGGTTGAGTCCCACCGAGCGCCCAGGGTGGCGATTTTGCCCCCTTTCGGTGGCATTTGCCACCATTTTGCCACCATTTTTGGAATTGCCACCATTTGCCACCAATTTTGGAATTTTGTAAATTATTTGAATTTTTCTCACAAAATGCCAAATTTTAGATTTATTCTTCGTTTTTTTCAATTTTCTGACAAAAAAATTTTACACAATTTTTCTCTATAAATTTTATTCACTTTCTCAAAAATTTCCCCGGCGGCGCCTATCGGCACCGCCGGTTCACCTAAGCATAATTTTTAGCTTTTTTAAGATCACGGCAAAAAAAAAACAGGACAAAATAAAACTCCTTTTTTGATTGCTCCGGTGTTTATGATTTATTTATATCCAACACTGATTTGCTCCAACTTGTGAGACGCAGTGAAAAATATAAGTTTTGAAAAATTTGAATGTATTTCTGAACGATTTTGACGCTAAAAACGAGCGCCGTAACCTTTTATATCCTACAACCGATTTTTCTCAAAATGTTCATTTTGACGTAAATTTTGAATAAACAACTTGTTTAAAATGAAGGACGAAAAGACTTATTGTCCGTGCATTACTACTAGGGTAGCACGGGACCGGGGCTTTTGGCAAAAACCGGGTCTTTCCGGGCCACGAAAACTCGGCACCGGGACCGGGGCCCTCAATTTTCAGCCGGGACCGGGGCAAACCGGGGCTTTTTCGAAGTAAATTTTTTTTCTTAAAAGACGAAAATTTTTTTATAATTAATTAATTTAATCACTTTTCGTCTTCAATCAATTTTTAAACCGTCAAAATAAAAGGTTAAAGTGTTCGCTAAATTTAAATGAATCTAATCCTCCTCCCTTCACACCAAAATTTTTTTATTTTTCAATTCCAAACTTTAATTTTAATCAGGGCTGGGGTATGTGAGTCTTTAGCCTCATTTTGTTGTTTTTTTGGGAGACGATGGTGCCTATAGGCTCCGCACGATGGATTGAGAATCTGGGTGTGATTTACTAAGAATTTTAACCAAAAAGTAGTCAATTTTGGAGATTTTTCGAGAAAATCTAAGCAAAAGGAGCCTGCGGTGTCAAGAGATGCCGCCGAGAAATAAAAAAAAACGAAATGGACTTAATAAAAGAATTGTCAAAGAATTACTCAGGGTGGGGATAACTTATCTTTTATAATTTTTGACTTTCCGTCTTGAATTTTGGAAAAAAAAAATTAAAAAAAAAATAAATTCTCTCCCATGAGGGAAATTTGAACCCAAGCAAAAGAATGGACAAACGGGTAGTTCTACGACCTAATCAAATTTTCATTTTGTGAAATGATAAAAAAATTATATCTATTTATATTTTTTTCCTCTTAAAATTTCCCTTTTCTCCAGTTTTTCTCAACAATTTCTTACTCAGAAACCCATTCTTACCAGTGCTATTTGGTCTCGGTTTTGCCCCGATCCCGCCGGGACTCAAGTATCGGGACCGGGGCTTGGCTTTTTTTGAAAACCGAGACCGGGGACCGGGACCCACAAAACCGGGGAATCCCTGCCCCGGTTCCATGCTACCCTAATTCCTACCTCTGCTCACCGATCGACAAAATTCTTTTTCATTTTTATCTAGTATTTTTTGAAAAAATTAATAAATAAAAAAATATATGAAACCATTACAAAAAATGGTTAATTTAGTACCCCTAATTGGTTTAGGTTTTTCCCCAAAGTTCCGTTTTGCACTTTCTGTTC
Source organism: Heterodera filipjevi (assembly GCA_039877585.1). Classification (NCBI taxonomy): domain Eukaryota; kingdom Metazoa; phylum Nematoda; class Chromadorea; order Rhabditida; family Heteroderidae; genus Heterodera; species Heterodera filipjevi. The sequence continues at coordinate 28,800,432 of JBDPZO010000002.1, forward strand.
AACTAACACCAATGCGAACAATGGGCTTTTTTATTATCCAAATCATCACTTTTCTGTTGTCATTGGAATTCGTAACCAGCGATTACTCAACAAATGCGTATAATTTTTATTTACTATTTTCCTGAATATTTTCAAAGTTTTCATCTGACGAACGGCAGCGACGGAGTAAAAGACGTTCAATTTCGAGCGCCGACACAGTGCCGAGCCAACAATGGGACGGGCGAAGAAAGACCAAAGGCCTATGGCATCGAATTCCATTTGCCACAAGAGGGCGGAAACTGTGAAGATGGGTGGGAAAATAATTAAATTGAAAAAGATAAATATGAAATTTTAATTCTTTAATATTTATTTTTATTTTCTTAGGCTTCTCATCTGCTACCCGGCAATGCTTCAACGACATCAATTGTATTTGGCAACTTTTCGTGTGAAAAGAATTTTTGCATTTGGCGACATAAAGGTAAATTGAAGTTCATAAGTTTTTCAATGAATAAACAAATTGTTTTTCAAAAGGATAATCCAATTACGAAGGAATGCTTGGAAAAGATGGGCCAAAATGGCCATAAAAAGGGCCCAACACTTTGGCGTGGCATTAAACTGCGCACAGTGCCAAAGCCCAACAACAATAACAGTGACTCATCCCCATCAATTGCTGATGGCACCCAATTAAAACCTTTCGCCATTCTATTCAATGCATCATTTGCCTCTTTCAATTCGTTGAGTTTAAAACGCATTTGATTTTGGAAAATGAAATAAGGAAATTAAATCCAATGGATTAAAATTTGTAATTCCCATTTCCATCAATTTGTTATTTCTTTATGAATAAATTCTGGAAAAAAGCTAATACAAAAATTCAAAGAAACATAAAAAAATAAATAATGCAAAACCAAATCTTAAAAATCATATTTGCAAATTAAGCTATGAATTCGGAACAAATCAACGCCATTTTTCAATTCAATTCAATACGCTTCGATTAGATGATCCGTTGACGCATTTTTCTTTTGCCAAAAATGGTAAAAATTAAAAAAGTAATTTTCTTTCAAATTTGGTTTTTTTTTTCAGAAATGCCATCAAGTGATGCCAAAGATTTGGCCATGCAAAATGCTTTTATGAACCATCGTCCAAATGGTGATGCTTTTATTGCGGATTATGCCGCCCTTTGGCTTCTTGGCTTGGACATGCTGCCGATGGCACACCAAAACCAACAGAACATAAAGCTGTTCATCAGCCGTGGTTGCAACTGTTCAATGGAAGCCTGGGTATAAAATTTAATGGGAAAATTAAAAATGAAATTAATAATTCCAATTGGATAACTGTTTTATTTGGGTGTGTTCCTATTTTTCACTTTTCATTTGTTCTTCAGTTTACCCAACCATCGGATTTGGTTGGGCCGTCTGAACTGAAAATGCCATCCGTCGGCTCGGCACAATGTCCGCCAAAATTTACTGATCAAATTTTTCCAATCAAATTCACCGACTCGGAGCAGCAAATAATTAGCATAAAAGCAGCGGCAAATGTCAACATAAAAAGCCTAACTCTTGAACTTTTGAGTGCCCAAAAAGGTAAATAAAAAATTAAGTTATTGAAACTTCAAAAATAATTAATTATGACATTTCCTAATTATGTTTTGATGGCGCCAACAAAACGGAAGTGAGCATTAAAATTGGCATCAACAGCGATTTGGAAGTGGAAAGATCAGGGGTCAATTAAATTCATTGATTATTTTGTCTAAAAATATCCCAAAAATTAGGCGAATCCGATGCGAAGCAAAGGGTTGCGTTTGGCCCTTGGCACTAGCGCATTGAATTTCGATCTTTTGCTAACCACGCGTTGTTTTGCGATCAGACTGAACGGTACTTCGTTTGGTGGACTCAGTTGTCCAACAGGCAACAAAATACCATGGGAAGCGATCAACGAAATCAAAGTGGGTGAACTAACAGGAGGACCGAGCATAATAATACGCTTGACAATAAATGAAGAAACACAATTTTGCAAACGGAAAGGAATTTAAAAAAAAATTACAGACAAAAAGGCCTAAAAGAATTGAAAAGTAAAAGAATATGTTGCCATTGGAACTCCACTCGGGCCAATGCGCGAATTTGAACTGATTTCAGGTTCAAGGCCAAATGCTTCTGCTCGGTGAGCCGATAGTAAAACAAATTGGCAAAGACGCTTTTAAACCAAATGAGGTGAATTAAAATGGGATTTTAAAATTAAAAATTTGTTAATGTCAAAATATAAAATATGAATTTTGACAGAAAGATTCAACGTTTTCTTCGGGACTTACAAATGTGTTGCCAGATGAATGCGGTGCTGAAAAAGTAAATACCTTTCTTTCAAATAATGCCCCCGGGTCTTATTTTATTGACATATCCACTTGGATATTCGTGGATTACCTACCCTCTTTTTTTGTCAGTTAAAGCAACACATTTATTCACTGATTAAAAGTTAAAAAAACGAGGAATTTCAGTACTTTCAAAAGGTACATAAGAAAACAGGATTTTATTTTATTAATTAAAATTAATTTTTTAAATTTTTTTATGTATTAATTCTGACGAAACTCGAATAAAGAGATTTTTCCTTTTCAGATGGTTTACACTTTGAAAATGAACGATTCGCGCACATTTTGTGGCAGAAAGTTCAACTACTCATTGTTGTGGCTGTTGGATCGATACAAACTGTCGGATAAACACGCAATCGAAGAAAAGATTGAGGTTTCAAAGATTTTAAAAGAATTTTATTTTATTCTTTCCCTAGGTCAAATACCCCGGCCACCCAAAATTTGCTTTTGTGACAGCCGCCAATGACAAATATTTCTTAACACTTCGTACGCTAATCGCAAACTTAAAAGAACGGTTTGGCTGCAAACAAAAAATAATTGTGTACGATTTAGGAAATGTGACAACAAACAAAGAAATGGTAAAAACATAATAATACAGTATACTTAATTAAGTTTCTACATTATTATAATTCGTTACTGTAGTCATCTAAAAATAACAAAAATTAAATGAAGATGACTAAGCTTAATTCGGTGTGCAATTTGGTTTTACGCATTTTCAACTTTTCCCAAATGGTCGATGGTCGTGTTCGTAGTTTGCAAAGTTACGCATGGAAAATTCTTATTATTGCGGTACTTTTGTTTGGAATAAAACGGATGAAAATTGAAAATTTCAAGCATATTTTGGCTGAATATGAAACTGTTGTTTGGGTGGACACGTCGATTTTTTTTGAGGGCAACAATTTGACAAAAATTTTGGCGCAGATTCAAAAGGGCAAAATTGGCCCAGTGCAACAGCCAAGCTGTAAGTGAAAATGAGTTAAATTAATGAATATTTTGTTGATGTTTATTTTTCAGTTACTAGTCATGGTGTGAACGTTGCTACTCATCCGGGTAATGATATATTGGGAACAGGGATGGGCGAAACTCGACCAAGGACCCGAAACGAAATTCGAAACGAAACTAAATTTTTTCGAAACGCGAAACTCGAAATTCGAAACTCAAAAAACCCGAAATTCTCGAAATTTTCGAAACGAAACGAAAGTAAAATTTTTTTTATCCATTTTTTTGTCAATATATTAAGCCAATTTTTTAAAAATTGCAAGCAAATGCTTATGATAAATTTTGTAAACTTTGAATTGACAAATTCTCCCCCATATACCTTAAAAAAAGACATGCTCCTTACCCTGATGAATAGCCATAATTTGGTTTGAAATTTCATTAATTTGTTATCGTTTCTTAACTTTCACTCTCCATGTAATTGTTAGATTTTATTTTGATTCTTTCAGTTGTTTTTTTTTTAATTTATAAATAATTCAAAAGGTAGGGACCGATGATGCCAAGAGGGGTCACCGGGTAAATTCTTGAAAATTTGGGTGTATTTTGATAAACATTATGCACAAAAAAGACTAATTTTTATGGATTTTGTCCAAACGAATGTGGGGGGGGGGGGGAGAGTCCGGTGGTGCCGATAGGCGCCACCGGAAAAATTTTCATAATTCATGGCCTCTTTGTTAAAAGATTATAGACATTTCTTGAATAAAAAATCATGTAAGAAAGCCCTATTCTTAGGGGTCTATTTTTCGCGAAATTTCGGCGTTTTACCCGAAACGCGAAATTCGAAACGGAAAAAACCCGAAATTTTCAAAACGCGAAACGAAATTTCGCCCATCCCTGATTGGGAATTGAAATTTTTTACTATCATTTTTTCGCATTTTATTTCTTATTTGCATTTAATGCCATTTTTTATTCAAAAATATCAATATAAATGGTAGTAAAACAATTTTTACTTCGTTTGTCGTACTTTATGACAGGAATGTACGATTACTTGCCAATTTACACCAAATTTGAACCAAACAAAACCTACCAATGTACTAGAAATGATCCACCGCAGTTCGAGGCCAATTTTATCATTCTTCACAAAAGTGAACAAACTCGTCAATTGATGAAATGGTATCTTAATCATGGAAACAAAGTTGACTATTAAAATAAATTTATTGTAACAAAAAAAAATTCTTTTTAAAATTCCAAACAATTTTCATGGCATTGCTTTGTGCTGCTGAGCCTGATTGTATTGTGCCAATTGGGCAGACGGTTTCTTGCACTTTCATAACAATTGGGCCAAAATCAGAAGAAATTTTAGCATCAAATTACCCAAACATGACATGCCATCGACAGGATCAGAGTCTGATTAACATCCTCCGCTACAACATGGAATATCGGCAACAAATTGAAAGTTGGTTGGCCAATTAATAATTATACAATTAATTATGTTTAATTTTATATCAGATGCCTCTTTTTTGACACACATGAGCCCTAATCACCCGCTGTGGTTGCGCATCTGTAGAAAAAAAGGTAAAATAAATAGAAAATATTTTCCATCACTTCCTTTAGGTAACAGCAATCAGCCACAATGGCCTGGAATCATCGGCTTTTTTCGTGTGATGCGTCACCAAAAATTCAATGGCACTGCAAATGATTGGCTCAGAAGAGTCCAATGCTGCTGATTATCATTACTCAAATTCATGATTATTTTTTGAAAATTGTTTAAATTTTTTGTATAAGCTCTTCTTATTTTATACCTTTGCCATAGCATTTGCACAGGTGGGGGGCAACTGGCTGCTGAAAAGCTGGGCGATAGCCAAATTTTCGGTCATCATTTGTTTTATAGTTGCCAGAATTTATTATTATGACTAGGGAGGGCAATTAGATGCAAATGCATATTTTTTACTGAACTGGCATAGGCTTGAAGCGCACGAAAAACTTCTTTTTTTTTTTTTTTTTTGCTTGGTTTGAAGCTTCTAGGATGGAATTCCATATGCATATTTTACGTATTTGTGCATATTTCCCAATTATGTGCATATTTTGGCATTTGGAAAAAATAAGAAAACTACAATAAAAACGAAAAATGGTCACATAAAAAAAATGTTCTTGAAATTTTCAAAAAACTCCTTCAAAAATAAAAAAATTTCGAATTTTTGCTTAAATTTTTCGCAACTTTTTTTTTAATTTCTGATTAAAAGAAATAGAAAAAATAGATAATCGAATGCATTTGCCCCCAAAAAAGTTGGGAGAGTATCTGAACAGTGATTTTAACCAAGTTTGAATAAATCTGAAGGAATTTTGAGAAAAAAATATCAATATATTTCATATTTTATGAACATATTTTGGCTTTTTTGGTACATATTTAATGCGCATATAATTGTGCTCCCTAATTATGACGAAGTTACCAAACTCATTAAGAATAAAAAAATTATTAGGCAATTTCTAAGCCAACAAAAAGATAAACTTTTATAAACGTGAAAAGTCAGTTTAATTGCCTTTTTTCACCATGTGCAAATGCCCTTTTCACTTTGAAAGTGAAAGCAAAGGCAATTAATTTATAAAATTATCAAAAAATAACGTCGATGCAAAAAAAAATTCAAATTTTTTTTTGTCAACGCTGAAAATTTATAATTATTATTTGAACAATTTTTTTCAAAAATTTTCAGAGAAAGTGCATACTGAAAAAAAATTAAATTTTATATTTTTAAAAATTACTTTTTATGTATTTAAAAGAATAAAATAATTTAAAGTTGAATTAAGAGTTTTGGAGAAAAATACTCTGTTAAATAAACTTAGTTTTTTAAGTTTTTTGATATACAATACGAATAGGGAATTTTAGTCGAACCGGGTCATTTTGAATGCGCCTAGTACGAATAGGGGCCGTTCATTTTATATACTGATACAGTATTACACGCCCTAAAAAATAAATTTATGCGTATATTAACATCATTAACTGTGTATTTTTTCATCGGTTTATTATTCATAAAGCAAAAATGGACAATTTATTTTTCATCAGTCAAGTAAATAAATGGAAAGTTTTAATCAAATACAATCTTTTTTTTCTTCTTTTAGCGAAAAATGCAATTTTTGGCACATTAATTACTGCAACAATAATTACCGTATTAAATTTGTGCCTTGCCAACGAGCAACAGCCGACCAACTCGTAAAGTTTTAAAATAGACTGAATTTTTAGGGTTTTCTTGAAGTTTTCTACTAACGGATAGCCAAAACGAAGTAAATGTTGGCAATTATCGGGCGGCATTGGCACGGTACTGATCACCCGGCCCCGTAGCAAAAGATGGTCAGTTGACCACGAACAATGACAAAAACGGCAGCAAAAGAAAATGGTAAATTTTCTGCTGGAGCAACCAACAACCACCGTTTTTTAACCATCAACTACCTTTTGCTATACCATCAACTTATTTATTGTTTATTTTTTCTATCTCATTTCTCAATTTTTTTCAAATTATAAAAAATTTATTTTTTATTCCTTTTATTTTCTGAATGTTATTTTATCCTAATTTTGAGAAAAACTACAAAAGCAGACTTTACTTTATTTAATTTGGTTGTTTTTGAGCAAAGTTATGACTTGATTTAGTCGGAAACTCAGTGAAAATGGCGGATTTACGAAACGCGCATGAGTGGCGGTTTTTAGCAACAGAACGAGAACGACAACATGGGCACACGCGAGATTTTGGATGAGGAACGACGACTCCACTCAATTGTGGTCATGAACTTGCCGGAGAGTGACGAAAATGTGCCCTCTGTCCGTGTCGCTGCGGACTTTGAGAGCGCTCAGACAATGCTTGACGCGTGTGACATTAAATGCAGACCATGTCAGGTTTACAGAATGGGAATGAAATCCGGTCGGCCTCGTCTTATGAAAATCGAATTCCCGACCAAAAAACATGCCCAAAGTTTTCTGCGGTACAAGACAAACTCAAAAAACAAACATTTCAGTAATGTCTTGGTCCGCCCGTCCCTATCCAAATCCCAACTTGCTGAACGCTCCAGACTTATCGCTCTTTGCAAAAAACCATTTGAAAAATCCCCATTCGAATTCTGTAACTTATGCCGGTCATGTTATGCCCACTACTGACATTCCCCTTTATAAATCCAATCCTGAAAATTTTAAATGTATTTGTCATGTGTGTGATATTGATCATTGTGAATGACATTCTGGGCCAATTAAAAAAGTGAATAAATCCTATGCTATGGACACCAATCAAAAAGTTTTCTTTAAATGTTGTTTAGTTAATGCCCGCTCAATAAATAATAAATTAATCTATTGACTGCATTTTTAAGATGGAAAAGATTAAGATTTTAGGAATCACGGAAACTTGGCTAACTAACGAAAATAACGTGATACTTTCAGACCATATGTTGAGCAATAATTTTCAAATTATTCTGCAATTAGGAAAAAAGGGAAAGGAGGTGGTAGGCACCTCGTTAATCATAAGCAGGGAAATTAAGGTTTATTCTAGCCAAAATGTTTCAAAATACGGGTATGAAATCTGTATATGTAAATTAAGTAATGTTAAAAATATAACAGTCGTATGTCTATATCGCCCTCCCAATATAACGCAAAAAAATTCTATCTCCATGTTTAATTTTATAGGTAATTACATAAATGAAAACATTATTATAGGGGATTTTCATCTTGGAAATAAGGACCTAACTTGGTCAAATAACATCCCCATTCCAAATACCAATCTTGGAGTTTGTTTTGTCGATTTTTTCAATAAATTTTCTCTTTCAACTGTTATAGTAGGTCCAACAAGAGGAAATGCGGTACTTGATTTATGTTTAACAACAAATAATGAACTCATTTATGACCATGTCTTAAAGGATAGTTTAATTTGCTCTGATCATGTCACATTGTTCTACAATGTTAAAATCCCATTGATTAAAGGTGAAAAGTCAAAAATCCTTTTCAGAGATTACCATTTCTCCAAAATTAAATTACTTAATTCGTATTTACTCTCAACAATTCCCCCTATACTTACTACCACACATACTGTAGTGAGTAAATACAAAGTTTTTTCGGAATCTGTGCTTAAAGGTCTAGATATTTTTTTGCCCCAAATTTCCCGTTCTATAAACAAAGCATTAAACTATCCTTAACATCTTAAGGCATCTATTAAACAGAAAGCTATTTTTTGGAAGAAAATTAAAGACGACTATTCTAAGTACAAACCGCTTTATGATTCTATTTCATTGCATATTAAAATCACTCTTGAGAAATTCTATAAGGACAGACAGAATAAATTTCTTTCTGTTAACCCCTTGAACCTTTATAGAATTATCAGAAATCACAACTCAAAAAATTATATTATCCCTCCCATTGTAAATAATGGGAATGTTATTATAAGGAATACAGACAAGGTCGAAATTTTTGCTCAATATTTTTCTGCTTCATTTTCTAACGAATTTCTGGTGTACTCCCATCTCCTTGAAAGGAATCTATTATTATTCCCATTTATAAAAAAGGAGATAAAAGCCAAATTGATAACTATAGGCCGATTTCACTAACATGTTCTCTCTGTAAAATTTTTGAAAAAATTTTAGTAGACAGAATTGTAAAGTTTTTAATTAAAAACAATCTCATTTCTAGTTGCCAATTTGGCTTTGGTAAAAGCAGATCAACTGTAACAAATTTGATAACAACACTTGAAGATTGGTATGACGGGATCAGGGATAAGAAAAACATTGATTCGATTTACTTGGATCTAGAAAAGCTTTTGATAAGGTACCACACCATCACCTTCTATTTAAAAATAGGAAAATAGGAATAACTGGAAAAATCTTGAACTGGATTAAAAACTTTCTAACTAATAGGACCTTTAGAGTAAAAATTAATGAAAATTTTTCAAAAAAATATAAAATAAAATCGGGAGTTCTTTATTTGGGATTAAATAATCCCAAACAAATATATAAATTGGGAACTTCTAATATTAAGGAAGCTAAGTTTATCCGTGACCTTGGTATTTTTATTGACAATGAACTTAAATTTACCCATCATATATCATTTATCTTAAAAAAAGCATACCAGCGCTCTCAGATTCTATTTAAATTAATTAAATCCAGATCCATTAAAATTTGGTCTAAGGTTTATAAGTCATATGTTAGGTCTTTACTTGAATACGCAACTGAAATTTGGAACCCTCATTCTGTTAGTGCAGTCAATAGAATTGAAAAATCTCAAAAATACTTTACAAAAATAGCCCTTAAGAAGTGTTGTCTTCCTTATATTTCCTATATTAAGCGGCTGGAACTCTTTAATCTTGATAAGCTTGAAACCCGTAGGAAAATTATAGATCTTTCCACAGCTTTTAAAATAATTAATGGACATACGCATTTAGACCCACTTAAGCTGTATTCATTTTCCAAACTTTTAAGTCGAAAAGCCAATAGTAATAGATTAATAGTAAAAAGAAAAAACAACTAAATCCGAATTTTCATTTATCAATAGAACAATAAAATTGTGGAATAAATTAGACAAAGATATTACATCATCACTTACAACACACAATTTTAAGAAAAAACCTCCGAATGGATTAGAAAACTTGAAACAAATCAAAACCAATCACATGGTATTTACATGGCATAAGGGATTTATTTATTTGCTTCAATTAATTGGCCAATATTTTTAAATTTTATCTGTCAATTTGACTTTGACTTCGTTTTTTGTGGTATATTTCATTGTGATCATTTATTTGTTTTTCATTTACTCTATGGTTTCTACTCAAATCATCAGAGTAAGTGCTCCGCCTTTTGATGATATTTTTATTTTTGCAATAAATAAATAAAAAAGTATAATTTTTTAAATGCTTTCATAATGTAAATTGACCTATTTTTCTCCCTTTCCAATCAGTGCCATCTCCCCATAAACTTGTGTTGTCCAATCCCAAGCCAATCCTTCTGTTCATCCCCAAATGTAATCGTGCCATATCCTTTTCCATTCCCTTCTGTTGCCTAAGATGTTCTTTCCCATCATTCCCTTTGTGTTGCCGTCATCCTCCTCATCCTACCCAAATTCTGCCCCGCCCAATTGTGTCATTATATAAGTCCACCCAAATTCCCCTTCGGGGGGATGCGTTATGTCTGCATTGGGTCATTCTGCTCTGTGTTGCTTTTTTATGCCATTGGCAATCCTTTCCCCAATGTTGCATTGACCCACCCAAATTGCTCTGCTAATCGGTTTTAATTACATTATGTGTTTTGTTAATGCTTTTCCTTTAATAAATTCCTCTCCTAATAACCGGTAATTCAAAATGGCTTAAAGCCTTAAACCCGGGGAAAATTTTTTGATATTAAAGAAATCGCTTCAAAAGCATAATAAATTTTCTCATTTTTTACCTCAAAGTAAGAAATCAAATTAAAATAAGAATAATGGGCTGAAATCAGAACCTTTTTGTTTTGTCAGATTTGGACCCTCCAAATCAGAACAAATATGATAAATCAGGACATATCGTGTCTCTGGTTTAGAATAAATAGCTTTATTTGACTCGTTTTTTTGTGTATTTTGAGTAATTTTATATTTTGGCCTTATGTTTCGCTTTGTTTAGACCATAACGAGCGGCCTGGCACCGCTTCGCGGTGCCCACCCGCTCTCTAACACCTTGTATCAATTTCATTGATTTTTCGGGTCTTGGTTTATTTATTAGTCAATACTCTTTAAATTTAAATTGGTGCCAGTTCTTAATTGATTTTTGTCTCTATTTGAAAAAAAAATTGTGGAACGATTACTGTTTGAACTTTCTTTGTTCTTTCAAACCTTTGGAGGGCAATTTGGTAGCCAGACAAAATTAATTTACAGAAAAAAATTGTATAAAAAATAATGTCTTTTGACATTTTTTTTATTAGAAATCCTAAAAATGAAGAAATAATTCTGAAATTTAGCATTTTGTATAAGAATTCAGGAAGTAAAAAATAAGGCAACCTTAAAAAAGGGGCAAATGCCTTTAAATAGGGAAAAAATGGCATTCCTGTTTGACTATGTAAAAAATTACAAATTTTTAAAAAATAATCGTAATCGTAATCGTAATCGTGAATAATCGTGGTTTGTGCCAAAATCGTGAATCGTGATTTTAAGCGTATTTTTAAACCATTGCGTCAAGAGATATAATTTATGTCGTCCGCCTAACAATCAGCCCCGTATTAGTTTTTTGGTTTGAAAATAATAATATTTAAATATCACATTATCATCAGCAGTACTAACAAACTGGCAATTGCCCACGAGAATCGGGACCGGGCGAAATGGGAAACAGTTGATAAAGACTAATTAGGCTATTCGGCGTCGAATGCCCACAAATATAATTTAGGGATTGTCAACACTTTATTTGACAATATAAAATATAAAACAGAGGGAAGGAGAAGAGTCCAAAATAAAATAGAATGGGAATCAAATCAAACAATAATCAAAATATCTCAAATCTAATCTGAGAATGAATAATAAAAACGGAATGAAAGAATGTGGGACTGAAATGGGAAATGACAAAAACATTCGTGCCAATATCAAATATATCAAAAAGGGATCAGATAATCATTTGCCGCATCACTCAGCAACGTGGAGGGTTCAGAGTATCCTTTTTGGAAATTTTAAAACCCGATATTTAGGGGCTTTTTGTTTTTTATGGCCCTTTTTCTTATGAAATTCTCAAATTTCTGAAATCTAAAAACAAGCACCAAAAATGGCGCATTGCAAAAAATAGGCATTCGGCACAAAACCCCCAAAAAGGCATTATAAAAGTAGAGTAGTAACTCCAAACCAAGTGAAAATGCTTGTTTTTTTTTTTTTTTTTGTAATTTCTCAATGTGAAATAGGCAGAAATTTAAGGCATTTGTCTAAGAATCATCCCTAATGAGAAGTGCAGGATCACACTAAATAGTCTACAAGTTTTTCCCTTTTCTTTCATAAAAAAGTATAATTTTTAAATGCGATGTCAATTTTTTTTAATTAAGTTGGTTAATGAATTTTTCGAAAATTAGGCCTAAAAATATTAACATAATGGAAGAACACTTCAAAAATATTGGTCTAATCATTTTTCAGTCAAAATATAAGGTGCGACAAAATTTTCCAATATTTTACCACCACACCGAAAAATCTTATTAAAAAGAAAATTTATAGAGTTTTTCCTCTTAAATTTTCTTTTTCTCTCAAGTTCCCCTTCTTTTTAGTGCATTTTTTTAGATTTAATTGATGTCGTCCGCCGTATAAAGTTTTTTTGTTTGAAAATAATAATATTTTATATCATGGGTTCACTAGCATTAATCAAATTTTTCCTATAAAAATTACCAAAAATCTAATCATTAAAATGTTCTTTTTTTTATTTTAGTTTTCAATGTACATCTTTTTGGGGTTCAAAACCATAAAGTAGTAACTCAAAACAAACCAATAAAAATATCCAACATGAAAAAGTGTATCACTGGTGTTTATTCGTCATCAGCAGCATCGGACTTTTTGACGCCACTCAGTGGCAGTGCCATTGAACGGTTCGCGACGCGTCACATGGTAAAAGCCTTTGATGCCATAAATGTTAAAATGGTGACCACCACTCTTAAAAATAGAAATAAAAATTTATCTCAAAAAATGGAAACTACGATTTGTGGGTAATTAAAGATGTGCAACCAACGCGGATGAGCAGGGTTTGTGTGTGTCAAAAAGGAGGGATCTGTTGAGGAAGAAATAATTGTTTAAATTCTTTCCGGATTTGGTTTTGGGAAATGCACCGGGACTGTACTTGGACTAAAAAGCCTGTTTATTCGGGTTCCTGGTGAAAGATGCCCTTTTAAACAATAACCGGGCCAGGATACAGAAAAATGAAAGGATTCGTTTCTCTTTTTTCATCCCTATAAAATGGAACAACAATAATGATTAAATAATATTGAACTCAATTTGTTTACGAACCCTCAATTTGTTTCCGATATTCCATGTTGTATCGAAGGATGTTGTACAGACTCTGATCATGACGATGGCACGTCTCATTTGCTTCAGTTGGTTTGAAAATGCAATTATATGTTTGTCCAATCGGCACAATGCAGTCGGGCTCAGCGGCACAAAGCAATGCCATGAAATTCATTGGGAATTTATCTTTTAATTTCTCAAACTTTGAATTGTTTATGCATCTCACTTTTTAAGTTTTATCAATTTTTTATATTTATTTTACAAATACATTTTAATTTGAGACCGCAAAAAAGCATTAAATATCGCGAAATGGTACTATAAATACCAAAAAAAAAGGTACGATATTTGCTTCATTTTGCGGTCTTTCATTTAAAAAAAAAACCATTTCATCAGTTGCCGTGTTTGTTCACTTTTGTGCAGAATGACAAAATTGGCTTCTATTTGGGGTGGGTCGGCATTGCCAGTCCAATTGTATGTTTTGTTTGGTTCAAAAATGGTGTACATTGGCAAGTACTCGTACATCCCTGGCACAAAGTGTGTTTTTAAGGATGGCTTTCGAACAACATACATTTATTTTACTCCTTTTTTGGGGATTTTGAGTAATTTTTATATTTTGGCCTTATGTTTCGCTTTATTTAGACCCTAATGCATGTTTTAGCTGCACGGTCATTTTCCTAGTGGACAATTGGCTTATTGAAAAAAAATTTCTAAAATTTTTAAATATTTTTTTATTTAAATAAAATTTTTAAAGATTGGAAATTATACGAATGAAGCGGCTTTTTACACTTTGTATATTTTATTATTTTTCAAAAAAAAATATTTTTTACCCGAATGAGTTGCAATGTATGTGCCGTGCCAAGTTGCTAAAGTCTGACAATCACAAAAAAGTTCATTAAATTTATTCACTTACTGCTTGGCTGTTGCACTGGGCCAATTGTTCCCTTTTGAATTGGCGCAAAAATTGTTGCCAAATTGTTGCTTTCAAAAACGATCGAAGTGTCCATCCAAACGACAGTGTCATATTCCGCCAAAATTTGCTTGAAAATGCATAATATATAGGGTTTAGTATTATTTTTTTAGATTTTCATTACCGCCATCGCAAAAGTCTTCCATGCGTAACTTTTCAAACTGCGAACACGAGCATCGACCATTTGTGAAAAATTGAAAATGCGTAAATCCAAATTGCACACCGAATTAAGCTCAGTCATCTTCGTTGAAATTAGTTTTTTTTTTAACTCAATATACAGTAATATGATACAATTAAGAATACTGTATTATTATGTTTTTACCATTTCTTTGTTTGTGGACACATTTTCCAAATCATAGACAATTATTTTTTGTTTGCAGCCAAAGCGTTCTTTTAAGTTTGCCATTATCGTACGAAGAAATGGGAAATATTTCTCATTGGCGGCTGTCACAAAAGCAAATTTAGGGTGGCCGGGGTATTTGACCTAAAGGGAAACGAATTACAATTTTAAATTTTAAAAATTTAAATAATTTAAATTTTTTTCATATTTTAAAAACCTCAATCTTTTCTTTGATTGTGTGTTTATCCGACAGTTTGTAACGATCCAACAGCCACAACAATGAGCAGTTGAACTTTTTGCCACAAAATGTGCGCGAATCATTCATTTTCAAAGTGTATACCATCTGAAAATGGAAAAATCTCTTTATTCGAGCTTCTCAGAATTAATATATATACAAATATTTAAAAAATTTAAAAAAATTGAATTAATTAATAAAAAATAAAATATGGATTTTAATTAATAAAAAATAAAACACTATTTTCTTATGTACCTTTTAAAGGATCTCAAATTCCTCGTTTTTTTAACCTTTAACCAGTGAATAAATGTGTTGCTTAAACAGAAAAAAAAAGATAATCCAGAAATATCCGAACTTTGTGGATATGTCTATCAAATGGGCCCCGGGGGTATTATTTGGACAAAAAAAAAGTATTTACTTTTTCACCACCGCATTCATCTGACAACACATTTGTAAGTCCCGAAGAAAACTTTGAATCTTTCTGTCGAAATTCATATATAAATTAATATTTCGACATAAATTAATAAAATTTATGGGTTTTCATTTAAAATCCCATTTTAATTCACCTCATTTGGTTCAAAAGCGTCTTTGCCAATTTGTTTTACTATCGGCTCACCGAGCAGAAGCATTTGGCCTTCAACCTAAATTAGTTCAAATGCACACATTGGTCCGAGTGGAGTTCCAATGGCAAAACGTTCTTTTATTTTTCAATTCTTTTAGGCCTTTTTGTCTGTAATTTTTTTTTTAATTCCTTTCCGTTTGCAAAATTTTGTTTTTTCATTTATTGTCAAGCATATTATTATGTTTGGTCCTCCTTCCTGTTCATTCACCTACCTTGATTTCGTTGATCACTTCCCATGGTATTTTGTTGCCTGTTGGACAACTGAGTCCACCAAACGAAGTACCGTTCAGTCTGATCGCAAAACAACGCGTGGTTAGCAAAAGATCGAAATTCAATGCGCTAGTGCCAAGGGCCAAACGCAACCCTTTGCTTCGCATCGGATTCGCCTAATTTTTGGGATATTTTTAGACAAAATAATCAATGAATTTAATTGACCCCTGATCTTTCCACTTCCAAATCACTGTTGATGCCAATTTTAATCCTCACTTCCGTTTTGTTGGCACCATCAAAACATAATTAGGAAAGGCGTAATTAATGACTTTTAAAGTTTAAATAATTAATTTTTTCATTTACCTTTTTGGGCACTCAAAAGTTCAAGAGTTAGGCTTTTTATGTTGACATTTGCCGCTGCTTTTATGCTAATTATTTGCTGCTCCGAGTCGGTGAATTTGATTGGAAAAATTTGATCAGTAAATTTTGGCGGACATTGTGCCGAGCCGACGGATGGCATTTTCAGTTCAGACGGCCCAACCAAATCCGATGGTTGGGTAAACTGAAGAACAAATGAAAAGTGAAAAATAGGAACACACCCAAATAAAACAATTATCCAATTGGAATTATTTAATTTCATTTTTAATTTTCCCATTAATTTTATACCCATGCTTCCATTGAACAGTTGCAACCACGGCTGATGAACAGCTTCATGTTCTGTTGGTTTTGGTGTGCCATCGGCAGCATGTCCAAGCCAAGAAGCCAAAGGGCGGCATAATCCGCAAAAAAAGCATCACCATTTGGACGATGGTTCATAAAATCATTTTGCATGGCCAAATCTTTGGCATCAATTGATGGCATTTCTAAAAAAAAAATAATATTTGAAAGAAAGGCACATTTAAATTTTACCATTTTTGGCAAAAGAAAAATGCGTCAATGGATCATCAAATCGAAGCGCATTGAATTGAATTGAAAAATGGCGTTGATTTGTTCCCAATTCATAGCTTAATTTGCAAATTTGATTTTTAAGATTTGAGTTTGTATTATTTATTTTTTTGGTGTTTCTTTAAATTTTTGTCTTCCTTTCTTTCCATAATTTATTCATAAAAAATTAATTAATTATTTTTTTGGTGTATTGATCAAAGCAAATTGATGGAAATGGGAATTACAAATTTTAATCCATTGGATTTAATTTCCTTATTTCATTTTCCAAAATCAAATGCGCTTTAAACTCAACGAATTGAAAGAGGCAATTGACGCATTTAAAAGAATGGCGAAAGGTTTTAATTGGGTGCCATCAGCAATTGATAGGGATGAGTCACTGTTATTGTTGTTGGGCTTTGGCACTGTGCGCAGTTTAATGCCACGCCAAAGTGTTGGGCCCTTTTTATGGCCATTTTGGCCCATCTTTTCCAAGCATTCCTTCGTACGAGAAATTGATGCTTCCAGCAAAATGGATAATTTCTTCTACCAATATTACTAAACCCGTGCTGGGTCGATTCGTAAATTCCGCCACTTTTGGCGTTGGTAAATCCGCCAGGGCGTTTCGTAAATCCGCCAACCACCCTCCCCCGAGAATTTTCTTTTAAAGAATTTCGGAACTTGAAATAGCCCGGAAGCATTAAAAATATGTATGTATTTAGCTTGGTTTGTCTCTTTTTAACCAAAAAAAGACATTAAATTTTTAATTGGCTTTTTTAGCTTAAAAAATAAACAATTAACTATGGTTCTTTGTTTTATTTATTTTTCGTTATATTTGAACACTTAAATCCATATTTAGGGCCATACCGATCGATTTTAAGCCCATATTTTTAAATAAATTTTTTGAGCACCATGGTTGAACTTAGTTTACACCCTTAATAGTTTTGTTAATAAAGATGCCATTAATAATTTTGGCGAATGTTTTTTTGAAGTCTAAATTAAATTGCAAAAATTTATTTTCTTTTTTTTTTATAAAATTTTGAAAAAAATTAAAATATGAAAAGTTCTTATTTTTAAATTTCAATATTGGATTTATGTTTTTACATTTTTTTATTGAAATTTTCTTAAAAATTTTGTAAATCTTTAAAAGAAAATTCTCGGGGGAGGGGGTTGGCGGATTTACGAAATGCCCAATGTGGCGGAATTTACGAAACAACCTAGCACTACTAAACCCATAAGATAGGTTCTTTTATGCTTTTATTTTAAACAAATTCATTAAAATATTTAAAAATTTACGTAAAATGACCATTTTGAGAAAAAATTGGACAATAAGTCTTTTGTTAATTATTCAAAATTTCCGTCAAAATGAACATTTTGCCGCGGTCGCGGATCGCGGTTCAAATTTGCCGCGGTTGCGAATCGCGGAAAAAAACGCCGCAAATCGCGGTCGCGGATCGCGGATTTTTAGCAAAAACGGTCGCGGTCTCGCACCAAATTTGCCGCGGTCGCGAATCGTGGAAAAAAAACGCCGCAAATCGCGGATCGCGATCCGCGCTCCACCCCTAGGTTGTACTAAGTAAACTTAAATACTTTTGTAATGGGCATCATTTATTATTCATTTAAAATTTTTACAAAATATAAAAGCAAAATGAAAAGAATTTTATCAATTAGCCAGCAATGATGGGAATGGACGGACTGGACTGTTCAACAATTTTGATGAATAAGCCAATAAAAAGAGAAAAAGGACAGAAGAAAAAAATTCATTTACATAAATAATTCATTAAATAAAATAAATCATAAGGAAACCATTCAAAAACTAAAAACAAATGAAAGCCGTGAAAAACGGCTTAATGCGAAAAGCATCCAAAAATAAAGACATGAAAAAACGGCCCTGGAGAATATGATTTAATGACAAATTACAGTTTTGAAAATCGCAAATTGTCTAAGACCACTGAATACTTTTTGAAGCAATCAGTCAGTTGTGGTGCCAAAGATGACGACGCGCAACATGGAAAAGGCCTTTGATGCCATAAAGCTGAGGATGATCACGGCTTTTCTCTTAAAAAGGAGAGGCACTGATTCAAATAAAAAGAATTTATTCCAACAATTATAATAGTATCACTAATACAGTTACGTTCTGATTCGCCAATGATGCGTGACCAAAGTGGGTGACCAGGGCTTATGTGTGTCAAAAAAGAGGCATCTGAATATAATTAAGCATAATTTATTGTATAATCATTAATGGTCAGCCAGCCTTCAATTTGCTGCCGATATTCCATGTTGTAGCGGAGGATGCTGATCAGACTCTGATCCTGACGATGGCACGTCAGGTTTTGCGAAATTGGTTTGAAAATGCAATCAAATGTTTGCCCAATTGGCACAATGCAATCGGTCTCAGCGGCACAAAGCAATGCCATGAAATTTGGTTGCAATTAATAAATGATAATAGTGTGACAAGGGCATTTGAAAAAAAGCCAAAGAAAAAAGAATGCCGAGCTCATAAATACAACTCAAATGTGACAACGATTTGCTGATATTTTTTATTAGCAAAAAAAAAGTTAAGTAGATCATTTCTTTAGCACTTTTTTGACAAAATTTGTCTGAAAAACTCAGTAAAAAAATGAATTTTAAAAAACAAAGAATATTGACGAAAAAAGACCCCCCCCCCCCCAAAAAAGGGAAAACTGAAATTGTTCTAATTTTATGAGTTAACTTTTGTTCCATCTTAAATACCATTTCATCAGTTGCCGAGTGTGCTCTGTTTTGTGAAGGATGATAAGACCGGTCTCGAATTGTGGAGGAGAATTTCCTGCCCACTTGTACGTTTTGTTTGATTCAAAATTGGCAAACATTGGAAGATATTCGTACATTCCTGACAAAAGCGAGTTTTTCATAAAGATTTATTAAAAAAATTAAGGGAATTAAACAAATCCTTGGCCTATTTATTTAAAATATTTTATTTAAAGTTTTTCTGGTGCCCAATATTACCAGGATGTGTTGCAATGTTCATGCCATGTGCAGTAACTTAAAAATGTATAAATTCAAAAAACTTTGAGCCTTTGTTTCACTTACCGCTTGGCTGTTGCACTGGGCCAATTGTTCCCTTTTGAATTGGCGCCAAAATTGACGTCCAATTGGAGCTTTCCAAACTAATTATTGTGTCAACCCAAAACACTGTGTCGTAATCAAGTAAACTTTTCTTAAAATTTCAGAAGAGCCTTTCAGTATTTTATTTAAAATTTATTACCGCCAATGCAAACATTTTCCACGCGTAACTGTTCAATCTGCGCACACGACCAGTGACCATTTCGGAAAAATCGAAACTGCGAAGCTCAACAAAGCACACTGAGTTGAGCTCTGTCATCTTAATGAAATAGAATAATTAATATATAATTACTTATAAATAAGAAAATACATTTATAATCAACAAATAAATAAATGAATAATTTTATTATATAATAAAATAATTCAAAATTTTAATTACATTTTTACCCATTGACTGTTTGTCGTCAAATTCCCCAAATCGTACACAATCATTCTTTGTGTGCAGCCAAACAATTCCTTTACATTAGCAATTAAAGCGCGGAGTGATGGGAACTCAGTGGCATCCGCTCCTGTGACCAAAGCAAATTTTGGGTCGCCGGGGTATTTCACCTAATGGGAAAAATTGAATTTTTAAAAAAAGAAATAAAATTCTTTTAAAATCTTTGAGACCTCAATCTTTTCTTTGATTGCGTGTTTATCCGACAATTTGTATCGATCCAACAGCCACAACAATGAGCAGTTGAACTTTTTGCCGCGAATTGTGCGCGAATCGTTCATTTTCAAAGTGTATACCATCTGAAAATTAATTGAACACATTCATTATTACATTTGGTAATAAAACAGAGCTCCCTGGAGATATAGCAAAAAAATGCGTTTTATCTTTTTTAACTTATTGAGGTATATTTTATATACAAAAAAAGTCAAGGAGCTAATTATTAAAGAAACAGAAAAAAATAATAAAATTTTTCAATTTAGAAATTAAATGAAAAATGGGAAATCCCGTGAATAGTGCCAAATTGTATATTAGCCCCTTGGAAGTTTCATAAGGTATTACTTTTTCTCGACAGCATTCGTCGTCACTTAAGACATTGGAATTGGCGAATTGGAATAGCACAATCAAAAAGACCAAATTGGTAATAAAAAAGGGCATTGTTTACTTCTGAATTATATTACTGAATTATTATTAATTGGTAAATTCATAAATACATAGTGACAAAATTGTATTTTATTTTTAATTTTAATTAATTATTAAATAATTGAATTTTAGTATCATTTAAGTATTAATTAATGTGATAATTAACCACAATTTTTTCATTTAAATAGAACAAAAATGTGTTTGTTATTTTATTTGACATTATTTAAAGAACTTAAAAATATAAGGAATTCAGCAGCTGCTGCTAATAAATGAAAAGAGATGGAAATGAATGACTAATGACGAAGGATTGATTGATCAGAGCAAAGAATGAGCAAAGAATAAGCAAACGAAACAAAATTATAAATGAAAAAATTATTTTTTTAATAAAAAATGTTAAAAATAGAAATAAAAAAGTTTGCAAAAGCATTCCGTGGCTTTTGCCCGGACATAATGATTGATAACATATACAAATTCTGAGTGTCATCTTTCAGTGAATATCGAATTGGATGTTATCGTTTTGTTGTTAATTGTGTCCATTGGGATGGGACAGGGACCAGTTGCTATTTTTGGCCAACATGATATGTCGGGACCAATAAAATTATAAATCTATTGACATTATGACAAAAAAAATAAGAATTTTTAGCAATTTTTTTTATCGACTTGTTTTTGCTTGTCCGATAGGGGCCACGGAAATTTTTTTTTTAAAACTTCTTGTATTTTGTAATATATTTTTTTGCACACAAATGAGCAATTTCTAAGATTTTTTGATTTAAATTTTGACAACTTAAGTCCGCTGGTGCCGATAGGCGCCACCAGCGAAACTTTAAAAATTTTTGATAGATTTGTACTAACTTGCCTAAAAAAGTTTAAACTTTTTCCGTCCAATTTTTAAATACCGAGCTCCAAAATAATAGTTTAAAATTTATAAGTTGTGCCATTTGGTTGCCAAGTCCACCACACAGTCCTTCCCATGACGCGAAAATGTTTTTGTCAAAATGGGCAGGGAAAAGCCTTGGAAAACATTAATTTTTTTCGTTTAATATTGAAATTTTGTTATTTCATTCTAATCCTTCGTTAAATTGGCCAATTGTTTTTCTCTTTTTTTTACCTTTCATATTCTTCGTCCGTCAAATTTGGTTTGCATTGTTCGGGTGGGCATGACACTGAGCCGGCGGATGGCATTTTGGGGTCGGATGGCACAACCAAATCCGACGGTTGGATCAACTAAACACTTACCAAGTGTTCATTTTTTTACATTTTTTTACCCAGGCTTCTATGTTACAGTCGCAGCCACGGCTGACAAACAGATTCATCTTCGTTTGTTGTTGTTGGTGTGCCATCGGCAGCATGTCGAGCCCAAGAAGCCAAAGTGATGCATAATCCGACAAAAAGGCACCACCATTTGACAGATCAGATTTGAAAAATTCATAGCCAAATTGATCGGCCAAAAATAATGGCATTTCTTTTCAAAAAAGGATATAATATTTCATTTTTAAAAACATTATTCACCGTTTTCCGCAAAATAAATGCGTGTGAATAAACCATCATTGCGAATTTCATCCAAATGAATTGAAATGTTCCGCACATTTTCTCCCAAATTAATGCTTAAAATAATTGAGAGATGTACTTTTCATTCTTTTTATGTGCAAACGAAAACCAGTCATAAATACAAAAATATTTAATTAGTGGTTTTACCGTATCCCTGTACAAATACAATTTAATTAAACACACGAACATATGGCCAAAAGCAATCGATGCTTCCAATTGAATGGCAAAGCGGCCTAATTCTGTCCCATTCTCAGCATCAACGGACGATGGCATTGGCACGGTGCGCAGTTTAAAGCCACGCCAATGCGCGTGAGTGCCATTTTTGTGGCCATGATTGGCCATCTGTTCTGCGCATTGTTTGTCAATGGAATTGTCTTGGTGAATTTTCGTTTTTGGTTATATGATTTTTCCATATTTTGGTCATTATTTAGGCATTTTTGAAAAAATGTTGAGTTTCAAAAAACAAGGTTCGGTTTTTACTATTTTTGGTTTGGGGCCGACGCGACCCTGGGGCAAAACTTCCCCGGGGCTGAAATTCTATTCAAAATTTTGGATAATAATAATAGCGGAAAATTTTTTAAAAAAATCTTCCATTTTTCAGGTTATCCTTTATGAAATTTTAAAACTCGATATTTAAGGCCTTTTGTCATTTTTATAGGCATTTTTCTTATGAAATTCTCAAATTTCTGAAATCGAAAAAAAGGCACCAAAATGGCGAAATTACCGCGGTATATCGAAATACCGCGGTATTTTCGGTATATACCGAAATTTTGGTATTAAAAATACCGAATACCGATACCGTGCCGCACACTAGTAAAAATATCCAACATGAAAAAGTGTATCACTGGTGATTATTTGTCAAAATTAATTCCTTGCCAATGCGCATGAGTGCCAATTTTATGCCCATGTTTTATCACGAATTGCAAAAGCCCTTTTCATTTAAAAAAAAGAAAAAATGGATAATCAAAAGGTTCATTAAAAGCAGGCATTAAAAAACGATAATGATAATTAATATAATTGCTTAGATATCAATTTGATTATTATTTTAGTTAAAATAATACAACTTTTTAAAAAAGTGAAACAAAAAGAAAAAATTCATATAATAATATATTTATTTTTTAAAATTTTGTTTATTTTTTCATTATCTTTAATGCACGGATTAAAAAGATTTTGATTACTTCGAAACAAAAAATTTTATTTCTATTTTTAGCATTTCTTTTATTGAAAAATTGCTTTTTTCAATTTAATTTTCATTTCTTTGCTCTGATTCAATTGTTCGTCATTAGTCATTAGTCATTTTCATTACCCTTTTTTCTATGCAGCGCAGCTGCTGAATTCCTTACCTTTTTAATTCCTTTTAATGTTAAATTAAATAACACTTAATTTTTGTTAATTATCACATTAATTAATACTTAAATGATAAATAAAATTCAATTATTTAATAATGAATTTTAATATCATATAAAATTTACAAATATAATATAAAAAAACTAATTTTATTTAAAAAATTATCATTATGTTACTTATGAATATAAATTAATAAACATATTAATTTAACCAAATTATAAGTATAACAATACAAGCTTTTGCTTTTTTTAATTATGCGTTTTATCTTTTAAAATAAATTTTGAAAAAGGTATTCAAACTTTTTTACTTTTCATTAAAATAAATAATAAAAATATTTGTTATAAATTTTCTCATATTTATTGAATAATTCAGAAGTGCAGAATGTTACTTACCAATTTGGTCTTTTTGACAGTGTTCGTAAAATTCGCCAACGGTCGATGCTTCTTCCAAACGTTAATTTGCATTTTTTTCTATGATTTTTTAAAGAATTTGCTCTTTTTAGATTTAACGGCACTGACCAGTTTGGCCAAATCACATCAACAGACAAAAAATATGAAAAGTATAAAAATATAATAATTTTTGAAATTAAAGGAGAATTTAACTTTAAGTATTTAATATTTTTTTATAAATATTTAATAATAAATATACAAATTTATGCTAAATAAACTTTTCCAGATTTTTCCCCAAATATGTCGACAAATATTTATTTCTGGACGGCGGAGGATGTGCCGGACTCGGCAATCAAATGGCATTGTTTAAATATTTTTTCATATATTAAATAAAATAAATGCAATAACTGTTGAAAGAATGAAATATTTAAATGATTAACAAGCGTAAAATGTTACCAAATTATAATTTTCTGACATTGTTTTGGTTATTTAGTTCCGTTTTGCCTCTTTGTACGGCATTGGACGACCATACGGGCGAAAACCAATTTACAAAAAAGAGCACAATTGTGAAGACAATTCAAAACCGCACCAAACAGAGGGAGAGCATGAACTGGAACAACTGTTCCCCGTTTTTGCCAGCCAAATAAAATATTTTGTGAAATTTTTTAGATTAAATTATTTAAGTCAAAATTAGAGCCACAGCATTTCCGACTACTTTTCTGCTTATTTATATTTTTTAGGATGCGAGTGAAAAGGTAAATGACACATTTTACCAAGAAGGATTTGCTCCGGGATGTTTTTCATATTTAAACCCTGAAAGGTTGGCATTTTTTTTGGTTTCGTCTGCATTTTATTAGCCAAAAAATCAAAGAAAAGGCTCAGGCCCACCGACAGCGCTTTAGAAAAATTTTAAGTTGGAACTAAATTTGATAAAACCCTTACAAAATAAAATTGTAATTGATTGGAGGCATAAAATGCAGCCAAATCTTCTTTATTCTCTAACTAATTATTTTTTATTTAAGCTACGCCATTTCAAAAGTCAAAGAGAAATTCCTGAAAATTGGAGTAAAAATTTTTGAAAAATAATTAAATAATTATTATTTTTAGGGCAATGGCTGTCTCCAATCGTACAAATTCTTTGCAAGTCGGCGCTTGGAAATACGGCAAATTTTCCGGTTTGGCTACAAACTGTGCCAAAGCATGAAAGCGTTCCAGAAAGAATCATTTGGGTTTGTTTAAAAAAAAATCTTAAATCTTTTATTTTAATTTTAAATTTCTTTTCAAAAATCCTAGTCAAAGTCACAAAAAAAGTATTTATAGTGGCATTTGAAATACCGGCAAAATCCCTTCCTGTGGCCTTTTTATGGCATTTTTCTTTTTTTTCAAGTCTAAATAATTCATTATGTTTTTTCTAATAGTTTTTTGATTTAATGTTTCAGTAATGACCAATCGCACAAATTTTGTGTGCACACCCGACTGGGCGATTTCAAAAACAATGGCTGGGAAACAAAAAAAGATTTTACAGAGCAAGGAATTGAATTCGGATTCAAATATTTGAAGGTTAAGCAAAATGAGATTTTTATTTTGTTTTTAAATTGTAAATTTAGAAAAACTTTGCCCAAAACATTTCCATTTCTGTCATTTTGATGGGAGAAGAGAAGGAATTTCTAAACAATTTGACATTCAACCGACAGGTTATTAAAAAGGAGACTATTTGAATATTTATAATTTTGGCAGTTATTTGCCAATGTTTACGTGCCAAAACCAATGCCGCGAAGCAATGATTTTGCCTTTGCCATTTTGGCATGCGATTCGTTGCTAATCACGGCACAGACTTCCACTTTTTCCTGGTGGATGGCTTATTTGATGCCGGATAATGCTACAATTTTTTACAATGCAAGATTCAAAGGTTAGTTTTCATAATATACCTTAATTAATGAATATTATTTTTATAATTTTTTATTTCATTTTTTATTGTTTAGGCTTTCCACACTCTCGCGAACATTTTTTGGCCGAATGGATTCCGATTCGATTGACCAACGGAAAGATCATGCTTGTTTAATATTTTGATAAAATTCCTTTTTTTCCAATCCTGCAAATGCCGAAATACTTAAACTAAGAGAAAATCCCCAAATAATTGTTTATCGTTTTGCAATAATCCTAACCACTTTCTGTGAAAAGCATGGAATTCTTTTACTCTATTCTCATTTTTTTTTCTCAATTCATTCATTAGCACAATGTGTAATATTTTTGCTAAATAAAGAGTCAATTTTATCTGTGAAGTTTCCGACCTTTCGTTTCAATAGCCATCTCATCGAAAAACTTTAAAAAATTTAAACAGAAAGATTAGTTCTATTTAAAATTTTCATCAGAATTTAATATAAAATTGACAAAGTTTAATACTAAGCAATGAAACAAACTAAAAAAACAGTAAAATTTATTGTAAAAAAAAGTTTTTATTTATCGAGTATCACAGCTAAATACCGAAAAGATTAGTTATTATGACTAGAAGCTCAGCTTGTAGCTGGCAAAAGAAGCACATAATTAAAAATATCTTAAAAAATCTATTTATTACATGGATTTTGCAGATTATTTTCTACATCATTCTCGAATAAATTTATTTTTTTAGAGCAATGACAATGATTTTAATAAATATTTACATCATTTATTTATTTTTTGGATTATTCATCAATTCTCCGCTGAATGGTCGGCTATTCAATCACTTTACATTCAATGATCAGTACGAATCATTATCAAAATAATATCCATTCATTTCATAATTTATACAACTATTTTGGGAAAAAGGAAATTTTGATGAATTTATTAAATAATAAAGAGGGCCCGGATTTCTATTTTTTCGCTGTCAGTTCTTAATGATAGAAGCACGAAAATTAAATTTTCTTTGAAGATAAATTAAAGTGACTTTTTAGTAAATATTTTAGCACTTCTATAGCCTAGGGTGTCAATTTTGAAAACTATAGGAAGGCTTTTTAGGAAAATCAAAAAATCTAAAGGGTCCTCCCTATGGTTTTTAAAATTGGACCCTATGCTAGAGAAGTGCAAATATTTTTAACTATTGAGGGAATTTTAAACTTAAACATTGGTGCAAATACCCTACACACGATGCACTTTTTGTTTATCCCTTTTTTTCTTCTTTTAAATTTGAAATTGACCAACGGGCAAATCTCTTCCGAGCAGCCGTAAAATTCTTTCTCTAAAATTTTAAAAAGCAGAAGAAAATTTTTAGATTTCATCTGACAAATGGGCATGACGAAATGAAGGACATCGAATTTTATGCATTGGCACAATGCCGTGCCCACAATGGGACAGATGAACCCACCAAAATTGCCTATGCCATTGAATTTCGGTTGCCACGGGAAGATGGCAGTTGTGACGACGGGTGGGGAAAATAAAATGAAAATGATTTTATTAAATTGTTTATTTTTATTTGTTTAGTCTTTTGATATGCTATCCGCCTTTTCTCCGGCGTGGTAAACATTTGAAGAAAACTTTCACTTTCAAAGTGAAAAGGACATTCGCAATTGATGACAAAAAGGTGTTTATTACATTATTTGTTGTTTTTGGCTGTGTAATGAATAGAGCTAAGAATTTAAGTCAAAAAAGCACGAAAAAGTCGACTAAAAAAGGCATAAAAAATTGTTAAAAATCACAAAAAAAGTGTTAAAATAGCTAACAAAAAAAAAGCCACGACAACGGTAAAAAAAGGCACAAAAATTTGGCAAAAATATAGTGAAAAAATTCGAAAGGAAATTTAATAAATTACGAGATGAAAAGTTATAAATTGTCAGGTGCAAAAATATCGGAAGCCACAATTTTTTTTAAACTATGATTTTCTACCGAAACAATGTTGGGAAAAATGCTGTTTTGCCAAATAAATTTGGACTTAGGAAGTTATTTTTTTTTAAATTTTTACTTTTAAAATATGTTAAAAAAAATATCCTTAATGTTCTATTTAATTTATTGCATTTTTCTTGTAAAACTTTCAATTTTTTGAGAAAAATATGCAAAAAAACAAGAAAAGTCACAAAAATAGGCAAAAAGCCATGAAATTCTAAAAAATGAGAAAAAGTAAAAAAAAACATTATAAAACTCATCGTATAAAAAAACTTTTAATAAAGTTTTTAGACCATACCAAGTCCGCAAAAAAAAGAAGTCATTTTGACTTCATTTTCGAGCTATAGTAATGAATGATTAGCCGCCATTTGTGCCCCACGAGATTTGCGCCCTAGACTATTGTGCCGTGTTTTCGAAATTATCTGTTTTATAGTTTATTAGAATTGCAATTATAAAAAAAGGTATGTATTTTACAAATGTTTAAAAAGCAGGGCACCGTAAGTGTCGACGGCACAAAAGCCACGGCGCTTATTTCGAATGCCAAATGTCAGCGGCTCAATTTGTTCTTTTTGCTTTGTAGCGCAAAAATCGCATTACCGTAATGAATAATTCACCAGGACAATTCCATTGGCAAACAATGCGCAGAACAGATGGCCAATCATGGCCACAAAAATGGCACTCACGCGCATTGGCGTGGCTTTAAACTGCGCACCGTGCCAATGCCATCGTCCGTTGATGCTGAGAATGGGACAGAATTAGGCCGCTTTGCCATTCAGTTGGAAGCATCGATTGCTTCTGGCCATATGTTCGTGTGTTTAATTAAATTGTATTTGTACAGGGATACGGTAAAACCACTAATTAAATATTTTTGTATTTATGAATGGTTCTCGTTTGCACATAAAAAGAATGAAAAGTAAATCTCTCAATTATTTTAAGCATTAATTTGGGAGAAAATGTGCGGACCATTTCAATTCATTTGGGTGAAATTCGCAATGATGGTTTATTCACACGCATTTATTCTGCGGAAAACGGTGAATAATATTTTCAAAAATGAAATGTTATATCCTTTTTTTGAAAAGAAAAGCCATTATTTTTGGCCGATCAATTTGGCTATGAATTTTTAAAATCTGATCTGTCAAATGGTGGTGCCTTTTTGTCGGATTATGCATCACTTTGGCTTCTTGGGCTCGACATGCTGCCGATGGCACACCAACAACAACAAACGAAGATGAATCTGTTTGTCAGCCGTGGCTGCGACTGTAACATAGAAGCCTGGGTAAAAAAATGTGAAAAAATGAACACTTGGTAAATGTTTTAGTTTACCCAACCGTCGGATTTGGTTGTGCCATCCGACCCCAAAATGCCATCCGCCGGCTCAGTGTCATGCCCACCCGAACAATGCAAACCAAATTTGACGGACGAAGAATATGAAAGGTAAAAAAAAGAGAAAAACAATTGGCCAATTTAACGAAGGATTAGAATTAAATGACAAAAATTTGAATATTAAACAAAAAAATCCATTGCTTTTCATATATTTCCAAGGCTTTTCCCTGCCCATTTTGACAAATACATTTTCGCGTCATGGGAAGGATTCTGTGGTGGACTTGGCAACCAAATGGCATAACTTATAAATTTCATAATTATTTTTTATAATAAGGTGAGCGGAAAATGCTTGCAGTCATCAGCAGATGGAGCACAACATCCGGAGACAAAATTCTGATTTTACATAAACCGAACATTATGCAAGGACTTTACGCTCGCCCTAATTAAAATAACAATTATTATTTTAATTTTTTCATTTGTTCGGTTTAGTGGCGTTTCGCCTCTTTGTATGGCATTGGACGGCCGTACGGACGAAAGCCAATTTCAAAAATGGGCCAAGAATGCAAAGCAAACAAAGGACGAGATGAGACAGAAAAAAAGCATGAGTCAGAAAGAGCGCATGAGTTCGAAGAACTGTTTCCGGTCTATGCCAGTCAAATGAAATTTATAGTAAGAAAATAAATTGCCAAACTTATTTGACATTTTGTAAATGAGTTTTAAAAAAGGGAAAATTTGAAGCTTTACACAGAATGCCAAAGGTAGGTTTAGTAAAAAAAGTTGAAAATCTTTCAAATTTATTGTGCTAAAAATATTTAAATTCAATTTAGAATGCCACCGAAAAGGCAAATGACACCTTTTACCAAGAGGGATTTGGCTCCATTTGTTGTGCATACATTGACCCTGAAAAGTTGGCAATTTTATTAACCTTCCGACAAAATTTAATTTATCTTCTTTTCAGACTTGCCGTTGGAAAAATCAAAGAGAAGTTTCTAGTAATTGATGTAATTTTTTCTATTTAAATTTAAGATTTCATTAATTTTTAGGGCCCTCATTTCCAATCGTACAAATTCTTTGCGAGTCGGCGAACGGAAATTCGGCAAATTTACCAATTTGGACACAAACTGTGCAAAAGCGTCGAAACATTTAAGAAGCGATTGTTTGGGTGGGGTGTACTTTTCAAATATATAAGTTTAAAAAGATAAATGGAGACAACTTTAGATTAAGAATATTAAACGAAGAACTTGCATTTTGGGCATTTTGAAACCGAGTCAAATTAACAGAAAGGGAGAATAACAACTGGACAAAATTTATTAGAATTTATCGTATTCCAATTACCGTTTTTTGAAATCAGCGATCGGCGGCATCAACGGTCCATATCAATGGGCAGGACATAATAAATTCAATCAAAAATTATAAAAAAATTACTTTGTTCCAACAAAATCTCTAAATAATACATCAACTTTTTCTGAAAATTTTAATTTATTTTCAGTAATGACCAATCGCACAAATTTTGTTTGCACACCCGACTGGGCGATTTCAAAAAGCTTGGTTGGGAAACAAAAAAAGATTTTACAGAGCAAGGAATTGAATTCGGATTCAAATATTTGAAGGTTAAGCAAAATGAAATAGTCAATATTTATTTCAAAGAAAATTAAGGAAAACTGTGCCAAAAACATTTCCATTTCTGTCATTTTGATGGGAGAAGAGAAGGAATTCCTAAACAATTTGACATTCAACCGACAGGTTATTATTAAAAAGGAGACTATTTGAATATTTATAATTTTGGCAGTTATTTGCCAATGTTTACGTGCCAAAACCAATGCCGCGAAGCAATGATTTTGCCTTTGCCATTTTGGCATGCGATTCGTTGCTAATCACGGCACAATCTTCCACTTTTTCCTGGTGGATGGCTTATTTAATGCCGGATAATGCTACAATTTTTTACAACTCCAAATTCGGCCCAGGTCACGCATTCTTTAACATTTCTCTTCTATTTACCGGCAAATCCCTAAACCGGAATTTGGTATCGTTTAGAATAGCTGATTGTGATTAGGGGTACGACCCGGTGTACGGGCCAAAGCCACAGACTGGAATGGATTGAGCTGCCCCATATAGAATACGGCAAATTCACAAACCAGAAATTGAGGTCCTATTGTCGTTTCCTACCAGTTATATTAATTTAAAATTTAATTTACATTATAAGAAATGTTTTTTTAAATT
Source organism: Heterodera filipjevi (assembly GCA_039877585.1). Lineage (NCBI taxonomy): Eukaryota > Metazoa > Nematoda > Chromadorea > Rhabditida > Heteroderidae > Heterodera > Heterodera filipjevi. Next base: position 28,831,815 of record JBDPZO010000002.1, read on the forward strand.
TCTAAGCCTTTGTTTAGCCATCCCTTACAGTCGGGAAAATTTCTTGCCCGAATGGATTCCGATTCGATTGATCAACGAAACGATGACAATTGATAAATAATTACATATTATTCTGATTTTTTTGAGTATTTTTTCATGTTAACTATTATTTTTAAATTTAAATTTAATTATTAAGGAGCGGGGTTGTATGTATTTTCATTTTTCATGTTTTTGCCCATATTTCCCTATTTTTATCTTCAAAATTACTTGAAAATTTTTAAAAATTTATGTAATTAAAAAAAGGTTGTTTTTTTTTTGTCTTCGCATTAAAGTAATTTCTATGATTTTATAAATTTTGAAGAGAAATATTGTGAAAATTTTACCTTTATTTGGGAAAATTTATGTCAATGAAATGTTTGCGAATATTAAGCATTTGGCCATATTTTTATTCATTTTTTTAGGGTTCGATTTTCAAAAACTAGGGGGTTCGATTTTAGAACCAGGGAATTAAGAATTGACGCCAATTAAAATTGAAAAAGTATCGACTAAGCTAACCCAAAAAATCAAGGAAATTTATAAAAGATGCTACAGAGCAGTTGGGCACCGCGACGCGGTGCCCAAGCTCGTACTATTTGACAATATCATTCCGGAATTTTTTTTTGACACGAATGATTTTCTTTAAAAAAACAAACATGCGAGCAGTGTGAGAATGAACAAAGAAAGGGTAGTATGAACAATAAAAAAAAACCCGAGAGTAAAATTCCTCGCAACCAAATAAGTGAGGAATGGAGAAAAGAATATTGTCCGGCCATTCATTTCCCAAGAAGAGAAAAGTAGGACAAAATGTTTAACGAATTTTTTAGAATGTTGAAATTACGAAAACTAAGTAATTTAGAATTTTTATTACAAGAATCCCAAAAGAATTAATAAGAGCATTATTTCGGCCGGAAAACCGACAGAGACAATATACAAAATTTGGTGATCCAATTCAAATCTTTTTAGAAAATATAAAATTTAAAATGCATTGTCATGTTTAAATTTGCTGATAGAAATTGTACCAGGGTTCGGATATATCCTTAGAATCAAAGGACCGCCCTTTGAAATGGGCCTCCCCGTTTAGAAAATTCAAAGTGTCTTTATTTCCAAAGATGTCCTTTAAATCGGCATTTTGTCAATTAAATGTAAAAAAGTTAATTTTATAAGAAAATTGAAAATTTACTATTTTTTCCAAAATAATTCTCATTTTTTGCAAGAAATTCTTCAAAATTGACCATTTTATAGTCAAAATCTTTTAAGAAATGACACCAAAACTTTCATTGTCTCTCTCCAACTATATTTCTAACTTTTCCTCTCTCTCTCTACTAAGTTTATTTGAACTCAATTAAAATGAGGCCGGGTTGTTAGTCAAAAAGGATCATATCATAATGAGCGTTGGTCAAAAACCATCAAGAAAATATTTAAACAAAAATTATTGTTGCTCCAAATTTACCAAATTTTTTATTCATCATATCTTCATTTGATAGGGTGCTAGGTGGTTTCCTAAAAACTGTCTTTTTTCTGATCTTTCGACAAAAACTCTTCATAACTTTGAAGTCAACCAAATTGCATATCAGCACCATTTGATAACACTAAGTTTTCTCTGTTAGCCTGTAAAATTAAAACAAAAACTTAATTAAAAAAAAGATTTATGGCTTAAAGAACTCATTAAAGTCAAACTTTTTTTTGTCATAACCTCTTTTTCATTAATGGAATTTTTTGCAAGGCTAATAGAAAAGACAAAGAATCAAATCATCAAGAATTAAAATTTGATGAAAGCAAAATTTTTATCTTTTTTTTCATCATATCTTTTTTAAGTACAAAAAAAAAAAAATAAACAGGGGTGCCATATCTTCTGAAATTAATTACTTTGCTTTAGCAATTAGTGACAAAACATGGCCACAAAAATGGCTTTCACGCGCATTGGATGACATTACTTGGCGCATCTTGCCAATATTATTGTGGTCAGCTGCTATTGTTGGGAGTGGAATACACATAAAAATTCATAAATGAAAAAATAAAGTATTTAAAAATGGTTATTTTTGAAATTTTTTTTTTCTTATTGGTTTGATTTAATGGAATTTTGCTCTTTGTAATGGTATTGAGTGCCGAATGTTTTTTAATAAAACAAATGCTAAAAATAAGAAAAAAAAATTTTTTACGAACTTGATCAAAATCCTCATAGTTCGTGTCTTAAACATTAAGGACAAATAAACAAAAATTTATATAAATAATAAACATATTATTATATCACTTTTTTCTTTTTATTTACACTTATTTAATGTAGGGTTCAGCCCAGACCCCATGTCCCTGAATTCCCGACCCGATCCGAAGCCATTTTTGGGCCCCATCCCGACCCGATTCCATACATCCCATCTCCGGCGTTCTCCGTTCCCCGACATGCCATCCCCGACGTCCCCGACAAAAAAATAAGCACTGGTAAGAATGGGGGTCTGAGCAAGAAATCGTTGAGAAAAATTGGGAAAAAGGGAAATTTAGGAGGAAAATTTGTTATAAATATAATTTTTTTTTAATGTATGCCCAGTGACTATTTGGTTTGCACCATCCAAATTTTGTTTTTAAAATAATTAAAAAAAACATTAATTAAAGAAAATCACATTTTCTCCGAACATTTTTAATTCAGAGCAACTTTTTTGCACCTAAAAACGGTGCTGGGACGTTTCGTAAAAACCGCCACTCGGGGCGTTTCGTAAAATCCGCCAATTTGCAGATTTTTCGTCAAAAACTGATTATAACTTTGCTCAAACCCAACCAAATAAAACAATCTTGGTATATTAGTCTTCCAAATTTCAAAAATTTTGCTTAAGTTTTGACAGAAATATAGAGTTTTTGCTCATTTTATGGATACAACTTTCTTAAATCTAGATCAAATTTTTTGAAATTTGGTAAGCTAATAGAACTAACTAATATCTACCGGATGACACCAAGATTGTTAAATTTGGTTGCATTTAAGCAAAGTTATGAAGGCTTTTTGATGAAAAATCTGCAAATTGGCGGATTTTACGAAACGCCCCGAGTGGCGGTTTTTACGAAACGACCTAGCACCCCTAAAAACACCTAAAACGGAGTTAGCACCTATTCTAGCCTTTTTCCAGGAACTTCAGTGCAGTAAAATTGAAACGCACGCCTAAAAATCATTTAATTATTTAAAGCAATTGAGTAATTTTGAAGTCGCTTTAAGAGTTTTGGAGAAAAGTAACCGTCTTGTAGAACTTTAGGCCTTTTTCTTCGTTTTAATCACATATTTTGCACCTATTTTGGGGGTTTCGGTTTTTTTTGCACTTTTTTGGCAACTATTTTAGTCCTATTTTAGTATTTTTTGCATCTAAAATCCTAGCTCTACTAATGAGCATAAATATAAATTAAAAATAAAGATTATTAAAAATGTAAGATACATTGCACATTGCGTTCATTCATAGCTTTCATTTGATTTAACTTTTTTTTGAATGTTTTTCATATATATTTTATTTATAATTTATTTATTTAAATGAATTTTTTTTCTTCTGTCCTATTTTCTTTTTTTATTGGATTATTCATCAAAAATTGTTGAACTGTCCATCCATTCCTATCTCTGCTCACTGACAAAATGAAAAGTTGAAAAAAATAAATGAAAACCATTAGAAAAATTGTTATTTTAGAACCCCTTATTCGTTTTAGGGTTTTCACTAAAATTCCGGAGTTCCGTTTCAATTTCGGTTGAACTAACTACCAATGCGAACAATGGGCTTTTTTATCATCCAATTCTTCACTTTTTTTTTGTCCTTGGATTTTGTCAACGGTCAATTCTCAACCAATGCGTACAATTTTTATTTTTCATATTTTCCTAAATTTTTTCAAAGTTTTCATCTGACGAACGGCAGCGACGGAGTAAAAGACGTGCCATTCACAGACTCTTTTGAACCAAATGAGGTGAATTTAAAACGGGATTTATAATTTAAAACCTGTAAATTTTTTTTATTTATGTTAAAATATTAATATTATATTGAATTTTGACAGAAAGATGCAAAGTTTTCTTCGGCACTTACAAATCTGTTGTCAGATGAATGCGGTGGTGAAAAAGTAAATAGTAATTCTATTTAATTAAAACCTTAGAGACCCATTTTATAGTAGTCATACCCACAAAGTTTGGATATTTTGTGGACTATTTATTTTTTTTTTTTTTTGGCTTAAGCAACACATTAATTCACTGGTATAAGTTAAAAAACAGAAATGATTTCAGTACTTTTAAAAGATACATACGAAAATTGGTCTTATTTTATTAATGAATTTTTGAAGTTTTTTGCAAATTATTTTTAGCATAATTTAAACTTCTTGTGAAGCTCAAATAAAGAGTTATTTCCATTTTCAGATGGTATACACTTTGAAAATGAACGATTCGCGCACAATTCGAGGCAGAAAATTCAACTGCTCATTGTTGTGGCTGTTGGATCGATACAAACTGTCGGATAAACACGCAATCGAAGAAAAGATTGAGGTTTCAAAGATTTTAGAAGAATTTTATTTACTTTTTTTCCCTTTAGGTCAAATATCCCGGTGACCCAAAATTTGCGTTTGTGACAGCCTCCGATGACTATTATTTCCCATCACTTCGACCGTTAATTGCAAACATAAAAGAACGGTTTGGCTGCAAACAAAAAATAATTGTGTACGATTTGGGGAAAGTGACAACAAACAAAGAAATGGTAAAAAAACATAATGATACAGTATTCTTAATTAAGTTTCTACATTATTATAATTCCTTACTGTAGTCATCTATATATATTAAATTTCACTGAAGATGACTGAGTTAAATTCGGTGTGCAATTTGGATTTACGCATTTTCAACTTTTCCCAAATGGACGATGCTCGTGTGCGAAGTCTGAAATCTTTTTCGTGGAAAATTCTTATTATTGCGGTAGTTTTGCTAAGAATAAAAATGTTGAAAATAGATTTTTCAAGCAAATTTTGGTTGAATATGAAAGTGTCATTTGGATGGACACGTCGATTTTTTTTGAAAGCAATAATTTGACAACAATTTTGGCGCCGATTCAAAAGGGCACAATTGGCTCAGTGCAACAGCCAAGCTTATGTGAAAAAGAGCAAAATTAACCAAGGTTTTTGTTGATGTTTGATTTTCAGTTACTGTTCATGGTGTGAATGTTGCTACTCATCCGGGTAATAATTTTTTTTTGAATTGAAATTTTTTTGCTTATTTTTTCATTTAAATTGCCTTATGTTCATAATAATCCTATTTTTTATTCAAAAATATAAATGTGGAGTAAATCAATTTTTCCTTCGTTTGTCGAACTTTATTACAGGAATGTATGATTACTTGCCATTGTACACCAAATTTGAACCAAACAAAACCTACCAATGTACTAGAAATGATCCACCGCAGTTCGAGGCCAATTTTATCATTCTTCACAAAAGTGAACAAACTCGTCAATTGATGAAATGGTATCTTAATCATGGAAACATTGACTATTAAAATAAATTATTATTATAACAAAAAAAAATTCTTTTTAAAATTCCAAACAATTTTCATGGCATTGCTTTGTGCTGCTGAGCCTGATTGTATTGTGCCAATTGGGCAGACGGTTTCTTGCACTTTCATAACAATTGGGCCAAAATCAGAAAAAATTTTGACATCAACTTATCCAAACATGACATGCCACCGACATGATCAGAGTCTGATTAACATCCTCCGCTACAACATGGAATATCGGCAACAAATTGAAGGTGGGTTGCCCAATTATACAATTTATTATGTTTAATTTATATTAGATGCCTCTTTTTTGACACACATTAGCCCTAATCACCCGCTGTGGTTGCGCATCTGTAGAAATGAAGGTAATAGTTTTTCATCGAAAATATTTTCCATCACTTCCTTTAGGTAACAGCAATGTTCAACTTCAAGGGCACGGCACCATCGGTTTTTTTCGTGTGATGCGTCACCAAAAATTCAATGGCACTGCAAATGATTGGCTACGAAAAGTCCAATGCTGCTGATTAATCTAATCCCCCGAATTCATAAATATTTTTTGAAAAATATTTAAATTTTTGTATAAGCTATGCTCTGTTTTCAATATATTTGCCATAGCATTTCAACAGTTGTCTTCACAATTTTGCTCTTTTTTGTAAATTGGTTTTCGCCCGTATGGTCGTCCAATGCCGTACAAAGAGGAAAACGGAACTAAATAACCGAAACAATGTCAGAAAATTATAATTTGGTAACAATTTTACGCTTCTTAGACATGCAAATATTTGTCTTTCGACAATTACGAGCTGTTGATCACCGCGTGCAGTGACCAACAATATTGAGCCATATAAATAAACAACAAACAAAAGGCGTAAACTCAAAAAAACGCAAAATTCAAATTGTTTTAAAAAATCATGGAAAAATTCTATATTTGCATAATGTTTTTTTAATTATTTTTTCAGAAATAAAAGGTCGGCAAAATTCAACATTCCTTTAAACCACAATAGGCGCCGGACTTGGTAATTTTTCATATATGATTTTTTGCTCTTCGAATAAATTCTTTTCAAAATGCGACTTTTTATTTTCGTAAATTTATATTAAACTCATGGAAAAAGATTTTGCATGAACAGAAGAATCGAGAAATTCTGCAAAATTCGTTTGCATGAAATTTCCAATTTTGAAAAAGCCTTGTTCCCGGCGGTTTGAACATAGAATTTTTTACAGCATCTATATCACTTCATTAAGTCCAGGATTCCAGAAAGCTCTTTTGTTATCACCTCAAAGTATAATTTTAGGCAACGGTGACCTTTTTAAAAATCCTGATAGCTCTGGCAAATAAATATTTCCTTTGAATAATAAAATAATAAAGCAGTTTTGGGCTCGTATATTTATGAAGCATTAATTTTTTATTAAAAGAAATTTAAAAAATTAATGCCATTAAAGTTGGCTATTTGATAAATTTTAAATGTCATTAATTTCACATGTTTAAACTTTTTTTATCGAAGTTATTTAGAAAAATTGAATATTTGTTTTAACTTTACAAATTTCGTTTCTGCCAAAAACACTAAATCCCACAATTCTGAAATCGGAACTCGGGATTCCGATCCATTCCTAGTCTGAACAATTCTTATGCCAATGATCCTATTCAAAGGATGGACCGCAAGTGCGGGGACGACGTACCGAACTGCTCGAGAAAAGCGGCAGCTTAGAAATGAAGGCATCTACGTGCTGCACAAATATTAAAAAGTGAATAAAAATAAATATTGAATTTTTTATTTTACTTTTTTCATTGATCAAAATCGCTGCCAATTGGTTGGTTCATTACCATTGCTCATCAGTGAGCAGCAGAATGTTTAGTGTTAATTTTATGCATAAATTTGGTAAAACATATTCAAAAAGAACACATTTAATGGCTTCCATTTTAATTATTATTCTTGCATCCTTAGTGGCCAATTAACGCATATTAATATTGGTTTTCCTGATAAAGTTCATAAGCTCTTTTTGTCGCCCTTTTACGTAAGCATCGGCTCGTCCAATTCTGTCAGGCAAAAGTCGGGCCCATTGACCGGCTGTGCCCGGTAGCCCCTGGCCACCATTCGGCACCGGTGCTCCTGCAGCCGTGGCCACGCTTCTTCTGCCAAACGCGTCAGTTCAGGCGGACTCCAAAGACGCTCAGCAACCGCGGAAGCCCTTGGCCTGTAAAATAACATCGAAAATAAAGAACTCCTGCCCCCGAAAAAGAAACAAAGAATTCACTCTTTTCATGTTAATTTGAAAGAAAGGAATTCCCACCAAAAAAAAATTTTTGCAAATTCTGCTGTTGTCAACTGAAAATTGGTACTTTTCCCAATATTTGCTATTTATGCACAGTTATTTAGTAATAAGTTCTATTTAATTTAAATGAAATTTCGAGTTATAATCTCTTTGCTAAAGAATAGACAAAAACAATAAATGAATATTAATAAATAATTCTCTTAAAAATTGTCTTTAATTTTGTTTAAATGTGCCATAAATGTTTTGCTGGTAGATCTTTCTTTTTTAAGTCCTTCATATTTTGTTTTTTGTTACCACAATATTGACTCCACATTGGTACCGTCCGCGTATTCGCCCCACAATGCGGCAATGCCGCCAATCACTAATTCCTTCTCCTCATAAGTTCCACTGAAGCCGCGAGGGTCGCAGTTGTAAATTTCCCGAGTTGTGCCAGTGCCAGCACGCCAATCAGGGCCAAGGCCGATGTGGTTGAGGTACCTGCAGGAATTTTCAGATTATTTTGATTCTTCAATTAATGATGGCTAAAAAAAATTCATTCATCACTCATTTTACACGACAGAATTGGATGATTTTTTGAAAAGATTTTTTCTTTATGCATCTAATGAGCTGTTAGATTGAAGAAGGAATTTTTGAGTCTGCATACTTTTTTATCTATAAAAATTTAACCTAATTTTATGCTTATAAAATAATATATTTTAATAAAATAACAAGAAGTATATAGCTAAAAACATTAAGGTTTATACCATTTGGATGTTTGAAAATGATCTATGAAAAGACCTTTAAAACAAGACACAAAATATTCCTGCAGGGCGTAATGACTTTCTATCTTCCTACTTGTATCGGACTCAGTCTTGAAGAAAATTTTTTAAATGCAATTGTATAAACTAAAATTACTTAATTTTAAGTAATTTTCCAAAAAGGCACGATAAACGGCATATTTACTTTGCATCAGAGTTGCAGCGGTTTACCCGAAGCCCGACACCCAAAACTCGGTAAAGAAAAACCAGACCCATTCACCAAATTTTTTAAAGTTACTGCATTTATTTTTTTTATTTGTTTTTATGTTATTATTAATTGTTAATTCTAGGTTGGTTAAAGCATATGATAATGTAGACAATTATACACATAAAATAAACGTAAAATATAAAGCACAATTGTATTAAAAAGCTAAAAATATATGTTTGTTGTAAAAAATTCTTTATAAAATTAAGCAAAAAGTTAATAATTGTGATCTATAATTAGAACATAAATAAAGAAATTATGAGGGAAATATTTAAATAAGAAAATTATTAAATAAAATATTTAAATATAAATTTAATTTGCAACATTAAATTGAGCAATTTACTAAAAATAATAGATTTTATCATCATCAATAGTTTGCATTTACATATATTATAATATAGATATCATATAATTCATATAGAATTTATTTAATCTTTAAAATAAATTGAGTTGACAATGACATAAAGTTCAAATAGTTATTTACATATGTATTAAAATAAATCCAAAAAAAAGCAATGCAACACCAGGATTTAGACCCCTGATTAGAAAGAAAATTATATTAAAAACATAATTCAATTATTAATTGAATTTTAATGCATCAGAAAATTTCTAAAATAAAACAAGCCATTTAAACACGGAGGCGAAAATACTAATTCATCAGATCATTGGATTTTTTTTTACGTCAAACAAATAAACAAAAAATTCTTAAAAAATCGATAGATGAAACAATTTTTTTCTACTATATTTAAAATTTTAAAATAATAAATTACATAATTAAATAGAATGAAGAGAAAAAGCAATTTTGAGTATTTCTATGAAAGAAAATGATTATACAAAATTATGTATTCGGCTTTTAACAACATTCAAATTTTTTTTTTTATTTTATAAACATGATAATGTAACGAAATCCTTAAAAATTTCACTTCAAAAACTTAATGCTAATCTAGAAATATAAAAAATTTATTTTTAAAGTCGTCTAAATTAATTATTCATTTATAATTTAAGATTAATGCATGGATTTAAAAATAAAAAAACAAAATAAAAAATTAGCTAGTGTGTTGTTTACTTAAAAAAAGCGTAAAAAGAAGCAGTGAAAAAAAGAGTAAAGGCAAAAGAAATATGAACGGTTAAGAACGGAAAATAGATGTTTGTTATACAAACAAAAACAAACTGTAGTTTCTCATCAGTCATTCCCCTTTTTATTATGAAATTTTTTTTTAATATTAATCAATTAATCTGGCTGATTTTCCTGTTTTATTTATTATTATTTTTGTTTGTTTTTTGTAATTAATTTCCCTTTGCCAAAATCACACTTGATATATAAAAGCACAATTTAATTTGGGTATTAATAACTAATTTCTTCAAGAATATTTTGGAATTTTTACGAATTTACATTTTAGAGTAGTTAGGTAACATGTGAAGTATACCAGTTTATGTGCCATCACATTTAGAAACGAAAAAAATGTTGTTATTTATCAACAAAATGTAAATGCAAAGAAGAGACTTTAAAATTTCTTTTTAAAAAGATGGGATTAGAATCAAAAAAACCGAATGGACTCAAGTAATCTGAATGGACTCATAAATTTTCGATTGGACTAATAATTTCTGGTTGGACTCATAAAGTGCGATTGGACTCATAAAAGTCGATTTGGCTCATAAAATGAAATAGAACCAATTTAGCCTTAAAGAGAGGGGGAAACAGGATGGAGAGAGAAAGGTAGAGTGGAAGAGAAAAAAATGATGGAGAGAGAATAAGATACCGAGATAAGGGAAAAGAGAGAAAAATCAGTTAGGGAGAGACAAGTGTAGAGAGAGAGAGAGAGAGAGAGAGAACAAGGTAGAGAGAGGAAAAAAGGAAAGAAAGATAGATTGAGAAAGAGAAAAGGAAGAGAGATAATAAGAAACAGAGATGATGAAAAGAGAAAGAGAAAGAGACAAAGAAAAATAGATTTATAAAGCGAAAGAAATAGCAGCGAGAGAGAAGAAAAAAAGAGTGAGGGAGAAGGTAAAGTTGTGGAAAAATAGCAGTTTTTGAGAAGAAAGAGGACGAGAGATGGAGAAACAGTGAGAGCGAGGAGAAAAAACAAAAAGGGGGAGATAATGAGAGTGCAAATTTGTAAGAGAGACAAAGATAGAGTGAGAGAACGAAACAGAAAGGTCAAAAGCGGGGACAAGGAGAGCGAAAGATAGCGGAAAAGATGGTGAAAGGGGGAGGAAGACGATGAGAAGGAGAGTATAGAGAAATGTAGAGTGAGAGAAAGAGAGAGAGTAAGAGACATGGGGAAAGAGAAATAGAGAAAATTAAAAGAAATAGTGACTGAGAAAGAAAGAGAGGGAGAGGAAGAAACAGACAGTGAGGGGGGCGGAATGAGAGGGGAAGAAAGGTAGAATAAGAACTAAAGAAAAGAAAGAGACAAATAAAATAGCGAGATAGAGAAAAAGTGAGAGAGAGAAGGACGAGGGTGCAAGCGGGAGATAAGATAGAAAGAAATCGCAAGAGAATAAGACAGGGATAGAGAGAGATGGGGAGAAATAAAAAAGGAAGAAAGAGAGAAGCAAAGTGGTTAAGAGGGTCAAAGAGAGAAAGAAGGTAAATGAGAAAGGTTAAAAAGATAGAGGGATAGAGCGAAATGAATAAGGGATAAGAACAAAGAAATATATAAGGGGAGAGAAGGAAACAGGGATAAAGCAGAGTGTGGATTTTAAACACAGAAAAATAAAAAGTTCAAACATTAATAGTTTCGCAAATTCTTTTTTTTCAGTTCAAAAAGACAAGCAATTGAGAATTGACCAATTAAAATTGAAAAATATAACTTTCTTCTTCATCGGTCAATCTCTACATTCTTGATATCATTAGAAAGCTTAAAGCCTGTAGAAGCTTTAACAATCAAGCTCAGAAATTTTGAACTCGCAAGTTCGAAAATTTCGAACGCCGAACCAAAAATTTTTTAATTTTCGCTTGTTTGAATTCGTAACTTTTTTTGGCGGTATTTTTTTTTAAAACTTTCTTGCATTAATACATTCTACAGGCTTTAAGCTTTCTAATGATATCAAGAATGTAGAGATTGACCGATGAAGAAGAAAGTTATAGCCCAAGAAACGGAGAATGTTAGTTGATTGGACGCCTAAAAGTCGATTGGACGCCTAAAATGCACTAGAGCCAAAATCCCATCCCTATTTATAACCTATCCGAGTTTAGCGCTCTTTTTTGTTTCGGGGGAACAGGACGAAATTTCGCCGGGAAAAAAATTTCCAAAACAAAATTTTTTTAAGGATTCTGTAAATAAAATTGAAAAATTTTAAAATTTCAAAAAATTCATGAGTTTTATCACTTCAGAATTTTTTGTGAATTTCTTCAAGTTTTTGAAATTTTACTGGAAAAAACCAGGGTAGAAAAAATAGCTTTTTGGGGGGAAAAGTTTTGCTGATGCGCCAATTGTTCCATAATTACCTGCTGGTTTTGCAAACCCTACCTTTTTAAGAAAAAGGTTAGGGATTTTAGGCTTGAAAAAGTATAAGGCTCTCAATCGATTGTTGCGCTAACTTTTTTGTTTCGGTCAGGTCCTTTGGCAAAAAGATAAAAGTACTAGTCTAGTTAAATTTTTTTTATTCATTTTGCCAACAATAATAATAATGAGGTTTCTCAAAATTCGGCCTTGATCAACCCCCCCCCCCCCCGCTCAGTGAATTGGCTTCATCTTCGGATGTGCCGCTTTGCGCTGTGCCTCCAGTCGCAAACTCTCCGCTCGGAATGTCTCTTTGTTCGCTTTCTTTTCCTTCCGTCGCTCTCTCCGCTCCTCTTTCACCGCGTTTTTGCGCTTTCGCCGCTCCTCCGCCGTCTCTCCCTTCGATCGAATTGTGCTGGCCAATGTGTAGACGGATGACGGTGGGTCAACTGCTGCCGGACGGTCGTCTCCGTCAATTTCCATTTCCTATGCTAAATGACAAAGTGCTGTAAAAATCGCAAATCCATACAATAACGAATTAAGGGCTCACAGTTAATTATATAACGGGGATCGGGATTAAGTCGGCAAACAAAAAATTGATTACCAAAAACAAATTTTTGTGAAAACCCAAAATTTGAAAAATTTTAACTAAACAGAATAAACCCCCTAAAGTTTTCAAAAAATAATTAGTCATTTTTGGAATTGAAGGAAGGGAATGGGGATCATAAAACATAAAACTATGTCCCTCACTCTTCATTTTTTATTGCAAATCGTGGCCATATAAATACATAGAACAAAAGAAGGGTCCCGATTTAAAAAGATTATTGACAATAAATAAATTGCTTAATTTCGATATTTTTTTCCAAATGAGCCCTTATTTGGTCGGGGGCGCAAATGTCGGCTTTTGGCTGGGGCCGCAAATATCGGTACACGCTCTATCCAATGGCATATATACACATATTCACTTTACGAATTACAGCTGGCGAGGTTCCTTTGTTAGACATTTGCGCCTATGTCCAAAAAATTCAGTTTAAACAGCAATCACTAAGATATGTTTTCTGGATTAATTAATATTCAAATTTGAAATGGATTTTGAAAAAAGCGGATTTGCGAGGCCTCTGCGCCCAAAACTCCGCCGGAAAAATGGCCAAAATTTTAGTTTTTTTTTTTTTTGAAAATTCCATGAAATTTCCGAAATCTCCCAAAATTTTCTTTAAAAACAGCCTTTGGAGTTTTTTTTTGAAAAGTTTCAAGGGTTTTTGGCGATTTTTTTGATGAAATGATACATTTAAAAAAGAGAGACTTATAGTCGAACGCGTTGACAGAATAGACTCGCAGTCCCAGCGACTTCGCTTTGCACTGTCCACCAAAGTGTCCTCCGTCCGTTCGCCCCGCCTGTGTTTCACCGCTGCGGCATAGCGCAAAACCGCCCCCTTTAGTTCAGCATCAGGCAACTGACAACAAATGGTGGGTTAATTTAGTAAATTCAATCGCTAAACCCCGAGGGGAAGAAAGGCCCGAAAATTAGGGTCGGGCACTTGACTCAAAAGCAACCAAAAATAAATATTCGTAATGCCATTGACTAACTCTATGTGACTTTTTGGAATGTATGAAAAAAGGGAAAAGTAAATAATATTACCATTTTCTGGAAAGTAAAGGTGACCGACCACCACAAAGAAAGTTTCAAAACAAATAAATAAATCTAAAAAGAGAAAGGAAAAAAGACAAAACAATATCGAATGCTCAAATTTCTGATATAGTTGACTAGGCAAAAAGTTATTCGCGCGCGCACGAAAACAGCCCCGCACGAAAATGATCACCACCCCCAGATTTTGTCGGGTCGGGGTCGTTTCGGCCCCCACGTTTCGGCCACAGCAACATTTAAAGCATCATAACTTTTTTCATTGCCAACCAAATGCAACAAATTTATTATCATTCGAAAGCTCTTCATGAGCTCTATTAGACTTCTAAAAGTCTTAAAGAATAGTCAATTTACAGAAAAGGGGCCGAAACGTGCCTGGCCGGATTTTGTCCCAGTTGCAAAAAATAGGAATGCCAGCTGTCATTTTATTTGTAAATTTGAACAGCTAAATGAAGAAATAAGCATTTGCGATTGTATTGGGAAAAGTCCGGCGGGAAAAGTCAGAGAATTGCGTTTCCAATTCGGGGCTAGACTTGGATTCAACGGGCAAAACAAAAACAAGAAAACGGGTCTTATATTGGGGATGCAATTTTTTGGGTATCTATTTTTGATTTGCTAATAGGAAGAGCTTTTGAATGTAAATGATTGGTTCGGTCGTTGACCCGATAAAGAGACATTTCAGTATTAGTATTTTATTATATTGTATGTTCGTTTCGATAACTTTGTATCTCTCTGCCATTCTTTCGTTATTCGTTACTTAGTTGTTTTATTTGTCTCTGCAGTTCTTCTCAATGCAAGACACATTAACTTATTTTGTTTGTGACCCATTTCTTCTTGTCTCTTTATAATTGTTTTCCATTCCATCAAACACTTTTTTGGACGATGGTGTTCCCTTTACTTTTGGGTCGGAAAATTCGAATTTATTAACATAATTTCACTTCACAAACAAATCCCAAAAAAAAAGAAAAGGCTTTCTTTATAAATAATTAGTTTTCACTCAGTGATGAATGAAAAAATTTGCAATTAGTAATTAGCAAACTATTTTCTTCAAAGACTTAGCCAGCTAATGTCGTTTAGAAAATTTTTCATCATTAAATTTCTTCCTTTTGCAGAATTTCCTTATGGTTTATTATGATTTTAAAAACAACAATATTGCAGGGAGCTACATCGAATCGGTCTACAATTAATATTTTTTGACTTGTAAAAAACAACAATGATTTGCAGGTATGTTACGTACTATCAGCTACAATTAAGCCTTCAAGGAAATTGACAAAAATCGTGTCGTCAGCACTTGAATCGGACAATTTTTTATTGAAAACCTCGCGCATTTCTTCTTTAAGCTGAAAAGCGGACAGTCCCCGTCGTCGTAAAACGAGCGAGAGCAGAAGGCGTCCGCAGCGTCCATTTCCATCCCCGAAAGGATGAAGACGAATCTAATGACAGAAATGAAATTCAGCTTGAATGCCGGTCATCCCCTCCCCCAACTCCAACGAACGAAAAACAAGAACGCTTGGGCAGCGAACTTTTGCGACGGCAGCTTGGATTCATCCGCCAAATTCAGCCACTTAACAAATTCCTCTGCGCCTTCCTTCACTTTGTCCTTTGCTACGCCACTGAAGTTCATACCGACGGGTTCCTTTGCCCCGTACTCGCCCCGAAATTTGCCAATCCAGGCATTGCCTTCAAATTGAGTGTTGGTGAATGCCAATTTATGCAGTTCACGAAGCATCTGCGACATAAATGTAAATATATAATGCGAAAGGATCAACTGTAAACGATTTACGTCCTTCGACCATGGTCCTCGAAATGAAACACGGTCCAACTCGCTGAATTTTGGCGAGTCGTCATGATACGGCGAGCGATCTCGCGCCTGCGAACTGTATATTTGCCGCATCTGCTCCGCGGATTCCTCACGTTTTTTGTCGTGGGCCATTTCTGTTGCAACTCAGCCATGATCTGCGGTAAAATCGAAACTCTTAAGAAGATAACTGAAGAATTTGAGTCATTTTATTAATTATGGAAAAAAGATAAATTTATATCAATGCTTTTATCAGTGCTAGAAATTTCTTTTTATACCTACTTTCAACATAAACATATTTTCATTCAACTTTATATTTAGGGCTGTCCTTTAACTCTATAAATAGGGCATTTGCCATATTTTGGGGGTACACGCCCGGTTTTTGCCCGGTTTTGGGGTTTTTTGCTTTATTTTGCCGGGTTTCTTATTTTCAGTTTTCCCCGGTGGCGCCTATCGGCATCACCGCCCCTTTTGCCTTAGGTTTTCTTAAAATTTACTCTAAAATTCAACAATTTTGGCGCACGCCTATTGATGACAGTTTTTTGACTTAGGATTTTGAAGAATAAATTAATGTTTATTATTTTCCATGCTAAAATTACGAGTAAATAGTAAAAGTTTTGGTCCGGACGCTCCCCCCCCCCCCCCCCCCCTGCTGCTTGCTGCTGCTCACATTTACTTTTTTTTCAATGCCAAACACTGAAGAATTGGCTTAAAAAAATTACCTAATTTTTTGCCCTATTTTGAAATTTTTGCCCGGTTTTTTAACTCGCTCGCCTGGTTTTTGGGTTTTGCCAAGGACACCCCTGTTTGTATCTCAATTCTGCCTCTTTCTCCTCTCTTTTTCTCTCTTTGTTCATCTCTCGCTTTTTCTATCTATCTCTCTCGGGTTTTCTCTGTTTTTCTTACTTTCGTTATTCTTTCTCTTTGTGTGTCCTTCCTTTTCACTTTTTTTCTCTCTCCTTCTTTCTCTCTATCTCTCTCCTCAGTCTCGTTGTCGCTCTTTCTCTCTCTGTCTCTCCCCCTTTCCCTCTCTCTCGCTGCTCTTTGTCTCTTCTCTTTGTTTATCTATCGCTCTCTTTCTCACTCGCCTCTCTATCTTTTTACCTCCCTTTCTCTATACTTTTCTCACTCCTCAGTATCTATCTCCGGCTCTTTCCCTTTGTCGCTTCGCTTGTAAGCCAATAGAGCTAACCAATATACCAAGAATGTACAATTTGATTGAGTTAAAGCAAAGTTATAAAGAGTTTTTGTCGAAAAATCTGCAAAATGGCGGAATTTAGGAAACGCCCATGGTGGCGGTTTTTAGGAAACGACTCAGCACCCAATTTTGGTTGTGTTTGAGCTGTTTTGAATTTTTTTCGAAAAACCTGAAAAATGGCGGTTTTTATGAAACATCCCAGCACGTATTACAATCATTCTAAGTCCGAGACAAACAAACAAAAAACCAAAAATTATTTCATTTTAAATAGAAAAACCCACTAGGTCATAAAAGGATAACCAAAAAAGAGAAATTTCAAGAATTGCCACTATAAGTTATCATGAACTCGACCGTTCTTCGAGATGCGACTATGGACTGGCCTTTAAGGATTACATAGGTAGTAAAATTTATAAAAAAAAAACGCTAACACGAGTTTTGCAATTCTCATTTTGGTGATTTTCAATTTTTTTTTTTATCGCATCTACAATATTTTTATTTATGTGAGCTTTTAGTAAAATTTTTATTTGTTTCTCATGATTTACTTTAGCCCGATAAATATTTTGCCATTTTTGTCATTTCGTATTTTTCATGGGCCACCGGCGTTTTGGCCCCCGTTTTTCGGCCCCGGGGTCGTTTCGGCCCCAAGCCGAAAATGGTAAAAATCGTACCCAAAATTTTTTTGAAAACGGAAGTCAACAAAATTTTTTTGTTTGAAAACTTACCCCCCTAGTTTTTTGAAGACTTGAACCCTTAGTTTTTTTAAAACCGGACACGCTATGTTTTTTGAAAAGTTAACCAAACTTTAAAATAATGTTCGATTTTCAAAGAATTTTAAGAAATTTTCGAGAAATAAAAAAAAAAACTAGAAATTTTTTAAAAATCTTACGCTAGTTTTGAAAATTAAAAAAATGTAATTGCAAATGGGCTTTTTAAGTACTGGTAGGCCAACTGTCTATTACACTATGCCTAAGGGACCCCTCGAAAAAACAACCAACCTAAGCTCTAGGCTTGCTTAGGCCTAGGCTTAGGGGCCCCTAGTTTAAAAAATATTTGATAGATTTATTTTGTTGTTTTTTTCGTTCGGGGCCGAAACAAACCCCGGGGCCGAAACTATATTGGGGCCGAAAAACGGGGGCCGAAACGCGGGGGCCGAAAAACAGGGGCCGAAACGCGGGGGCCGAAAAACGGGGGCCGAAACACGTGGGCCGAAAAACGGGAGCCGAAACGCGGGGGCCGAAAAACAGGGGCCGAAACGCGGGGGCCGAAAAACAGGGGCCGAAACGCTCTGCACCCTTTTTCATTATCATAATCATAACTTTATTTGAATCCAAATCTAATGTATAATAAGATATTTTTATCTAATTTCATATGTGGCCTAGCGCACTCTTTGTTGCAGATATCTTTCTTCAAAGAGCAGGATTTTTAAAATGTTGCGTTGGACTAAATGTAATTTTAAGTTTTTAAGTATCTTTCTTGATCATCCATAAATCACCTCGTAGAATGAAATGGTGCTAGGTCGAAGTGACAAAAGTGCAGATGTGGGCGAAGTGACAAAAGTGCAAAATATGCTGAATTTTCGAGTAAATCATGTCATAACTTTTCTCAGAAGCAACCAAATTAAATAATCTTGATATCATCCGATAGCTCTTACTTGTTTCTATTAGCTTGTTAAATTTCAGAAAATATTATAAAGTTTTTCCAAAGTTATGACCAAAAAAGAGAAAAAAATTGCTATAACTTACGAAAAACTTAATAAATTTTTTTGAAATTTAGTAAGCTAATAAAGCTACTCAAATGCTATCGTATGATACCAAGATTATTTAATTTGGTTGCGTCTATCTAAGAAAAGTTATGACATGATTTACTCGAAAATTCCGCATATTTTGCACTTTTGTCACTTCGCCCACATTTGCACTTTTGTCACTTCGACTCACCACGGAATGAAATATCGTTATTGGTATAACTGATGATGATTTTTGTGCTTGACCAATAAAAGCTCCAACACTCAGTTTTTGGAAGGGCTATCGATAGATGTAATTTTTGTAAAACTTTTATCTTGGAAAAATTTAATTTTTTAAGAAAGAAAAATCTGGAGTAAGCGGGATATCCTGGGGCCATAACTTGCCAGAGGTTGTCCGGAGCAAAAACCCGTCTCTGAGTACTTTTGTAGCATTTCATGAGCTATCTAATGGTATTTTATACGACCAAAAATTCTCAAAATTTTCGAGTTACGCCTCCTAATTTTTAGCTATTTTCGTAACTTTGATCACTTTTTTCTGATCAGCATTGCACGAATTGGTGACATAAAGCTGCCCCGTTCAGCATCATATTACAATCTTTGGTTCTAAAATTGGTTTCTTTTATCCTTAACATTTTGTGTTTTATAAATAAATTTATATTTATGAGTTTTTTTACCTTCATTGCCATTTTAGGTTAGAATAAATCATAAAAATTTAAACCTTCTTCCTTTATAAATCCAAGTACTTTTTTTAAGCGGGAACACTCAGTTCGGCGCGTTCGGTTCGGCGCAAGTTTTTTGGTACAGGGGTTTTTTGGCGCGTACTTTTTCGGCGCGGATTTTTTGGCGCGGATTTTTTCGGCGCGCTCGGTTCGACGCACGTTATAAAATGCAACTTTCCGTGCTTATCAACTTCCTTTCCCCTTCCCTTATGACAACTAAAAAAAAATTTGCTTTCCCGTGTTAAGGACCAATCCTAGCTGTTGGTACATCTCCGTTCATCCGATGTCCCCTTCCAATTTGGATTTTGTCCACCGATTTTTTCCTACAAAATTTACTGTCGTCGAAGCAATTTGAATTGGCTGGCCAGCGTCACCACTTTCGGCAGGTCCTCTTCAGAACGAACACACCGAAAGGCGCCATTTCTTTAGTTCAGCTAGTGAAAACGCATTGGAGAGGAGAAAAAAGAATGTGACCAACGAACTTTGAGCCAAATCAGCGAACAGAGCGAAGTGATTAGGGGGGGGGGGGGGGAGGGGAGGGAAAAAGCATTGAGAGAGGAACATTTTGGAGATTTGAGAAGGGAAAAAAATTTCAGTGTCGGTACCCCATCATTTGGCACTTCATCGAGGTCTTTAGAATAGATCAGCGAGCACCCGCCGAATAAGAAAAAGGAAAATAGTAAGGTTTGTCCACCCCCCCCCCCCCTTTATGAAAATATGTCTTTGTGCGTTTTCGAGGTCGCTGATCACGAATATGACATTCATTTGGTCAAATTTCGACCGGAAGACCCAAATTTGAACAAAATGTTAAGAAAATTCGACTCTTGTTCGAATTTGGGTCTTGGAATTCGAAATTTAATCAAATGAAAAATTTAAATATTTTTTAAATAAAGTGTTTTGTTCTTGTGTTGTTGTTTGTGTGGATCTGCTACCTCCACGTGGTTGAGTCTGGAAACAGAGTTAATTTTAAAAAAAAATAAATTTGATCTTTGTAAATTAATTAACTCTGGCTAAAGCAGACAATGCATATGCTGAGTTGCATATTCTTCATAAGATTTTATTTGCATAATTGAAATCCTCAAATATCGGGTTCCCTAAGTGTCGGGTCCCCAAATGTCGGGTGCCCAAATGTCAAATCCCCAAATGTCGCACCACGAACCAAAAAAATGTTCGATTCATTATTGACAGATGTATAGTTTGGGGAAAAAATTAATTGTTTTCTGGCGGTTTCGAACCGAAACAATTTTTTTGTAATAATTTTCCACTAAAATTCTTACCCATTTTTTCTTAAATATGTCATCTTTAAAGGTGTATATTTCTTTTGTTAATCAAAACCGGGAAATTGGCCCCGGCGGTTTCCTGTTAATATTTGTCATCTATAAGCAACTATTATGAGGTTTTCGTGTTTTTAGCAACTGTTGGGCTGTTTTTAGCAACTATTGAGGTAATTTTTTAGAGATTTTAGCACCTAGCTATCATTTCCTTAATTTTGGTAATTTAATAAAAAAATCTAATGAAATGGGAAATGATTTGGTTGGGAAAAAAAATTTAAAGAAAAAATGTGTTGTTGTTTGTGTGGATTCAAAGTCTGCTACCTCCACGTGGTTGAGTCTGGAAACAGAGTTAATTTTAAAAAAAATAAATTTGATCTTTGTAAATTAATTAACTCTGGCTAAAGCAGACAATGCATATGCTGAGTTGCATATTCTTCATAAGATTTTATTTGCATAATTGAAATCCTCAAATATCGGGTTCCCTAAGTGTCGGGTCCCCAAATGTCGGGTGCCCAAATGTCAAATCCCCAAATGTCGCACCACGAACCAAAAAAATGTTCGATTCATTATTGACAGATGTATAGTTTGGGGAAAAAATTAATTGTTTTCTGGCGGTTTCGAACCGAAACAATTTTTTTGTAATAATTTTCCACTAAAATTCTTACCCATTTTTTCTTAAATATGTCATCTTTAAAGGTGTATATTTTCTTTTGTTAATCAAAACCGGGAAATTGGCCCCGGCGGTTTCCTGTTAATATTTGTCATCTATAAGCAACTATTATGAGGTTTTCGTGTTTTTAGCAACTGTTGGGCTGTTTTTAGCAACTATTGAGGTAATTTTTTAGAGATTTTTAGCACCTAGCTATCATTTCCTTAATTTTGGTAATTTAATAAAAAAATCTAATGAAATGGGAAATGATTTGGTTGGGAAAAAAATTTAAAGAAAAAAGTTTTTTTTTTTTTGCTTTGTAACAGTATTTAACCCAATCAATTTTATTGGGATCTGGAATAACAGCAAAGAAACACGAACAATCGCACATACAAAAAAAATATTAAAATAAATTCTTAATCAAATCTTTCTTTGAAAGTGCCATCTTTAGAGGGTGAATTTTTATTTTTTGAAACCGAAAACTGATAAACGATCCTTCCTTTTGTGGGTTTGTCTTTATATCAAAGCCAGATTTTCCGTGATTCAATTATCCTTTGTTTTTTGAATTTGTTATTAATCTTTTTATTTCTTCAAAAATTTATTTTTGTTATTTTATATAAATATTTTTTTTTTATAAACTATAATCATTGAACGTTCTTGCTTTGTTGATTCTTTGAACATTTGGGCTTCCAGTGTCGCCGGCATCTGCATGAAATAAATGAAGTGAATAAGAGTTATTTTATCAGCAAATAACTGTCATTTATTAATCTTTACATTAAGTCATATTTAAATAATTATTTTTATTAGTTTTTTCTTAAAATTATTTGCTTTGTGTTTTGATTCATTTTTTTATTTTTGAGTATTTAGGCTATTTTTGGTTAGATCATAGAATTTTCACTCTTTTTCCCGTCATTTTTTAATATTGCCAAAGTTTTTTTTTTTATGAAAGTATTGTTGTCATTGCATTTTTTTGCTGTATATTTACAATATTCATTCTTTCGTTCCATAATCAATCCAAAACTTTTTTTTTTTTGCTCTTAAGTGAAAGTTTTTGTTTTCCAAAAATAATAGGTATGTATTTGTTGTAGTTTTTTTTTTGAAAATAATTGTTGCTTTATTTAATGTGCTTTATTCTCCTTATTGATATAATTCAAAAAATAATTATTACCCTAACATCTTCTTTGAAAGTGCCATCCGTAGAGATGTTTTTTTTCAGTTTGTAAATCGAAGCCGGAAACCCCATACCTCTGTTTTGGTTCGGTTAACCGACTCGTGAGGCTTTCCAGCCCTAGACAAAAATGTCCCCTGTCTCGTCCCTCATTGTTTTCCGCGTCACTTTAGACTGATTCTTGTGAAACTTTTGATTAAGTTTAATAACAATTTTTTTTTGCTATCTGCCCATGTCCAAAACGGTGTCAAGGCAACTCGTACAATTTCAGATGGATGTGGCCATAACTTTTTTTTAGTCAGCCAAATTCTTCAAATTTGGTATCATACGAATGTTCTTCATGTTTAGAAGCGATGATTAAGCAGAAGCTAAGAGATCAATCATTTCACAAAAAAGTTATAATTTATAAATTGCAAAAAAATTCTGCTTTTGTGCATTTTTAATGTTCTTTAAAATGTAACTTTTTTTGTGAGATGCTTTATCGCTTAGCTTCTGCTTACTAATCGCTTTTAAACATGAAAAGCATTCGAATCATACCAAGTTTTAAGGAATTGGCCTACTAAAAAAAGGTATGGCCACATCAAATTAAAATTGTAAGAGTTGCCTTTATATGAGTTGCCATTGACCCGTCCAAAACAGACCCAAAAATTCGAGCTGTTCTTTTATCAATTCGTGTTTTCTATTATCTTTTTGTTGGCACTTTTTTTTGTAAATTTTTTATTCTCTCTTTTAAAATAAAGATTATATGCTTTTTTGTTTAAAAATTTACAATTTATGTAATTTCATATTGCTTTATAATAAAAATATTCTTTTTATAAAGTTTTAATCAATCATGTTTATGGCCTTGCGGTTGGATGCTTTATTGTTGATGGGGTTGGAGTCCAATTTAAATTCTCTTTTTTCAAATTCTTCTTAAATTATCCAACACTTCTTGTTTCTCGGATAATCGTGTTAATTTCTATTTTCTCATTAAGATATTACTTTTAGTTTTTATTTTTATTTCATTTTTGGCTTTGAAAAATCAATTTTTTTTATGTTTTTAAACACTTATTTTTTGATTAAATTTTTAAGATTTCTTCTTTAAATTTAAAAAAATGAAAATTGAATAATAATTTCATTAACTTATATTTTTTTTTTTTGTTTTTTTTTATTCACTTTCTCATACATAGTTCATCAAAAAAGCGTACAGCAAGAGTCCATGTGTTGGATGGCCATTTTTTAACATAATTGAATAATGATATACGGCAAAATTTAGATGAATCACTTATTTTACTTGAAAAATGGGCAGGGCTTAACGGGCACGATATTTCGGCTGAAAAATGTTCAGCGTTTTACATTGGAAAAAATAATCATAAACTAAGTTATTCCTTATTGGAAAAATTATCCCGGAAAAAAGTCCGTCAAAGATCTTGGAATTTTGATTGATCTAAGACTTTCATTTACGAAACACATTGAAAAAATAATACAAAAATCTTACTTTGTTATATTGCAAGTTTTTAGAGCACTACGAACTAGGGATTTAAGAATCCTTATTCTGGCATATAAAAGCTATATACGGCCGCATTTAGAGTATGCTAGTGAAATATGGAACCCACAGAAGAAAGATCTTATATATAGGATTGAAAGAATCCAAAAAATATTTTACAAGGATTGCCTTTATAAGATGTGGATTAGTCCCAAAATCTTATGAACAAAGATTAGAAATATGTGGACTTAAAAAGTTAGAAATAAGGAGAACTGCTACAGATTTAGTCATGGTCCAAAAAATTCTCAGAGGATACACACACCTTAAGCAACTGAATTATTTCACAATAACAAACCGAAATAATAGAAAACCTCTTTTGCTTCGGCAAAAGAAATATAGCTCTAAAACAAAGAATAACTTTTTTAATAGAACTGTTTCTAACTGGAATAAACTGCCTAAAGAAGCAATGGAAATTCAGAAATACAAGATTTTCAGAAAATATGTCCTAGAAACACTAAATTGTTAATGCTGTTGTAGCTGTCTTAAATATTGGGTTCCTTTTGCATTTGATTATTTTATTTTCAATATATGCATATTTATGTACGATCCTGTGAACTTTATTTTATTTTACTTTGATTTGTTTTATTTTTTGCACCACTGTAAATGTACTTTTTAGTACCTTGTGGTTGCTCGATAAATAAATAAATAAATAAAATTATTTGAAATTTTTTGCTTGTTTATGCTTTACTCGCAATTATTTTGAAAGGCTAAAATAAATTATATACGAAATATATGAAATTATTTATATTCTACTAATAATGAATCTCGTATATAAAAATTTATATTTTATTTTAAGCAATTTTTATTTTTATTGACTTCTTATATAGCGATTTTTGAGAATAATAAAATGAAATTAATATTTTGCATTTATTAGGTTCGCTTAAATTTTGAATAAAAACGATCACACTTTAATAACTTAATTTTTAAGTATTTGATCGTTTTTTATTTATTTAACTTTGTTTACTCATGAGCTTAAGGAAAATAACAGTTCATTAAACAATTATGTATTTTAATTAAATTTCATATTTAAAATATCTTGTTTCTTTTTTTTCATTTGTAATTTATCTTATTTTCAAATCTTTCTTTCTTCGGCATTAAATTTATTTAAATAATCATTTATAATGTATCATCTAAAATTTGGAACTTATAATTGATTCTAAAAATCTTATAAATTTATAAGGATTTATAAGAATTTTTTTCAGCCAGAGAATTTCAAAAACAGTTGCGCGATAATTTTGAAAATTAAAAAACTAATTGTCATAATTTTTTTTGAATGTAGGATTTATAAATCTTATTTTAAATAGAATATTTCAATAACTTTTATACTTGCTAAATGTTGTTTGCAGATCCTAAAAAGTTTATTCTGCATATTTTGCTATCCACTTTTGGCTTGCTAAAGTGTTTGGGATTTGAAAAACCAAATTATATGTTGATCCTATTTTTTGTTTATAAGAAAAGAGATTTTTATAAATTTATTTTTTTTTTCAAATGTCAAATAGAAGCATATATCATTTTGTGTTTAAATATTCTTTTCATATTTTTTCATAATGCTTTAAATAAAATATTTTTATTTTTTAATTTTAAATATTCTAATATTTATTAGTGCAAGGGAATTAATTAAATTCACTAAATTTATTTATTACTTTTTTATCTGTTTTTAATATTCTTGTAATACACACTTCTTTTTTTTCAAATAGCATGTTCCTAGCTTGTGTTGCTTTGTTCGTGATTTTAATTTTTTTTTAAATTCATGCGCATTCTGTGCTCTATCTGTGGTGGTTCTTTTCTTGCCTCGCTGCACAAGGGCATTAATTAAGAATCGTTTAATATTCGTTTTTTTAATTTTATATTGTAATTATTTCATTAACAAGTTTTTTAAATGTGCATTTTTATTTTTTCATATGTTAGCTGACAAAATCAAATTTAAAAGTTTTTTCAATCATTAGCAAATCATTTATTTTCAATACTTTTAGGAAACAAAACGATAAAATTATAAAAACCATTTAGACAACCATATCATTATTTCCATGAACAGATCGATTCTTAAAATTTCTTCTATATTAGACAGTTTTTCTTCAAATAATTTTTCGTTATCTTCATAAGCTGATAAAGTTGAAAAATTGGGTTCTTTTTTTATTTGTTTATAAACTTCCTTTAAAAAATAAATGTAGCTATAAAAAATAAAATTAAGAGTTTTTAAACTGTACAAACTATAAAAATTATTAACATTACATGTTTTTGTTTAGCAATTCTAAAAGATTTGTTTGTTTCGTGTGTTTTAAATATAAATTTAGAATAGTCTTTTTCGTTTTTGAAAGTATCTTCTTTCATTTTTAACTCTCCTTTTAGATAAACGCTTTATAAAATACTAATTTTTTTCTTTTTGTTTCCTTATTTTATTTAAGTGTCGATATAAAATCGAATTTTTTACAGAAAATTGTTATGAATTGTTTAAAATGTTGAGGGTTTTTAAATTAATTTGAATCATTTTCAGCATAATTGTTTGAATATAAGGTCTGATCAATTTCTTTGTCCCGGAAAAATACATCCAGGAAATGCTTCCATGGGGTTAACTCTGAAAAATCTCTATGTTTAAAGCATATAAATTCTACAAATAATCATATTAAAAAATAATAAATAATCAATAATAATTATATTTTTTATTATTCTTTTCTGTTTTTTTAAGTAAAAATTTTTTATTTTATCCTTCTTTAAATATAAAATTTTTTTTTTGTATTTAAAGGAAATTTATCGGTTTTCGTTATGTTTGATTCAAAGAAAATTTTTGTTTGCTTCAAATTTACAAATATATTCGAGCTTATTTAAATTTATTTTGACAATATTTGTTGTTGTATCATTATTTCGCTTTGTTTTAGCGCGAAAATTCTTCGTTTAAACATCACTATTCGTACTAATAAACACTATTTTGGCGTTTTTGGTTTCACTATTTTTTACTTTTGGCACTATTTTGTAAATATTTTAGATTTTTTACAATTAGTTTACAATTTTGAGATTTTTTTCAAATTTATTTTTGCCCATTCATGTAAAAAGGTTTATTTTTTGCTTTTCTTGAAATTTCAAATGATTTTTAAGAGCACTTGAGGGTCTTTCTAATTTTTTTTTTTTTTGGTAATTAATTAACTTGAATATAAAATTTATTTTTTATCAGTAGGGCAGTCAAAAATATGTACATAAATATGTAAACAAAATTGCCAAATATGTATAAAAAAAACTTAAAATATGGATCAAAGTCTTCGAATATGTAGTAAAAACCAAGGTTGCCATTTGTAGTTATTTGAACTTAATGTACTGATTTTTTACTGATTTTTGGGAATTTTTCTCGGCGGCGCCTATTGGCACCGCCGGACATTCAAAAATAAGACACAAAAATGATAATTTATTGGAAAAATTGTTATCAAATCGGCCATAAATTTTCATTATTCCCCCCGGTGGCGCTTATCGGTACCACCAAACCCCCATTCGCCAGGTTTTCTGAAAATTATCCTAAAAATTTTCAAAAATTGGCCATTTTTTTGCCATGATTTATTATCAAAACACACAAAATTTACTAAATTTTTCCACGGCGGCGCCTATCGGCACTGAGGCCCCTTTCTTTTTCGAAATTAAAATTTAATTTTTTCATTTCAAAGCCTGAATAGCTCCAAAAATTATTGGAGGAGAGAAATATGTCGTGCATAATAAGTTTGATGAATAAAACACAAGATTAAGCGTCAAAACAACGTTTTCAAATAATGCACTTATTTTTAACCCCTAAAACTTATTTTTGACTAGTGATGTACTTCATTTTGCATGAAAGTACTTGCTAAATTCATTGCTTGAATATTTATTATTTACTTGTATATTTTTATATTTATATATGCTTAATTTCATTATTTTTTATCGTATTTAATTGTGTTTAAATAAACTTTATATGTAAAATTTTTTAAAATAAATTCATTACATTTATTTAATAATTTTACTCATGGTTCTGGAGCCCAGTTTATTTTATTGACGGGTTAACCTATATTTTTTATTACCTAAATTTCTATTTGTTAATTTTGTCGTTTAATCTAAATAACTTTTTTTTAGTATAACAAATAATATGTTCGCATAAAATTATTGCTTCCTTGCAATTTGTTAAATTAAATTTTTGATGATAAAGATTTTTCTTTTCTTATATTTTTACTAATATTTATTTTAAGTAAATAATTTATTTTTTAATCGCTTTTTAACTTTTTCTATGCTTTGAAATATAATAATATTTATTATTTTGCTTACTTTTTTGTTATAAAAAATATTTATTTTGAATTCGATCACATTCATTTTCAAATTTTGTTATAAGGTAAAAATGGCAATAAGTTATTGTCTTATCTTTGTTCTTAAATAATTTATTTATTAAATTTTTAAAAAATTATTGCTGAAATGCATTATGTGTTTAAATTACCGTACCAAAATTGGAAAATAATTATTTCCAATTTATTTTATTACATTTTCAATTCTTATCTACCTTCGTGTCTGTTTTGTTTATATTGACTTTTTCCCGAGTTTAATTCCGAGTGCCTTTTTTAGATTATTTTCTTTCCACTTCAAATAAGGATGGATTTTTTTTGAAGAATAAGAAATCAATTTTTTTTATTTAAAATTATTTTGTTATGTGTAGATAATAATATTTTACTGGACAGATGGCATTAATGGAATATTATTTTTTCAATAATTATAAAAATTTTATTTAAGGAAAATATTTTCGGTAAAATTCCAAAATTTTTAGCACAAAAATTTCTCCCCGCGGCGCTATCATCACCGCCGGACAGCCGCCACCTCTCCCACCTTCCACCCACCCTACCTCTCTTCATCTTTCTTTTTATTAATTTATTTTTTTTTATTTTTTCAAGATGAAGTATTAGTTACTTTTTATATTTCTATTTTACTAATCTTTTTATAGAGTGTTAATTAATTTTTTATGGCCGGGCGATATCCATTGTGTGGACCCCTTTTTATTTTAAATAGAATCTCAAGAGTTATTAGTGTTTAAGAAGGCATTAATTATGAAAGCTAAGTATTTATTTAAGACACAAATCACTTAGTAATTTGACTATAATTTGTTTAACTCTTTTTTATTCTTCGTAACACATCCATTACAGCTGATTTCACGTATATTTTTTTAAATCAGTTTTCTCATTAAAAAATACTTCTTATTAATTCTTTTAGCCATTTTGTTGTTGGCCTTTTAAATTTCTATTTTAAGGATATTTTCAATGCGCATTTATTTTGAAATATTTCATTTTTCTCATTTTAAAATATTAATACATTTATTTAATTTATATAAATGAATAAATGTCATCTTTAAGCCGGTATCCGTGTTAATAATGTCACCGTTATAAATGGCCTTTTTCGTTTTTAATTTCTTTTCGTGATAATGTTTTCTTAAAAACAATTAAGATAAAATTTTTTTTTTCTATAAATTCAAATAGTTTACTTTATTAATTTTATTTTTATATTTTAATTTATCAATATAATTTTTAAAATGAACAACGGGTTTATTTCGAAAATAGTTTTCTTTTCCATGTTTGCAGATGAACCTTGGAGGACGCGAATATGACGGACGTCAGACACCGCTGAAATCGCCGTCGTTTTATGTCTTCATAAAAATACACATAGTTGCACTGATGTGTAAATTTTTTAAAACATGAATTAAATTTTTTAAAACATGAATTAAATTTGTTTTTTTATTTTACTCATGCTATTAAAAGAACAAATGAAGTGAATAATATTGCTTGCGGCTAATATTTGAAAAATATTCTATTTTTTAATTGCTTTTTACCTTTATGCTTTGAGTATAATAATTTTTATCTTAGACTACTTATTTCAATTCAAATCGGCAGCACCTCTCCTCTTATCGTAGTGATTGATGGTCGGTTCAATTATTTGTTTCAATCAATCAAATTTCTTTTTGAATTCAGATTTTGTTTTCATTTTTAACATTTATTTATAAATGTTTAAGATTAATATCTTGGATTTTAGCACTTGAAAATTTATTTTTTTGTTCTAAATGGACATGAATTTTAGGTACTTTCCTGTTGCACATGAAAAAAGTTTAAAAAATCAACAAAAGAGCGCGCAACATTTACATTTTTTCACTTTATATATAGAAGAATTCTTATTCATGTTTAATCTCAATTATATTATATCATGTTTTAAACTCATGTCAACAATTTAAAAAAATAATAATTTTCAATAGTTTTTTACCCTAATTTTTCATTAAGAAGAAATGGCGAAAATTAATATATTTTAAATAAAAAATTTATATGCAAAATTGCATATAGACTTGTTAAAAGCGATATTTTTGTTTCATGCTTAATTCATTTATTTATATCGCAGTTTTTATAATCTCCTGTTTTATGTTCTAGTTTTTCATTTTATTTTTAAATTTATTTATTTGGCAGTTATTTTTTATCTGTTATATAATGGAAATTCAACTATAAAAAATAATATAAATTATTTAAAATTGTTGTTTTTTCATCTCAATTAATTAGGTTTTTGATAATATTTAGATAAATAATTCTTTTGTTTCTTCAATTAATTAGCCTTACTTATACGTAGATTATTACAGCCTTGAAATCAATTACACCATTCTTAATTTTTATTATAGCGTTAAACTAAATAAGCATTATTTTTTCTTAGTATATGTAAATTTTATTTATTTGTTTATTTTAAAGCAAAGAGATCGTTTGAAAATTTACAATTTTTCTTACGGAGTTTTTGGCTTTTCTCTGGCTCAGGCTGTTACTGAGGACGAAATGGAAAACATTCGCCATTTTTGAATTCCTCTCAAGTAGTTTTATGTTTCTTGCTCTCATATTTATCTTAATGACAATTGTTAAATAAATAATTTATATAATTTATTTTTAGTGCCTAAGATTTGTAAGTTAATTTTATATTAATAAACTAAGCTTGTTTTTAACATTACGGCGTTTAAAAATTTATTTATATAATTTATCACTTCCAATAATTTTTTATTTGGTTCATCCGATGCTTATTCAAGTCTCAATTTTAGCGTTTGAAAATTCTTGTTTTAATTTTAGCGAATCTGATGTGACAAAAAAACAGTAATTCATGTTAATTCTGAATGTTTTTTTTTTATAATTTTTAAATTACCTAATTTATTATTACTTTATTACTGAAAGAAGAGAAAATGAGAATTTTCTTCACGCAAACTGAACAAATAAAAATATTTAATTCCGAAATGTATTCACCATGTTTTTTTTTCATTTTCTCATTCGCTTTCAATTAGAACTTTTTTAATAATTTTAAATTTTATTGCATTTAAACATTTAAACCTTATGCGGTGCTTCTGTATATTCTTATTTAAATTGTTATTTTATGCGTAAAATTATATAGTTCAAAGCAGAGAATTAAATTTTAAATGAGAATATTTTTAGTTTACCCATCTTATTTATTGCTCGTGTTTATATAACAATTAATGAACTTACACATTTTTAAAATTTTTTTGTGTGTGTAAATTCGATTTAGATCTTTCTTTTTGATATTTTTGAGATTTGTTTTCTGGTGCATTTAGTTTGGTTCTGGCATAATGTAAGCGATTAGGATTCGAAAGGACCCTCTTACTAAGGCATTTGGAAGGTAAGCACTTATCAATGCAATGCGGAAGCAGGTCGAAGTGTTTTTCATAAATTTTTCATTCATTTGCTGACACTGCATTTTGAAATACTTCACATTTTAAAGAATTTCCAATCATTTATTTTAATTAATATTCAAAATATTGATATTTCACTAAAATTGTATTTATATTTATTTAGTAATGGATTCAACCAATGTATTGATTTAAGATTTTTCTGGTTAAACTCATTTTTATAGATTTTTGATAATTCAGGCGTTTTTCTTTTAATTGTGTATTTCATTTACATTTTGGGTTTTCACTCCCTCATTTTCCTTTGGTATTATTAATTATTTATTTATTTTAATGTAGTTTTCTTTTTATAGGGCTATTTTTAACATTTTTTCTTCTTGGTATTTTTTAATTTAATGAAAATCTTTATTTCATGTCGAATTGCCCCTTCTAACCGTTGCCGGCTCAATATTAATTTTTATTTTGGTGTTAGAGCTAATCAAGTAATTTTAAATAATAAATACTCAAAAAAATGGTATTTGAAGTATATTGTTTTATTATAGTTTTTATTTTTTATATAAAACATTCTTTTTTAAAATTTTCTTAATATAAATTATATTCCATGTGAAAATTTATTAATTATTTTGTATATATTTTTTTAGCATCAAAATAATATCGAGTAATTAGTACGTACATTGCCATTCAATTTTAAAAGAATTGAAATTTAAGTTACAAAAACTTTTTATCTTCGAAAAGAATATTAAAATAATACAACCGAAAAAAAACAAGTATTTATTGGGTTTGGGTTAGTTAATAATAAATTGAAAGATAAAACTATAGGCGCACGCCAAAACACCTCTTTAATGACAATATTAGAAACCGGTCAAAAGGGTCGGTCGGTTGGTTTTGGTTAAAAAAACCGAAAAACGCCGAAGGCAAGAAAACCCAATAAAAACTAATATTTTTAAATAAAGGGGCGGGAGCCAGTGGTGCCGATGGCGCCACGGAGAAAATTAAATTCAAAAATATAAAATCAAAATTTTTCTCTGTTCCAAAAATAAGATCAAATAAGACCACAGAGCTGAAATAAGATAGAATATAATCTCTATTTTTTAATTTTATCTTTTTTCTATATGAGCTTTTTAAAATTAACTGTGTCTATTAAAAGAGGCTTATAATTCTTTAGAAACTATTTATTATTTTTTAATTATTTTTACCTTTTTGCTTTGAATACTTTTATGCTGCGTAGCTAATTTTTTTATTTTACAAATTTTATAATTTTGGTTTTGGTTTTTTTACATTTAAATCGTAATTGTTCTCCATTTTAAAATAAGATCAAAATAAGACCACAGAGCTGAAATAAGATAGAATATACTCTTTTTTTATTTTATCTTTTTGCTATATGATCTTTTTAATTAGTAACAAAATAAGTACGTATGATTTTCTCTTATTCAAATAACATATAATTTAATCTGATAAATAATGTTTTAATAAATATATTTTTACCTTTTTGCTTTGAATACTTTTATGCTGCGTAGCTAATTTTTTTTTTTTCAATTAAATAAAATATATGATAGTTTTTATAAAAGTAAATGAGTATATCAATTTTCCATGTCTAGGGCAACCTGAGTATAGTAGGGAGAACGGCTTCTTTATTTCCATCAACAATAATAATAAATATTTTTACAAATCTTTATAAATTTAGTTTTGATTTTTTTGGGTATTCCTTTGAAAATTTAAATAAATTATTTTTTATCCGCGATTCTTATCCATTTATTTATCAATTGAATAAAATTTAACAACCGGACGACAAAAGTTTTGTATAATTTTGGTGCATTTAATTAGTTAGGATGGGGTTTTTGTATGTAGAAAAATGTATATTTTGAAAAAAATTATCAATTTGCTGCGTTAGATTCTATGATATTTTAATTTAAATATCTATTTTGATAGGTTTTATTAATGGTTATTCATTTTTGTAAATGATTATTCATTATATTTTTATTTCTTAAAATTATGTTTATTTGTTTATATTTAATGATTTGAGCATAAAACCGTACTAATTTATTTAATAAGTTATTTTTTTATTTTAAAAAATAATTGTTTATTTCGATGAAAACATAGTAATTTATGTTTTATTTACACTTTATCGAAATGTTTTAACCCAAGAAAAAATTGTAATTTCTAAAGTTTGGGTTTGTTCATAATTTATTTTTATGCGTTAAACCTAGTTTAACATGCCTTTTTTTATTTAATTTTTAATAACGGTAACAGTAGAAAATATAACCATTTGATACAATATTTTTAGAAAAGTATAATATTTTAAAAATAGACATTCAAAGTTTTTTCGATAAAAATAAATTAAGAAATAATGAACCACATACAGTTGATAGTTAAAGTATGCTGTTTAATTATTATATATTTTGTTAATTAAATATCCGAAATCCTTTTTATGTATTTGTTAAACCTAAAGCAAATTATTAAAAAAAATTTTAGTCCGTTTAATTTATTAAATTTGCCCCTCTGTTGGTCTTTTTTTGTTTCTAAAATTATACTGTTTTTTCAACTACAAGTTTTTTACTTTTATTAATATTGTAGAAATTAAATTTGATGAAATGATTATACAATTTTAGTTTTGTAATTAAACAAGTTTTTCTTTTTAAAAAATTTGGAAAAAAGTAAAAATATTTAAATTGATATTATGTTCTATAATATTTTTTTGTTTTATTAAAGTGAATCGCAAAAGTTTTGTTTAAAAATTTGGATTCTTATTTCTCGGATATTCTAATTTATTTCGAATTTCACATATACAAAATTTTCATATGCATTCGTTTTCTTACTTTTTTGCCATATTTTTTTTTCTTAAAAATTTCAAAAGTCTGATTTTATTATTTATTTTTTTAAATACTATATAAGGGGTGTTTAAGTTGTAAATAAATTGTTGGAATGTTCGATAATTTAAGCGTTTTTTTTTGTTTTCAGAATTTGTTATTTTAGCGTCTTTTTATTTCATTACTTTGGGAATAAATGCAAATTTAATTTTATTTTAAAAAATAATTGTTTTATTAATGATGATTTACAATTTTTATACGATTATTGGTGAGCAAGTTAACAATAGGAATATTATGAAATAGCAAATGCTTATTTTTTTCCTTTTTTTCTTTGTATTTTTTATTATTCATTTAATAACTCGTTTAATTTTTTACAAGTTTTAATTTTCATTTTTATTATATGTAATTAAGTTTTTTATTTTTTCATCTAAAAATAAACGTTGAGGATTAAGTCATTGCTGCGATAAGTGGTTACAGAACCCAATGAGCAATTCCAGAATATCTGCAAATATTTTTTCCACGGTTTTTTGTTAATTTTAAATTTTAGCTAAAAGGGGATATAGTAACTAAATTAAATTTTGTCATTATCAATAAATAATTTCTTTTTTTAATTTTTTTTTTTTCATTAGACTAATTAATTTTGTTCTTGTTTTTCCTTTTTATGATTTTTTTATTATTCTACTCATGTTCTTCGTTGTTCAAACGGCATTTCTGTGCGCCTTCTTAAAATTGATTTCAAATAGGTGGATATATTAATAGGTATAAGCACAATAAAGTTTTTAATATTATTTATAATTAAATTTTTATAATCAAAACTTTTTTAAACGGAATGATTTTGGCGTCTTTGGTTAAGACTTACATAAATTTGTAAGTATGCCTTAATTTTTGATGAATGATTTCTTCTATTTTAATTTTATATGTCTATTTAAAAAAATTTCAAAGATTCCTCCTATTGGCATTAAAAAGAGTAACTAATTATATTAATTTCATTTGTAATATTTAAATTGCTTTTAAGATGCAAGAAAAAAAATTGACGGATGCAAAAAAAACAATTTGTTATCATCGTAATTTAAAAGAATTTTATTTAATAATAAAAGCATTATCTTCCCTATTGGGTTGTAGGGAAAAGTTATTTTAGTCCGTTTTCAAATTATCTATTTATTATATTAAATTACAAATAAATTTTGGGTTGTCTTTGTTTCTTTTTTTAGTTTTTTTAGAATGCAATACTTATTTCTGATAGAAACAATCACCAATTTTTAAAGTGAAATTTGAAGTAAAGAATTTTTAAAAAAGGTCTATATTGTTATATAATTGTTATTCATTTATTGTTTACCCATTGTTTTTTCCTTCTATTTTTATGCAAAATAAAGGCAAAATTTTATGTATAATAATAATTTATCATTTAACACGATAGACATTTATTCTATCAATCTAAAAATGAACTAATAAAGCCCTAAAAAATTTATAAATAAAATCAATCTCAGCCTCTAATTTATAAAAGAATTAATTTGTTATTTGATTAAAAAACAATAAATATTTATTACAAAATTTTTCACTTGAAAACGAACTGAAACACAATAAACAAGCAAATGATCACAATCAAAAAAATAATTAAATATACATTCAAAATAAAAAAAAATAAAAGACCACACTATGGGGCAAAAGCTGCATTACGATAATGAGATAAAATAGATAGTCGAAAAACCCAAGTTAATTACAATTTTTCTCCGTTTATCGTTATGGAAAAAGCCTGTCAAAAATTTTTTTTAATGAAATTAAAGTAATGAAAATTAAACGCTTGTGGCATAAGGCGCATGAGTGTAAAATAAAACAAATTAATATTTTAAAAAAAAAACTCCAATGAAACAATAAAAAGAAATTGAGTACGCGAAATTAGCAGCGTTAAAATAATAAAAATTAAATACAATCTGAAAATTTTCACATAAATGAATGAATTTTCAGCTAATAAAAAACCCTAAAACAAAAGAATTAAGAATTATTTAAATTTTTTTAGCGATTACAATATGAATTAATTAAAATAAGAATAATAACGAAAAGAAATTGACTAAAATATAGTAGTGTGCGAGTGATGGGGTGGGGAAGGGAGCAGTTTTTGCGGTGCCAATAATAAAAACCACAACAATAATCCCCTCTATTTATCGTTAAAATATAAAGTCATTCAATGACAAAAATATTTTGTTATTTATCTATTCAATGTAATTTAATTATCAGATATTTTGATTATAATAATATCATAGACGAGTAATGCAAATTTGGCCAATAAATACCTTCTAAAAGTTCTAACTTTTGCCATCCAAAAAAAAAAATTCAAGAAATAAGTAAATGCTCATACTTTTAAAGCAATAAATACATATGTATAAAGAATTCAATATTTTAACGTGCTGGGTCATTTCTTAATTCCGCCATATTTACTGATTTTCCGGCCAAAATTCGTCATAACTTTTCTAAGAAGCAAGCAAATTTAATTAACAAAAGCTAACTATTAAAACTAAAATCTATAAATGCGACATTAATTTATATTAAAATGTAATTGTAGTAGAAAAAATATATGTATTGGCCAATTAGTAAATGTTATATAATTCGCATATAATTTATTTTAGCATATTAAAGTAACTGCGAGTAAGGCGTAAAAGCATAAAATTTCAAATAATGGATAAAATTTAGAAAAAAATCATAAAAATATTTTGTTCACATATTATTATCAGAAAAGAAATTAATGATAATTTGACCACCCCGACATCGCGCAAGCAGAAAATTCAACTTTTATACATTTGAAAAAATGAATGAGAAAAAATAAAAAAATATGAACTAAATATTTAAAAATTAAATAATTAAATAAGGAAAAATTGAATGTACCATTTTAAACAAACGCTTTCAAATGTTCAAAAATCTTTAAAATAAAAATTTTAAAAATCAAAAATCAAATGGTTATAAAATGCTAAAAAAAATACAATAATTTATTTTCAGCTAAAATATGTAAAAAGTAATTAGACCACCAATGATTATTTCAAGTGAAAACGACATTGCATTTGACAAAATTAAACAAAATGTAGAAAAAAAGACAAAGAAAAAAACACAAATTAAATAAATAAGCAGTGACGACATAAAAATTCACCTAGTTAAAGAGGCATTCAATCGAGTTTCAACCAATGGCTGTACAAAAACAAACCTTTCAAATATAATATTGTTATAAAAAATTAAAATTAATTTATTTGGCTATTAATTTTAAACAAATAAAATACATAAAATAATATATTCTCTTTTTGTAAAATAAAGAAAATAAATATCTACAAAAATAACAGTTCAATTTAAATCAATTAAATTAAAAATAAAATATAATTTGACCAAATTACCTGCAGAAAGTTTAAGATGATCAGTTTAACTTTTAGCTGTGCTACTTTGCTTCACTGGGCACTTTCTTGGAAGAGTTTGGAATGAAGGGAGGCGCATTTAAAAATTTTTTAAACATTTACATAATTGCGAAAGTTTAAAATTAAAGAGAATATCCGAGAAATAAGCATGTTGGATGGGTATTACGAAGAATAAGAAACAGTTTAAACTAAAAAAATAATAATAAATATTTAAGGATTCCTTTTTAATGTCCGATAAAACTAATAAATATTATAATTTATTTAAGCAAAAAATTAACTCAAATATTTCAATTGCAGTGAAGGCAAAAAAAAAAAAAAATAATAAAGCGTTGCATGAGTGCATAAAAAATAAAACAATTGAAAAAACGAAATAATTTGTAAGCAGCCGCTTCAAGATAAGTCCAACATGCCACTTGAAAAAAAAAATAATGTTGAAACCAAATTATGCAATAATTAGATAATGTTTTAATAAAAAATTTAACTTCTTTATCTTGGCTATAAAGAACATTTGTTAAAATATTAAAAAAAAAGATTAGTAATAAAGCCATATAAAAAAATAAAAGAAAAATTATTTAAAAAAGGCTCCAGAAATAGGGAGAATTAATGAAAATCAAGACAGAATCAAGTAGCCGAAAAAAAGATTAAAAATGAATTTATTAGGAAAAATAAAAAAAAACTCAACAAATTATTTTTTTAAATCTTACTTGAAGTTCTTTTAAAATTTTTTGACATTGGAATGATAGAAAATCAAACTATGTATAAATAATATTTCTCTGTATCAAACAAAACAAAAAAAAATATTATTTACCGATTCCCCGATCTGATCAGATAATTTTGGGTACATTTTTATTCTTGAAGATTGGGAAAATAAGTATCGCGCAAAAGTTGACTCGCAAGTGTCGCGACACAACTTTGGGGGACATAAATATTAGCGCAAATTTCCTCCATTTGTTCAGCCTTAGGCCAGTAATCTCGAAAAAAAATAAACTAATAAAAACGACAAGATATGATAAATTAATAACATGAGAAGGTTAAAAAATACCATTGTTATAAAAGGCATGAGTGTAAAGGAAAAAAAATCAAAAAAAAATCCATTTGAAATGATAAGATAATTGTGTTAGAAAACTAAGCAGCCAAAGATAACAATTTGGCAAAATGAACTTAATTTCGACAAATTCATAAAAGCCAGGCATTAAAAAGAAATAAAATTTACAAGTGCTTTTAAAACAGTCATAAAAATAGACCAAATTTCATTTAATATAAAAAAAATAACCAATAATATAATATTTAGAGAGGCAGCGATGCTCGCTTAATTTATTTTAAAAAAATTCACTGAGAAACAATAAAAAAGAATTTTTCCTATAATTATAGCGAGTATTAAAGTTCATGAAATAATTAAATTTATTAATAAAATATATACAATCAAAAACTTTAAACTACCTTATTTTTACACATACAGTCAAAAAAAAAAGATAAATAAAATTTTATATTAATCTTATGAAATTAAC
The DNA here is from genome assembly GCA_039877585.1 of Heterodera filipjevi. Classification (NCBI taxonomy): domain Eukaryota; kingdom Metazoa; phylum Nematoda; class Chromadorea; order Rhabditida; family Heteroderidae; genus Heterodera; species Heterodera filipjevi. The sequence goes on from JBDPZO010000002.1 coordinate 28,871,103, forward strand.
TTTAAAAAAAGAACCAAGCCTAAATATGATAATTTATTTTAAATCAAGGCTGAAAAGGGCATCAAACCAATGTGTTTAAACGAAATAAATTCATCTTTTTTCAATGCCATTAAAAACAAATAATATTTAAATATCAAAAATTTTCACATAAATGAAGAAATTATTAGCAAAATAAAAGAAAAAAAATTTTAAATAAAAAAATAAGAAATAAAATTCTATTTGTATTTAATACAAATAAGAAATAATATATATATTGCTGAATAACCCCTTATAATGATTTAAAAATAAAAATAAAGACAAAAGCAATAGGAGTTTAAATGAAAATTAAAAAAATTTTAAAATAAACTAAAAAAATAAGAAATAAAATTTATTTGTATTTAATAAAAATAAAGACAAAAACAATTTCATAACTATATTTTTCCGCACATAAAAATAAAAATTTAAATATAAAAAAAAAAGAATAATCAAAATAATATTGAGAGAAAGCAGAGAATGTCGCAGTAGCCAAAAGGGCATGATAAAAAAATAATAATAAATTAATATTTTTTAAAAATCCCATTGAAATATACACAGCCATCGAAAAGCCAGATTTTATTAAATGAAAAAAAAAATTAAATTTGCCTTTGAAACAACCATAACAAAAACGACAATTCCGTTTTATAATTTAAAGAAAAGATAAAATAAAGAATTTTTTCAAAAAAATATTTTGTAATAATGTGATTTGAAAAATTTATTGGTTTTAAAAAAAGAAAATTTTCAGAATAAACCCCATGGAAAAAATTTCCCGAATGTGTTTTTCGGGGATATTTACCCACCTTATATATTCAAAAAATTATGCAGAAAATATTTTAGTTAATTAAATTCAATATTTTATTAATGAATTTTTAAACTGTTCATGGAAATTATGATATAGTTTGTCTAAAGGTCTATTTAGTAATAATTGGCAGGACAAAAAAACATTCCTGTCATTTAAAATAACAAAATTAAATAAAAATATCCAATATATTTAATGTCATTTTTTCGTTAAAATAAATAAATTTCTACAATATTAAAAAAAAAAAGCTTTCATTTGATGACAACGAATTGCAATTGAGCAACATAAATTTAATGGGCGAATATTTGAAAGAGAAAAAAAATCTCTGAAAATGTAATTTTTACCATAAATAAATGTGAGTGAAATAATAGGAATAATTTATTTGGTCAAAATTATAAAATTGAAAAAAATGGGAAATAAGTGAAAAAAAATTAACAATTAAATATCGCAAAAAAAAGAAAAGTTAATAAAGCTCCAAAACATAAAGGAAACTAAACATTAGAGACCGGATTTTTCAAATCCGCAAGGCCGGGCCGGGCTGACTTTTTCAAAAGCAGCAAGGTTCCGGGCCCTGCCGCTCAAAACCTTGTCAACCTTGTAACCTTGTCAACCTTGTTTTTTTCCAAAAAACGCAAGGCCGGGTTGCCGGGCCTTGCAAAACCTTGTACAGGGCACGGCCTTGTCCGGTCTCTACTAAACACACCTATTCACTTGTAATTATGAATGTGAATAAACATTATAGCAAGTATGAATAGGAAAATCCCACAATTAAAAGCTAAACCGAATCGGAAACATTTGTTATCCAAATCCTCTCGATGAGAGAGAGATCAACGGTACCAAATAGGCATGGTTCAGGCTCTTTTGATGTTTCTAAAAGCTCAGACGGAACTGGCCCTTATGTATTGGCATGGAATTTCTTAGGAGTTTAATGAATTTGAATGCATTATAAATAAAAACTAAAATGTCTTTAAAACTACATTTCTATAATAGCTAATATTTTATTTCTTTTACTTGAATAGAAATAAAAATAAAAATAAAATTATTTTATGAGGAATTTTTGAGATATTTTTGAGAAACTAAGGAAAAATATGCCCGATTTTTTGAAGTTTCAATGAATATAATAGAGAAAATTTTTCAAAAAGGTGTCTATTTTATAAAATTAGACATGTTTGAACTGCTTTCTTTTTTGAATTTATCTAACAGATGTTGAAAAAAAAAATTCAAAAAAGTACATTTAAAAAGGTGAACTTATATGCTTAAAGAGTAAAAACATAACTAAATGTGTTAATAAAACTTATAAATATTTTAAGATAAAAAATATAAACTGAAATTGCAATTTAGCCGCCGATAAAGAAATCTTATAAGTAAGTCTACATGAACTACTCAAGAAATTAAACTAAATAATAATGTAGCATAAAAAGGATAGTTGTTATTTATTTATACTTAACAAATTCATTGCATAGTTTTCTATTACATTTCTAAAAGAATATAAATCAAAAAGTCAAAGAAATTTATAAATCAATTTTAAAAAATCATTGAATAAATATTTTCATTTACGCAATTTTCTTATGGGCCTATTTTTCTGAATCGTTGCAAAAAAACCACAAATCTTAACATTGTCTTAAAAATTGCTAAGAAAAACTAAGCCATAAAAATGTTATAATATATCATACCAATAGGTAAATTCAAAAACAAAAAAATATATTAATTTTAAAACTGCGACTTTTGTGCCTCCATCATTTGGGCCATAACTTAATGTCTGCTTTAGCCAGAGTTAATTCATTCTATTTAGAAAATATTAGAAACAATCGGAAGATAACTCTGTTTCCAGAGTCAGCCGCGAGGAGGTAGCAGCCTTTGAGTCCATACCAACACAACAAAATTTTCTAAATCTATTTGCATTTAACTAACTATTTTTTAATTAATTATGACACGAAGCAGGTAACAACAAAAAGATAGAAACAGTAATTAAAATATAATCCTTTTTTTATAAAAAAAAATAAAATATTATAAAAAAATCATTATCTCTAATTAATGAATAGAAATTAAATAAATTAAAAATAATTCTAATTATTTTATATGTGTAAAACATTTTATTCAAAAAGCAAAAGACGAATTCAAAAGTGCTAAGTCAGTTCCGGGAACGAGCGAGTAAAGAATATAAAGAAATAAATCAAAATAATAAAAAATAATAATTCTTTTTTAAATAAGCCTAATAATCCTTGATTATAAACGTTAAACTAATAAAAACATATGAAAGATTAAATTATTGATTATTTTATATATCGTTCTTAAGACAGCCAAAAAGTAAAATTATAATAACATATATTCTTAACGTATGTCTTAATTTTGGGCTCAGAGAAAAATGAGCAATACGCACCGATATAAATATTATTTCTTGGCATTAAACTGGGCTAAAACATGAAAATTTTTGACTTAAACCGGTCCAAAAAAATTTCTCCGCAAAGTGCTTATTTTTTTTACCGATTTTATCAAAAAATTGGAAATCGGTGAAAATTAAGCGGTAAATTTACCGATTTTTATCGCGGTAAATTTTTACAGTGCTGCACACTAAAAAAACTCCCTGAAAAATTACCAAACCTGGGACTGAATTCAAAAGTAAAAATAGAGATAAAAAACAATGCGAAAGAAATAAATTTTATTTAATAAAAATCCAAATTTATTTATTTATCTATGCCAATTAAAACACTAATTAAAAAAACAAAAATAAATTCCTTTAGTTAATTTTAGTGTTTGTAAATTATATACTTATTTTTTTAGATAATTTAAACAAATAAAAAGCGAATTTTTAAATTAAAATGATTTAATTTACTTTTAATTATATAAAAAATATCATATTTTTATTATTTCTCTTTTTTTAAATATATTTTTTTAAACTTAAAATCATAATTAAATTCTGCCAATTTTTAATATACAATTTTAATTAAAAAATCGTTATTATTTTAATTTAACTTAAATGTGCATTTTTTTCTACCCAACAATACAAATAATTTTTATTATTTTTATTTGTTTTATTTTTTTAGTATAATTTTTATAAAACACTCTCATTACTCATTGGAACACTTTCAGTCCTTAATCTTTGGAACCCTTTCAATCCCTAATCATTGGATTGGAACACTCTCTGTCCCTAATCATTGGAACACTCTTAGTCTCTAATCATTGCAGCACTTTCAGTCCCTAATCATTGGAACACTCTTAGTCTCTAATCATGGAATACTCTCTGTCCCTAATCATTGGAACACTCTCATTACTCATTGGAACACTCTCAGCCCCTAATCATTGGAACACTCTTAGTCTCTAATCATTGGAACACTCTCCGTCTCAAATTATTCTCAGTCCCTGTCCGTTGGAACACTTTCGGCCCTATTGATCGGACCTAGGTAGCGAAGCTCGATAAGCGCGAAGCGCTTTGAATACAGTAACACGCATGTACGCCCCCGCTAGTTGGAATTGTTAAATGCAAAGGCCTTCTCAAACCGCTTGTTGTATTTTAAAGTCCAAAAGTAAAATTACACATGAAAATTAAGGAAGACTCTTCGGGGTTTAGGAAAGGCTTTATAATAGATAAATTTAATTGAAAAGTTTTCATTCGGATATATTTCGTTTATTAGAACAAACTTATAAATAAAAAACAAGAAATATTGGGGAACAATATTTTCTGCTGATGTTTTTCTTCCATTACAAAATGCGCCGATTATCGATCGAGATTATCGATCGAATTTGCATTGCCAGAGAATCAATTGAAGAAGGGGCCAGTAAATAAGGGGTCGGGGTCGTTTCGGCGTGGCCAACTTTGAGAAGCCATAACTTTTTTCTAAGTCTGCCAATTCAAATATATTTGGTATCATCAGAAAGCTCTATATGTGCTGCATTTGTCGTGCCAAAAAATCAAAAAAATCCACCCATGTATAAAAAAGTTATGGCCAGTCGCGCCGAAAGGGTCCATTCCGAACTGGGCGGTTCCCGTAAAAAGCAGCAACTAAATTCAAAGAATTTTAAAAAATTTAATTATTAGCAATAAAAAAAAAATTAATTTACTCAAAGAGTTTATGGGTAAAATTTTAGTGAGAATTCCTCCACTTTTGGCCAGAATTAAAATGCAATTATATTTTATTAGGTGGGGAAGGGTGAAGTGTCCGTTCCAATAAGCGCTGTTGGAGAAATTTTGACGGTGTGTTTTTAACAGATTTTGACTAGAAATATAAATGATTCTACAGTCTCGCTTTTGCTATTTTAGTGTTGGTGGTCCACTTATAGGGTCCTTTAGAAGAAGACCTCGGAAACTTTTTGAATAAAATTTTTATTTTTAGAGAAATTTAATTTACTAAATTTTTAATTTTTTGATTAGAACTTATTCCAATTTTTTTAGAGTTATATAAAAAAGTCATAACTTTTTTATGTCATTATATTTAAATTTTATTTCTTTATTATAAAGTAAGATTTTTCCTCTTATTCATTCCGTTATAATCAGGATTTATCTTTATTTTTTTTTATAGTATAATCTAAATCCTTTATACGATAGAACTCCAATGCTTTGTTATTATTTTAATAATTTTTATTTCAATGCTTTTTTGATTTAAGAAAAGCGCCAGCACGTATGCCGATACCGTGCTTGACGACAACATTGTTTTGATTTGATATTTTATTCTTTTTTTATTTATTAAATTAGAATAAATTACATTTATAAAAACTTTTGATTTTCATATACCTAATAAATTGTTATTTTCTTTAAATAAAGCATTTTTGATGTTAATAACTTATAGATAAATTATAGTATGTCTTCTAATCTAAAAAATTTATAAGTAAATGATATTTTTTTCATTTATTCTTGCTGAGTTTTATCGTATATTTTTTACATTTATTATTTTTTTTTTGTCTCTTTATAATTTTCATAATATTTAGTATTTTACATTTTCTATATTTTTTGATAAGAAATAATTCTTATCTTTCATATTTATAATTTTTCGGTTTTTTAGTTGCTTGTTTTTGCCATTGACTGATTTTATTGTAAAAAAACAATGATTTTAAATGTATATTGATTATTTTATAATTATGTCTATTAATAAACTTGCTTATCTTTTAGGTTATTATTTTGAATTAAGAGGGTCGTTTCTTCAAATATAAAAAATGCTCTTTATTGTTTGTTTTGTTTTTTTATTGGTTTTCTAATTTTTACTTTTTCTTGCATAAAGAGGTCAATATTTTTTTTATGGCGACTGCCACTGCTGATGGTAACGGGTATTATATAAACAATATTTTATATACGCATTATTTTATTATTTTAATTTCATAAGAAAGTTATTTTATTTTTTTAAATAAGAAAAATTAACAATATTAAGAATTTTATAATGAAGGATATTTATGTAAATATATTATTTAACTAAAATATTTTCGATACTTCTTTTTTATGTTTTCTCTTAAAAATATATTATATCTTTTTAATTAATTTATTAAAATAATTCTTTGTTATTTTCGTTGGTCAGACAGTAAGATGATTGCTATTTTATTAATTTTACTTTTTCTTAAATAAATTCTTTTTATTTTATTATTTATTTTTTCATAATTCTTTTGGGTAAGCTTCAACCAGGTGAAAAAGAAAGAAATTCCTTATATTTGAAAAAAAAAGAAGTTTTTTCAGTATATCTTATGAGCAAATCCTTTTTATGATTTGTAAATTAATTTGTTTATCACATTTGTCAGAAAAGGGGGGGGGAAACATTTTTTATATCGATAGGCTTTTGCTGGCTCTATTAGCCAACCAAATTAAAAAAACACAAATAAGTTTTAAGAAAGTTATGGCCGTCAAAGTGAAAAAAAATAATGTTTTTTGACTATGTTTTTCTGAAAAGTAAGAGAAAATTTTTAAATTTTGTAGCTTAACAGAGCCAAGCAAATGCTATCTAATGATTCCAAATTATTTAATTTAGTTACTTTAGAACAAAGATATGACGTATTATGTTCAGAAGATTTGTAAAATATGGCGGATTTAACAAACGCCCATGGTGTCGGAAATTATCAAACATCCCATCACGATTTATTTCTTGATGTCGTTTTATGTAATTCTATGCATATTATTTGTATTTGACAAAATGTATTGATCAATTATTTTGAGTATATTAAAAATTGCTTAATTTGGTGCATCAAATTTTTCATAATCAATCATATTAAACTAATTGGATTTGATTTATTGAGATCAATTAAAAATTAGAAGTTTAATACCTTCATTTCTGAAATTACCCTTTACTTTTTGTTGTGTCATTTAATCTCGGAAAATTTATCTAACATTCTGGTATAAAATTTTTTTTTTGGTGGACAATAAATCAATTTATTTATGCGAACATATTTATGGGCAATAATAAAAAAAACCATCATTATGTAAAAATTCAAGAAATTGGGAATTAAAAAACAATTGTTTATACGAATAAAATGGATAAGCAAATTCTTTCACGAATATTATACTTACAATTATAATATGTTTGAGAAAAAAAGGCTAAATTAAAAATTAAAATTTTAAAACACATATTTATAAATAAAAATATTAAAATGAAAATAAACATAATTCTTAACCTAAAAAAATGTCGTAGAAATAAAAAATAAAATAAAAAAGCAAAAGAAACAGTAAACTAAAAAAACCCATAAATTCATTTTTGGTACTTTTAAAACAAAATTAAAAAAAAAAAGCCCAGGCGCTTTTCGATGCCACTGATTCCCGTCCCTTTGATTCAAGAAAGGTTCGATCGGTTTTTTTTTGGTAAAAAGTCAAAAAAAGACAAAAATTCAACTTTCTTTCGGTTTTCGTAAAGCCGAAAAAAATCAAAACAACCCCCCAAAAAAGTCGACCGTGCCGGCCTCTACTTATTTTTAGCCCGAACCCATACCATTTTGTATAAATTTTATTTATTTTTTATTGTTTTTTCCATTTTGTGTATTAACTTTGACTTTTTGTTTGCGTCATTATTTCAATTATTTCCAAATTTTTAAATATTATATAATTAATTTATTAAAATATTTTGATTAAAATTTAATACAAATGCATTCTCTGCTGACTCTTAATTTTATTTAAGCCGGGAATTTTTATCATTATTGTATTTAGAATTCTTGGTCCGTCAAAATTAGCAAATCTGGTCGTGAGTCCATGCAGTTCTGCTAAGAGGAATTTTTTTTTTTGACTCACGTTTAATTGTTTTTATTTTTATTTGCTTATTTTGTTTCTTATTTTTCATCTTTAATTCCTTTAGTAACATTTTTTATCTGTCTTTTTTCGTATTAAACGTATTTAATTATATATTCTTTCTAATAAAATTCATTTCTGCGTATTTTAGGAATAATTCATTGTTTTAGTTCTTTATTTATTAGATAAAATAATTTACTATTAAAATTTTTAATATTTGTATAAATGAATTTTTAGTTACAAATTTTTAACTTCTTGTTGTGGTTCGTAGTTATGGATGGCGAGATCGTCGTTTGTTTGCGATTTTTATATTAGCAAATTTTTTAATATTTTTTTACTGCTAAAATTATTTTGAATAAATTATTTTCAAAAATATTTTATTTGCGTAATTTCTACTTTAAAATTAATTATTTTCTATTCTTATGTTTAAAAAGACAAATTTTAACTTTTATTTATTTTTATGTTTACAAAACAATATTAGTTTCTATTTAATTGAACTTTTTTTATAGATTATTTCATTTCTTTTTTATTTCACTTGTATATCAATCTCAGCAGATGTTGACCAAAACACTGCGAAGAGCTAACTTTGGAGAATATTCTTTTGAATTTTAAATTTTTGTTGTTTATCGAGAATAATTGAATTTATGGGTTTTATAGGTAAACAATTTAGTAAAAAATTTTGTATTTAGTCTAATTAATGCTTTTTTTTTCTTTTAAAAGCTATTGTCATAATGACTTTTTTAGATACAATAAAAGCCCTTCATCAGCAATCTAATACCTTTATTGATTTTGAGGTACTTTCCTGTTATGAGACTACAGGCCAAAATTTTAAAAAATCAACGAAAGGGCGCGCATAAAACATATAGCGCGCGGTGGGATTATTCAGGAGGCATAAATGCGACAATTGCCGATAAAATATCGTCAAAAGGATCAGCTCCGCGATGTTTGCAATCTTCACGCCAAAGAAATTCGCATAAATAGGAATCGAGCATTTGTTAAAATTTTGGCCTGTAGTCTCATAACAGGAAAGTACCGATTTTGATTCACTCTGACATTAACTTTTAAGACTACATTCCGTTAACAAATTTGACATACATTTTTTAAAATTTTCCCCAAGTGGCGCCTATTTTTAGGCTTAGATTTTCTTAAAATATTAAAAATGCAAAAAATTTGGCATTTTCGTGAGAATACACTTAGGTTTTACAATTTCCCCATGTTGCGCCTACGGCACCACCAACTCCCGTCCCTAAAAATTGATACTTTTTATTGGGTTTTCCATTTTGAACAATTTTTTCAAAATTTTTTAGCAAGCTTATTTTATATTTTTTGCAGCCATGATTGATTTAGTAAAATATAAAATTTAAATTAATACTAGACTTATTATTGGTCATTTTTTTTAATAACTAAGATACGCTCTCCCCGACATTACTTGTTACCGCAAATTTGGAATAATTTTCAAATAATGCTAGTTTTTGTTTTAGTGAAAAAAATTACAAACTAATAAGTTAATCCTCATTATAGTAAAACAAATAAGCATTGAGTTTCGATAATTATAATTTTTATATTTTTATGAAATTCAATTCTTAATTATTTTAAAATAATATTTTTTTATTTTTTCTATAAAGTATAAATAATACATATTCTCTTCAGGTTTTCAATGAAGCTTACATATATATTTCATTTTAATTGCTTATTGATTTTTATTATGAAATCATAACTAATTTCTATTTTCATTTTTTAATTATCTTTTCTTATTTATTTTTTTTTATATTTTTTTCATGTCGGTCTCTCCTTCGCTGAAAGTTTGTGCGTCGACCACGGCTTTATTTTTTTGAATATTAATTGGTGGTCAAAGCTAATCACTGTATTTCCAATAAACATTTGAGATTTTTCAATTTATTTAATAAATAAGATTAATTTATTTTTAATATGTTATTTTTTAAAAGTTCATTTTGTTAAAATTTTAATTTCTTAAATTACCATAACTTTAACTTGCTGTATTTTTTTAATTCACTCTCTTTTTCAATGGGGTATGTTAACTTTGTTTATATTTTTGCTTTTAGGTCTTTTATTTTTGTTTTTTTTCATTTAAATAAAAAATTACTAGCTTGTATGAAACTAGGGTTGGCGCCGGTACCTGTACTGGTGTCGGTACCGGCGGTACTTTCTGATTTTTTAGGTATTGAGCGACCCCGAAATCCCCCTAAAGCACGTTTTTAAGACAAAAAAAAAACGTGTCAGTGACGAAATATCAGGGAGCCGAATATTTTTGCACTTATAATTTTCCATGAACTTGAGAACACTCTGTAATTAAAACATACATATTAAAAAACTAATATGAACATACATATGTTCTTAAAATTTGTTTATATCAGACTTATATTTTTATTCATATTTTTATAATATATATTTTGGAAATTTCTTTATCGGTTTAATAATTCACGTTCTCCTTCTTTTATTCGGGTTTTTTACAGCAATCGCATCAGCCTTTTTTATTTTATTTTTTAATAAATTTTTGTTTTTAATTAGTTTCGATCAATAACAAGCTAAGCAAAAAATTATATAAAACGATTCGGTAGTTATTTTTTTAAAACGAATGCTTATATAAATATAATTATTTATTCTATTGCAAATTATTTCAATTTTAGGCTTTTTTTAATTATCAAAAGTAATATACTTTATTTATTTTAGGTTTTTTTCTTTTAATATTTTGGTATCACAACTTTTTACTCATTTGATGAATTGATATATTTTGAATATTATTAGTAATTTTTATGCCTATTTTTTCACAAAATTTATTTTTTTACGTTGTACTTTATTGTTTTCATAATAATGAAAACGTATATAAATATAAATTCTTGTATGGTTATTGTTTTCAAAATTTATTTGTTTTTGAAAAAGAAAAAAAAAGATTTTTATAAATTTTTCAAAAATATTTGTTTAAACAAAATTATTTGGTACCTTTCATTAAGAACAAAATTCATTCATTATTTTAAAACTTTGCGTTATTTCTTTCTTTTTGTTTTCTTACGTTTTTGCTGTTTAGCATTTTTCATGCTGAACATTTATTTTAATATTTATTTTCTAATTCAAATATGATTGAAAAGCTACTTTTTTGAGGAAAATTTTTTTTTCATTAATTTTGATTTTCATTTTTTCAAAAGTTTTTTAATCCATTTTCTTTGGCTCACATTACAAAAGAAATACTTAATTTTATAAAATAACTTATCAATAAAGTTGTCAATAAATTATAGACTTTTATTTCTTGGAATTATAAAAATTAAATCATTTTATCATTTTCCCTATTTGATAAAGCAATATTGAATCATTTTTTATTTTATTATTTTCCATTTAATAAGATGCTTGATAAAGCGGCGATTTGCTCGTTCTTATTCAAAACTTTTTCTACTGCTTTTTATGTACTTATTTACTCATCTTCTTCCCCCTTTTTCGAATCTTTTTAAAAAATTATTTGGGATGCCACTTTATTGCTTTGCATAATGTTTCCAAAATTATCAAAAATGGCGATGAAAATTTCGAATTATCAGATGTGAGAACTTATTTCAATTTATGGGGGTTGGAGGTGTCTAAATGATTTGAAATGATTTACGATTTTTGGGTCTTTTAGGGACCGGCGGGTATGGCAATGTTATTATTTTCTTACAAATTATTTGCATTTCAAAATACATTTTCCATTATTCTATTTTATTATTTTAAAATCATTTGATGTTAATTTTTTCTTTAATATCTTGTATTTGAGTGGGCAAATGAATAAGAATGAATAAGCCATTATTTTTATTTAAATACATTTTATTGCTAAAGTGTAATTGTGTTCTTTGCCCGTTTTGCTGAGATGGTTAGAACTCTGGCAGGAAAAAGTTAAAATGTTTTTATATAATAAATTTTGTTTATTTTTTAATTTATTTATTTCTATGTTATTTTAAAGGTGCATCGGTATTTGAATAAATGCTATTTAATAATTAACGGATAGGTTAAAAGCGGTTTCTGATTACCAAGGATTTGAGTAAAAAATCCGCAAAAATTATGAGAAATTATTAAACATATGTTCATAAGGTTTGATGGGTAGTGCGCGTGCTTTTTGTTTTTATTAATTTATTTTGGCTAAATTCTCCCATATATAAATTTTTTGCGAGTTAACACCGCCGCGGATACAAAATAGTTTATTACCTCAAAATTTGAATAATTAATTAATTTTTTTTTTATTTTTTTATGCCACAATAAATTTATGTTTCTTGAAGAATTTGTAACTTTCCACCAAAATAATCAATTTTTTTTTTTTCATTAGGAGGAATTATAATTTTGAAACTGTAGGCTATATATGTAAATAATTTATCGTTATTTTATTTTATTTGTTTATTTTATTTTTCGCAAAATATTTTTTTCCGTTGTTAGTTTTTGTAATTTACTAATGGGGCTCAAGCGTTTTTTTTACCAATTTGCTGGTAATTTAATGAATTTCATTAGTAGGGTTGACGATTTCTGTAAATTCTATGAAACCGAACCGACCGAATCGATAACCGAAACCAACTTTTTTCGGTTAACCGAACCGAACCTGACAAACGAAATTAGCTGTTTCGGTTCACCAAACAAAATCGAACCGAACTAGTTCCAGTAAACTTAATAGCTGTTGTTTCAAGACAATTTTTTTGTTTTTATTTTAATAATTATTTTGTAAAATTTCTTTTTTGTTGGTTATTCTTTTTATAAATTATTAATTTCAAATGTTTTTCAAGAGGTTTTTATTAGATTTTTCTATTGCATTTTCATTTGCCATTATTTAATTAATTTTTTATGATAGATTTGGGATAAGAAATATACTTCTGTATGAAGGCAAGAACCAAAAAGAGAGAATTAATGGAAGTTATTGAGAAATTAGTGATGTTTTTTCTCCATATAAATTTTTAAGAGGAATTTGAGATTTTCAAATCATTCTGTAATTTTTGCTAAAAAGTTTTTATTATTGTACATTTCTCTCATATAATTGATGCCTTTAAGGGTTGCCTTTATCTTTTATAATGCTTTTTCATAATTTTATATTTTTTGTTTGTCTTAATATTTTTGTATATATAACAGGTGAATTATTTTATTTATATTTTACTCACAATCATTTGTGTTAGAATTTCTTGACTTGGAAACAATGATTTATTCCTGAGTTTAAAATTTATTTCAAAAATATTTATAGCTGAAGAAAAGCTTTATATAATCGTCCTAATTAAAGACCGAGAACCATAAATTGAGGTAAAAAAATAAGAAAATATTATTATTTTTTACATTTGGAGCGATTTGGTTAATATTTTGAAAAAAAAATTTCCCGGCGGCGCCTGTCGGCACCGCTGGGCGCTCAATCCATTTTGATTTTTTTTCTAAATAAAAAAAAAAAAATTTTTATGATCACTAATCAGCTTGTTTGGATTTAAAGTTTGACTTTCATGCACATCAAATTTTTCATAAATTTTTCATTACGCCTTTTAAAATCAATTCTGTTCATTTAAAAAAATTTTCGGCTTCTTTTTGTTTAAGGGCTTTTCCAAACACGACAAAACACGCACTAAATCATTTAACACATGACACTTGTTTTCATTAAGTAATTTGACAATGTAATTGTAAGCATACTTTCAATCAAGTCAAAGTCCCTTTCCAAAATGTCTTTAACCATTGTCAAAATAGATGCTAAATTTGAAAACATAGGTGATAATAAGCAAAAAACAAAAACAACAAATACAACTGAGAGCACGACAAGTTCAAAAGTTCAAAAGGGAATTTATTATAAAAAATCAATGATGATTGAATTTGACCATGAAAAATAATATAAAAATGATTTAACTATTTAAAATTAGCATGAAAATTTATAACATAAAATTTTAAATGATTTTAAGGTTCATTTAATTTGCATAAAAAAATAAAAGAACTAATAAATAAATAAATAATTCATAGCGCGCGCCTTGTTAACTTCGTAAATTATTATTCAACTTATTATTAATTTTGTATTATTTTATATACATACCATGTTAAACAAAATTATTTTCATTTTATTAAATGAAGTTTACAGCAAAAATTAAGCAAATAATACAAAAATAGGTACTTAAAAAACAATTACCAAGAAAATATTTAAAAATTCTAAAAATTCATTCCAAAGAGTCTTTAAAATATAAATTTTTAATTAGAATTATATTATTTCAAATTTCTGAAAAGTCAGAAAAATTTACAAGGAAAAGAATTGAATAAAGTAATAAATAAGAAAGAACCAAATTATCCATTTTTTAAAATCGCTAAACTGAATTTAGTTTTTGAATTTAAGTTTATTTTTTTTACTAATAAATCAGAAATTTTTCCTATCGTTTTTTTCAACGATTTTTTTTTTGTCATAAGATTTGTATGATTTTTGGCGCTAGTTTAAAAAGGTGTATTTTCAATATCTTTTTTCAACAAATAGTTAATGATGGTTTTAAAATATTTTTTTAAAATTTATTAAGCGAATTACCTGCTTGATTTTTTCCCCAAACATCCACAAGATTTGAGAGTAAAATACAATATTATCTAATTTATGAATTTTATTTTATCTGTAAAATTTTTACTAGTAAAATCTTCGCTTTTTTTATTCTATTTTCAATAATTGAATCTGGAACAATAAACTTATATATTTTGGAATTATATACTTTTTAATGGTTTTGCAGTTAATTTATTTAATTTTTCACTTTAAAATAAAAATTATAATTATCATATTTATCTGTTTTTTTCAATACTTGGAACTTGCTTTTAAGTTCTATTTCCTCGTTTTAATTCAACTCTGGCATATTGACTCAATCTACGAGGATTTATTTCTATAATCGATTAAAAAAAGGAAAAAAACTGAATTTTTTTTTTCTATGATAATTATCAGGAACAAATGGATTTAAAAAAATTATTTATAAAAATGAATGGGTATTCTTAATTTTAAATTCACAAAAAAAACAATAAAGTACTGAATGAAATATTATCAATTTTCAAAACAAAATTTTTAATTCAAATTAATGGTAAATAAACTTCTAACAAAACCAGTATCTATCAAAATAAAAGAAGGGCCTGGCATTCTTTATAATTGGATTAGAAAATTGTTAATAAAAAATGATGAAGCAAAAAAAAAAAAAATAGTTCTAATAAAAAAAAAATTTTTTTTCCTTTGCAGATATAAAAAAAAAATTTAATTTTAAAAAAGAATTCAGTCGATATCAAAAAAAAGAGCATGAATTAAAAAATGATTGTTATAAAAATGGTAAGAACTCCTAAAAAACGTTTACTGCAAAATAAAAAAAATATATATATTAATTAATAATTGGAATAAGCTACTAATTATTGTTCATTTAAAAAAAATAAAAACTTATATTATCAAGATTTGAAGTACTGTGTCTTACAATTAAAAAAAAAGTAATGTGTATTTTATTTTTAATCATTATAAAAAAAGAGATAAAACCTATGAATATAAAAAAGTTAATTTGATTATTGCCTTTCTATTTAAAAAAAATTAAAACCAACTTAACCTCATATTTACATGATAAATTTAATTAAAAACTTTAAAAAAAGAAAAAAAATAACTATATATTATAAAATAAATACTCTTATACCAATAAAATGAAGCAGATTTTCAAACAAATTCAAATAAAAAAAAGTAAACTAAAACGTGAATATGAATTTAAAATATATAATGAGAAAATAGTTTAAATAAAAATAATCATTTCGCTTGCATTAATGTCTATAGATTATATTAAAGAGAAAAGGAGATCTGAATTGTTAAAAAAAGGTAATTTTATATTCGAATTTTAAAATGCCCCAAAATTATTTCTTGACCGTTAACCAGTGCTTTCGTAATAAAAAAAATAATTTATTAAATTTTGTATACCAAAAATATTCTTAAGAAAGAGTGATCTGCCCTGTTATACGGTTGTCATATGTTTATGATCACCGAATTTATAATAAAAAACATAAAAAAATTAAAAATTTTCCTTGTAAAATTAAATTTACCAACAGCTGAAATCTGTTACTCTTAAAATAAAATAGTTAAAAACATATATAAAAAAATATATATATAACCCCCAATAAAATAATAATGTTATTTCTTAGAGGATTAGACCTAATGATAATTATATTCAAATTGTATATAAATAAAATTTATCATCAGTCGAAATTTTTGTTTAGTAAAATAAACAAATTTGGAAAGTTTCGTCGAAAACAGCGAAGGGAATATAATCCAATATTAGCAAGAAAAAATAAAATAAATGAAAAAGTAAAAGGAGGAGAGCAAGATTACTACTCAATTCTATTCAGAAGAAAAACCAAAGCTTGACTTTTAGAAAATAAACTAATGAACATGAAATAAATATTCTATAGACATAATAATCTTTAAAGATTCTTCCCAGTAAAATGCTTCTTTAAATAATTCGTACGATTACCGAAAAATAGCTATTTTTAAATAATAAAAAATATATTAATTGACCAAAAGAAACAAAAATTACTTAGTTAATTATTATTTTTTATTAAAAATATATCGTTTCATACCAATTATATATATAAGAATTTCATGATGTGGTCATGTTTTCCATCGCATCTGTACAAGAATTTTAAAATTAAAAAACTATTTGCTCTTCTCATTTCTTTTAGCAAATTACCTTATGAAATAAAAATTTATTGATATCGTTATCATTCCTTAAATACTCATATGTTTAAAAATACCAAATTAACGATAAAATTTTGTAATATCGTCAAATATCTGAAAATAAAACTAATTTACTTCATATTTAACAAATTACCTTATGAAATAAAAACTTGCGTTAAAAAGTAGAAACTATTCAGAGTCGTAATACCGTAAACTAACCCTCCGATATAAATACCAGTCCAATTATCATTTTAAATAAAGTTTTAAAAAGAATACAAAATAAAAATTCAAATCTAAAATTACTAAACTTTTGTAAAATTATTTATTATAACTGATTAGCAATTATAGTTAAAAATGATGATGATGGCGAACTGAAGAAGCACGTGAAACTAACTTAACAGAACAATGGAAAAAAGTAAAGAAACAAAAAATTTACTTAGCAAACATAAAAATCTTTGATAAAAAATAAAACTAAAATAAATCATTTTTAAAATAAAAATAATAAAAGGATGAATCATTTATTATATAAGAAGTTAATTTTCAAATAAAATTGCTTGTAATATTATCTCATGAATAAGCATCAGCTGTTGAATTGTGCTAAAAATTGCTCTTATTTAAAAAAATCAATTTTTTTTTTAATAAAAACGCAAATAAATTCTTCATTAGACTAATGGACATAATTTGACAAACAAAAATTTTCAATTTACGCAAAAAAAAAGAAGCAATAATATAATAAAAAAGTGGTAAAACCCATTAAATAGAACATACATTAAATAGATTATTTATTATTTATAAGTTTCACATCATCGATTAATTATACCTAAAGCGATTTAAAAATATCCATTATATATTTAATGTCATTTTTCGTTAAAAAATAAATAAATTTTCAAAATAATTTTTAAAATAAAATGCTTTCATTTGATGACAGTGAACTGCAATGAGCAACATAAATTTAGTTGGGCGAATACTTAAAAGAGAAAAAAAAAATCTCTCAAAATGTAATTTTTACCATAAATAAATATGAGTGAAATAATAAGAATAAGTTATTTGGTCAAAATTATAAAATTGAAAAAAATGAGAAATAAATGAAAAAAAATTAACAATTAAATATCGCAAAAAAAAGAAAAGTTAATAAAGCTCCAAAACATAAAGGAAACTAAAAATACCTATTCACTTGTGTATTGGCATCGAATTTCTCAGGAGTTTAATGAATTTGAATTCATTATAATTAATGTCTGCTTTAGCCAGAGTTAATTCGTTTTATTTGGAAAATATTAGAAACAATCGGAAAAAAAGCAAAAAAAATTTTCAAAATTGAAATGCAAATAAATTCTTCTAATAGACTAAACGGCCATAATTTGACATGCAAAAATTTTCAATTTACGCAAAAAAAAAAGCGATAATATAATAAAAAAGTAATAAAAACCATTAAATAGAACATACATTAAAATAGAATTATTTAATATTTAAAAGTTACACATCATCGATTAATTATACCTAAAGCGATTGAGTTAACGGGATCGGGAGCGTAATAATATCATTCAGTTTAACCTATAAACAAAATAAAAAAAAAATTGAAAAAAAAATATCAATTTGAACCAGTCGAAATAAAAAAATTTTTTACAAAGAGTGTAAAAATTTAAAGAATAAGAAATTAATGAAATATTAAAATAAAAGAAACTAAATCAATCTAAAATAAATAATGTAAAAGAAAACAACTTATAAAAAGTTAAAAAGGTTCAAACATCTATATATTAAATAAGTAAATTAGAAAAATACTTTTCTTTTTAATTATCCTCTTAAAAATTATCATAAATCGGATTAAAAAATAAAATAAAAACAAAAAACAATTGCAATAATATTTTTCTCCTCTTAAACACAAACATTCAAAAAAAAATTCTCTTGACCAATTGTTACAGCACTCAATTAAATTACAAAAAAAGCAAAAGAAAACACAATTGAAAGAATAAAAATATATATTAAAATCAACTGATGATTATTAAAATACAAAGAAAAAATAAATTACATTTCAAAAAGGCAAAGAGCACGCACAAGTGTTTTTACTGCACATGAGAGTAGTTAGTGACTGAGTTTGCACCGGATTACGGTAGCCCCCCACACCTATTGATTGGCTGCAGCGGGCCATTTGAGCGCCAGCCTATTGGCTGCCTTGGCCATCTGAGCGCCGGCCATTTGAGGCCTAAAAAATCGGTATTGAAGCCCAAACCTATTGAGGGGTTTAAAATAAAAAATTGAATTAAAATAATAAAAATAAAATAATTAAAAATAAAAATTAATAAAAAATTACATTAAGTAAAATTAAATTAAAATTAAAATTAAAATAATTAAAAATAAAAATTAATAAAAAATAAAATTAAATAAAATAAATTAAAATTAAATTAAATTAAATTAAATTACATTAAGTAAATTTAAATTAAAATTAATTAAAATTAAAATTAAAATGTAATTAAGACCAAAAAATAAAATACAGTATGAATCAAAAAATGTCTCCCTTTCTCTCTCTTTCTCTACCCTATGCTAGGCGGCAGCAGCTCTCTCTCTCGCTCTCTCTCTTTCTCTACCCTATGCTAGGCGACAGCCGGTCTCTCTCTCTTTCTCTACCCTATGCTATCTCGCACTTCTCGCTTTGTAAGAAATGCCCGCTTGGAAATTTAAATTTGAATTTAACGCGAGAAAAGGCGGCAGCTTGCTCTGAAGCTCCGCCCACTCTTGGGTCGCCTATAAATTGGCCGCCTTTCCCAGCCAAATCCTCACTTACACTGGTCATTTGTTCCGGATGTGCCGAGCGAGCGTCCGCTCCTCTCCTCCTCCTCCTTTTCCTTTACCCCCTTTCTTTTCCCATTGATCCCTCCTCATATATTAATAATTAAAAAATAAAAAATATTGAAATTAAAATTTTATATATAAATAATAAAAAAAAAAAAATTCAAAAAAAATATTAAACTTATTATCATTGAAATGATTGGCTGTTAACCAGGGCGGTTGCTTTTTATAAGTTCCGTTTATCCTGGCAGCCTTTTTTTTATATGTTTTTTAGTTCTTGAGGTTATTCATATAACTCAACTAATTTTTCGAGCTGTTTAGATGCACTGTCGTCTTGTGCTTCATGGGTGGCAGTGCGCAGCTCTTCAGGTCAAGATTGGTTTTTTTTATGTAATTAATCTTTATAATAAATTTATTTTTCGCTTTATTAATTAAATCATTTTATTTATATTGTTTTTTATTTTTTATATCATATGAAATTTTTCTTTATTTGGCCTCCTGAATTTTATCCCTTTATCCCCTGTACTTTTGCCATTAATTCCTTCCTTATTTTCCCCCAATGTTACTTAAATAAATAGCAAAATAATTAATAAATAATTTTTTTTTATAATACTCACTGAATCCGTCCTGCCTAATTTATTTTTATTTTAAAAATGTTTATTATTGGTTTCTTATTTATTTAAAATATTTCTTCTTTCCCTTTTTTTTTTTAATTTATTTTAAAAAATAAAATAAAATAAAAATTTATTAATTAAATAAACAAATTTAATTAGTTAAATAACTAAACTAATAATAACTAAATGAATGAATAATTTTAAATAATAAATAAATAATAATTAATTAAATAATAATAATAATAAATATTTAAAATAAAAAATTAATTTAAATAGAATATATTTTTTTTTAAATGGCGTTGTGTCCAGAAGGCGTGTAACCCTGAACATGTGTGGCTTGCCCCCTACGCATTTTTGGCCACCACAAAAAAAAAAAATGGCCATAGCCAGCGGCTAGGAGAGGGGGCACGCCCATTTTTGTTCCCATCGCCCCTCCTTCCGTTACCCATTTAGGGTTTATCTTTTGGTCATTATTTTCTTTATACAAAAGTAAAATAACAAAAAAAAAAACAAATTCAGTACAAATTAGAATTAAAATAATTTCTCATAATGGAATTTATGAAAGTTCTACAAAATAGTAACAAAACAATTAATATCTGAGTGATTAAAAAAATAAAGATTAAAGACAAAAAGGTAAAAATTTATTTGTTTTCTTTATCATTTCTTTTTAAAATTATAAATCTTATTATGAACGCACATTATGAAAAGAGACTAGACAAAAATTCATAAATGAAATTTAATTAACAAATTCAACTAAAATCTATACTAAGGAATACGTATTTTGGCATTCATTAAAAAATCTCAGAAAGCCTAAAATTTATGCAACTAATGATTTAAAGAAGAATAAGTATGAGTGCAGAATACCAAGCAAGCAAAAGTAGGACATAGTGTAAGAAAAACCTTAAAATCATTCTTAAAGGAGCAACTAAAAAAAAAATTAAGCAAAACAATAAATAAAACGAAAAAATAACAAATAATAGATTTGTAAAAATAAATAATTCTAGGGCATGAATTTTATGTGAGATTATATTTATAAACATTCAATTAGTATTTAGGGAAAAAATATGGAGGTTTTCTTTATTATTTGCGCCTCACAAAGTAAAAATTATTTAAATGCATCTTTACTCATTATTTTTATTAAGAAATAAAGTTTGACTAATCAAAAAATTAGACTAATATTCAAATATCGTCATAATAATTTAATCTGTGCAAAGCAATGTTTTTGAACAATTTGTATCAGAAACATATAATTTAAAAGTTTTAAAATATAATCCGAAGCCAATTATTAGAAGATTTTTGTATTAAAAACAAATATAAAAGGCATAAAAAAATATTATAAAAAAAGAAATATTTAATTTTTTCTTAAATAATTCCTGCTTTTTTGGATAATGATCATGAGCATGGAAATAGAACATAAGCAGTTTGATGCGTATAAACCAATAAACATTTGCGTAACTAATTTTCCAAAATTTTTAAAAAAGTCAATCGATTATGAAAAGAATGATTATAGTCTTGCATAAATTTTAATCATAATTAATAAACAAAGCTTTCAATATTTTTGATATTTACTCCTTTTTTGAACCTTCTACTCATAATTGCTGGAAAACAAAATGAATTTAAATAAATAATTTGAATGATCACTAATCTGTGTTTAATGTTTCTCATTCATAAAAAGATCTTAAATTTGTCCGTTTATAAAAAGTCTCTTTATGTTTTAGCCGTTTTCAATTCATTTTGTCTTTTTCAAGTTTTATTCCTTTTTTGTTTGATTTATGAACTTTTTAGTTATCTTTTTATGTTACATCACAAAAAGGTATTTGGTATGGAATTTTGTACTCTTTTTGATCATGCTTATAAATGCTTTTTTTTTTTTTAATTTTGTGGTATCTCTACAAAAGTTTGACGGGTTCGAAGTTTGCTATTTTTTGAAAATTATTTTTTTTCTTCCATTTACATCTATTAATTATTTCAGACAATATAATAGAGTTGGGAAAAAAATATAATACTTTTGTTTATTTAATTTTTAATTATTATTTAATGGATTTTTATTAAATTTGTTTTATTAAGCAAAATAAAATTGCAGAAGACACACTGAACTGATTCAATTGATGAAACCGTGAATTTAATCTTTATTTAAATTAAAGTGAATAATAAATTTGATTTTCTTATTGCTCTGATTTTTCAAATTTCATTTGAATAAGATTTTACTATTTTAAATGATTGTTCAGTCTCGCTTTGCTATTTTGATGTTGGTGGCCCCCTTATCGGGCCCATTAGAAATTTTTTTTTCTATAAAAATATCTCCAAAAGAAAAATATTTTTTTGTATTTATAAATAAATTTATGAAGAAGAAGACCTCGGAAACTTTTAGAATAAAATTTTTAAATTTTTGAAATTTAATTTACGAAATTTTATAATTTTTTTGATTAGAGCTTATTCCAAATTCTTTTAGACTTATGTTAAAAAGTCATTAACCTTTTTATGAAAAGATATTAAATTTCATTCCTTTATTAAAAAAAATAATTTCATTTAAATCATTCCAGTATAATCAGGATTCATCTTTATTTTTTATTTATATTTAATCTAAATTGCTTCATACGAGACATAGAAATAGTAATTTTGAATATTTTAAATTTGTAAAAGTTGATGACTTTTTTACAATTCTGCAATAAAACTAAATATTAATAGATCAGGAAAATAGGATTTATTGGGATACATTAAAAAATATTATTTGTTAAATTTTATTAGCCTTTCAAATGAAATTTTTTGTTTTTTATTGCCACGATTTTTTAAAAAATCTATCAAATTTTTTGCAATTTAAATTTTTTCTCCAAAGTCTTTGTTGACATCTAATTCAATTCAATAGGTTATTTTGAATTTTATTAAATTTTTTTTTGAATATTATTGTTTTTACTCATGTCCATTTGAGTCGTAATTGTTTCTTGGCTGTTGATTGAAATAGTCATTATAATGCTGGTGGAATGAATTAAATTTCATTTTTAATTGATAAGTATTTGAAATGCTTTTTTTCGATTTTCTTAAAGCATTTTTATGAAGATTCAATTATTTTTGAACAATTTTAACAATTTTGAATTATAAGTTTTCATAAAAACAAATAAAACCCAACTGAACTCCAGCATCAGTTCTTGGGTTTGAGGCTGAACGGAACATTTATTAATTAAAATTTTCGAATTTAATTTTCATTTTGTTCGCAAATATTTTCCTGTTGCATTTGTAAAATTTATATTTATTTTTATTTTGGATAAATAATTAATCTATTTAGAAGCATTTTGAATAACAAGTATTTTAATGAATTTTTTAAATTATAAATTCTTCCTAAATTTTTCCCGAATATCTTCGTTCGCTTCTGGCTCTTTGCATTTAGTATATTTGCTTTTTCGTAATTTAATTTTTTCTATATAATTTTCCTTCTAAAAATAAAGGCTATGTTTGTGCATTACTAATAGCGAAGTTTTTTTTTTATTAGCGCATAATTAAATTAAATTTTATAATAGAAGATTAGGTTTAGTATTGTTTGTTGTTGCTTAAATTCATTCATTTCATTCAATTTATTTTTTACTTTTTTTATCATGCTTTGAAAATTTGAAGCGTACTTATTTCCAAGACTGTACTTGGAAATGGAAAATTTTTAATGCGGGTAAAAGAAAGTCAAATTACCTCATTTTTTGCAAAATCTGTTAATAAATCACACCGAATTTCCAAAAAGTTTTCCCGGTGGCGCCTATCGGCACCACCTTACCCTTCATTCGCGTAGGTTTTTTCAAAATTTACTTCGAAGACCTCAAAAATCGGGCTTTTTGGTGCAAAATCTCTTACCAAAATACACTCCAATTTTCAAAAATTTTCCCCGGCGGCGCCTTTCGGCACCGCCGCCTTGCCTTTGTGAAAAATACAATGCATTTGAATAAATTAACGAATTTTTTACGGCAAATGATAAATTTTTGGAGTGTACTTGGAATTTACAAATTTTTCCCTTTATGTACTTTGAAATCGCCTTGTATTTACTTTGAATTGGAGCTCAGGAGATGGCAACCCTGACATAAACCTATTAATAACAGTGGAAAGTTCTTTTTCTTAAATTTTAAAATTTTCTGGAAAAATTTATTTATAATTATTATAGATAATAATTTAAATTTTAATTTATGCATTTCTTAATGAATTTTTGCTTACAAAAAATTGAGTTTGTGCATTTTTAAAAATAAAGAGTTTTTATTTTCATTAGCGCATTGAAGTTAATTATATATTCTTAAAGTTATTTGTAGATTCATTCACGTTTAACTGGGATTATGGTTGCACGTGTGGCGCATTGGCACAATTTGTAAAATAATTAATTTTTACATGGAAAAATAATCAGAAAATATTTACTTTCAAATAATTTAATTCGTTTGATTGAGAATATCTGCGTTTTATTTGTCTTTATAAATCATGCTAGCACTTTTCTTTATTATTATTATTTGTTTTAGTTGTTTTAAATATGTGAACATTTCATTATTGAAATATTTTTTATTAAATGCTACAAAAATTTTATAAAACTGCATTTCTTTTTTATTAGAGTAATAAGGTTTTGAAGTAAAGTGTCTTTGGCTTCCAATAATTCTTTTAAATTTCTTCTAATCGGTTGTAAATATTTTTTTTGTTAATTTCATTTTCTTTTAGGGATACTGCTCTTTATAAAGTGCTTGCTAATAAGCAATTATCTGATTTTGTTTAAAATAAATTTTTAATTCTCTTGGTGTTTTTTTAAATGATCATAATAATATATTAAATAATGAATCTCCTAATAGATATATGAGATTTATTTTTACTTTATGTTATTAAAATGAGTTTTTTTTAAAGATATGATAGGAAATTTAATTACAATCTGTAACATTTATTTTTATTAATTTTTTATAACTTAAGGTTTTATCCTGATCATTATGATTGGCAGATATTCAAAAGTTTTTTGTTTTGGTTTTTAAAGGAGATTTTTCCCAGTTTAATTATACACTTTTTTTAATTTAAATATATAATGGTCGGTTTAATTTGAATTTAAGTATATGTTTTTAGCAATAATCAAAAATTTTTCCTATCGTTTTTTTCCAACGATTTTTTTGTCATAAGAATTGTATAATTTTTGGCGCTAGTTTAAAAATGTGTATTTTCAATATTTTTTTTCAAAAAATAATTAATAATGGTTTTTAAATTATTTTTTAAAATTTATTAAGCGAATAGTCTTCTTGCTTTTCTTTTCCCAAACATCCACAACATTTGAGAGTAAAATACCAATATAATTTTATTTTATTTGTAAAAAATATTTTAATAGTAAAATCATCGCTTTTTTTATTCTCTTCCAATGATTATTTTAATAAATTTTAATTTTTTTTTATATTAAAATTTACCTTTTTGCATCATTGAGCCTTAAATATTTTGGGAATTATATACTTTTTAATTGTTTTGCAATTTATTTATTTTAATTTTTTTTTTCATTATTTTTTCGTAATTATTTAGCATTATTATACTCAGTTATCATAAGAAAATGCATCCGACAGCGCTAAAAAGGTAGTGTCAAGCCAATTTTATAAAACTGAAAAAAACAAAAAATAAAAAGAAAAATGAAAAATTTAATTTTAAATATATATTGATAAAATTAAATTTTATTATTTTAAAATCTTTACTTATTGAGCACTCGAGTATTTTCAAATTTCTGTACTGTTAATTTCTTAATTATAAAATCATATTTAAGCTAATTTATCATTATTTGGTTTTAGATAATTGAGATATTAGGTATAAAAAAATAAATATTAATGGGATTTCAATGACATAATTACATTTTTAATGCAACATAAGCGCCGCCGGGAGATTTTTTTGAATAGGAAAAATTTATTAACAGTAATATAGTGAAGAGAAGCTTCACTAAGATAAAATTAATGGGATTAATGGAGGAGAAGAGTGATCCCTTATGATCGGGCAAAGTGGGGTGCCGGAGAGGGCAGGGTCGGTAGTTCAGCTGCTGGTAGAACACTGGGCCGGAAAGCCTGAGATGCTCGGTTCAAAGCAGGCCCGCCCCCAAGGTTTTCCCTTTCCCCAGCTCGATCATATATTCAATAGGATTTAGAGGCAGGGGTGGGACGCGGACAGCGATCCGCGGCCATGATTCGCGGCCTTTTTTTCGCATTCCGATTCGCGACCTTGGCAAATTTGATTCGCGACCGCGACCCGCGGCATATATATTAAAAAAACTTATTTTTGAAGCGTTTGCTAAAAATCCGCGATCCGCGGAGTTTCCTTCCGCGATTCGCGACGGAAATTTGAACCACGATTCGCGACCCGCGACCGCGGGATTTTCTCTTCCACGTTCCACCCTTGTTTATAGGAATTCTTAGTAAAGCTATACTGAATGAGAATTAATTTCAAAGTATGAAGTCGAAAATAAAGACTGTTCTTTGAATCAACATGAATGAGAGCCATATCTAATATAATGATAAATAAAGATAAAATTTAATCTTAAAATTTTCCGGGTGCATTATTGAAAACTTCTTTACAAATGATTACCTAATTCTTCAGCACGTATGGCCTTCATGCAATAAATTAGTATTTTTAATTATAATTATATTAAAATAAAATTCTAATGAATAAATTTATTATCTAAATTTTTTTAAATCCTCTATTTAACATTATAAAAAAAAGAAAACAGAATATTAGTTTCCAAAAAATGCGACATTAATTCAACCATTCGATTCAAAAGCTTACAAGAATTAATTATTACGAACCCTAAAAAATGTAATTCTATTTTTTTCTAAAAAAAAAATTAAATTTATTTAAGAATTAAGCAGTTAAATATAGCTGTAATATAAGTTTTAAATAAATTTAATATTACTAATATGAGATATATAATGAAGAGAAACAAAAAAAGGGGAAAGTTTAAAAAGAACTGCAATAATATTAATTCAATAACAAAAAAATAAATAATTAATGTCCGTTACTTTATTAAAACATTTGATTATGATAATAACAAAAAAGTTGATCGAAAAAATGCAAAATTAATTTTCATATTTATCTACACTCTAATTTAAAAAATTAAAAAAAAACAAAATTTTTTTTTCGGTTTTAATTAACTTTAATATTAAATAGAGTAAATAAAATAAATTGCAATATAACAAATAATTGAATCACTTAACATAAGTTTTAAATATCATTAGAAAATTTATTTTCAAAAAATCTTTAAAAAATGCATTTAGAAAAAACATGCCTTTAAAGTGAGATTAAACTTTTAATTTCTCAAAGGAAAGGGTGATGTGCCGTCGTAAGGGTTTGGCGATTAAGGAAATAAACAAAAAAAATAATTATAAATTATTTGATTTAAAGTCATTCAAATTTTGAAAAACTTCTCATTCAAGCTATTTAAAAAATGGAATAATTTTAAAACCATAATAAATATACAATAAATTGTTGACATTGAAACCAATATAAATGCAAAATAAAAAATATAATTAAAATAAATGAGCGTCTTAATTGCCAAAATTTTAAAAATGAGTTAAGTGCCGTACCAAAAACTCGCTTTTGAACTTTTTTGACTATACTTTCTTGTTTAATGAAATTTTGAAATATTGCATTGCTGATAAAGAATTTCAAGGGCTTCTAATACATGCCAGAATTTGTGTTTACACTGATCTAGAAATCTTCTTTTTGCTGTCAGATAAAGAAAAACACCCCCCCCCCCCAATAGATAAGTGATATTTCGGACTCCCTGCTTTACAATAAACCGTTTTGGAATTGGATGTGCTAAAGGGGCCCATTCTTTAAGAGCCGGCAATCTTTAGGCCATAATTTTCGACAAAAAAAAGAGTATAATTATTAATTTTGTGTTAAAATTACAAGAACCTTCTATTTAACAAAATAACATTGAAAAAAATAATCATTACATTTTACAATATACTAGATGTTGGAAAACTTTTTTTTCTGTATAATTATGTTAATTCTTTATTTATTTTGAATTTTGAATTTCAGGATGATGGGAATTAAAATTATTCTTAGAAAAATATAAAATTGAAACCTTATGATAAATGGAAGAATAATGCTCAGAACTTATATTTTAATCCACAAAAAACTTTGATTTTTGTTTTATTCTTCAAATATTATTTATATTATTTTCGATAAAAGCTAAAACCAAAATGTTAAAATTAAAGCAATACATATTAATTATTTAATTATTTGTGATATGTCTCAAAAAAAAAAAATTTTTTTTTTTTTAATTTTATTTCATATTTTTATACAAGATATTGAATATATATTTGGCTGCAAACTTTTAGTATTTTTTTTTCTTTTTTTTAAGTCAAATAAATTGTGTTTTTTATGATAAAACTTTTACGAATTCTAAAATTAGAACTGCGTGGGTCCTCTTTTTTTAGCTCAACGGTTTCGGGTACCGGTCAAACTGGGTATTAAGAAAAAGCAGAGATTCAAAGGAAAATATTAATGCTGTGCGTGACAGCCACTTAAAAAAAGAAGAAAAAAACTATGAAATTAAAAAAAAAATTTTTTTTTTTTTGTTTTTTCTATGGTAATTATCAGGAACTCACAAAAAAACAAAAACAAAAAAGTACTGATAGAAATATTATCAATTTTCAAAACAAATTTTTAAATGGTAAATACCCTTAAAAATGTTTACTGCAAAATAAAAAAAAATATATAACTAATAATTGGAAAAAGCTACTAATTATTGTTCATTTAAATATAAAAATCAAAATTTTATATTACCAAGATAAGTAAAATTATAAATTAATGATTTCAATTTAATTTATAAAGGTAAATATCCACTAAAAAATTTTGAAACTTTATTGATAATTAAAGAGAAAAAATATATATAAATTATAGAAAAAATTCAATAAAAAATTGTTATAATATTAGTTGGAGTGACAGAGTATCTTTTTAAAAAAAAACGTAATTCTCTATTATAAAAATAAAAATTTTTGGCAAAATCTTTCTTTAACGAAAATTACTTGAGCTTGAAGTATTGTGTCTTACAATAATTTATTAAAACAAAAAAATATTTTTAATCATTATAAAAAAAGAGTTAAAAAACCTATGAATATAAAAAGTTAATTTGATTATTGCCTTTCTATGTATATCTGAAGTGTAATAAGCATGAGTAAAATAAAATTAAAAAATTAAAACCAACTTAACCTCATATTTACATGATAAATTTAATTAAAAGCTTTTAAAAAAGAAAAACAATAACTAAATATTATATAAAAATAAATACTCTTATACGAATGAAATGAAACAGATTTTCAAACCAATTCAAATAAAAGTAAAGTAAAACGTGAATATGCATTTAAAAAATATAATGAGAAAATAGTTTAAATAAAAATAATCATTTCGCTTGCATTAATGTCTATAGAGTATAATAAGAAAAAGAGAGATCTGGATTAGATTCTAATTAAGTTAGCTTATTCTTTTGGTTGCGATTATATTGAAAAAAACAAAACAAATAAAAAAGTGTGAACCATATAGAGTTTAAAAAAAATGTAACTTTTTATTCGAATTTTAGAATGCCCCAAAATTATTTCTTGACCGTTAACCAGTGCTGTCGTAATGAAAAAAATAAAAAAATAATTTAGTAAATTTTGTATACCCAAGCAATCAAATGACAAATGTATTCAATAAAAACTATAATGTTACAACAAGATTTTTTTTTTCAAAACAAATTGGATTTTGAATTAAGCTGACTTTGAAATCAATAATTACTTATAAAATAATATTTTCCTAAACTATTGTTGTTTCTTTAATTAATAATATTACAATAATAATGCATACTTAAAAGAGTAAATGTAGATGAGAAATTTATCTTAAATACACAGAGCAGCTCTACTCACCAAATTATATTTAAAAAAAAACCATCGATACCGCACAACAAAATGAGGAGTGGAAGACATGAATGAAAAAACTTAATTTAGCAAAAAAAATACCAGGAAGAAAAAGACGTAAAAGTCACGATTCAAACAAAAAGTAAAAAAATTAATTATCATTAAAAAATTTTATTAATGAAACTATTTAAAAAAAAAAATTAAAAAATGCCCACTGTTTAGCTTTAGAAAAAAAAAAAATAACAAAGACAAAAAAATAAATAAACTGTAAATTAAACAAAACAACAAATACTTAAAAGATAATTAGGCAAATTAAATTGGCATTATTTTGAGACAAATAATTAAAGCATTAATATGATCTTTTGTTAATTAAGCTCAGTAATTTACGAAAGTTAACAGGAAAAAAAAAAATCAAAAAACCGAATTTGGTGGTGAAAGGGACCTCGTTTTTGTGGCATGAGAAAAAAATAAATAATTGAAGACGAAAAAATTTAACTAAAAATCATAGACAAATGACAAAAATTATTTTATATAAATAAAACATTTCTTAAAGTAAGTATTATAAAGATAAATATTTTATTAAAATCTCAACCCGACTCAATCTCACCACAGCAAAAGCGATAAAATTTCGACTCAACCCTTAACAGAAAATCTCGGCCCAAGAAAGGGCAAACAAGATGTTTAAAAAAGTTTAGCCAGGGCTCCCATTCATCCTTAGAATCAAAGGACGCCCTTTTAAATAGGCTGTCATCCTTTGAAATTAAAAAGTGTCCTTATTTCCAAAGATGTCCTTTGAAATCGGCACTTGCCCAAAAATGTGAAAAATGTTCTTTTTAACTCAAAATCCATTAGTAGTCTAGTCCAGACCCAAATTTCCAAAAATTTTCCCGGCGGCGCCTATCGGCACCGACTCGGCACCCTCCCCCCCCCCCGGCTTGGGGAAAAATTCAATAAAATTAAAAATTCTCCCCCTTAGGTCCTTTGAAATCACATTTTGGTCCTTTGAAATAGAGCTCGGGCGATAAAATAAATATGTATAAAATATTAAAAAAACTTTTTTGACAAATAAGGTATAAATTTTGATATAATAGAAACAACAACTTCCATATCTATGGGCAAAAGCGAATCATTTTGAAAATTAAATATCGAATTTAAAATAAAATCGCGAGAATGAATTTTGTCACTATAAATTTATATACTTTTGTTAAATTAAAACAACTTATTATGACTAATCTTTTGATTAGTACTCAAAAATTATATATTTTATTTATGCACTTTGGCTTTGTAAATTCAGTTAAATATAGATTTTAATATTTTATTCTAAGACATTTCATTATTGCCTTAATTTCCACAATATAAGATTTATTGATCTTAAGAAAAAGATTTTTTTTTTAAATAATTTTTTCTTATGCAATTTTTGGACTTCAAATAAAAATATTTATTTTTGGCCTTTTTGTCTCGGTCTGTACCTACAATTTCGAATCTAGTTGCGATTCTTGTTTATTTATTTTTTCTAATTCTTAATATTATTTAATATTTATTGAATTAAATTTATTCAATAAGAACTAATAAAAGTAAAACGAAAAACAAACTCCATTATTATATTTTTATTTAAGGATTGAAATAAAGAAATTTAGAAAAATAAAAGAATTATAATATTTTCTAAAAAATAATGATTAATTCATATGTGTTATATTCTTTCTTATTTTTTAATAATGCTCAGATGAATTTATGAGTTTAAAAACTTAGTTCTAAGAGCTAAGCATTATATCTTTGTTTGCTCATTTTACTTAACAAAAAATTAAGATTAGTGATTAATTTAATTAGTGGTTCGATTTTGTTTTTAAATGGTTCATTATTATTCTGTTTGTTTTTAATTGAAAGAAACAAAAGATTTGTCTTTTATTCAATTTCTATGAAAATAATTTCGGAAGTTATTATTAGAAACCGGATTTTTAGTGGCAAAAAAACTGAAATAGTTACTAAATAGTTGCAAGAAAGTGCAAAATAGGTGCTAAAAGCCTAAATTTCGCGAATTAGTTGTTAAGATCGTTGTTAAAAACAGGAAAAACCAGTTTCTTTATGCACAAAAAATTCAAAAGTGCTCATTTTTTTCAATTGTCATATTAAGCAGAATTCAAAAAATGGTGAAAATTATAAAAAATAGAAAACATTTTTGATAATGTAAATAAAATTTTAAATTTAGGGGGGCAAAATCTTTGAAAAATTTTCTATTCTTATTGGTTTTAAATTTGTATTTTCTCTATAAAATATTTCCATCGCATTTCTGTAGAAATTTATTATTTTTTATTTTACAATTTGAAGGAGAATACATTATTATATTTCTGTATATTATGTATTTCATAGGGTTAGAATTAATTGGCCAGACATATAGTTATAATCATTTGATAACAATATTATATTTTAATGGCCTTGGAGTATAAAATGTTTGTAAGGCCATTGGTTGAATTTCGATTGATTGCCTCTTTAATTGTAAATTATAATTTTACTGTGTTTTTCCCGAGTTGAATTTTGATTTCCACAGTTCACTATTTGAAATTTTTTGTAAGGTTAATATTATAATAAAAAAGGAAACAATGAAGCAAAACTTTACAATTTTTTTTTTATTTTGTTATAATTTTTTATCATGCCATTTGCAATGTCGTTTTCACTTGAATTAATCATAGGAGGTCTAATTATTTTTTACAGATTTTAGCTGGCAATAAATTATTGAATATTCTATGTAAAGAATTTCAATAAAATTGTAAGTATGATTTTTTCTAAATATATTTTTTATATTTTCAAATCGTATCTTATCAGTAAAACATTATTTATTTTTTTTTGTATAAAATTGGTTATTAGTTTTTCACTTATTAATTATGTTACGTTTTAATCAGGTTGATAAAAATATTTTAAATTAAAAATCGAATTTAATTACCTAATTTTATAATTTACCAATAATGTGTAATAGCGCATAACGCTGATGCAAACCCATTTTAGCGTATAATATTTTTTTTTTTATTCTTTATTATTTAAATAAGCAAATAATTGTAATTTTATAATTATAGCAATCAAAGAAGGGCTTGTCGTCAATTTCAATTGCTTCAGTGAATAGCCATTTTTTTAAATTATTTTTATTAATCATCAAGTTCTAGAGTTTATATCTGAAATTTCTGTAAAAAGATAGTCCACTAATTTTGTATACAAAAAATTTTTGTTTAAATAAATCACTTTTTTTTCGATTCCGATCAAATTATTCTGATTAACACTTACTCAAATTAATTCTCTCATTGTTTATTATACAGTTTTCCTTAATTTCATCTTTGTAATCATTTATATTTTATGCATTTTTTCGGAGTATCGGTGGTTGCTAAGTTTTGTTTATTAAAAATTTAAAATAAATTAATAATTTCTTTTGATTTAATTGTTTTTTAAATCTTTTTGAACTATTTTGGTATAACATTTAACAAGACAAATATATCTTAGAAAATCCAATAATTCTCACTTATTCATCAAATAGTTGCTTTTATTTTGTTTAATTATTAATAATCTTTTAGATTCAATGTTTTGCAACTTTTGAATTTTCAAATTTTTTCCTTAAAATTCTTCTGTCTGGAAGATTATATGTTGTTTTCGTTGTCAGCTTATTTAACAATATTAAAGATTCATTTATTTATTTTACATGAAATAAGAAATGTTCATGGTTTTTTTTCTTGAAATATTCATTTTTTTTAAATTTTTTATTTTATGACTATTTTAATAATTAAGTTTGATTATCATTTTGTTTTGTTCTTACAAATAGTACGTTTAATTTTTGTCATAATTAGTAATTTTAATAAGTAAATCCGCCATATTTTGCAGATTTTCCGAACATAATTGGTCATAACTTTGCTCAAAAGCTACCAAATTAAATAATCCTGGCATCGTCCTCTAGCTATTGTATAGCTCTATTTATCTACTAAATTTCAAAAAATTTGATTAAATTTTAAGAAAAATATAGCCAAAAATATTTTTATTTTTCATTCTCACTGTCCTAATTTTCTTATAACTTAATCAAATTTTTTTAAATTTAGTAGATAAATAGAGCTATCCAATTGCTATCGAACCATACCAAGACTATAAATTTTGGTTGCCTTTGAGCAAAGTTATGATGGATTATGTTCGAAAAACAAGTAAAAAATGGCGGATTTACGAAACGCCCATAGTGGCGGAATTTACGAAACGACCCAGCACGGTTTATTGGCTTCTTATTTTTTGGCTTTTAAATTTTTATTTTAAGGTTTTTAGAATGCGCATTTTGTTATGAAATTTTTTCAAACCCAATTTTGGAGATCATGCGAATTGGAGTGAGTCCAAATTTTTAAGTGGTGTAACGCATACCACTGGTCTACAAAATTGCCCAGGCAGTAAAATTCTGCCATTTTGGTGCTTATGGCATGCTTCTACACAAAAAGATTTTCGTCCGCAAAGAAAATTCAGAAGGTACAAAACATTGCCGAAATTTTTCCGAAGCGTTGAAGCTTCCTGATCAGGGTTAGAAACTGCAAGAAAAAAATAGCATATTTTTTAATAATTTATTTTGGTACCAGATTTTCTTTTTGTAATTTTGTTTTTAGTATTTTTCCTTTATTTTTTTACTTTATAACATAGGGCGAAAGTTGCATAAATTTACATATTTAAATTTTAAAAAAAATGGAAAATTCTTGCGATTTTATCTCTTTTATTATTAACAATTATAGTTGAGATTATAAACTTTTTTAACCGTTATTAATAAATATCCAAATTTATGCAACATTACAAAAGGCAATATTTGAAGTGATTTTGTGTTTTGTTTCTGGTCTTTTTTTTGAGTTTCGTCTGTCCCTGCTCCCTACTCCCCCGGCGGCCCCCTCCGCCGGTGGGCGTTGATTGGCTCTTTTCCAATACACAAATGAAATATTACTGTAGCTAGCTAGATGTGCACACAGCAAATTTATGGTGGGATGGCTCATCTCATCATTAGGGATGTCAAAAAATATGGGCCAAAATAAGGACATAAAATTGCCAAAATATAACTTAAAAACACCCAAAAAGGCACTAAAAACTAAAGATAACGAAAAAAAATTTATGGTAAAATGTCTACTATAAACAAAGACAAAAAAAAAAAAAAAAAATTATTTTTAAAATTTATATATAAAATTTAAAAATTTTGGCAAGAATAATTTTTGATTATTACTTTTAATTTTAAGAATTTTTGCCAAATTCTTCTCCTTTTTTTTATCTATAAACCCCAAAATCCGAATTTCTCCTAGACCTGAAAATCCGCAAATTCTCATTGAAAAAACTCTTTTTTTTAACCCCTTCAAAAAAGTTGAATGAGGCTAAATTCTCCGATATCGATACACTGATCAAAATGTAAGAGAACATTACGACGTAACTTTTGTCAAGCTATATATTTGTTTTAATTGTTTAATTTTTTTATTAGCATAAAATAATTTTTTAAGAATTATAACATCTATTTGCAAATAAATTCTAAGTGCACCCGACAGCGCTAAAGGTGAGGCTTGGCAAATTTTATAAATTAAATGAAATTAAAAATGAAAAAAAAATCTTCAATATTCATTGAGTTCATGAGATTTCAATTTCTACTTGTTTTGCACACGACTGATTCCGTAGAACCAACCAATCCTCCCAAAAAAACAAATAATATAATTCCCTTTACCAATTTGCTCAAAAAGATTAAGGGTAAAGAAAAAAAGGAGACATAGATAATTTAATTAAATGGGTAATAATTTTAATTAAATATTTGGAAAAGGGGCTGGGTCTAGAACTTATCTGTAGACTAGGAAAGAACATTTTAAGTTTTTTTTTCTAAAAAACTCAAAAATCATCAAAGCGTTAATTCAAATGAAAATATAAATAAAGCAATTTTTGCAAATTAAAAATATAAAAGTATTTCTTTTTTTAAAAGAAAATTATCAATTTACAAACACTTTAAAGAATGATTTTTATCTTTATTTTATTTTGTCTTTTTTTCTATGCAATGTTTTATATTTGTATTATCAATAATATGTCGGATAAAAACTACTTTTAATACTTTAATGTATAATATTAATATTTTAGAATTTATTAAAGTACAAAATACTAAAATAATTTATATAATTCACTTAAATAAAAAATCATTTTGTATGGAAGTGAGTTCGATAATTCTTTTCTTTCATGTAGATCTGTCCCTTTTTTGGGTTGTGTTTGTCGCTGAAAACTTTATTATCCTTTGAGTTTTTCCTTTTTTTAATTCTTTTGGATAAAATAAAGTTTTAAAGTTAATATGATTTATACAAAAAAAAACTGCATACAATACAATAATATTTCAATTAACCAATTATTATAATAAATAATAACCTGCGTTATATTCACCAGGTACCAAATTTATTCAGTTTATTCTTATTTAAATAATATGTTATTACTTTAAAATTATCACATAATTCATGGGATTTTGGCGCTAATTTTAATAAGATGATTTCACATCATACGCTTTTTTCTATTTTTTTTTAAATTTTGACTTTTCTTTTCAAGACTTTCTAAGCTGAAGTTTAGAAATTTCAGTAAATTATTTACGCATATTTTAATGAATACACAACAATGTGTTTATATTAGTGATTATTAATCAACAAAGATTAAAGAAGCAAATTATGAAAAATTACAAGATTTATATTAGACAATTTTTCAAATCACTTTATTATAATACTGTTTTTTTATGATGTTACTGTAACCTTCATCAATTTTTTTTTTCGAATTTATCAGAATGGAAGATTAGAAGTCAAAAACTGATAAATTCGGGGTTAGTTTCCTTTAAGATATTGTTGTTTTTTATTCTTTTAAATATTTTTTTTATTTCTTAAAAATTTAAATATTTTTTCTATTCAATTAATAAATCAAAATTTAAACCTTTTCAAAATAATTGGGTTAGAGAAAAGTTTGCATTTGCATTTAAATTTATTTCTTTATTTTTTGTTTATTTTTATGAATATTTTATTTATTCTTTCTTTGACCATTTAATGAAGCTGTTTTTTGATTGATTCTTACTTATTTTTAATTGCGATAAAAATGTTCAAGGATTGTTCTTTTTTTTATTTACCAATCCCATTCAATATGATTCTTAGTACATTTTGACATCTCTATTTATGTATTCAAGAAAAATGTGCGCAAATGGCGAGGATATGTTTAGGAAAAGTATTTCCTCCTCCAATCGGCGTCAGGTAAATTCGGCCGTAAATTTAATTTAATTTTTATGTCATTCTCTTATTTAAAAGATCTATGACTTTACAACTTTTTTTTATTGATATTTTCTTATATTTTTGTCTAAAGTTTAATGTAATTTAAAATAAATGGATTTTTATATATTATTTTGTTTCGCGAGTAAAATTACACAGATAGATTCTTTCTTAATCTAGCAACAAAAATAATCTTTAACTTTGCTCAAAAGCAATCAAATTTAACTTTAGTTCTAAGATAAAATAATCAAATTAAATATAAATCCAAATTTTAAAACTCGAGATTTTTTTTATTTTTTATATTTGTTTTTTAATTTTTGTTTTCTTTTATAATATTATTTTTGACTACTCTTTGCTTTTTTTGTTTTGCATCTTTATTTTTTTGTTTTTATATTTTAAATTGCCATTTGAATAAATATTTTATGCTCATTTGATGAAACAAGTTCGGCATAATCAATTTAGCCTAAGATTTTTTTCTTCAAATTATCTTTGTGATTTTTTTGATTTCGTTTATTAAAATACTATGTTTCCTTTACTGTTTATCATTTATTTTCCAATGTTGGCTACCTACCTTCTAAAATAAAATTCTTTGTCTGTCATCCCTAAAATTATTTTCAGTTCAAATAAATTTTTCTTTTAGTTCCTTTTTAAGAGTTCAATGGGTTATAACTACTAGAGTTTTTGTATTTCTTCTTGCCAATTTGGATTTTTTTTTGTTGCTATAAAGGCCTTTAATAGCATAATAATTATATAGATTTTTTTATCTACATTTAATTTTGTAAAATTTATTTTTGTTGGCATTGTATTGTTTTCTTTTATTAAATGTGATCCATTAAATAGATATTTAGAGTGAAGTTAATAACCAAATACAATATGCACCTTAATATATTCATTTTTAAAACTATTTTGAGTATTTGAGATTTTTTTTTGCTTTATAAATTAACTTTGTAATTATTTTTAATAAAGATTCATTCTTTTTTAAAGATATTATCAGAATAATATTTTATTTAGCTCCGATTTATTTTTTATATTTCATAAAATATAAAAAATGGTTTAGTTAAGATGGTAACCCACTTTTTCAAAAAAATTTTCTAAATATTTAGGTCATAAATAACATGCCTTAAGTGGTTTTCGGGATCGGTGATCATGAAAATGATATAAACCAAAACTACGAATCTGAATTCGAACATTTTGTCGAAGATTTAAATTTTTAAGAATTTTTTTTTTGTTTTTTCAACGCAAAATCGCGGAGTTTTTCTCGCGGAGCCAAATTAATGCGTACAGAAAACAATATAATCTTTCAAAATCAAAGGAAAAAAATCTTGAAAAATTAAAATTTAACAAAATATTCGCGCTTCCGGTCCGAGTGTCGACTGGTCCGAGTGTCGACAAAGGGAAAAACAGTCCGAGTGTCGACTAAGGGAAAAATAGTCCGAGTGTCGACAGTCTGAGTGTCGACCGTCCGAGTGTCGACCAAGGGAAAACAGTCCGAGTGTCGACTAAGGGAAAAATAGTCCGAGTGTCGACAGTCTGAGTGTCGACCGTCCGAGTGTCGACCAAGGGAAAAATGGTCCGAGTGTCGACTAATTTATAAGGTAAAAATTGGCTAATAAATTCACAAATATCGATCAAAATCGATTCCTAACAGTGATAAATTCTTTAACTCTAAGCGTCTAAGTCAATGGGTAGAAGAATATTTATTAAATCAATAATTCAACAATTTTCTGCTCAGTACTAGGTGAGATAATCATGATCAATATAATAAAATGGTGGCATATTTTCGTTGCCTGTTTCTTCCATAATTGGTGGCATATTTTGGTACGCATTTTCTTCCGTCATCTCTTCTGGCTCCTCAGCACCGGCATCCGCTTGGAAGTTTGGCTCAAGGCGTTGAAGTGCCATCGAAATTGCGTCCAAAAACACGATGATCTGTTGGTCATTGTCGAGGGCCGCAGAATTGACAAAGTGAAGCAGCTGACGGTCCATCTCGATGAACTCCGGACGACGCCTATTTACATAAATTTTTTTCCTTACAAAAAGTTTTATTAACCTGGGCAACTTTTTGTTCGACGCTTCTCTGACTTCCTGCATCTTTTTCGTGTCCCATTTGTGCAAAGCGGTCAGGAAATCGAACATTCGTGGCCTTCTCTTGCAACTCTTCTGAAGCCAGAAATTTATTCATTTTTATAAATAAAAAACAGTTCAAACTTGAAATGCTAAGTGAGTCGCCTCCATCGACGCTTGACTTCTCGGCAGGTCGTCCTTTACACGGTTTCGGACATTCCAAAACGGTATTTGGAAGAGCGGGTCACGGACAAGCGGCTGAGTGTATCTTGGGACCACGTTGTTGACGCGCATCGAAGAATCATTCGAAAGAAAAGATTGTCCAGCCGAGTGTTCAATCGAACGGCGACTGTATGACGACAGAATGAGAGAGCGCACCTCGTTTGCACTGCCAACTAACGTTGAGGCTTAAAAGGGATTTTAATTCAGCCAAAGTTTTAATGTGTTTATTACCTCGTGGAGTCGAATGCCCCGCTATTCCAGAAAACATACGTTCTGCTT
Organism: Heterodera filipjevi; assembly: GCA_039877585.1. Classification (NCBI taxonomy): domain Eukaryota; kingdom Metazoa; phylum Nematoda; class Chromadorea; order Rhabditida; family Heteroderidae; genus Heterodera; species Heterodera filipjevi. The sequence goes on from JBDPZO010000002.1 coordinate 28,910,841, forward strand.
CCGAATTACCACGAAATGCATTGACTTTCATCTCACATTCCCACTCTGCCGTCCTTGAGACAAAATTCTGGTGGCACAACAATGTTGTCCATTCTGGTCAACCGGCGCTGTGCCATCAATTCCTTCGCTTGGTCCTTCGGCTGAATCCTCAATCTGTTCATCTTGCTCTTTCGCTATTTCTTTTTGGCGGCGTTTTGGCTTTGTCGTCGCTTTGATTAATAGCTCTCGTACATTCATTTTTGATATTAAAGAGAAAAAGTATTAAAGGGGTACAAAAAAATGAACAAGCGTTTTTTTCTATATTCGGATACTTTTTTCTTATAGTCGACACTCAGACTTTTTTTGCCTTAGTCGACACTCGGAAGGGTCGACACTCAGACTGTCGACACTCGGACATTTTTTCCCTTAGTCGACACTCGGACCATTTTTCCCTTAGTCGACACTCGGATCAGTCGACACTCGGACGGTCGACACTCGGACCGGTCGACACTCGGACCGGTAGCCCTATTGGTAATGATGCCATTTCTTTAGGTTTATAATGAAAATTTTAAATTAATTTTTTTCTAAGAAAGCTATGATTTTTTTGTTTAAATTTGAAAAAAAAAATAGTTTTTTTTTATGTTATTAATAAATTTCAATATACTAAGACATTCACGAAGAATCTGTTAAGAAATTGCAAAAATCCAGCAGATCTTTCGTCACCATGGGGCATTTCTTTCGCATCTAATTTTAAAACTTTAAATCGTTTGGCTTTAGAAAAACCCAATATTTTCCATGGTAAGCTCCAAATTATAACTAAGAAATTTCTTATTAAAAAATATGCGACATTCAATTGATATTAACTAAAAAGCATTTAAATTTGCTTTTTTTATATTTCTTTCATTTTATGAAAATATGGGATAATTAATTTTTCGTTCCTAGATTCGATTTATACAAATACTACGATTCTTTTTTATAAATATTTTTTTCTTTTTTATTAAAAAGTATTTTGAAACTTCTTTCTACATTTACATATCAGTTCCAATTATTTCTTGGTTTATTTTTCTATATATTTATTTTACCCATTTATTTAGGATAGCAAAGTATAGCTTGGTGCTTTATGCATTTTTCATTTTAATATTTATTTATGATATATCTTTTTTAGGTTTTGTAGTTAACATTTCGAATCTTAATATTGTAAATTTGGATTCTACCGGTCACTATGTAAAACGGAGTGATGTACTAATTTTCAAATGAAAAATAATCGTAATTTTATGTCGATGTCTCTGTGCGTTTTTTTAATTTAAATTCCATTATATTTATTTATTTTATTTTTCAATGATTTAAATTTTTTAAAAGGTTTAATTTAATTTTAAACCCATTTTATTTTGATTGATGTTTTAACCACTTTAAAATTAATTTATATATATTTTTTTTATCTGACTAGAAAATTTATGCTTTCTTGTGAGATGTTATTCTTTTCCGCTTGGTATTATAACTTTCACTTATAAATTATTATTTTTTTCATGTCATTAAGGATTTATCTCTTCATGTTTATGGATGTAATTGTAGTAATATACAAGTTTTTATTGTATTATAATATTAAATATTTTTTGAAAATTTACTTTTATTTCTGAAAGTTATTGCTTTTAGCATTTTGGTGGCGCGAAAAGATCGCTTTTAATTGTTTTATTTTAAAATATTGTATTTATTATTATTTTTGATAATTTTTCTGTTTTTGAATAAGAAAATATAATTTATTTAGTGTCTAATCTTTCTTAAACTGATTAAAAACATCCGTCCTTATTTTCTTTTTTTATATAAAAAACAAATCTTAACTACATTAGCAGCTATCTTTTTTTTATTATAAACATTTTTTTATGAAGTGTAAATTTTTGGGTCGCATTTTTCAAACTATAAATATTTAACACCGTATCTTATTGCTTTCAGTATTTGGTGGCGCGAAAAGATCGCTTTAATTGTTTGTTTTTAAATATTTAGTGTATGAGTTATTTCTGCGCATTTAATGTCATTTTGCCAATTTATTAAAATTTTACATATTTTATTCTTGAGTATAATTAAAATGAACTTAGTTTTAAGTCTTATGTTATATAATTAATGCATTTGATTATTTCATTAATTGTATTTAATTATCATTATTTTTATTTTAAATATTTATACTAATGTTTTTTATTGCTTTATTCATGACTTTTTCTCATTCTTTAAAGTCATGCAAATTTTTTAAATAGTTAAAATTTCTTATGATAAAAAATAATATGAAAATATTGCCGAACAGAAAAACTGTTTAAAGCTAGCCTTTTTTGTCAAGCGAAACAATTTTTTTTTTGAGGGGAGCGAGAAGCTTTAAGAAAATTAAGGTAAATTTAAAATTTTAAAATTTTGTTACAATTTTGAATCTATTCATTATCCTGATAAATAATTTAATCAATATTTGTAGTTATAATTATTTTAAAATTGCTTATTTATATAATAACTGTCTAAAAATATTTTCTACTTTAATTTTTTATTTATTTACGTACCCAACGAATTGTTTTTTCATTGAAATTGAGTTCGGTTTTTATCTTAATCAGGCTCAACCCCCCTATGAAGAGTGATATTTATTTTGGCATAATCTGTAAAAAAATATCAAGTAATCAAAGGGTTCGTTCCTCCTTTGGATTTCAAAATGACAATAATTTTATGTCCAAATTGTAAAATTTAATTCATTAACTTACTATTTTTAAGATTTACATATAAATTTTAGATTTTAATTTTATAATTTTGTCAATTGCTTTAATTAAATTTGATACCACTCTTGTACACATGTGGATCACGTGAAAAGAGATAAACATTTACATATTTCAAACTTTTTTCAGAGGTCGGAGTCGAAAAATGTGTTTATATTTGTATGTTTCAGTGCAAAAATTGAAATTTTTTGCTTATTATTTTGGAAAAGCCTTATTTTTTAAATTCGTTTTTACTTTTTCTTTTTTTAATTTTATTAGCTGAATATTCTCATTAATTTATTTTTTTTATATTATTTAAAAATCCAATAAGAATGGTTTTTTTTTTATTTTGTTATTGAGATTTTTTAACTGAAAGTATCTGCTAAATCCTTTCTTAAATATTTAATTTGTATTTTTTTTAATTATTTTAATAAATTTATTTTATATAATTTGACTCATGATGCTGATCGCTACCAAATAATAGTTAAATAAATGTGGGGTTTTAACCTCATTTTGTGGTTTTTGTTGACGAGGCTAACTTTTCAAATTGTGACTTAAAAGTTTTCTGTTTTTAGAGAATTTGAGAAGGCTTTTTTAATTACAGTTTCAGATTTTTGCACATTGATACATTGAGATAGCATTTTCTACTTGGCTTGTGGCTTTTAATTGTTTTTTATAATGTCGATTTTTGCTTTTTTTTTGTATTTTTGCCAATTGCTAGGGATGGCATTTTTAGGTATAAAATTTGGAATTTTTTGCTTTTGATTTTACAAAATCAGCATTTTAAGTTGAAAATGATTTATTTGAAGAAAAATTACTTCAAATTGATATAAACTCTGAAATTCCTTGCTTTTTAAGAAATTTTACTAGAATTGCAAAAAATAGTCAATATAAATTGCTCTTTTTTAATATCATTATAATAATTGGATCTTAACCTTTTTTTTAATTTTATTTTTCATCTTATGGCATTTTCATGTTAAAAAATTATAAGTGAATATGGTAAGTTTTTTCTTTTGTTTTATTATCTATTTGAATTTGGGTAAAGCTAAATTATTTTATGCATTAACTAATTTAATTATATCTATTTTCGTGATTTATTAGTAATTTTTATAAATTTAACGTTTTGCAAAATGAATTTGTTAATAAAATATCATTTATGCCATTATTTTTAATCAGTAATTATCAGTATAAAGTTTTTTTTATTCCTTATTTATTTTTATAATCTAAAGCCAATTGGCCAAATAAAACATTTTTGAAGATGAGCTGCACTAGAAAAATAATAGAATTTGGCTTCAATTCAAAGCTCCAATTCTTAAAAAAATCATGTGGTGAGTATGTAATTTTTTGAATAAAATTAAATTGGAAGCGTATAAAGAATTTTTCTTTAATTTTAAATTACTTTAAATTAAATAAATTTTATATGATATTTAAATTGAGAATTCCGTTCATACTTTTTTGGTTACAAAGTAAAAAATCTTTTAAAGCGTCTGTTATAATATTATTTTATAATATTAAAACTTTATACGGCTTTTTATTTGATTTTCATTAAAAGCAAGTTAAATTCCAAAAATTTAATGTTTGATTTTTTGTGAGTTAAGATAATTATTATTATCATGTCTATTCAATTTTTTTTTTTTGGTGGCATGCTCTCTTTGGTTGAAATAAAGAATTAAGTAAATGAAATAAAATATTAATTTTTATATTTATAATTGTGATACATTTTAAACATATAAAAGAGGCTAAAAATAAAAATTCTTTAATGTTTTTTATTAATAATAATTAATTTCCTTATTTATTTTCATTTCATGAACAAATGAAATTTACTATTATTTTTTACAACTATTAATATGAATTTTTTTCATGAATTTACTGATAAAACTGGCTGCCTTCCAGGTGGAAGGTAAAATAACTTTAAAAAAATAAGTTGGTTTTAATTTTAATTTCATGAACTATTTAAACTTTGTGTATTAGTTCGTTTTAAATTTCAAATAAATATTACTGATTAAAATAATAAGTCTGCAAGGTTAAAAAATCAGGTCAGCCAAGAGGGGGTTGGACACACAAATCTGTTATTGAACATTGCCATATTCCCTTATTAATTTTTTAGAGTAAAAAAAATTAAAGGATAAGAAAATAATAACTATAATTCATTAAGGTATTCTTGTTTTTCTATATTTTAAAATAGATATGAAATGTTAATAACAAATAAAATTTTCATCATTTCAACACTATCTTAGAAATATCCCTTCTTAAATCTTCAATTCAAACATCTAAGTTTTATTTATGTGTTTTTTTACCTGTGTTTTTTTAATTATAAAAAAATCAAAGTGGCGGAGGCTAATATTGACGACAGGCGCCATCGGAGAAAAATTGGTGTTTATTTGTTAAAGGATCATTACCTAAAAATTACCATTTTGGAGAATTTTTCAATAAACAAAATTCTTAAAGCATTCAGAACTATCATATCTCAATAATCAACAATATAAACAATTTTAACACTTGAAAACCAGCAAAAATACATTTGCCATTCTTGCTAATAAAGGTTTGACGCCTTTTTTTATGTATAAAAACCCTTTAAAGTTAATATAAAACTTTAATCAAGCTTAATAAATCCCCTAAAAGCCTTACAACGGTCACCCTACTAATAAATAAGACATTAATTACATAATTAAAAACATTAAATAAATATTTTGTGCGAGTGAAATAAAAAAAGTCGTCTGAATTTCGTTTCTTAATTAAAAAATAAATTTTCTTACTATTTATAATTATGAAAAATCTTTTGACTTAAATAATATAATAATGACTAAAAGAAACAATAATGAATATGCTAAGAATAATCAACAAAAGTTCTATATCGACACATAAATTTTACTGAAATTTGTATCGTAAAAACGGCCAAACATATAAACAATTTTTCTTTCTTGACTTTTCAAATGCTGCGAAGAAAAAAAGTTATATATGAGCCAAAAAAGTGATTAGAAAGGTTAATCATTATGCCTCTCATAGAATCGGTATAAAATTTATTTGAGGTCAGGGTGGCCATTTTGCCCCCTTTCGGTGGCATTTGCCACCTTTTTGGGGGTCTTGCCACCATTTGCCACCTTTTTGGAATTGTAAATTATTTAAATTTCTTATACAAAATGCCAAAATTTATGATTTATTCTTCTTTTTTTTCAATTTTCTAACTAAAAAATGTCAAAAAATGGTCATTTTCTGCACAATTTTTCTCTATAAATTTTATTCACTTTCTCAAAAATTTCCGCCAAACAGCATTCACTTTGAATTTTTTCAAAATTTGTCTTAAAAATTTGTAACTATTCTGAAAAATAGGCTCCCAAATCCTCAAAATTAAACATTTTTGGGGCTTATTCTATTAACAAACCTTAACAAAATTTTTCAAAATTTTCCCGGCGGCGCCTATCGGCACCGCCGGCCTACCTTAGTATAAATTTGAGCTAATTTTAATATCACAGCAGAAAATAGAGCAAAAATGCAACTCCGATTTTGATTGTTCCGGTGCTTATGATTTATTTATTTCCTACCCTGATTTTCTCAAACTTGTGAGATGCAGAAAAATATAACATTTGAAAATTTATATGCATTTTGAACGATTTTGACGCTAAAAATTACGTGCCACCTTTTTGCCACCATTTTTAAAATTTTTGCCACCTTTTCGCCACCATTTTTAATCCCAGCGCCACCATTTTGGACTTTTGAGATGGCCACCCTGTTTGAGATGCCAAGTGATATTACAAAAGAAAACAAGAAAGTCTTACTCAACATAAATTTTTAAATTAACTTTCGTTATGTTTTAATAAATATTACGAATTTTTATAAATTAAAATTAAATAAAGCTTCACTTTGTAGTTAAAAATAGTAAACATCCATTAAAAAATTCAAAAAATAATTAATTTAGGAAATACTATACGATAATATTGTAATTAATGTCTTATCAAAATTTCCCTAATAAGCAAACTCGATACGATGGTCCTGAGGAACTATTATTTTTTTATATTGAAGGTTGCAAAGGTATAAAAATCCTAAAGATATCGACAAATAAATTATATATTAAAATTATGTTAATGTAAAAACTGTCAAATAAATAGGCAATTAGTCAATATTGTAAAAAAGTGCTTATAAATACATATTAATGATATACATCAGCCAAAATGTATCGTTTGGGAATGCCAGCCGACGCCCAAAAAAATTTCAGAAATCGCAAATCGAAATACTTAGCCCTCAAAAAAATTCGAAAATCGGAAAATGAATTTTCCAAGGCCTCAAATTCTGCAATTGAAAAATGGAATTCCGACCCCAAAATGTCGGAAGAAAATTTGATCACGATGAGTTGGACCCGAACAAATTCAAGATTAAATTCGTTTAGCCTCATAATCGGTATCCAAAATGTCGACTCGGAACGAAAAAAGAGAAAAACAAGGAAAAATAATAAAATTTTAAAAATGCATCCAAAGCTTAAAATTAAAGCAGCGATATATTCTGAGGATACAATCGATAAAAATATGATTAATTTCGAGAAATTTTTGAGATACTATCTGGAAAAAATAAGGTATACGGCATCCACTGGTGACAGGCGCCGCTGGAAAAAAATCTCAAAATTTTATTCAAACGCCGAATATTTAGACAATGTCCAATTGTTAAAAATAATTTAAAATAAAAATATCTTATATGGCTAATCTGAAACTGAATAAAAATTAGAGTCAACAAAAATAAAAAATAATAAATTCTTTCTGCAATTGTTAAACAATATGCGAAGAAAATAGAACACAAATTTTTCGAGAAAAATAATAAGTATTTGATTGAAATTAGTTAAAAAAATAAACAAGTGCTAAACAATTATTTGATACGACTAAAAGTACATGCTACAAAAGAAAATAACAAATATAATAAAGTTGTAAATTTTATGAAATATTAAAATAATCAAATGAATTAAAAATAAAAGCAAATAAAAAACAGAAGAAATAAAAAAGTCTTTTTTTCATAGGAATTAACAAAGATCGAGAAGAAAGCCAAATAAAAAAAAATAAAAATATAAAATACATTTATAGTTAATTTGCGGATTAACATTCATCTAAAAGTTAATTCTCTATCCTTTTTATTTTTGAAGTCAAACAATGCCATTAGTTTATCATTATTCAGAGCGTGTTTTTGATAAACCTAAAGAATTTTTGCGAGTCCACAGAAATGTATTCTAATAATAATTTTTGATTTTTCTTAGCTTATTTATAAAAGAAAATCAAATTTGTTTTAAAAATTCTTACTTATCATAAAAAAGTCAAAATTTTATTTAGTAAAAAAAAGTTGAAAAAAACATTTTTTCTAATCAATAATAATTAAAAAATGACCCTCCTAAATTCAAAAAAGAAAAATCTTTGAAAAAAGCGAAGCAACTTTATTCAAACTTTGAAAAAGTAAAATAAAAAAAGACGAAATATATTTCCTTACAAAAATTATCTGAAAAAATTACTAAAAACAAAAATTGAACAGCAGAATAGCAATATTTTACCTTACGAAATTTATGAAAAAAGCTTTCAAAAGGATTTTTACTCTGAAGCAATATATTGAATTTGCAGGACAAAGTTATTATAAAAATGAAAAAAAAAAAACAAAGAATAAAGAGATAGATTAATAATATTGCAAGAAATATCACAGCATTTTAAAATGTGAAACTTAATGAAATTTAAATATTTTTTGGTTTTAAAATAAAAAAGCATAATTTTTTTTACACGAAATGCATGCTATATTTCAAATGATAAAATAAAAAAATAAAATGCTACAGCAAGAAACATCAATTTAAAGAAGTCTCGACAAGAGAATTAAAATGAAAATCAAAGATACAGTTTTAAAAATTAAAACTCAAAGATTATTAATGAAAATTTTCATCATAAGTTAAACTGAAAATAATTTATAATAAATATGAATTAAAACTTTTAACATTTCATTTATCTGAAGCAGCAAGTCACGGCATAGAAATTCTGCCGCAGTGTGTTACTTGCGGGCGAACATTTGCGAACGGACACTTGCGGGCAGACTTTGTGGGCGGATTTTTGCGGACGAGAACAAAACAAACTGGGGTCAAGCTGATAAATGAGAATTTGGTCTTGCGCGATGTGTACCTTCTCTTTAAGGACATGAATCAGTCTAAAACTCGTTGTTTTATTTTTAATTTTTGAATTTACTTTTTTGTGTATCTAAGGTTCGCTAATTAGATGGAATAAGGAAATTTGCAATATTATAAATTTTTTAATTAGAGGAAATTACTGTGGGATTAAAAATAACATCATTATGTTTTCAAAAAGTTTTCAATTATTGGAATTTGGTTTTATTAATTTGTTACTTCAATTTTTTTTCTGTTTGTTCTCATATATATTTTTTGCGGATATAATATTTACTCTAGTTCTTATTTTGTGGTGATTGACTTGGATTGGTGATTGTTTGAAAAAGAATTGTGGTCCCGTTTTGCAAACAGTTCGTTGAGTACATTTTAAATTATGAATCAAATGAGTTACGTGCATCTGACTAAAAGGCAATGAAAAGTGAATTTCTTACTACCTGTTAAAATTGCAAAATTTATACTCAGAGAAACTTAAAAAATTCTAACCATCAAAGAAGCTAATTTTGAAAATTTTAATTAAATTTGAAAAGAATGCAAATCAGAAAAATAACATTCCGAAATATCGAAAGAAAATATTATTTTATTTAATAAGCATTTAAAAAAAATATATATAAATTTTCGTATTAAAAGATTAATAAAAATTATGCCTACATCGAACAATTGAAAAAAAAAATAAAATTAATTGGCATACATACGATGATTATTCATGCTTAAATGTGATTTAATTGATATAAGAAATAAATTAAGACAAAGAAAGTTTTAAACTTGAAGCTAATTATCAATTATATAATTCAAATCTAATGAATGAACTACTCAAAATAAAGAATTTACTTTGCTTCCATTTGGAAAATAAAAAATCTTATCAGTTTCATTTCAAAATAGTATAAAAAATTCAAAAATAGTTCAAACTTTTTAATAACCAAATCTCATTACTGATTTTTCTTCTTTTAAATATCAAAATAATTTTTAAAATTCACTTATATTAATAATAATTGCCCCAATTTGATAAATTTTTTATCGTTTATTTTGAATATTTGATTGTTATTTATATAAGGGAGAAATTTTTCAATATATAAACCTTAAAATCAAATAAACCTTTATAAAATAAAATAAAAAGATAATGCTAATGATTTGGTAAAGTAAAACCAAGCCCCCTAAACATTATTGTTAAATGTAAAAATATACGAAATTTGTAACTTTCGACTATTTGAATAAATATGTATGAATAAAAAGATATTAGAAAATAAAAAAATTTTACTGGATTTATATTTATTAACAATAAAAAGTATTCGAGAACGGAATTCTTCTTTTCAATGACCGAGGACCAATTTTTAAAATAAGAAAAAGCAAGAATAAATAATTTCCACAATAAATATTCACCAACGATGAAATAATTTTTTAAAATATGTGAAATGATAAAAAAATATAATAGAAAATTGTGGTAATAATGAAAAAAATAAAAACATTAACTCATTAAATGACAAAATTATGTAAGTTTTTTAATAATATATCGATCGACAGAATTACAATAATGCTAGACTCTATTTCAAGAAATAATCCTTTCACCCTTCAACTAAAAAACTCACCCTTCATAAAAAATGCCTTTAGAATCTATAAAAATAAATAAAGAAGAAAAGAATAAAAAATAACCAAAGTTTTCAAATTATTTATTATAATAAAATTTATCTTAAAATAAATTTTTTATCTAAGAAATTTTTTTGAACCAAAGAAATAAGAAGTGGTCTCCTGAAAAATTATATTATCTTTAAAGGAAAAAAGAAATTATTAGATAAAAATAAAAAACAAAAAGAATTTTTCGAAAATAATAAGGAATCAATTTTAAAGATACACTAAAAAATAAACGAAACCTACAATTTTTGTTTGCCCCTTAAAATTCGCTTATTTCTATTTTGGCTTAGGGCCGAAATGCCTTACCACTCTCACTCCTTTCACAATTCAAAAATATTTCATCTCAATTATTGCCCTTTGAACTATTTAAACTTTTTCGGACAGTTTTGAACAATTTGGAGTTCGAATTTGGCCACTAGTTAATTGCGAAACTTTTCCTCGGCATACATAATTATGGTGAGTAAAAAAGTTCATGAAATATCTTTCTTATAAATTATCCTAAAATTTACACTTAAAAAAATTCAAATGTTATCACTCACTTAAAGTGAAAAAAAAGATTAAGAAAAAATATGAATTACCAATTCATATTAACATTAAGAAATTAAGTTTAAAAAAAAATAACCACAAATATTATAATATAATTTTGAACGGTGGTCGTGGTCACACTACACCAATATTATTCAAGCGGTCATGAGTATAAAAAAATAATCTTTTTTTTAATTCCATTTAAAGAAAAAAAATATTAATAATTGTATAACAAAAATGCTCACATAAATAAATGAATTATTAGAAAAAATGAAAATTATAGGTATAATAAAATAAAATATAAACGCATAAACAGCACCTTAACCGTTTCGGGGTTGACCAATACAAGTTAAGTTGCCTAAATTGTTTTAATTTTTTAACAAAAAGTCAGAAAAAAATAAAGATAAGATAATAATAAAATACATAATAAAGTAAACTAATTTTCAATACTTTAATAAAGAAACCAATTCCCAATTATTATATACAGACATAATCCCTACGTGTACCTAAATTTTGAAATTTTTCGGCGAAGAATGAATGAAATTTTGAAAAACACGCTTCATCAAAATGAACCCAAAAGGGAAACACCCGACAATTGGTAAAAAGTTGAGAATTATATAAGAGAAAAATTAATAAGTTGTATTCAAAACCAAATGAACCAAAAATAAATATAATTAATAAAGAAGAGAAAAAGATTTTGTTTTGCAAATTTTAAATATTTTTAAAATCAACTTTAAATTGATACCTTAAAGGTAAATGCAGAAGAATATTAATTATATTTTTAAAAAATATAAACTTACAAATTACAAATTCTCATTAAAAATCGTTTTTTAATGTCTTCAAAAACCCTAACTTATTGTTTTGTAAAAAAATTATGCTATTAAAATTAACCTTTGGATATAATCTAAATAAGAACACGCATGAAAGCAAATGCGCTCGTTGAATCAGGAAATAATAAAAAATACAAAAAAAACGAAAAAAGCAACAGATTATAAAAAAATTGTTAACTATAAGTAATTTTTTAATCTTTATTGAAAAAAATTTTAAAAAATTAATGGAAAAATATAAAATATTCAAAATAAGTTAAAGAATTTAAATTGATCTAAACTATTTTATACCAAAATGATTAATAGTCATTAAATAAGTTTTATGTGCGTTTAATTAATATAATATACTCGCATAAATTATAATAATTAAATGTTCAAATGATAAATAGAAAGGAAATTGACTCCGAATAAATTATTCTTTTTTTATTTAAAAAAAATTAAAAAAAAATATTAAAAAATCTAAACTTTTAATTATTTATTATAATCACTGAATAATTGAAACAAATAGAGGGAACCACCCAACAAAAAACTGGCCTACCAATGCATGGAAAATTTGTGTTGTATTCAAACTATATATAGAAATTAAAGGAAAAAACAATTAAAATAAAAAAAACAATTTTTTCTAAATAATTAATAATCATTTAGAGACAAAATTATATTTGTTAATTAAGTAAAATGTATAAAATCTATGACATTTTTTTAACATTCTTGGGAAAAAAAGCAAAAGAAACAAAAAACAAAAAACAAATTTCTTGGAGATTTTAAACCCATAAAGGAGGTGCTCTTTTAATTGTTTTGTCTATTTTTTTATTTTGAAAATTTAGCCAAAATAAAAATCATAACTTTTTTAGGCTTAAACAAAATTTAAAAAAAAATCAAAAAAGCACCCCCTATGTTTTCAAAATTGACGCTCTGTGCTATAGAAGTGCCTAATTCATTCGGTTTTTGGTGCTAAATCTGTTACCAAATACTCCCAAATCTTAAAATTTACCCCAGTGGCGCTTATCGGCACCACCGGCTGCTCCCGCCCCTTTGATTCAAAAAATTGATGGCTTTTTACTTTCTTGCTTTTCGAATTTTCATTAAAAATTTCATGTAGCAATTCGTTTTTTTTAGTGCTAAAACCCCCCATAATTACCAGTGCTTATTTTTACCAAAACAATACAAAAAGTATTGTATTATGATGCTTTAATATATATTTTTTCAAATAAAATGGATTAGTTCAATAAATTAGTAAGTGATTTTAATTTTTATAAATCAGATAAATTTATCATAAATAAACTAAATTTAGAGTTTTGTTTATACGCCTTTATTTTTACATTAATCATTATTTTCTGCTAGATGAAGTTAATTATTAACTTAACGGAATTATTTAACTTTTTTTTTTTTTTTAAATAGACCTTTTATATTTCACGATAATGGTTTGTTTATAAAATATATAAATGTGATATTTTACAAAGTGGCATTGTTTTTTTTTTATTATTTAGTTTTTTGTAAATTTTGGTTTAATTTTAGCTATTGGTTGTTTTGCTAATTTTTATTAAGTAATTTTTCTATTTTCATCGTTTTTTTCTTATATTTTAAAGAATTATGAATTTTACAAAATTGTTTATGAGATAATTTTTAATCTAATAGGAGATTGATAAAAATTCTATTAAGGTTTTTTACTTAATTTTTGTTTTTATTTTAATTAGATCCTTATTAAATTTATAATAATATAGACGATGCGTTTTAAATTTTGAGATTATTATTAGATTTATGTTTTTATATTCTCTTTTGGCAATAAAAATTAAATTAAAAGAAGCTTGTCATAAATATTTTGGTTTTCTTTTAACTCGTTTGAAGGCCCCGTAATGATGGAGTTGGCGAATGAGCGTCATTAAAGTAATTCATCTATTCATAAATTAATTTAAGATTCTTTAGTCATTACATTTTTCACCAAAGAAATAATGTTAGAAAAATTATTATATCTAGAATTCGTTTTTTTATAAATCTATTATATTATTTTGTGATTTTTTGAATATTTTGGGTAGTTAATTAAAATAGAATAATATTAAAAAAAGCGATAAGTTGAGCATTAATTTTAATTTTTGTATCTTTTAAATTTTGGTTTTTTTCAAACTTATTATTTTTTTTTTCTTTGGTGCCAAAAAATTAGTAAACCTATTTGAAATTTGAATTTAATGATAGTGTCAAAAATAAGCTAATTGTTTTGGTTTTTATGAAGTTTCCATTTAATTTTTTCAAATTCGGGTGTTATTAATTTGATTTGCTTTTTATTATTCATGCTCGATGGCTTTTTCCTTTGCATATGTTATAAGAGTTCTGTTTTTTTTTTATTAATTATTTTTTTATATTTCATTTTAATATTTCGCCCGCTAAGCAAGAAATTATATTCTGTTTATTTTAGAGGAATGCTTATATAAATAAAATTATTTGTAAATAATTCCAAAATAATTAGTTTTTTTGTTTATAATCTTCATTGTTTTTATATTTTGAGAATTATTGTATTATTTTCTACCTTATTTAATAATTTTTTCTCATCTTAATGAAGTGTAGAAATAAAATTCAATAAAAAAAAATTTATTTGGTTTAAATCATAATATCTTTAAATTTAAAGACGGATTAAATGTTTTTGTATGCTATCCTATAAAGTTCTAACAAAATTTTTTATTAGATTAGATTCTAATTTTAACAGTTAGAATTACGTTTGCCGATAGTATCGAAACATTTCTCTCTCAAATAAGTTTTTCGTTTCATTATCCATCCGTCGCATAAGAGTATTTGGTTTTTTTTCGAAATATATGAAAGTCTGTTTTTTAGTTTTCCTATTTGAATCCTTCAAGAGAAAATATGTATATAAAACTGTTTTTTTAATGTTATATAAATACAACTTTAATTTTTATAAGGGATTTAAAATAAAATTTTGTAATAAACTAATTTTGAAATGAATCTCTCATCATTCTTTGAATCGACCCCTTGTGGCCGAATGGCAAAGTTCGCGTTGAAAAAAAATATTTTACCACCTTTCGTATCATTTTATTATTATGTATGCCTTATTTCAATTTATTAATTAATATTATTTTTAATCAAGGTTTGGGTTAGCTTATTTTTAAAATAATAATTTTTTCCATGTCATTGAGGATCTATCTTTTCGTAGCACTTAGGGCAGTTTGCTGAAATTTCGAATATTTATCAACATTCTTTTAATGTTTAGTTCGGGACCCCCGGTTTAAAACAGGCCATCGTCAACCTTACATTACATTTTAAAAAAAACAACGTTTGTTTTTTCCTAGGTTTATGATCAACAACACTGGTAGAGAGAGGTATGCCTTGATGGAACCTGAAGAATTTAAACTATTTAAAATAGGGCTGCCATATGAAAAAATCTAAAGCATTATTTGGTGGAAAAATTGAAAATTTTTTTAATACAAGTCAAAAAGGCAGTAAAAATGACTAATTTTTCTCTTTTTCACTCTTTAAGATTTTGAAATTTTAGCAGATTATTAAACCATTGCAATTTTAAAATGAAGATTTCGCGAAAAAATATTTAATACTAAATTATGCCAATTTTCTTAATGAACAAACCGAGAAACCCCCGAAGATTGCAATCCTGATTTACTTTAAAAAAAATTGAAGTAATACTTAAACTAATGATTGCTTATTTATAAATTTTAATGCGAATTTATACGATTTCGTTACTTTTATTTTGATACATGTTGAACTACTCTCGCTGCTACTCCTCGAGATGGCACATAATTTTGTAATGTTTGTAATTTTTTTTTTCATTTTTTCGCGCAATAGAAGTATTTGAACATCTCTGATTGAGTGGAAATTTTTTAATGATTCTTTGTTTAATCTTTTTATTATGAAGTTTTTAGTTCTCGATAACTATTTATTTTGGAATAGAATTTTTTTTTCTTTGAATCTGTCTCTTTTTGCAATCAATTTTATTCCATTTTCTTAACGATAGACACAAAATAAATTAATTTTATGTTATTAAAGAATTAACAAATTGTTTTACCTCATATTAAAATAAAACAGTCTATTGTTGTATTTTAAGAATTTTGCATAAATATTTATATAATAAAAATACAATATAAAAGTTGTTTAGATTGTAAATCAAATTTAAGAAATGTTCGATAATTTAAGTTTTTTCTTTGCAGATCTTTTTTTAATATTGTCCCTTTTTATTTTTTGTAGTAATCATTACTTAATATTATGGTGAATAAAAAAGGATATTTCCGTTTTTTGATTCTAATTTTTACTTTTTTTTTTACTCACTATAATTTCTTTGTTTTAATGCATATTCTTTTTTATTAAAGAATTAACTTGCTTTATTGATGATGATTTACAAAGGTCTATACTTTTTTTACGCACTTTAACTGGCTTAATTTCTCTTGCTTTATGCGCTATCGAACAGAATGTTAAATTAAATGATTATCCAATATAGATATAAAATTTTAGGTTTTTCTCTGCTTTCTCTTGTAAAAAAAAAAGTTTTTTTTTATTGTTTAAAATTATTCTAACTTGCTCAATTTATTAAATCCGTCCATTTTTACAGATTATTGGTAATAACTTATGCTGAAAAGCAATTAAAATTTAAAAATTCTTGGCATCATGCGTTATAAGTCAGTCCCCTTATAGGCGTAGTGTCTTCGGCTTTTACAATTGAGTTTAATTGTTTTATTTTTATTCTAAAATCGTTTCAATTGCTGATTTACTAAAATTTGCTATAATAAATTTAATCAAATTTTTCTTTCCGTGGTGTCTGGTCTAATGGGCTTAAGTGCAGTTTCGAGACAACGAAGAAATGAAAAAATGTATAAAATTTTGTAAAAAAATATTGTAGTATTGAGTCATTAAAAAAAAAAAAACTTAATTACACCATTAAATTTTTTTAAAGAATTAGATATAAAAAAAATTAAATTATTTTTAAAACAATCGAGTTTTTTAAAAATTAATTTTTTCCATTAATTTTATAAAATCATAGATAAAAAAAATACGGTAAAACAGAAAAAAAATTAATAAAAAAAATTTCGCAAAATTTGATTATTTTTGATGCACAGTTTGTTACCAAAAATTTTCCAGCGGCGCCTATCGGCATCGCCGACATTTCTTTTTTCAAAGCCCGATAGCTAAAAAAAACCTGTCCGATCCGAAATACGATTTGCTTTTTCAGTTTTAAATTGCTCAAAATAATTATGGTAAGGAAAAACAAAATATGTGATACCCATTTACTTGCAATAAAGTGATTTACAATTCCTGCTCAATCATTTTCAAAATAAAAATTCAAATTTTGAAAAAGAATTATTCGAATACAATTAGCAAATTTCAAAAATAAAATAAGAAAAAAAGATGAAAAAAAATGTCCGCAGAAAGCAATCATGTGTCCATAAGCGGAAGATAAAAAGAATTTTTTAAATAAAATTTGTTACTGAAGACATAATTATTTAATAAAAAAAACTGAATTTTTTGTTTTAATAGGATATATATTCATCAAGAAAATTAATAAATAATAAAATAGCAAGATCAGAACAAACCAATAAATATTGTCATAATGTAAATTATGACAAAATTATTTCGAGAATAAACCCTTGTACCTTCTTGAAACATAAAAAACAAATTATACATATCGCTGTTTAACCAAGAAATTGATTAAGAAAGACCAGCCCGAAAATTATATAAAATCATTATATTGGTAAATAACTAATAAAAACTATTTCGAAAACGATAAAAAAGGACATTTTAAGTAATGAAAAACCAAATTTTAGCATAAGAAGTCTTTTAAAGTAAAAAGAATTTGATAAAAAATTTAAATTTCAGGCTGCCAGCGACCACAATACACAACACCTGCTGTTGCTAACATGAGTAAAAGCATACAAAATAAATTTAAATCATCAGTTTAAATATTAAACACAATTTAATACGATTAAAAAAAAAGTATAAAATGAAAAAAAGTTAAATATAAATACCCAAAAATTTACAATTCATTAAAGATTGAAAATCAAAGTCGTAGATACTATCATGTAAATTGATCTCTTTTTACAAAAATAGCAATTGCTCAATGAAAATACAAATTTATTCTTATTAGACTTCTAAATAAATAAAAAAAAGTTAGACTACTAATAATAAGTTAATTATTATATCCGATGCATAATAAAAAGAAACCAAGAATAAAAACAATAAAAAAATAAAAAAGATTTCACTAAATAGCATCAAATTAATTATTGTATAACAAAGATATTCTTTTAATCAAGCTGAAATATTATTATTTATTTATTCCAAGAACAAATATTTTTTCTACACATTTGTGAAAATTTTTCTTTAGGTCTTCAGCAACTCAGAAAAATTTACGAATAATAAAAAAAAAGTAAAATTTTAATACAGTTTTATTGTTAAAAAATTGTAATATCTGTTATGACTTATATATATAAAAAAATATATATATATAATGCAAAAAATATTTTTTCCCTAATTTATTTTTTCCCAATTTTTCTAAACTATTCGGGGAACGGGGAACGCCGGGGACATGATGTCGTTGATCGGGTCGGGATGAGGCCCAAAAATGGTTTTGGGTCGGGTCGGGGATTCGGGTACGGCGGATCGGGGGTGAACCCTACTTTATAACATTCATTAGTGTAAGAAAAAATAAATAAAATATATTTCTAAAAAAGTCCCATTGAGAGATAATAATAAAAAAAAGGTTTTATAAGTTAAAAAAAATATATAAATATATTAAGTTAAAATAAAGCGAAAACAATTAATTTTTCTGAAAAATATTGCTAATATTTGATTTAAGCGAAAATACAACGGCACATTACAAAAATTGTCAAAGATGATTTTGAAAATTAAATTATTAATATAGCATAAATAATCCAAACAAATTTTTATAATGCAAAGAACCATTATATCCTACATTATTACAGTTATTCTCTTCAAATATTATAGAAAAGTTTCAAAAAAGTATGGCCCCACGACGAAACGTACCGCGACGAACTTTATTTCGTAATATATTTTTTCGGCTTTCAAAATAATAGCGAATCATAGTTTTTTTTGGTGACGGTTCCAAAAATAAAAAGTGATAACATTGACAAAATAAAAAATTCTAAAAGGAAAATACAGCTGGGATCCAGCATAAGATTTTCAAAGAATTGAAAAATATTTGTTTAATTATTTTTTTAATAAAATATTTCTTAGGAAACAATCAAATAAATTTGACCATCCAACAAACTATTTCATAATTCATACATGTGAAAATAGATACAAAGAAAAAAAAAATTAAAACCAATAATCAATTTTATACATTAAATAAATAAATAATTATTAATGAAATTTTTAAATTTAAAAAAAAGAAAAAAATATAATTTTTCATAAAAATGAGAATTCAAAAACCTTATAATAAAAATTTAAAAAGTCAAATGAAAAATAAAATTAAAAAAATTAATATAAAATTTCTTAATGAGAAGTTTTATAATTCGAAGAATTAGAAAAAGCGATAAAAAAATAAAAACATCCGCTCAAATTTATTCGTGCTCTTGGCATGGGCGCATTTTAATTTAAGAGTGAAAAAAATAAATCTTATAAAAAATATATGGAAACGCTGGCTAATAAAAAAAAATTTCACTATTTATCACAAACATTCCAAAAATTTTTAAGGTAAAATGCAAAAAAAAAAAATTAATTGTTATTAAATTAAAACGCAACCAGTTAAGCAAGCATTCAATTTTCTGTTCTCAAAAACGAACAAACAAAAAACGACGAAGAACAAGAGTAGAACAATAAAAATTGAAATTATAAGAAAATAAATAAATTTTAAAAAGAAAAACACACTAAATTATAAAATATAAATTCGCCATAAAATATCTTAATCAAATAACTTCAACGAAAATATTTTCAAACTCAATTCTAAGTTTAAAATAAATTTAAATATTATTTAATTTAAATGAAAAAGGAAGGAAATTTTACCCAGCAATATCATTTTTCGTACTTTGGCTTAAAATATTAAATCAACTCAGCTTCAAGACATTTGAAATTTAAAAAAATGCCAAACAATTTTCTCCCAATTCTTTCATTTTAAACGATAAATAAAACTAATTCCATTCAATTTATAAAAAAAAAACAATCCTTGTTTTAAACATTAATTAGAAAGAATTAATTCTAAATAAACTAGCAAATAAATTAATGGAAAGCAGAATAACCTTAATAAAATAACCTGATTTAGAAAAACAAATTATGTTAGTAAAATAAGGTGCTAGGTCGTTTCTTAAAAACCGCCACTATGGGCGTTTCTTAAATCCGCCATTTTTACAGAATTTTCGACTAAATCAACTCATAACTTTTCTCAGGCGCAACCAAATTAAGTAATCTTGGTATCATCCAATACCCCTTATATTGCTTTATAAGCTTGCAAAATTTCAAAAAATTTCATTAAGCTTTTCAAAAGTTATGGCAATTTTTTCCACTTTTTTAGCTCCAATTTTTTTTAAAGTTAATGAAATTTTTTGAAATTTATCTAACTTATAGAGAAATTCAAGGGCTATCATAGGATACCAAGATTATTTCATTTGATTGGTTGTGAGAAAAGTTATGACTATATTTAGTCGAAAATTCAGTAAAAATGGCGGATTTAAGAAACGCCCATAGTGGCGGTTTTTAAGAAACGTCCCAGCACGGTAAAATAAGACTTTGCTACGCAATACAATGCAATAAACAGACAGATGAACAAGTGAAAACAATTTAAAACTGACACATTAAAAAAATAAATAAATGCTTATGCTGTAACATAATTATCTTCGAATTCTTTTTTATTTTAATAAAGATAAAACAAATAAGTTAGGTATTTAAAAAAAATAAATATTCTTCGAACAAATAATTTGCTTGTATAAAAATAAACAAAAATAAAGAAATAAATTTTCGTCTGATTGTGTATTTTTGTTTCTCATCATGACAAGATAAATAAAAATAAATTTTTTTAAAAGCTATAAATAATTTTAAGACTTTTTTAAAAAAATATATGTATTTAAAAGAAAAGTGTTTTAAAAATATTTAATGTTTAAAAATATTTTTTTTTTCATAAATGTTTAAAGAATTGAAAATAAAGTTTAATAAAAGCCATTAAATTTGCCTATTTTTTAAGAATTTTTTTGGTTTTTATTAAAGCATTCCTTTAAAAACTAAAAATTTTGCTATGTCTTTTAAATATTAAAAATTAAAATTAATAAGTAAAAAATAATAATTTAAAAAGCTGATTAGAGCATAAAATTAACAATTTTCTAAAATTATTTTTTATTTGACTGAATTCGTTCTTAGTACTTATGTATATTTTGTATTTGTTTGTTTTTTTTGTTACCTTTTCTTTTTGCATCAGTCCTTACTTGTGATGAACTGCAAATTAATTTAATTGCTTTTTGTATTATTCTGATCGTCTTTTTTTGAAATAGTCCTAAACCAATAAAACATTTTCTAAGTTTTTTAGAATTTAACTCAAAAAACTTTTTTCAATCAAATGATAAAAAAAAATTCCTAGCGTAAATGTGTCAAAAAAAATATTTTTATTTTTATTAAATAGAAATTATGAATCAAAAAGCTTATTAATTAAGACTGGAAATTACACGTGATAATTCGTTCCGTAAATTCCGCCACTATGGGCGTTTCGTAAATCCGCCATTTTCCGAACATAATTGAGCATAACTTTGCTCAAACGCAATCATTTTTTAATAATCTTTGTATGGTTTGATAGCTATTATCTAGCTTTATGATCTTCCAAATACCCAAAGTTTAATTAAGTTTTACAAAATTTGGGTCTGTGAGAATGAAAAATAAAAATATTTTTGGCTATATTTTTCTATAAAGTTTAATAAAAACATGCTTTATTTGTGCAGATAATAAAAAATTGAGTCGAATAAATTTGAAATAATATTTTATTTCTAGAAAAATAAACCAAACATAAAAAAGTTATTATTTTATTTTTTTATTTGCCAAGATTAATCACAAATTGCATAGCTGCGGAATGAGAAAGAAAAAAACAAAGATAACTAAAAAAAATATTAAATAACAAATTTATCCAAAAGATTTAAAAAATTTTAGAAAAACCAATTTTTAACAACAAATAAACTCCGAATTAAACTCTTAAATAGAATATTTAATAATTTTTTGAACAAAGAAAAGATAAATAAAAAAATATAATAACCCATAAGATAATTCTAATCCAAAAAGTTATTCATTTTCATAAGATATTTAATATATCTAATTATCGTATCAAAAAAATATAAAAGAGTCCTAATTTTGCTTCTTTGGTTTTAATTAAATGACTTTAAATTAGATTAATAATATACCCTTTAAAACTGAAATTTAGCAAGCTCATAGAACATCAAGGGCTATAGTACAATACCAAGAATTGTTTCATTTGCTCTTTCTGAAAAAGTTATGATTAAGTGAGCAAAATGGCAGGTTTACGAAACGCGCCGCCACAAGTAAAATGAATGCAAAATTTCATTTGCAAGAAAGAAATTAGCAATAAACTCATAAACATTCTACAAATCATGAAAAAAAGGAAAATTTAAATTTAAAATTATTTATAAAATTATAAAAATGTCTCTTCATTGGAAAATAATCCAAAAAATACAAAAATATAACTATTTCTATATCTAATTAAAAAATGTAGACTAACTTAAAAGCACAATCAAATACAATTAAAAATAGTTGTCCAACATGGCCATCAACTATAACAGATGAGGATGCGACACGAAAGAAAAGATAAGAAAAATAAAAGAAAAACTTAGAAAATAAAGCGAATTAATACCATAAGATCAATAAAATATGAAGGAAGAGAAAAAAACAAATTTAAAGAAAAACTATTAAAAAGAAATAAAGGCCTGTTAGAATATTTAAAAGCTTTTTTTTTATATTAATTTAAAATTAAAATGGCTCAAGAGAACATAGTTAGGACAATTTCTGTGCCAAATTACTTTTTATGAAAAGTCAAATTTTGCAGCTAAAAATTTATGAAAAGAGAAATGCTAAAAGTGATTCGATAAGAAAGAGAACGTTACTATCTACAAAATAAAAAATGAAAACGTAAACAACTAAAATAGTTAAAAATCTGGTCACTATGCAAAAACTTTCCGCTACCTCTGGGTCGTTTCATAAATTCCGCCAAATTTACAGATATTTCGACAGAAACTTTTTATAACTTTGCTCAAACGCAATCAATTTAACAATCTTGGTATGGCCCGGTAGCTATTAGTTAGCTCTATTAGCCTACCAAATTTTAAATAATTCGATTCTTTTTATGACTATAAAAATAAGTTTTTTGTACTTTTTATGTTACAACTTTCTTAAATGTCAGTCAAATTATTTGAATTTTGGTATGCTAGTTTAGCTAACTAATAACTACCAGACCACATCAAGATTGTGAAATTTGGTTGCGTTTGAGCAAAGTTATGAAAATTTTTTGTCTAAATATATGCAAATTTGGCGGAATTTATGAACGCCAATGATGGCGGATTTATGAAACGCCCAAAGTGGCGGTTTTTATGAAACGACCTAGCACGCCTCTAATAAATAGGATGATAGAACACTCGACATACCCTTCTATGACGCAAGGATTTGGAAATAAAAAATGTAATTACTTTCTTGTCACATTTATCTTTGCTTACTAAAAAATGAATAAATTTTATTTTGGTTAAATAACCTATTTAAAACAATATTCGAAAACTAAAACAACCACACAATAATTGAAGGAAATGAGATTTAAATTATTTTCCAATAAAATTTAATTAAAATGAAACTTTATATTTATTCAAATAAGTTAAAAGAATATGATAATGAATAAAAAACATATTGGTATCCTCAAATAATTTTACAATTTATCATTATTTTAAAAGAAAAACTAAATTTTTAGGCAAAGACTAAAATTTTTCTTTAAACATAAGAGTTATTCAAGAATAAAAAATTAGTCAAACATATTATGATAAAGCAGACAATTATAAATAATATAAACATTAAATCGGTAAAATAATTCAAAATATATATTAAAAATTGAATAATAAACTGTAAATCAAAGAAAACAACAAATACTAAAACAATACTAGCCAAATTAAAGCAAAATTAAGGAACAAGAATTTTAATAAAAAATGTTATAAAAAAATATTAAAAATGAAAAAGAAAAGCTATTGCGTTTTTATTATAAATATTAGACTTTTTTTTATTTTCATAAAGAAAAAAAACAAAAATACAAAAAATGGTTAATTGCCAAAGACTTTTAAGAGTAAAATAAAACATAAATAAAAAGAGTAAAAAATATATTAAAATAATTAATGAAAAACAGCGTAGTAACAAATTAAAAAAAAAATTATTCAAGACATAAAACTTTTAAATATGTTTAAAATATAAATGAAACAATATTTTTATTTTTGCGACAGAGCTCCTAATTATTCATGGCCAAATCTTAAATTTTATTATGTCTATGTTCGAAGAATTGGTTCCAAATATGAATTTATTTTTGCCTAAATTTTATTTAAGGTTCGTTTTTGCTGGGTTCAATAAAAATTTTATCTTTTTAAATTTTGAATTGTTTACTTCTTACCGTCTCTCTATGGCGCTCAACGATGTTGGAACTAGGGTAGGTCGGTATCGGTACTGGTAGTACCGGTTCCGAGCCAAAAAGTGTCGGATTTTCAACCTGAAAAGTACCGGAACCGACCTACCCAACTTGGAACCTTTATTTTCTCATTATTAATATTGTTATAATTTTATAAAAAAATAATTTTATCTGAAATTTCAGAGATTTTTTTACGTCATTATTCTTTTTTTGTTCTAGCATAAATAATTAAATCGAAAAAATTAATAGTTTAGTCTCAACAATTAATAAAATCACAAAAAATTTCTAAATTCCCGGATACCGCACCGCCCTCCCTCTCCACCCATTATAATTTAGTGACCATTTTAATTCTGGCAAAAAATGGACTTACATAATTTTACAAAAATGAAAGACACGAACTATTTGACTAAATAAATTATTTTTATACTACTATACTGAAAAAAGTTTGGAACCATTTCATTGTGTTTTATTTTTCTCACTTATAAGTCACTAAGATTCTATATTTATATGCATATTCAATTACATTAAATTACCTGAAAAAATAAAACAAAACTGAATATTTTTTATTAAATATAAAAATATTTTTCAGTCATTTTTTTAGATCGATATATTGTTTCAATTTTTACAATCATTCATTTAACTTAATTGAAAATTCGGCCATAAAATGGATCAGTCATACTTCCCAATCGAAAAAAAAAATTCGTAAGACAATGACAATTTATTGACACTATTATTTTTTGCACTATTTTTATCATTCAAAATTTCATTTGTTTATATTTTTTGTTTCTTTTGATTATTGTTGTCTTATTATTATTTTATTCTTTTTCTTCTCGCTTTCTTCGATTTTTGTTTTTCTTCTTTAAAAACTAAATAAACTCCGTTTTTCACATCTTCTCAACCGCTGCAATAAAGACTCGCCAAGATTTTGCTTCACCTCTTCTGTTGTTTCTCTTCACGCCGATCCTCAGACTACATCGCCGTGTAAGCTGACTGTTCATTTTTCTTCACTTCTCTTCATCTCGGCATTTTCGCTCTCTCCTAATTGTCGGCAATTGTGTTTCTGAGTCCAATCCCAAATTCCTTCAAAGTCGCCAAATCTCCAAATTTCCCCTCATCAAATCCCACACAAATCCCGTCCCTCCTTCCATCCCCACACCGAAAGGTTGTATTTGGCGCTCCTGGGTTACGGCATAAACCCATCCTTTGGTCAGCCTTTGTAAGTCGATCTGACACCATTGTGCTTTGTGGTTGTGTTTACTTTTCGAAATTTTGTTGACATTTTGATTCTTATATTTTTTAATCCCATTTTAGTGAGTGAATGGCAAGTGGTGGTGATAATCGAATTCAGACCAATTATAATTTGCGTCCACGTGTGCTGATTAATTATATGGAGCAGGAATCAGGTTCTTCCCACCAATCCCAAGTTTTGGATGGCCAAGGCATTATTGGACAGCAAAATTCTCATTTGGTGGCTTCACAAAACAGTGTGCATGGTAATACTTTAAGGCAGATTCTAGAGAATAACCCAGTCCATTTGGTTGCTCAACCGAATGAAGTAAATCCTCAAAACCATGCACAGTTCGTTATCCGTAATCCTGGGATCAATTCTTTGGGAGGAGATAGACAGAATTTTGGGAATCCCCGAGCTGAGTCCACTCCAAAAATCAATTCCCCACACATCTCGTTCGAACAAAGGGGAAATCATTTTGTGAGTTTTCCACTGGAGCAACAAAATCGGGATCTGACACAGAACCGATACATCCATCGTAGTCTCCCAAATCAAAATTTCCATAATCCTCGCATATTTGTAAACTCACATCGAAACGAAAACGAAAGACAGCAAAACGAAAATTTGCGAAACCCGAATGAGAATCCGGAACGGAACTCACATGAGCAGATACAGCCAAAAATTCCGAAAACGCCAAAATCAGAATGTGAGAAATGAAGGACAACGAGAGAATTTGGTATACGGAAATGAGCAGAATTCAGACCGAAACGCTCAGATATATAATGCGCATGTCCCTCAGCAAAGAAATTCGAATTTTGTGCCCCGACCAACCCAGCAATTTCCCGAAAATGCAATGCATATTAATCAGGGACAGTCTTTCAATTCACAAATCCCCGATCAAACGAATCACCCACAAATATACCCGCAATACCAAAATTAGTACATTCCCAACGAAAATCCTCAAATTCCGGATATTATAATGGAATTACACAAAGTTACGTTGTCCAATCAATATGCAAATGCATTGAGGGAAATTCAAACTCTGAATGGAACCGAAGGAAGTGACAAAGTTCAGGACTTCTTTCTTACAGCTGAAATGTGTGTTGGAGAATGGCGGCATGAGAAAAAGCTGGAAATGCTGAAAACGAAGTTGAAAGGAAAAGCGTTAAGAGCATTGAATTTGGCATTAAACAAATTCGGAAATACTGTTCCATTTGACATTATAAAGACAGAAATTATGTCTATTTTGAGGGAAACGGATTATAAGGAAGCAAGTGCTTTCCAAGAATTAACTCAAAGCGGAAAGCGCAAAGAAGGTGAGAATATAATGAAGTTTGGCGAAAGGATTCAACGTTTGGTAAATTGTGCTCATATCGGTCTGAGTGAAGTACAAAGGGACGAAATTGCCAAAAGATATTTCATACTAAACATTAATGACACAAATACGGCAAAATTTTTGGAATGTCAATCGAAACCAACTCAAACGTACGATGAACTGTTAATGGTCGCAAACCGTCTCAGTTTAGTTGAGGAAAAAACTGAACATCGCCATAATCAAAACCGAACCCCACAGAATTTTGGTCATACTTTTCAATACCAAAACCCGTACCCAAACGAACAAAATCGGAATTATGTTCAAAGAAATCAGAATTTTCGACAAAATTACGGAAAATGGGATCAAAAAAATCGAGGTTACGGAAATCAAAATCAAAATTATTTTCCACCGAACTCTCAAGGGAATTCCAATTCAAATTCCGACCAATTCCGAAATTTTTGCACTCCGTTAAAATATGTGCAAAATCCTTCGGAAAATTTTGGACAAATGGAGGCCTTTAAGGATCCGCCGGTCAGAAACCCACATTTTCCAGCAACTAATGCAAATGCCATTCCATTGAATGGGCCGAACCAAAAACAAAATTTTCGTCCCGGGTATGGAACAAACACAATTGTAGTGAAGGAGGAAAACGAAACAGATTCACCAATTATTTCTGTCGGTCATTTTGAGCAAAAAGAAAAGCCGGATTATGAAAAGTTTTTCAATGCTCTTTCAACTCATTCGATTGAATTTCCTTCTAAAAAACCTGCTTTTGCCAAAACATCCGAATGTCTAGCAATTGAACTGGAAGTAGCCGGGGAAAAAGCAAAAGCCCTTATCGATTCTGGTGCTGAAACAAATGTAGCAAATCCCGAATTTTTACACAAAATCTCAATTGAACAGGGAATTAATCTCTCTGATTGGGGTTTTTGTCCAAATGCTGGTCCCACCAAATTACCATTTTCTGTTGCATCCTTTACCGGTGGAACAATTACAGTAATCGGAGTGACTAATATTCCAGTTTATATGGGAAATGTTAGAAGTGAAATTTCGTGTCTCATCACTCAAAAACCTTTCAATTATGACCTGGTTTTAGGACCGACGCATTAAATGCATTGGGCTATTATATCGGAAACACAATTACCAATGAAATTCTTAGTTTTAAAATGAATTCTCCAATTAAAAATGCTCATCACCTGAATACTGTCTATGTTTCATCTTTTAAAACAATTCTTCCTCATTCATCCTGTTTTGTCAAATCAGTCATTGATGCTCAAAATGATTGCTTAAAACATCCCCAATTTTTTATAGAAAGTATAATGAACGAGAAAGAATTGCTTGACTATGAATCGGAGGAGGTCGAGTGTGATGAAAATTTGATGGAAATGAGCGATGTGGACGAAGACAAAATTTTGAAAAAGTTGGGGATCGTTGAGGAAAAGCCGAAAATCGTGCGTTCGGGTTCGGCTCCAGGAAATGTTGGAATTGCTAAAGTGCCAATTAATCAAATGCTGGTCGTGGAAAGGGCCATTGTTGGTTCGAATCGTGGTAAGTGCGAAATATTCATCCATATTAAAGCGATCAGAAAATTTGTTTGAAACCGGGTACAAAGGTGGCACACGCTGAAAAAATTGAAAATGTTTTTGATCCTTTTTCCGAAATTTTGCCTGCAAGTTTTGATAAGGCTTTTGTATCACCCATTTTTATTCGAAATCTTTTGAAAACTGATTCTAAAGAAAGAAACGACCAAATTTTCTCCATCCTTGGTCCAAGAACGGGTCCACATTCTGAGTCAGAAAAAGAACAAATGCAAAACATTTGGTGCGAATTTTCAGAAATTTTGGCATTAGATGAATCGGAATTGACATAAACCGATTTAATAAACCATCATATAAATACCGGAAACTCAAATCCAAACAAAAGTGTTCCACGACCGATTCCTTTTGGTATCAGATCAAAAGTGACGGAAATGATCAAGGATTATTTGGACAGAGGTGTAATTCAGCCCTCATCTTCACCTTGGGCATCTCCCATTGTACTTGTTACGAAAAAAGATGGAACCATTAGATTTTGTGTGGATTATCGAAAATTAAACGCAGTGACCGTCAAAGATTCGTACCCACTTCCAAATATCGAACAAATTCTAATGTATTTGGGAAATCGAAAATTTTTTACGGTACTGGATTTGATCTCAGGTTATTGGCAAATCCGAGTGAACCCCGAAGACATACCGAAAACTGCTTTTACAGTCCCTGAGGGATTGTATGAATTTTTGGTCCTTCCATTTGGTCTTTGTAATGCACCTGCCACTTTCCAACGATTTATGAACAAAATTTTAGCTGAATTTGTGAATGATTTTGTTTTTGTTTATCTCGACGATATACTTATTGCCTCAAAAACTTTTGAAGAACATCTTTTTCATCTTAAAAAAGTTTTTTCCAACCTCAAAGAATTTGGTGTAAAAGTGAAAGCAAAGAAGTGTGGCTTTGCACAATCAGAATTGCCATATTTGGGACACATTCTAACGAGGGAAGGACTTGCAAAAGACCCTGAAAAATACAGGCCAATTTTAGAATTTCCCCGACCAAAAAGACTAAAGGAACTTCAAAGATTTTTGGGTATGACTGGATGGCACAGAAAATTCATAAAAGATTATGCCAAAATTGCAGTACCTCTTACAAAGATTCTAAAAAAAATCCCGCCAAATAAATCTCTCGAATGGGATGAAGAGGCTGAAAAAGCATTTAAGCAATTGAAGGAATGCATTGTCAAAGAAGTGGTTTTAAAATATCCGGACTTTGAACTTGCCCAAAAAGACCCAAAATACAAATTTCATATTTTCTGTGACGCTTCAAAGGAAGGGCTTGGAGCTATGCTTTGTCAAAAAGACAAAATGGGGAAATTAAGGCCGATTTATTATGCGTCCAGAAAGTGCAATAAAGCTGAATCCAATTATGGGCCTACTGTTTTGGAATGCTTGGGTATCAAATTTACGGTTCAAAAATTTAAACAATTCATTGCTTGGCTTACAACACTCGTTGTGACTGACCATAAAGCACTACCTGGGATGTTCCGAAGCAAAAAATCTATTGGAAATTCAAAAGTTGACCGTTGGATCATGGAGTTAGGTGCCCCATTCCAATTAGAAGTTATTTACAGCCCGGGAAAAGAAAATTATGTCGCAGATGCACTTTCAAGAGCATTCGAAAAGATGACCCAATTTCACTTAAATGTGATGAAATTGAAGAAACAACTATAAATATTTCAGCAATAATTATTCGAAAAATTATTGAACAGTTGCCCGGGGAAATCTCAAAAGAAGAATGGATAAGGGAAGTAAAAAATTCTGAATTGGGCTTTATTTTTGAGTTTTTGGACCGAAAAAATTTACCATCTGATCTAAAACTCCGTCAAAAATTAATGGATTCATTAGGAAAGTTTATTGTTGATGAAGGACTTCTCTTTCATTTGAATGATAAATCCGAAGCAGAACTTTTTGTCCCTGGAAAATTTCGGGAATTCTTTCTTACTGAGCATCATTCAGGACCATGTGAGGTCATCAGAGTGGCAAAAAGATGTTTAAGCGCCTAAAAGCTTTAAAATTTTCTGGCCAAATTTTTACGGTGACTGTCAACGGGTACAGAAAGGGAAATATAAGTTGGGTGATCGTGTTATGGTTTATTTCCGACCAACAGTTAAGACGGACCACAAAAAGCTTACATGGAATTATTATGGCCCTTATCTCATAAAAACACTTACGCCAACAGCAGCATTTGTCATTCCTATAAATCGGCAGAATGATGAACCGATTAAAGTTCCAATTGAACATTTGTCCCCGGTCCCTATAGAAATTCCAAATGAAACTTTTCTCCCTAAACAAAAACGTAAGAATATGTTTGTGCCACCTTCCAAAAAGGAAAACCAAAAAGAACAAATCCAAATTCGGTCATTAAATTTTCAAAATTTCTTTTCAGAAAGTGTTTGTCCGGATGCATTGAGTGCCGATTTTCATTGCTCTGGAATTGAAGAGCACAGCAATTGTTCATCCATTTTGTTGTCGGACATTTTCATCAATTTGGCTGCCCATGACCCACTTCGCCAAATTCAGTTGACATCCTTTGGCCAATTAATTCCAATGGTCATTGCCAAAGAAAAAGGAATTTTGATGGGCCATGTTCGGAGCTGGGCCAATTCAAACGATGATCCTGTCACACTTATCAGCCACATTCCAAATTATGAACCCATCGCCCGAGATTTTATTAGCCCTCTTTTAATCTGGGTTGATCGTTGTGCTGTTGCATTCCAATCCCTCAAAAAAACGGGGATGAAAAATACTAATTTTTGCGCCAATCCCAAAAAAGATCTTCACCGGTTCGGGAAGATGATAAACGAAGCCATCGAAGAAGTTAAGGCAAAAAACATTTTTGGGTTCCAAATACTCGAAAAATCTCCTTTTATTTTTTATGGCGACTCATCGGCTCGAGAGTTGGCACAGAAACTTAAAACAAAATTTTCCTTTACCGAAAATGCTGTTCATTTGTCAGAATCCTTCCAAAAAATTTATTTTTCAGCTGGAGTCAGCGAAATTCTGATCCAAATTGGAAATGACGAATTAAATAAGGAATTTTCAAAGACAAAATACAAAGAGGCAATTCAAAAAATTGTACATCATGCGGTTAAGTTCTCAATAAAGACTATTTTTATTCCTCCACCATACAATCTGAAGAAAGGACCCGGACATGACGACATACTGCAAATCCTTTCTGAGTTAGTGCCAAATGCAGGAAAAATAGCTTTGGCGATGACGAAGGGTTTCAGATCGTTACCAGAAGTGACCCGGTTCGGGAACTTCGAGAATCGCCGGATGGTTGATGAAAACGGAAATTTGAAAGCCCCTGGTCCGCAGTATATTGCGAATTTTCTTAAAGATGTTTTCAAAATGAAAACACCGATAAAAGTGGAACCGAAATCAAAGAGTCCAGCTCCAAATCAGTCGATTGCGGGACCATCAAATTTATTCTCGTTTACTGTCCCTCCGCCCGTAAATTATGGGTATTCAAATCAATTCACGCCTATGCATTCCAACCGGATTCGGGGGAATGCCAATTTCCGTAATCGGGGTAGTGTCCGCAATTTCAATGCTCAAGATGAGAGAGCCTATCCTTATCCTTCCAAACGAGGCCGTTTTTGAGGGGACTTAGCCTTCTTTTCATTCGTTTGTGTGCCCCAATTTTTATGTTTAATTCCTCCGACTTTTATTGTTTTGCATTTTAAAATTGCCTCAGACTTAATTCTATGTGATTTGTTCTTTATTTAATGCATAAACATATCCCATTATCAATTACTTCAAATTGCCCGTTAGAATCGTCTTAGAATTCGCCCATTCTGTCTCCATCCCCGTCCTTCCCCTTTTCCCCAAATTTTTTTTTTAAGATTTGGTCTTTTCACCACTTCACGTCTCGCAGGCGCTCGACTCATCGGTGCCGGGGGAGAAGCGGCTCTAAATTTTCGCGCAGTGTGGACACTGGCTGAGTGGAGCGGAGGTCGTAAGACAATGACAATTTATTGACACTATTATTTTTTGCACTATTTTTATCATTCAAAATTTCATTTGTTTATATTTTTTGTTTCTTTTGATTATTGTTGTCTTATTATTATTTTATTCTTTTTCTTCTCGCTTTCTTCGATTTTTGTTTTTCTTCTTTAAAAACTAAATAAACTCCGTTTTTCACATCTTCTCAACCGCTGCAATAAAGACTCGCCAAGATTTTGCTTCACCTCTTCTGTTGTTTCTCTTCACGCCGATCCTCAGACTACATCGCCGTGTAAGCTGACTGTTCATTTTTCTTCACTTCTCTTCATCTCGGCATTTTCGCTCTCTCCTAATTGTCGGCAATTGTGTTTCTGAGTCCAATCCCAAATTCCTTCAAAGTCCCCAAATCTCCAAATTTCCCCTCATCAAATCCCACACAAATCCCGTCCCTCCTTCCATCCCCACACCGAAAGGTTGTACTAATTCACAGCAATAAATAATCTCAAAAGAGATAATGTAAATAACATAACAAAAACCTGCATAATCAAGCCTTTTTTATATCAATAAAATCTCTCAATTAAAAATGAAAAAATAAACAACAAAAAAATTAATAATTCACTGGCAATTAGCCAAAGTGAAATGAGCTTCTGCAATTTTATTAAATGCTGAATATTGAATTCCCTAAGATATAACCAAATACCAAATAAAAATATATAACCGACATACTCATAAATAATGTTAAAATGATAAAATTGACTTTGAATGAAAAGAATCTTTTTTCATCAGAAACAAAATAATAAATCAAATTTAGTAATTCAAACAAAATGATACTTAGGGTGTAACATAAGTCTCCGCACAACTTTTTTTTATTTTAATATAAATTAAACAAAACACAACCATGATTCAAAATGCCCGCCATTATTATCGATTATGTGTTGCCATTTTTCAGGCAAGAGATCAATCCCGCTGACTTAGAATTCAGGGAGTTAGAGGCTAAAAATTAAAAGCTGTCATTTTTGGGGTAGGTATTTTTCACAGCTAATAATATGACCATAAATTGAGATACAGAGTCAAACAAATATGCATTGAATAGAGAAAAGTCAGCACTATTAGAATAAAAGACGAGCTTTTTTTTTTATCTCTGTCGGTTCAATGTTGAAGGGCTGGTTAGAAAAATGGTCTTTGCAAATGGCATTTTTCAAGACCCACCATATTACAAAATTTTTGTACGGCGATAGAAAAGCATTGAATCAAACATCTTGATGAAATAAAACATGCTGAATCCAAACCTAGCCTTGGAAACAAAACCCTGACCTTTCCAGAGTCTATACTGCTTGAACTTCCTCCAGGGAGCTGAAGCAGTACAAGCTCAGGTAGCAAAGTAGGTCAAATCTAAGGCCAGATTCGGATTCTACGGGCCTGATTTGGTCATTCTATCTCATTTTAGCGAGTTTTTTTTTTTGGTTTTGGCCAAGAAAAAATTCATGGAATATTAAAGAGTGAATATCTATTTTTGGCATCGTCAGCAAAACCCTCACAAAAACTGATTAACAAACGAATGACAAAAAATTTAGAAGGAAAATGTAGAAAACATCCAGACGAACAAAATAAAAAAAAGATCAAAGAAATCCATTGTGTTTAAAATTTTTTACGGATTTTTGAATTTAGCAGAAAAAATTTGTGCGGAAACTTATGTTACACCCTAAGTAATATAATAAGTTTTTTTATAGATT
Source organism: Heterodera filipjevi (assembly GCA_039877585.1). Taxonomy (NCBI): domain Eukaryota; kingdom Metazoa; phylum Nematoda; class Chromadorea; order Rhabditida; family Heteroderidae; genus Heterodera; species Heterodera filipjevi. Next base: position 28,945,073 of record JBDPZO010000002.1, read on the forward strand.
AAAAAATACTTAAAATAAGTTAAAAAGTTTTTAAACTTTTTGCTAAGATCAAAGCGGCAATTGTCTTTTAACTATAACTGTCAAATCTAATTAAAAAAAAGAAAACATTGAATACTCATTAATAAAAACAATTTTTTAAAGAAAATTTAATGGGTAGCAAAAACAAATAATAAACCATAAATAAAAAACTTTTCATAAGAAAAGAAAAAGCTTCACAGCAGAAGAAATAATGGCGCAGGAATTCTTTAGAAAAAATAAAATATAATTTACAATACAATGAAAATAATAATACATGCAAACTTAATAAAAAAAAATAATTAAAATTTTTTACCTTTTAATAGCTATTTTTTAAATTAAAGAAAACAACCGTATTTAAAAAAAAACAAATTAAAATTCCTTTTTTTTAATTTGCTAATTAGCGAAGGTAATTTCATTATTTGTTGAATTTTATGGGGTTTAAATAATAGTAAAAAGAAATGAAATAGAATATTTTTTTTTAAATAAATTTATGGCAACGTAAAAAGTCAACAATTCAAACTTAAAATCAAAAATTGAAAAATATCTTTAAATTATTAATTAAGCCACCATCAAAAATGTATTATAAAAAAAAACAATTTAAAAATATATTTAAAGTTTAATTAATAATTAATTCTACCTAATTATTAAAATGAATACTTAATTATTAATCTTTTACAAAAAAAAATAAAAAAAGAAATTGCGATTCTGCAACTCGAACATTGCGCAAAAATTAATGTTTACTTTATCCAGAGTTAATTCCGTTTTTAATTGAAAAAAAATCGAAAGATAACCTCATAATCTTCATATTTGTTCGAAATTTTTATATGACGATACGTCAAAATGGGAATTGTCTTAGATTCATCTTTATCTTAGCCCATTATCCTTATCTTATCCTTATTTCTTACAATGATGTGAAAATATGAAACAATTTTTTCCAATATTTTGGACTGATTTCTTAAATACTTTAGATTTTTTCTGGCAGCGCCTGTCGGCTTCGTCATCACTTCGTTTTAAAATTAAAATTAAATGTCTCGCTTTAAAATCCAACAGCTAACTTGAAACATTTCGACAAATTACCATTACCTGAGGACTAAACTCAAAAAAAATTAGCCACATATTAAGAATATAAATGAAAAAGCTATATCCCAATAAAATCATTAATCAATTTATTATTTTGTTTGAAAGAAAAAAATGTGATAGCAAAGCACTGAGGATAAAAAATGATTTGCATGCTCAAATCAAAATAAAAAAATATATAAAGAGCGGAAATAAAAAGTTGAACAAATGATAGAAAACGAGCAGATTAATTCTTAATTAAAAAAAAATCATAATATTTTTGTTAAAATAACAAGAAATAAAGAAACAACTAAATCGTATAATCAATTAATTTAAATTATAATCATTCTCTCATATTTCTATGCAAATCATTAAAAAAAAATTGTCTAATTTCTGTTTTATACAATCTAATAAAAAAATAAATTAAAAATTGACTAAATTAAAAATTCTTCAAAAAATTTAATTTTTTAAATACAAGAACGACAAATTGTCAACTAAAATTAAAACCTGTAAAAACGTTTTATTATAAAGAAAATATCTTTTCTATTAAACTTGAGCCTATAAAAATAATAATTTTTTACCTTATAAACGCTTAATAAGATAAAAAATAAATAAAAAAAAGCAATGCTGAAAATCCACATAAAAAAATATATACCAAAAGATGATCATATTTTCGCAAAAGCTAGGCGGGAACGGGATTTCAGCGAGAAAGGGCGGGAATCCCGTTCCCCTTTTACCGCTTTTTTACCCAAACGAGGTTTTTTACAGAACGGGAAAAAGGCGAGATTCCCGTGCGGTACCAATTTTTTTTCGAAAACCTGACCCGAAATCGAAAACTTTCAAAGCAACTGAGTGTCCGGCGTTTCCGGCGGTGCCGGCTTATCGCCATGAAATTTTACGAAATATTAAAGAAACCGATCCGAAAATTTTTTAAAATTTAACAAACTTAGGGTTTAACACACCTAAAAGAACCGAACTTTTTTTGGCCAGACAAAAAGACCGGGTTTCCGGTTTTGGGTTTGGGTTTCGGCGGCAACCCTGCTGCGCATGTCGGCAACTGTTGTTCGACAATTTAACAAACCCATGGAAAAGAGATGAACACAATTTAAATTATGTACATAATTTTGTATACCAACATAAGGGTAAATAAGCAAAATAATTAATGATTTAACCACCTAATTAAAATCATTAAAAATAACTGAATAATTTAAATTCATAATTTTATTTTTTATTTATTTCGGTCAAAAGAAAAAGGTCCACAAAAGGGAAAAATCCGCGAACATTGTGGACATTAATAATAATTGTTTGTCCACAAGTTACGGATAGAAAAAAATCGCAAAGATAAATAAAAATAGATAAATAAATTTTTTTTTGGCATTTTCTTTCATTTACTATTTTGATGCAATAGTGTGTGTTTGGCAAATTCGGTTTTTTGGTAACCGTAACGATATAAATCGGAAATTACCGATTACGGATTTTCTCCCAAAATTGATCGGTGAGCGGTAACTGGTAAATTTACGGATTTTTACTGTTATTGATTTATACCAACCCAACGAAGTTTTAAGCATGTTAATTTAGATTGGCCGACATTTGTGGCGCCGACATTTGCGGCGCGGGACCCAGAAAAAATTGTAGAGTAAACTAAATTTATTATTCTTAGAGTCATTCGAATCATCTAAATAGGCTCTACATTATACCAAAAAATCAAAAGAATTGATTGAGTTTCAGAAAATTATTACTTTAAATGTTCGAAAATTTGGAAATGTCTGTTTTTGGTTATCTTTTTATCATAACTTTTCCGAAACTTAATCAATTCTTTTGATTTTTTGATATAATGTAGAGCATATTTAGGGGGTTCGAATGATCCTAAGAACAATTAGCTTATTAGTTCATTCTACAATTTTTTCTGAGTCCCGCGCCGCAAATGTCGCATCACCGTCCTTAATAACGAAATGATAGCCGAAATTGCAGTTTTCACATGAATAAACAAATTGAATATTACTCAAATTTATTCGCATAATTTAATTCATAAAAAGAATTAGGCCACTAGTCAAAAAAGTCTGCCTATTCTAAAAGAATAAAATAAAGTTTTAATCGTGCATTACACTGCACACAACAGGCTAACCTTTTTAATTTATTAAATTTGTTCGTTCATAAAAAAAAAATCATTTTGAAATTTTGGTGATTGTTTAATATAAGCCACTAAATGCCCTTTTCTGATATTTTTGATATATATTTTTTCAAATTCGACTTTTGGTTCGTGATGAGATATTTATCAAGTTTATGATTATTTTGCTAAATTAGTTTGATTTTTCATTTAAATATGTCTTTTTTAATAAATTATTTTAAAGGAAAATAGTTAGATTTTCATATTTTTTTGCTATAAATTTTCAAACCAAAAAGCCGAAAAAAATATTGTACTTGGAAAACAAGTACAAATAGGGCCTTATACCAATTAGATTAGGTAATTAAACAATATTCTTTTTATTTAATTATACGTAATTTTCAAAAATGAAATATTTTAAATTATTATTATTATATTTTCTCTCATGCTTTCATGGTTTTTCTTGTTCTTCGACTCTGAGTTTAAATTATGAAATGCTCAAGTATGTTTTGGTATTTTTTTTGAAATTTCGTTAAGAAGTAATTATGGTTTTTTTTTGTTCAAAATTATTTAATTTTTTTTTTCGCTATTAAAATTTTTCTGAGTTTTTTTCTGGTGAAAAATAGTGATTTTTTTGACTATACTTGATTTTTTTGTACGCCTTGCATTCATTTGCACTTTTTGCCAAACAATTTAGCATAATTTAATTCAAAGAACGCATTTTTTGTAATTTCAGTACGTTTCTCAAATTTTTAAGGCGGAACGATTTGCTCATCTTTTTTAAATTATTTTTTTACAAATTTCATTTGTCTTTTTAAATAAGATAATTCACGTTTTTTCCATTTTGATTTTGTAAATATTCCTTTTTATATAAATTTAAAAAAATTGAATACTTTTTTGTCTTTCAATTATAAATAAATTCGTTTAGTAGTGTTTGTTAAATGAACTAAATTTGCTTATATTTCTGTAAGTCGTATCAAATTTTAGTTTTGTTTATTTGGCTTTGAATTAATTTGGCTTTATTTGTATTTTCTTTTTTTTGCAAATTTAATTTATTATAAAATTATGGATAAAAAAAATTAAATTTTATGGGGCAAATTTTCTGTAACTTTTTCATTTTCAGGGGTGTGCTTTTTCAAAATTTGAAAGGTCAATTTTTAGGGGTCTATTTTTTTTTTTGCCATTTTTCTTATGAATTTTCTCAAAAATCTGGAAATGAACACTGAAAAACTGCCAAAAAATGCACCAAAAGAATAAAATGCAATTTTGAGCCGTTAAACAAGGGGTTCAAAAAAATCTTTTTTTTTTTGAACCTCCATGCACATTTCTGCTCGATTCTGTTTTTACCGCATGCCCTCTAAGTTTTTTTTAATAGTGATAAACTATATAATTAATGAAGAATTTTAATATGTTTTCTATTTTCAGTGCATTGGCATAATTTTTTTAACTTTATTTCATTTACATAAAATATAATATCAAAATGTTTCACCGCTCCAAAAAAAGCCGAAAAAAAGACCACAGAGTTGAAAGAAAATATAATATTTTATTTACTTTTTATTATTCACATTTTCTGTATAATCTTTTTTAAATTTGTGAACAAAAATGTTCGCATAAAATTAATGTTTTCTTTTGTCACTCAAATAACATAAATTTAATTTGATAAATAATTGTTTTTTATAATTTAAGTTATACATTTTCACTATAAGATAAAAATATTTGCTATGCATATCTAATTTTTTTTTTCTTTAAATAAAATATATATTAAATTTTTATGCAAATTTAATGAATAAATCAATTTTCCATGCCTTCTCGTACGTGCAACGTTACAGCTCGTGTATGCTTCGTTTATTTCATTGTTTGTGTAGATCTTGTTGAAGATTTTTTTAATGCTTATTGCAATTCAGTAATTTTATCATCGTTTTCTTTTAAATATTTTTTAATATAAATTTTTGTGCTTACAATTTTTCATTTTTTAATTTTGTCTGTTTATACCAATTAATTAAAAATAAGTTCGTAAAAATTAATGATTTCTTTGTCACTCAAATAACATAAATTTAATTTGATAAAATTTTTTATAATTTAAGTTATACATTTTCACTATGAGATAAATAAAATTTTTCAATTTAATTATCTATATTCAAATAGATTTTAATAATTTAGAATTTTTTTTTTATTTTTATATTTCTTTTTTGATACTGTTGTCTATATTCATTTATTAATTTTAAAATTTATTTTCATATTTTTTGCTTGCCTAATAGAAATCTTTCTCTTCTTGGATTCTTTGCATTCATTGCTATTTGTTCATTAAATATTGCTATTGAAATGGTTAATGCGCTTTTATGTTTATTTATTTTTTAAAATATACTATTTATCTTTTTCATTTTCTTGCAGTGTTATGCCCTTTGGTTTTTCTCTCATTGGTTAAATTTTTAGTTACAATATAATTTTAGTTTATATTAAGAATAGTTAATCATATAATTTGTGCTCTAGTTTTCAAATTTGGGTGTTTTAGGTTTTTTATTGTTTAATTAGGGCGCAAATGTCAAGGATAAGTCGGGGACACAAAATCTGGAGGTAAAATGTATAGGCGCAAATGTATAGGCGCAAATGTCAGCTACATAACACATTTTTCTCGCATTTCAGAAAGAAATGAGCATAAAATTTTTTTGGTTTTTATCTCACATTTGTTTTAATTGTTGAATTCTTAATAAAATGAATAAAATTTTGACTGCTTTTCCAAATTTGCTCGTAGGGAATTATCAATTAACTAGGTCTAAAATATTTTTTAATTTCTATTTGTATCGCATTAATTCACGAATTGAGTCGATAGATTATATAAAACTGCGATTTTTTTGTCTGCATTGGTGTTTTGATTATCTTACGGATGAATAAAACTTTAATAACGAAATTTTTTTTTTATAACAGATCTGATAATATGTATTACAAATTATTGATGTTTAAAAAGGATTATCCATCCAAAAATCATCATAATTAAATTAGTAAATGAAAATTTTCCAAAATGAATTTTCTTTTCATATATTCGCCCAAAAAATTATTTAATATTTGCTTATATTCTTGATTTGTTGATGAATTTTATTGCACAAAGAAAAGACTTTTTTTTTCAATATTTTAATAAAACTTTTATACCTTCCTTTCTTTCCTGCTTTTCTCCAGAGAATTTTAAGTTAATTTTGGTAAATTTTTATTAATAGTATCTTGTGATAATAAAGATTTTTTGGTTTTCGGGGTTTACAAATATTTTCCTTAAAAAATGCCGCTTTTAAATTTAAATATTTACCCTAATTTTTTCTCAGATTAAATAGTTTGGGTTATTTTTTGCTTTTTTTCTTAACTTATAACTTTTTTATTATTGGTAATATTAGCAAAAAAAAATTATAATCATCCTTATTTCCGCCAATCAACACGTAGAAAAGCGCGATCCCTTGGTACTTGGGAAGATGAACATAAAGCTGTTTGGTAATTTTTTGTTTTAAATATTTTATTCTAATAAAATATTAATAACCATTTGATTTATCAGTATTATTTATTTTTTTTTACCAAAACGGTTTTTATTCTTGAATTTATATAAATAAATCATTTTTGATTTTTTGTTGCGAAATTTTATGCTTACAAAAAACTGCAAAATAGAAGTGACTTATTTATATTAAAAATATTTCTTTTTGTATTTTTACGCAATTATCATGACTTTCGTTTGAAGGATTTAATTTATTATTTTTAATAGTATCTTATGATAATAATGATCGTTTGGTTTTCGCGAGTTTTAAATGTTTAACAAAATTTATTTTTTCCTCACTTTTAATTTGGTTTTTCATTCTTAGATTTTATTATTTTTAAATTTTTTATGAATTTATTTTTATTGAAATATTATGTTTTATAGTCTATTCAGGCACTAATTTCTTGAGGTGAAATTAAAAAATAAATAATTAATTTATTTTTTACTATTTAAACGTATGAGTAAAAATTAAATTTATAAATTTTCTTAGTTTTATTCAATTCTGTTTATTTTTAACTTTTTTTTATCTCTTTCTAAATTTATAGCATAAAAGTTACGATTTATTATCAAATTAGCCAATTTCTTCAATTTTTTCTATTTTTTTTTCACTTTACTTTTTATGTATTTATTTTCTTGTCCGTTTGATTTCATTTGTTTTTATGGTTAAATTAACTTACCAATAATATCTTCCTTTTTTATTATTTTTAAATATTATTCCGTAAATTTTGCGTTTGTTTATATATGTATTTTGCATTTGAAACCATTTTTTTGCCATGGGTTGGTTGGATGATTTATTTGTACTTTTAATTATTTAAATTTTAAAATTATTATTTTTTATAATAGCCGTTAAGACATTAATATTAGAAAACAATTTTGTAATAAATTTCAATATTATTATCATTATAAACTCATCAACGACTTTAAGTCTGTTTTTTTGTAAAGTTATTTATTTATTCAATTTTTTATTTAAACTCAAATTAATTGTCATAAGTTTTCATTATTGAAAATTTATTTGAATCCCTGAGCCTTTAATTAAATTTTGAAAAATAAAAAAAAGATTTTTGGATTTTAATAATTTTCAAATAATAATAAAAACTAAATAATTATAATTTATAAATGCATTGTCTTTATTAGTTTGAATGTACTTTTATCGTTCTTAAACTTTTTTTTCGGCTCATCTACGCCGATTTTCTTCTATATTTTTTTGTTTAAATTTTTAATTTCTAATATCCTCGCCAAAATGGGTAGTTAGCAGGTTCCTATTTCTTGGAGGTAGCGAAAGTTTTTGCAAGTTCCTTTTATAAAATATATTTTAATTTTAAAATGAGATACCATTTTAAAGGAGGCGGGGAGAGGGCGGGGGGGGGAGGAAGGGTCGAGTCAATTCGTCGCCAATGTTTTATCGCCCAAAGTGTTAATTTTTTGAATCCGCAAATATCGCTAATTTCATCCAAGAAACTTTTTTAAATTCTGACTGACTGTTCTCTACACCTTAGCTTTTAAAAATGTTGGTTAGCTAAAAAGAAATCTTTGGTATTATATGTAAAAAATGGGCAACACACAGAGATTGTAAAACCAAAAAAAAAAATTATTTTTTTGGTGTTAAATCAGTAATTGTAAATTGCACTTAAAAAAATTAAAAAAATTTTGAAACTAACATCAAACAGAAAATGAAGCTAAATGATGTTTATTTTATATTTTTCTTTTATTTCTTTGCCAATTATTAATAACAAAAATTATTATTGCGCACCAACACAAATAATAAGCAAGAGAATCTCAACAATAATTCCATATTGAAAAAAACCAACTTTTAACAAAAAAATTAAGAAAAATTCTCAGAAAGACGATTCTAATTATTTATTCAAAACAATGCAATAAAAATAGGGGGTATGTAAAGGTAATAATAAAAAAAATTAATATGATTTAACGAGATATAAAGAGCTATTTATATTTTGTAATAAAAATAAATATTAAAACTAAATAAAAAAAAAGAATAACGGTATACAAATTAATAAAGCAAAAAAAAAAAAAAATTAAAATTTATAACATAAAAAAGTTAACAAGAAATACAATTGGAGAAGTTAGTCCCGCCGGAGATTCCTACTATATATAATTCAAATACATTGATCCAAATTCAATGGTCATTATAGAAAAGTAAACAAATTTCTATAATAGAAACCAAACGAATTTTTTCAAATATATTATTAATAAAAATAAAAAAAGTTTTAAATAAAATGGATATTCAACTTAAAAATGAAAGAAATTAATGGCCAAAAAGAAACTCATTAGTATCTTAAAAGTTTAAATAAAACGAAACCACTCAAACATAATTATGCGAATGGGAATATGAGAAGACAAAGGCATTTGACAAATGATAAAACATAAAAATATATGAAAGCATTATTTTCTAGGTTCGGAGAATCAACTCATATTGTTTATGAAAAACTACAAATTAAGAAGCTAATAATTTAAAAAAAATTTGCAACCTGATTCTACCGCTCTTCGTCATAAGGCCCTGAGCTGAAAAAGTAATCGGAAGGGAATATGGTTGTGACAGTTAAAAAAAAAATGATAAATAAATGATGTTGCAAAGGAATAAAATATAAATAATTTAGGATTCAATAAGAAAGGGAAATTCAAAATATCCACTTAAGATTCTTAATATAAGTTCAAATCATGTTAAAGCACTGGAATAATTTTTTTTTTTGAAATTTTAACCCTAATGAAACTAACCTTACATTGCAATGTTTGAACGGAGCTATTTTCGCCCCATTTAAATGTAACTCAATCCTTTTTTGATTCAAAACGATGTTTTAAGTTAAAACCGCTGTAAGAGTTCTAATTAAAACAAGAAAAGATGAAGTATGTTTTTTATAAAATTCATATAACATAATTCTTGTGCAAAATTATATAAAATAAGAAAAGGTTGTTTAAATTTAAAACCAAAAAAAGTTAGCGAAAAATAGGAACAAATATAAAATTGACATAAAATTTAATTAAATTAATGATAATTTTTTTTAAATTGATAATTAAAAAATGGCGCTAGAAACAATTAACTACAATTAAAATCTTAGTCGAGCCGAATTTTGCTGTAACTGGAAAAATTGCCGTGAGAGAAAAAAAAATCTTTTTAGTTGTAATACTGTATTTATTTTATCTTAAAAATAACGAATAAAGAAGATTATTAATTAACGAATGAAATACAAAATACTGTAATTCTTAATGTAAATTAAATACATTAAATAGTCAAACTGAATTTCTCTAATGAATTTTCATGTTTCTGGTTTGCAGTGTAAATTTTGGTTTTTTGTGATTTTGAAATTAAAAAAAAATCACTGTGCTAATTTTTTTTTATTTTTTTTTGTGTCATTTAATTCTTTCGGCCAACCGGCGAGTTTTCTTTTGAGAATTTTATCCTATTGTATCATTACTGTAACAAGTTATTTTTTGTTATAAAATTAATATTAAAAAGAAAAAATAAAATCTCTTAAAATTGTATTTTTAACAATTAATACGAAAAATTAATGTGTCATTCTTAATAATCAATGTAAATAAAATCATAGCTAAAATGAATTTTAAACTTATTAAAATAAATAGAAAAATACATAGAAAACAAGTGAATAAAAAGAATTTTATCGCAATAAAAAGAAAAAGAATAAAGTTCCAAAACCTAAAGGAATGTAAAAAAATTTGCTAAATAATTAGTTAATTTATGAGTGATTAAAAAAAATGCCACACAAAATTTAAAAAATTAATTATATTCAAAAACATGAAAAAATTATATTAATTCATCTAAAAATTTGGGGAAGTGATTTGTTTCTATTTTATGGAAAGGCATGGAGTCACTCCCAAAGCTACTTTTAATGAAATTTTTGAGAAAATAAGAACCAAATTAAAGGCTGTTACGGAGGACGCAATGGAAACATTCGCCATCTTTGAATTCCTCTCAAGTAGCTTTATGTTTTTTGCTCTCGTATTTACCTTAATGACAATTGTTAAATAAATATTTTACATAATTTATTCTTAGTGCCTAAAATTTGTAAGTTAATTTTATATTAATAAACTAGCTTGTTTTTAACATTACGGCGCTTAAAAATTTATTTATATAATTAAAGCGAATCTGATGTGACAAAAAAAACAATAATTCATGTTTATTCTGAAGTTTTTTTTTATAATTTTAAATTACCTAATTTATTAATATTGATAGAAGAAAAAATGAGAATTTTTTAAGCAAACAGGGAAAATATTTATTTAATTCCGAATGTATTCACCAGTTTTTTCATTTTCTCTTTTGTTTTCAATGAAAGCTTTTTTTTAACAAATTTTAAATTTTATCACATTTAAACTTTTAAACCTTTTGCGGTGCTTCTGCATATTTTTATTTAAATGGTTAAGTCTATACGTAAAATTATATAAATCAAAGCAGAGAATTAATTTTAAATGAGAATATTTTTAGTTTACTCATAGTATTTAGTGCTCGTGTTTATATAACAATTAATGAACTCACATATTTTTAAAAATTTGTTGTGTGTATAAATTCGATTTAGAACTTGAAGAAAAGCACACTTAATGATGCAATGCGGAAGCAAGTCGAAGTGTTTTTCATAAATTTTTCATTCATTTTCTTTTGCTGACACTGCATATTGAAATACTTCATGTTTTCAAGAATTTCCAATAATTTATTTTAATTAATATTTAAAATAGTTAAGTTTCCATTAAAATTGTATTCAACAATGTATTGATTTAGATTGTTCTGGTAAAATTCATTTTATTGATTTTTGATAATTCGGGCGTTTTTCTTTTAATTGTGTATTTCATTTACATTTTGGTTTTTCACTCCCTCATTTTCCTTTGATATTAATTAATTATTTATTTATTTTAATGTAATTTTCTTTTTATATGTCTATTTTTAACATTTTTTCTTCTTGGTATTTTTTTAATTTAATGAAAATCTTTATTTCATGTCGAATTGGCTTCTTCTTTTTTTATCCGCTTGCGACTCAATATTAATTTTTATTTTGGGGTTACAGCTAATCAATGTAATTTTAAATAATAATTACTCATTTGCAAAAAATTGGTATTTGAGGTATATTGTTTATTATTGTCTTTATTATTTATATAAACATTCTTTTTTTTTTTAATTTTGTTACTTTTTTTGTTGCAAAATATAGATATATTCCCTTTCGTGTTTTTGATGTAATTTTGAATTATGAACAAAAAATAAGTTGCTGAAAATTTATTAATTCTTTCGGATATATTTTTTTAGCATCAAAATTATATCGAGTAATTAGTACGTACATTGCCATACATTTTTAAAATAATTGAAATTTAAGTTACAAAACCCTTTTATCTTTGAAAAGATTATTAAATAATACAACCGATAATACAAGTATTAAGATCGAAATAAGACCACAGAGCTGAAATAAGATAGAATATAATCTCTTTTTTTTAATTTTATTTCTATATGAGCTTTTTAAAGTTAACTGTGTCTATTAAAAGAAGTTTAAAATTATTTAGAAACTATTTATTTTTAATTATTTTTATTTTTTTGCTATGAATACTTTTATGCTGCGTAGTTTTTTGTTTTTTTTTTCAATTAAATAAAATATATGATATCAATTTTCCATGTCTAGGTCAACATGATGTATTGAGGGCGAACAGCCTCTTTATTTCCACCAACAATAATAATAATAAATATTTTTACAAATCTTTATAAATTTAGTTTTGATTTTTTTGGGTATTCCTTTGAAAATTTAAATAAAGCTCCATTCGTACTTATTTCCAAAGATATACTTTCAAATAGGAAATTCCCCAGTGAGTCCAAAAAAAAGTCTCATTACTCATTTTTTGGTCAAACCCTGTATAAAAATAACCCAATTTTCTTAAAATTTGTCTAAAAAACCCCACAAAAATCTTTTTTAAAGTTAAAAGTGTTGATTTCTGATATTTTGAATCGACGAGATTCCAATTTCTAATTTTTTGCACGTTGAATGAATCCCCAGAATCAACCCTTCCAAAAATGAAAATAATAAATTCTTTTCCAATTGCTCAAAAAATTAAGGTGCGATAAGTTTATATTAATAAATGTGCACCGATTTTGTTAGGGTAGCACAATGATTTAACTGAACTGAAATTGGGTCTGGGCCAAAAACCAAATTGTAAAAAGAGGTCCATAAGTTCAATACCGCCCCAAAGCAAATAGTTTTTTTTTCTTTTCAATTTATAACTAGAAATGATTTTTTTAGAAACTTAAAGATATTAACATTAACATAAGATTCTTTTTTTAATATTCTATTTTGCAGTACTTTTATTTTTCATTAAATGTGCACTATTTTTAATTGAATCTTTTGGCAATATGAAATGTATTTTTATTTCGTTTTTTAACAAAATTTTGTTATATTTCACTTGTAAATTTTATTGTTTTGATCTATTATCTATTTATAGTTACATAATGTTTATTATTATTTTTTGTTTGCTTTTATTATTAACAAAGCGAGTGTCTTAATTAAAGTAGTCAACTGTCCGAAGATGATGAGTTGCCTGTCTGTATAGCTAATTTTTTTATCATTGCGCAAAATAATATTATATAATTTATTGAAATTTTTACTTTTATTAAAAATAAAGTAAATAATAAGTTTGGTTTTTGTTATTTTGTGAGCTTTCAAATTCCTTATTGGATATTCATTTAAAAAGCTTTTTTTTCTTTTTAAAAAATTCTTTTGCATTATCAGCACTTGTTGGTTTTTCTAATTTTTAGGTAATTTTTGACTATAAAATCTCATATATGCGTATTTTTTATTGTTCTCGATCTGCTGACTGAATAAAATTTTATATTTTTTTTCAGTTCACGCTTTTACTATGTTTTTTAGTGGTGCCCTTGTCGGCGCCATCAGAAATTTTTTTTTTCTTTTTTTATAAACATTTCCAAAAACAAAATTTTTTAAATCAGTTAAAAAGTTTTTTATAATATTTAGTAGTCCTCGTAAACTTAAAAAGTGGAATAAAATGGTTTTATTTTTTTTAAAATTAAATTTACCAAATTTTATTATTATTTTAATTAGAAGAACTGTATTCAGAAATTTTTTTTAATATTTTCAAAAAAAAATAAAACCAATAACCTTTTGAATTTTTCTTAGCTTAAGAACTTTAATTTTTTCTTTTAATTATTCCGGTATATCCGGAGTTTTATAAATTTGTATATCTCTTTAAACAAACTTTGATAATTGATTGATTTTAAGACCTTAATTTTTTAATTAGTTTCAATTTGCTATATTTAAATAGAAATAAAGTTTTATTTTTTTTATACTAATTTTCTTTTCTTCATCATTTTTTTATTAATTAAGTTACTAATCCTATTAAAAAGAATTTTCTTTAAAATACAACTTAATTTTCGTAAACAAATCATTTTATAAATTCATTTATGTTTAACTAAAAAATAATAATTTTGTTAAATTAGTTTTAATTGTATCTCACGCAGTGTTCGTTGAATAATTCTTTGATTAGTCATAAATTTGTATATTAATGTTTTTCTTAAAAATATATTAAATATTTTTAAATTAAAATAAGTCGATTCGTCGCTTTTTTACCGCGTCTAGCGGATACTTTATGGCATCAAAATTTGGTTTAAAATATTTAATTCATTTTTTACTTTAATTTTTTGGTATTTTAGATGCTATTTACTTATATCTATAATTATTGAGAATCGCCACCATTTTGTTTATATTATATAATATAAATATGGTATTTTAAATTTATGATATTTATTATATACATTATTATAATTTGGTTAATAGTAATTTTTGCTATCTTCAATTCATGTAAATTCAAATGATGTAAAATATAGATTAAATAGCAAATGTGAGCAAATAGCTATTCTTTTGGTTGGAATCAGAAAATAACTTTGCCTGAATAAAAGGTGAATTTAAGAGTTTGGAGAAAAAAAAACACAAATTTTTGCATTTTTTGCCTTCTTTTTTTAGCACATATTTGGGCATTTCTACAGTTTTTTTAATGTAATTTATTAAATAAAGAAGAAGTAAAATCAATTGGATTTTTTTTACAAAATTATACTCAAGTAAATTTAAAGAAAATCAAAAATTTTGCTAGTTTCAGAGAAAGAAATTAATTCAATTAAATACTTCGATTTCTATTGGCTTTTATCGTATTTTTTGAAAAAACAAAACAAAAATCAATTTTCTGCTCTGTAACATTTCAAAAAATGTGGTAAAGATTCAATTTATTTTAAGAAACTTTTGCTTTATTTTACCTATATAATTGTTCTAATATTATATTATTTTAAAAGAGGAAAAGTTCAAAAGTTTTCTTTAAAATATAAATTATATATTGGTCATAAAAATATTTACATTAAATCAGCGCATCTTAAATTTATAAATGTTTGTCTTCAAACATAATTTTATTACTTTTCGTTGCTTGCTGTAAGCGTTTTTTAAACTATCCATTTATATTTAATGTGTATCTCCAAATTTTAAATATGTTAAAAAAATATGTACGGCTTCTTTTAATGAGTGAAATATGCGAATTCAACTAATTATAACACTTAATAGTTTTATATTAATGCAATTTTTGGATAAAAAAACAATGCTAAGTGACTTGTTAATTTTGTGGTTATAGTTAAAAATAAAAGGGTGATTTTGATGAGTGAACGTATTTTGATAGCAAGCATTTGGAATTACTAAAAAGGGGATATAGTAACTAAATTAAATTTTGTCATTATCAATAAATAATTTCTTTTTTAATTTTTTCTTTTCATTAGATTAATCAATTTTGTTCTTGTTTTTTCCTTTTTATGAGTTATTCAATTTAAATTTTTTCATTATTCTACTTATGTTCTTCGTTGTTCAAACTGCATTTCTGTGCGGCTTCTTAAAATTGATTTCACATTGGTGATTATACTAATAGGCATAAGTACAATAAAGTTTTTAATAAATTAACAGAATTTTTATTTGTAATTTTATAATTTTTTAAGTTTTTATAATCAAAAGTTTTCTAAATTAGTTGTATCAGTGAAAAATGTAATATTTTTTGTAAAAATATGTTATTTACTTTTATTTTAACTTTAAATTGAATTTGAAAATATTATTCGTTGAAGTTATTTGATAAGAAATTTTAGTGAGTAATTAGACTGAATAAATTTGTTTCGTATTTCTTTTTTAAGAGTTATTCAATTTATATTTTTATACTCTTGTTATCTTCTTCGTTTTTCATCTGTGACTTATGCGCGCACTTCTTAGAATTGATTAATCAAATTTGGAATAGGTAATAATATTAATAGGTAAAATACAGTTTATCAGTATATAGTCTTTGAAATTAGTTTATAATGTGGAATTGTCGCTGCCGAATTGCCCACTGCCGGATTGTCGTGCTACGAAAAAGTTATTTTAGTCAGTTTTCAAATTATCTATTTATTATAATTAAAATATAAATAAATTTGCTTTGACTTTGTTTTTTTGTAGTTTTCTTAAAATGTAAAACTTATTTTTGATATAAACAATTAACAATTTTTAAAGTGAAATTTAAATATTTAGATCGATGATTAATTTGGGTATAAATTACTTAGAAAGTTACATAATGATATTCTTTACATTTTATTTTTCTTCTTTTTTTAATGAATATTTTGTGAGCCCGTTCAAACTAGGGTTCCAAACCGTTACCCGCACGGTACGAGTTTTACGTGTTTTGAGTGTTTTTTATGGAAAAAATCAAAAAAAAAAAAAGAGAAAAAACCCGCAAGCAATTTTTTGCTTGACTCGTACGGGTTTTACGGGGTTACCCGCTTAAATTAAAAAAACCCCGTTACCCGCATGGGCACTACCCGCATGCAGATTTTGAACCCTAGTTCAAACTTTAATTAATGAAGCACATTGTAGTAATATTATGATCCGGTAAATTTTGAATGGCTAATCAGCAAGACAAATTCTAAAATTACATTAATTGTTTAGAGTTTTGACAACTTTAATAACTCCTATTTTTTATACGTAAAAATTTATTTGCAATTTTTTTTTGTTCTAATTCTAAATAGTCCTTCCATTTCATCGCTTATTTCTTGTATTATATGTGGACTAGACAATTTACTTGTACATTAGCAGTTTTAAGCGATTAGATCAAATTATATGTGTTTTTATGATACTGTAAAGGTACAAAAAAGAACTGACTATCATGTTTTTGTTGATGAATTAGTGTTGCGCATCTTCTTCAACATGCGCAAGGATGACACATGGAGTCAAATATTCGCCAATACAACAATTTGCAAGCGATGGCCAAAGGTTTTTAATACTTATTATTTTTTTCTTTAACCTCTTTACTTCTAAGCTTCTACTTAGCGTATTTGCATGGATGACGCAATTTTCGCTTTTCTTATAAACATTTTTATGTAATGATATTTATATTTATTTCTTTATTATAAAAGTAATATTTTTCCTTTAATTCATTCCAGTATAATCAGGATTTATCTTTATTTTTTATTTATAGTATAATCTAAATGCTTTATACGATAGAACTCCAACGCTTTGTTATTATTTAATAGGTTTTATTTCAATGCTTTTTTATCAAATAATAAAACAGTAAAACATCTAACAATACGTATCTCTCGGGTAGTGTTCGTGAAATAAATACGATGGGGCATAATCTGTCAAACGGTTCTCTCTATAATGAATATAGAAAAAATTTTATACATCAAATTATTTTTTTCGCTAGCACGTATGCCGATACCGTGCTTGAAGACAACATTGTTTTGATTTTATATTTATTCTTTTTTTATTTATTAAATTAGAATAAATTACGTTAATAAATTACTTTTGATTTTCATATACTAAATAAATTATTATTTTTTTTAATAAAACATTTTTGATGTTAATAACTTATAGATAAATTATAGTAAGCCTTCTAACCTAAAAAATTTATTAGTAAATTTTTGTTATTGCGTAAATATATGATAATTTTTTTTCATTTTATTCTTGCTGAGTTTTATCGTCTATTTTTTACATTCATTATTTTTTTTTGTCTCTTTGTAATTTTCATAACTAATTTTATTGTAAAAAACAATTAATTTTAAATGTAAATTGATTATTTTATAATTATGTCTATTAAATAAACTTGCTTATCTTGTAGGTTGTTATTTTGAATTAAGCGGTCGTTTCTACAAATATAAAAAATGCTCTTTATTGTTTGTTTTGTTTTTTATTGGTTTTTCTAATTTTTTAATTTTTCTTGCATAAAGAGGTCAATATTTTCTTTATGGCGACTTCCACTGCTGATGGTAGCGGATTTATATAAAGAATATTACGCATTCTATTTTATTAGTTTTACTTTACTTAAATAAATTCTTTTTATTTTATTATTTATTTTTTCATAATTTTTTTGGGTAAGCTTCGACCAGGTGCAAAAGAAAGAAATTTCTTATATTTGAAAAAAAAGTTTATTCAGTATATCTTATGAGCAAATGTTTTTATTTTGACTTGTAAATTAATTTGTTTGTGTCAAAAACGGGGGGGGGGTGGGCAACATTTTTTATATCGATAGGCTTTTGCTGGCTCTATTAGCCAACCAAATTAAAAAAATACTAACAAGTTTTAAGAAAGTTATGGCCGTCAAAGTGAAAAAAAATAATGTTTTTGACTATGTTTTTCTGAAAAGTAAGAAAAAAATTTTTAAGTTTTGTAGCTTAACAGAGCCAAGCAATTGCTATCTAATGATACCAAATTATTTAATTTAGTTACTTTAGAACAAAGATATGACGTATTATGTTCAGAAGATTTGTAAAATATGGCGGATTTAACAAACGCCCATGGTGTCGGAAATTAACAAACATCCATCATGGTTTATTTCTTGATGTCGTTTTATGTAATTCTATGCATATTATTTGTATTTGACAAAATGTATTGTTTAATTTGGTGATCAGACTTTAATTTTTCATAATCAATCATATTAAACAAATTGGATTTGATTTATTGAGATCAATTAAAAATTAGAAGTTTAATACCTTCATTTCTGAAATTAACCTTTACTTTTTGTTGTGTCATTTATTTTTTGTTGTGTTAATTTCCTAAATAATTAGTAATCTATTTTGCATTCAGTCAAATTTAATTGAAAGATTATCTTTTAAATTAAGTGAAAATGTGTAAAATCTCGGAATTTATTTAACATTCTGGTATAATTTTTTTTTGTTGGACAATGAATCAATTGATTTTATGCGAACATATTAATGGTCAATAATAATAATAATAATAAGGATGAAAAAGATTATTAGAAAAAATGGCAAAATTTAAAAACCATCATAAAGAGCGTTATTTAAAAAAAAACCATCATTATGTAAAATTCAATAAATTGTGAAATTAAAAAAAATTGTTCATACGAATAAAATGGATAAGCAAATTCTTTCACGAATATTATTTTATATATAATATGTTAGAGAAAAAGAGGTTAAATTAAAAATTAAAATTTTAAAAACACATATTTTTAAATACAAAATATTAAAATGAAAATAAACATATAATTCTTAACCCAAAAAAATGTCGTCCAAATAAAAAATAAAATAAAAACGCAAAAAAAAACAGTAAACCAAAAAATCCATAAATTAATTTTTAATACTTTTAAAACAAAATTTAAAAAATCAAAAGCCCACCTTTTTTTGTTTTCAAAATTGACGCTTTATGCTATAGAAGTGCTTAATTAAAATTTTGCTTTTTGGTGCTAATCTGTTACCAAATACTACCAAATTTTCAAATTTTACCCCGCTGCTTTTTGATGCCACCGATTCCCGTCCCTTTGATTCAAAAAAGTGTTCGATCGGTTTTTTCGGTAAAAAAGTCGAAAAAAGACAAAAATTCAAATTCCTTTCGGTTTTGGTAAAGCCGAAAAAAATCAAAAGAACCCCCAAAAAAAAATCGACCGGGCCACCTCTATTTATTTTTAGCCCTAACCCATACCATTTTGTATAAATTTTATTTATTTTATTTTTTATTTGTTTTTTCCATTTGTATATTAACTTTGACTTTTTGTTTGCGTCATTAATTTCAATTATTTCCATATTTTTAAATATTCTTTAATTAATATATTTTGATTAAAGTTTAATACAAATGAACTCTCTGCTGGCTCTTAATTTTATTTAATTCGGGAATTCGGTCTGGCGTCAATTACCGAATCATGGCCCAGATAAATTCGACCATGGTTCCCGAATTTAATTTATTCTCATAATTTTATAAAATTTATAAGCAAATGCTTATGAAATATTTTTTAAAATCTTAATTTCATTTTTATCATTTTTGTATTTAGAAATTCTTGTTCCGTCAAAATTAATAAATCTGGTCGTGAGTCCATGCAGTTCTGCTACGAGAAATTTTTTTTTTGTCTCATTAAAATATTTTTTGTTAAATATTTTGACCATTTTACAATTTTTAAGGTTAAGCGAAAAAGGTTTTAGCATAAATTTTTGTTCTTATATATTTTGATGAGTTCTATTTCACTTCTTGTCTCTAAAGTGGATAAAAAAATTTTTTTTTTGGGTATCTTCCTAAAATAACAAGAATATATTTTGTATAATTGATTTAAAAACGCTCAACATTTACCTCTATATAAAATACCGTTTAATTGTTTTTATTTTCATTTGCTTTTTAGTTACAAATTTTTAACTTCTTGTTGTGGTTCGTAGTTATGGAAGGCGAGATCGTCGTGTGTTAGCGATTTTTATATTTGCAAATTTTTTAATATTTTTTTACTGCTAAAATTATTTTGTATAAATTATTTTCAAAAATATTTTCTTTTTGCGTAATTTCTATTTTAAAATTAAATGTTACTATAATATAATATTGTTTAATGCTTTTAATAAACCTAATGAATCGAGTTATTAATAAAAAATACACAACATTATCTCCATTTGGCAATGCTTTGGCAAATTTGAGTTAAATGAAATTTCAAATTATAAATTCTTTCCATTTTTATGTTTAAAAAGACCAATTTTAATTTTTCTTAATTTTTAATGTTTACAAAATCATTTTAGTTTCTATTTAATTGAATTTTTATAGATTATTTCATTTCTTTTTATTTCACTTGTATATCAGTCTGACGTTGACCAAAAACTGCGAATCGCTAACTTTGGAGAATATCCTTTTGAATTTTAATTTTTTATTGTTTACGAGAATAATTGAATTTATGGTTTTTATAGGTAAATAATTTAGCAAAAAATTTTATTTTTAGTCTAATTAATGCTTTTTTCCTTTAAAAGCTATTGTCATAATGATTTTTTAGATACAATAAAAGCCCTTCATCAGCAATCTAATACCTATATTGATTTTGATTCATTCTGACATATATATCAGGAATGGCGATGATCTCTGATTTGAAAATCGGAAACCCGAATCCCTGTGCCCAAAGAAATTTTCGGAAAACGGAAATCGGAATTTTTTAAACATAATAAACAATTATTTTATAACTTTTTTTAATTCGAAGTGTAAAAAGACAATAAAAACAGGCTTCCTAAATATGATGAGAATTATCGTCATTTTGATGTTTTTTACGGGTCAATGATGAATTTTTTTAGAAATGATAATTTTTAGGGGTTTTGAGAAAATCTTCAAAAATAATCTTTTAAGACTACATTCCGTTAACAAATTAAACATACATTTTTAAAAATTTTCCCCAGGTGGTGCCTATTTTTGGGCTTAGATTTTCTTAAATATTAAAAATGCAATAAATTTGGCATTTATGGTGAGAATAAATGTAAATTTTAAAATTTCCCCATGTTGCGCCTACGGCACCACCAACTTCAGTCCCTAAAAAATTGATATTTTTTATTGGGTTTTCTTGCATTTTGAACAATTTTTTCAAAATAATTATTGTTAGTTTTTTGCCAGCAAAAGGTTTTTTCAAAATTTTTATCTGGGAACCATGAATAAAAAGTTCTAACAGATTTGAACCAAAAGAGCTTTTTTTCCGTCCAATTTTGAGAAAATTAAAATTAATTCTGATATTTTGCCGATTTTTTCTAAAAAATATCGAAAATCTAAAAGTGGAATTCTGGTCCCAAAAACCTCAAAAATCGGAATTGTCGCTATCCCTGATATATATATTTTTAGCAAGCTTTATTATATTTTTTGCAGCCCTGATTGATTTAGAAAATATAAAAGTTAAAGTAATATTAGCTTATTATTGATCAGTTTTTTAATAACTAAGATAATTTTGTTCAAAGTTATCGAATTAGGAAATATTTTATTTATTAATTTTTATTCGATTTTATGAAGTTTATTTTTCCAATAAAAATACAATTATTTTAGTACATATTAAAATGAGCTCTCCGACATTACTTGTTATCGTAAATTTTGAATAATTTTCAAGTAATGCTAGTTTTTGTTTTATTGAAAAAATTACAGACTAATAAGTTAATCCTCATTATTGTAAAATAAATAAACATTGAGTTTTGATAATTATAATTTTTATATTTTTATTAAATTTAATTCTTCAGTTTAATTTAAGCTTCAATAAATATTATATTAAATTATAAATTTGTTCAAAATAAAAAAAAAGACATGATAGAAAGTGATGCAATTGCATCAGCACACTTTGTTAATATTTTGTCTTATTATTTAGTTAAATAATTGGTAAATTCAACCAAAAAATATTATTAAATCAAATTATATTCACTTGATTTGGTATTTATCTTATTTATATTAATGGAATATTTAAGACTAACGTGATTAATTGTCACTTTTTTTACTCAGAAATTATTTTAAGTGTGCAAAAAGTTGTGTTTTTTTATTTTTGATAAAGTAAAATTTTGATTGAGATTTAATAAAAAGAAAACTATTTGAATTTTAATAAGAAACAATAATTAATAAATTAATAATCGTAAAAGACCCAGCTGTTTAATTCTTTTTTTAATTTTTTGAAACTTTCTTTTATATATTTCTGTATATAAATAAATATTATATATTTTTAACTTTTTATATTATAAGAATTGATTCTTTAAACATTAAAAGAATTGAAAATTTGGGAAGTACCGGTTGTAAATGACTCATTTGGAAGAAAACTCGAAATTTTAGGTTTATTTTAAGCGTTTTTTTGTTGTAAATTATTAAACAATTATTATTTTTTTATGCTTACTTTTTTTTTTTTATATATATAAAAGCTAATTTAACTGCTAATTCTAAATAAATTTAATTATACTCTTCTGAGTTTAATTTATTAAGTTCTTTTTGAAGGCACAATAAATATACTTTTGAATCGAATGTTTTGACTGAATTTCAATTTGTGAACGCTAAAATCCCAATTGCAATTCTCTGGTGGTTGACTAATTTAAAAAACTTTCAAATCATTTCTCAGCATTAAATTAACATACATTTTCGTTATAAGTTAAATATTTTTTTAAATCAGTACTTTTTAAAAGACAACTTTTTTATTGCTAAAAAAAATTTTTTTGTTCCCTCTAAATAATTAATTAGCCGTAATATTTTAAAGTTAAGATTTCTTAGTTTTTTTATATATTAAAATGGCCATTAATTGGTTGATTATTTGTAGCAAAATTACTTAATTTTTTTTTGGGGAATATCAGCAAAATATTTAAAATGATCGTATTGCATATTTGAAATAATTGTTGAAGTTCTTATTCACAAGGTTTGATAAATTTACAAATTTTGCTTAGGCGATCATATTTTTTTGAGGGTTTAATTGCATTTTTGATGTCCGGCGCTGCCAATAGTGCAGCGGAAACAATTTGGAAATTTTGCCTATAAGATTTCATGTTAAATAGTGGCATTTAATTTAGTCGTTTTTTTTCTTTTTGTTTTGATAGATATATTGAATTTTTAAATTTTATTTTTTTGCGCCATTTTATTTTAAATTAAATTATAAAAAATTCTTGAAATTAAGTGAAGAAATAATTAAATTTACAAAGCCGAACTAAGTTTTTTGATTTAAAATTAACATTTATTGTTTATTGTTAAGTCATTTTCAAGTATTGCTTTTTTATTTAAAAAATTTTAATTATAATTCTTTTCATTATTTAGAATTTTTCGTCCGGCGGTGTTTTGGAGTGTACCCATTAATAACGCAATTCAAAGCATCTCAGGGGAAATTATTATGGCTGCAAAAAATATAAACGTCAATACACCAGACCAATCATGATAAATAAACTAAATAAAATAAGTAACTTTGTAAAAAATACCCATTTTAAACCCAAAACAATTTTTTTCATTGAAATTATTTTTACAAAAAAAAAAAATAATTAAAAGAATAAATAAATAGTACTCAAATTATTTTTTATATTCATTTTTTTTATTGTAATTATACACCAAATATTAATTTTCTTTTTATAATCAATAAGATAATTTTTAAATTTACCTTAATAAACATTAAAAATGCTAGCCTTTTTAAATAAAGTAACAAAACCTTGGGGTCAAACGCATAAAACATTCATAATTCCTAAAATATATAACATGATTATTTCTATGAACATAAAAAAATATTCATTAAATTAATATGTTTTTCAGCAAAATTTAACAGTGAAATTAAAAGAAATAAAAATTAAGAAACAAATAGGATTGCCTGGAAAAAAGTAATAGATTTAATTTAAATTATTGTCTAATGAAAAATTCAACCCAATTAAAAATCCTTTGAGTTACATGCCCACCAAAAACTGAAGCAAAGATAATAAAATAAAACATAGTAAGTCCTTAATGACCAAATATTTTAAATTAAAAAAAAAAATCGGGTAAAATAATTAAAGCAATTATACCGAATAATTCCACAAACATCTTTCCCACAGCTATAAATAATTTTTTCTAATCTGTCAAATAAATACATAAAGAGAATTATTGTTTATTTAACTAATAAAATATATTATAAAATAGCATACTTAAAATAGCAAAAACCAACCCCACTGTGAGATTCCGGCGGATTGCATTATAAAAAAACAAATTTTTTTTGATCGTATAATTAATGAAATATTAATTGAATTATTTTTGATTAAAGCATTTCCAGTTTATACACTTATTCAAATGTACTAAATTCAAATGAAAAATATTATTTATTAAAAAAAGAAAAGAATTATTTTAGAAAAAAAGTATTGTAACAAAAAATTTTCTTTAAAGTATCAATTGGAAATTAAAGAATTATGGTAAATATTAGATTTCGCAAAGACTTTTCGTGAGGTCATAAAGAGAGAGCCTCCAAACCATGGAAAAAATAATTTTAAAAATAGGCTATCTCATGCAAAATGGAATTTTTAAACTGCTTTAACTCAATGCGGACGCATTCCCAGATGTAGCAAAATAAATTGGAAATTTAATAATCCAAATTTTGAACGGTTATTTAAACAAAAAAGGAACTTCAGCAATAATTTTTAAGAAGTTTAAGAAATTTATGTAAATACAAAGATAAAATAATGATTTTTATCATTTTTAAGAAAAAAAATTAGCACTGAAAATAACAAAAAGGAAATTATTTAGATAATAAATATATATTATATTCGGCGCATAAAAAGAGACAAAAAGCAATTAAAAATAAGAAATTATTACAAAATAATTAGCTGTACAAAATATAATGCATAATATATCTTTGTTAATTTAAATGAAAAATGTATTAAACTAGTCAGAGTATCCGATAAAAACAATTTATCTTGATATTTAGGCAATATCAAGAGGGCATTTTTTATCAAAACACAATCAAATGTTCAAAATTTTGGCACCTATCGGCATCATCGGCTCTCGCTTCTGTGGATTAAAAAAACTGCTTTTTAATAAGTCTTCTTGCACTTACTCCATGTTTAATCTATGCAGTCAAATCAAAACCGAAAACACGAAAACGAAATTGCTGCCATAATTACAGTGAAGAAAAAATAGCAAAATTAAATTGTACGATTAGAATGAATTTGTTTTATTTGTGTTTTTGCATTTGATACAAAAAAAAATTTTTCATTTGGAAAAGCGCTGCCCAATCATTGAAGAAGATAAACCTTTATTTGAAAAAATTATTCATTTTATAATGTATGAAGTTTTTTAAACGGATTCATTTATACTATAATTCATGATTTTAACTCAGGTTGACTTCAATATACTTACATTACAAATAGGTTTAGTAAAATCTTTCTACTTAATTATTATTATTTTTTAATTTGTTATTGCCTTTTTTCAATATTTATTTTGCAAGTTTTTTTGTTTGTATTTTATATTAGCTCTATTTTACTCTTATATTTTAAAAGGGTTTTAATGATTTCAAATAAAAGAGTTATATTTTTATAATAAAAACATTTGCTTTCTCCTTTCTATTTTAAATACCCCTTATAACATTTTTATTATAATTTCCATTGTCCAGATGAAAATAAATAGCTCAGTGTTGTTCAAAATCTTTGTGGCGAATTTTTTTAATGCATTATTAAGGTACTAGGTTATTTAAAAAAAATAGATAATTTTAAATGAAAATTACCAAAACTTTTTTTTTCTCAGATGTTTGAATAAAGTATTAAGGGTTTATTTTCAAAGATATACTCTCTTACATAACTTGTACATGTAAATCCATCAATTCGTTTAATTTTAGCTATTTTAAACAAATATTTTTGAATTCCTTTGAGCGAAGTTATGACGAAAATCTATAATACAAAATCGCAGACTTCCTCACTTTTTGTTCCACTTTATATGTTTTTATTAAATGTTTTCTATTATTTGTTTATAAAATCCTTTGTATTTACTATTTATTCATTTATGTATATGTTATCAAGTTATTTGAAAGTGATTATAAATTATTCTTATTTATTGTAATAGGTTATTTTTCGTTTCAATCAATCTCAATAAGGTTATCAGTAAATCATGTAGATTGCACAAAGCATCAATTCGTTCAGCACAAAGCATAAATGAATTGTAATTTTTATTATTAAATAAAATCGATGGTCACTATTAAAATAGGCAGTCGTCCGCCGAAAATGATGAAATTGCCTGAGTAGCTAACCTTATTATATACTGTGCATAATTACATCATATAATTTATTTGGGTTTTCTATTGCATTTTTTATGTTTTTCATTTCTTATGCGTTTTGAGCAATTGAGGGTTTTCGTTTTGGTAATGAACATCATTTTTAATGTTATTTCTTATGTATCTTTATTCTCAATCTGCTGTCTGGAGTTAATTAATGTTTTTTTATTATTTAAATTTTTCTTTTATTTCCCACAAAACATTCCCAAAAAACTTGGATTTTTGTATTTATAATTTATAAAAAAAACTTTTTAAATAGTAGTCAGCGGAAACTTTCAAATTTATACATTATAATATATATTTTATGATTTAAAGATTTAAACAGCTTTTCCTAGAGGAAAATATAATTTAATTTTATTATTTGTTAATATTTTGTTTTGCGATTTTTTTCAAATTTTTTTTTCGGTGCTTTGGCTAAGTAAGCTATGCTGAAAGTATTCATCTTTTCCAGTTATAATAATTGTTCCTAAGATGTTTTTTATTGCTTTATTATTGATGAATTTTAGATATTTATAGCTTAAATAAGCTTATATAATTGTTCTCAATTAAAAGATGATGAACAATAATAACGCCTAGAATATTTTTAAATGCATCTTTTTAATTTCATATCTAGGTATATTCTTTATTATTAAACATTTCAAATAATTTTTTTTGCATAAGTTTTGAAAAAGTTAACGAAAATTTTTTTTTCTATTTGGATTAAAATTAAAGAAAATTATTTTTTTTTTATGAACTTATTAAGCTTTATTCATTTACTTCTTTAATGAGTTTTCGTTGAGGTGGAATTTTTTACTTCTGTAAATTTTGGACTTTTTTTATCTTGCTGATTTTTCACATTTATGCATATGTATATATGTCTAGTCATATATTTATTTTTTATAATAACATGATTTGTTTCCATATTGAATCGTATCGTATGTGTTTTTTTAAATCTTTCGTCAATTTTTAAGTAATTCTTTCAGCTATTACTGGTTTTAGTGGTATTTTTTAATTTTACAAAATTTTTGGGTTTTTATTTGATAGTTTTAATATAAAAAGCTCAAAGTTTTTGTTTTGTTTTTTATCTTAGCTCAGAATACTATGAACAACCAAATCGTTTCAAATTTAAATTATTTTATATATTAATTTAAAGAAAACTTTTGCATAACATTTTTGTTGTTATAAATTTGCAATTGAATACCTATTCTTGTTGATAAATTAGTGTTGCGCATTCTTCTCAACATGCGCAAGAATGAGCACATTATTTTCTGTAATTTACTTTATTGGTTCTTGTTTGTTTGTTGGTTATATGTTTAAATATTATTATAATTTAATGTGGTAAACTTTATTTACAAATTAAATTGAAAAATAAGGGGGAAAAAAAGATATAAACTATGCACAAAAGAACCAAAGTATGTTTTTTGAATCCATTTCTTGGATTTTGAAGATGAAACTTATTGACTTTTATTGATTTTGCTAATTCAGGCGAAAAAAAATTCATTATGCCAACTAAAATTATTATTGGTTAATTATATATCGAAGTATTCAATTAAATAATATCAGAAACTTAATATAAAAAAGTAAACAAAATTTTTATCATTACTAAACCTTTTTTAACCATGAATTTGTTTGAAAGAAAGTCTCGGTTTTTTGCGATTTCTTTTTTCGACAATGACAAAAATATCATAAGAGTGTTAGAATTATTTTACATAAAGCGAACTAAAGGTTTAACATTAGAAGGTGGTAGACTTAAAGAATAATATTTTTTTATTTGGTTTAATTTAATTTCATTATTCTTTTGATGCCTTTTTTAATAAGTTAATTTATTGAAAAAAAATTTCGTTTGTTTTTTTAATTTTGATTATTTTATGTCTTTTTAATAATTCTTTTTTTTTTGGATAGTTTATATACTTTTTATTTATATTTTAACATAATTTTATCGTTCCTATTTCTATTTTTGTTTTAACTTCTTTTACAAATAAACTGTGTTGTGGTTAATGCATTGCATGTCTTATTCTTAAATTATTACTAATTATATTTATTAATTTAATAAAAAATTCGTCTAATCAGTTGCTGTGTTTTCAATTACCCTGATGCTCAAGAGCGAAATTGTACCTAATTCAATATCTCGGGTGATATCAATACTCCGAAGAATAGACGAATGAAATGCACTTTTTTGGTAAAGATTTCCCTTTTTTTCTTAATTTTTTTATTAAGTGAATTCTTTTTAAGATTTAATTTATTCATTATTTTTCAAAAATTTTATTTATTCCTAATTTTAAACTGCTTTTTATATATATATTTTTTAGCCTTTTTTCTTTTTTATATATTTTAGCATTTTTCTTTTTTTATTTCATAGTTAAAAATTCAAATTATTATTTTTGGCATTTGATGTAAATCAGTATTACAATTGCTACTCGAGGTTCTCATTCAGTGATGGCGTCTCTTTTTTCTATCAAAGCGCTTTCTGTATTTTTAACTTAAACCAATTGGTTTTTTTAATCATAACTTTTTTAAAATTAAGCCAATTTTTTGAGATTTGCGGTTATCGAAAGATATCAATAATGTACTTTGGTTTTAAAAAAGCTAGAACGCAGTGTGCCGAGTTTGGCGGTCTCGGGCTCAAGACTTGGGGCCAAACTAACTTGACCCTAATGATAGACCCCAACAAAACGACATTCGTCGGAAGGAGAGATAAAAATTATCCGGATGCAATATTTTATTTTGGCTAGAATTGGCCCGCCAGGGATACAATAAATTGGCGATGATTTGTCAACGCTTTTTTTAAATGGTTCAAAAACTGTTAGATTGTGGCAAATTGCAAAAATGAAGAAAAATTAGCTGGTTATAGGACTTTATTTGTATTTCACAAAATACTTTAATTAGCTATAAATTTATAAATAGAAATTTTGTGATTTTACTAAATTTGTCCGGCTAGTGACCGAAGGTTGTTTGCTACGACTTAGGTTATCTGTCTTTGGGTCTGTTTTAAAATTATTTTCAATGCAAGATGAAAAATCGAGAATTTGGAGTAGGGGGTGGGTCTACAGTACTCATTTTATAAAAACCATCATATTCAACCAGTTTTGTAGCACAAATAGTTCCGTTTGTTCATTTATCTTTTTATTCCTGTGATATACTAATCAATTTTCTGAATAATGAAGTTGATTTTGTCAGGTAGACTTCCTTTTTTACGTACTTCAAATAGGCTAGTCGGAGATATTTTATCTTTTTTTCAATTTTGGCTAAAAAGTGTTTTAATTTTTTTTTAATTGTCTATAAATAATTTTAAAATAACAATTCAACTAAAACCCCTTAATTCTTTCTAAAAGATTTTGAAAAAAATTTAAAATTTTTCACGCAATTAAAGTTAACCCAAACTGGGTTGGCCGAATTAAAAAAATCATTATTGCGACATAATATATGCACCAGGGCTGCAGCCGCTCTCTGATTTAAAAAATCGGAAAAACGGAATTTCGATGCCTAAAAATTTTCGGAAAACGGAAATCGGAATTCCGGTCCAATTTTTTTTCCGAAATTGGAAATCGGAATTTTCAGACCAAAAAATATCGGAAATTGGAATTCGGCTAAAGCCCTGATATGTACCAGGGATGAAGCCGATCGCTGGTATCAAAAAAGCAAAATAGAAATTCCGATGCCCTTAAGTTTTTTTTCGGGAATGTAATTGGAAATTTTTTTAACAAAATGATTTTTTGTTTTTTAAGAATTAAAGTTGGCGAAATTTAAGAAACGCACCATCACCAATTTATAACATATATTACAATTTATTATCTAATAGCCATCTATTCATTCATCCAGTGTTTTGAGTATCTTATTTTTTGACATGACATTCAATTTTTTTTTGTTTTTGCTTCGAATTTTCTGCTCACTTTTTTTCTGGCACTGATTTTTCTGGTTATAAGGAATTTTTGTACTAGTTTTTCCAAGTTCAAATTGAATATTTGAGGCAATGTTATAATTAAATAGTGAACCGATTATTTTTTCAAATTAAGGTTTTTTTTTTTGTCAGCAAAATGAGAATTTTTGGCGACGCACACTCAATTCCTTTGAATTTTTCATAATTTTTTGGCAGTGCTTATATGCCCCAGGGATGGCGACGATCTCTGATTTGAAAAATCGGAAAACCGTAATTCCGATGCCTAAAATTTTTTCGTAAAACGGAAATAGGAATTGCGGTGCAAAAATTATCGGAAATTTTTTTTAACAAAATAAAGAATTATTTTATATTGATTTTTTAAGACTACATTCCGTTCTAAAATTTTCCACCGCTGGTGCCTATCGGCACCACCGAACCACTTTTTTTGGCTTAGCTTTTCTTTAAAAATCCACAAAAATTTGGCATTTTTGGTGCATAATCTGTTTTTTGAATACACTCTGATTTTTAAAATTTTCCCCGGTGGCGCCTACCGGCACCACCGACTCCCTTCCTTAAAAAATGATACTTTTTATTAGGTTTTCGTGCACTTTCAACAATTTTATCTTAATCTGGAAAATGTCTATCACTCGACACAATTATTTTGACCAAAAAAAAGGCCTACTTTTGTGGATTTTTTAGACAAATTTTGAGAAAACTTACCAATGGGGGTCCGGTGGTGCCGATAGACACCATCAGGGGAAATTTTAGAATTTAGGTGTATTATGGGCACAGATTTTGACGAAAAAATTTGAGAAAATTCAAAAAATTAATTTTCTCAATTTAAGTTTTGAGTTCATTAATTTTGGAACCTTTAAATGAGCTTTTATTTTATTATAGACGGAATAAATAAAATATATTGAATTATGTAATTATTATTATTTTTTATAATTTTCTTTTGCTCTCTAGTTACCCTCTTTTGTTACTTAATTCTTTAGAAATTTTTTATTTCCAATAATAAAAAAATAACTTTTATTTATTATTTTAATTTAAGAAAGAATTTGAAATAGAAGTTGTTTCTTTTTTTTTGTCCCATTTTTTTCTGTTATTGTATATAATTTACCTTAATTTCATATTTTTTTTTAATGTTCATCCAAATTTTACATTTTAACTGTTCTAAAAAATTTTAAGTTTATGAGAGTCTATATGACTTTTACTCAGCTCAGAAATTTTAAATACGTTGCGCGATAATTTTGCCAAATCCGTTTATTTTATTTTTTTGGAAAAATGTAAATAAATAATTGAATTTTTCTCATCATAGCAGAATTTAAAAACCAATTATGCACCTTGCATTTTTAAAGTTAAATTTACCAATAAATGAAGTAAAAAAAATGGAAAATAAAGGAAATCTTGTTTTCCCTAAAGTTAAGCCTCTTGGTTTTCAGAAATTTTTTTTATTTGAATATAAAAAAATAATAAATCATCATTGACCCCTAGCGCGACATTTGCGGACCGACATTTGCGGACCGACATTTTGGGTCTAATTATAAAAACAAAAATTAAGAAGGAAAATAAAGAATTATGTAATTAAAAAAAAAAAAAAAATTAAATTTCAAAAAATGAAAATAATCATTTTCAATCATCAGATTTGAACACTTTCAATCTTTCAAATTTGTTTGAGTAGTATAAAAATCAAAGAGCAATTTGGTAACATTGTAACAAATTTTTCTCTTATTACTATCCTCAAAGGTTGAAGAAAAAAATATGCAGGATGCATTAGGGTGTATCAATTGGATAATACACTTGGTCCGCAAAAGTCAGTCCGCAAATGTCGGGCAACCCATTGACTCAGTCAAAAGCCACAAAATGATGATAAATCATTACATCTTCGAGCCTTAGTTTTAATGGTATTCCAAATGAATGCCAACCTTTTAAGATCACTTGATGAATGTAATCAGTATTTGTTTTTTGGAAAGAAAAATACTTAAAATATATTAATTTTGCATTTGCCAAATTCATAGAATATTTTTGGCTATTGTTTTATGTTATTTTTGTAATGGCGAGCTTCCTTGTTATTAAGGCTTTGTTGGTTCTCGATCTTTTTTTTAAGAGTTTTTTTCGTTTTTATTAATTTTTTAGTTAAAAAAATCTTGAAGAAAATTTTGACTAAAATATTTTAATTTTATAATTAGATCTAAATTTTTAATTTTAAGTAAAGTGCACTTTCATTATTCATAAATATATTAAGAATTTTCAAAAAAAGGTTTATTTTGAAAATATTATATATTAAATATTATAGGCGAAATAATTAAAATCGCCAAAATTACAGAAAAACATTAGAAAAAAAATATACAAAATAGTTAAATTATTTAAACCCTATTTCCATCAGAAGAATAATCTTTTTAAGAATTATTTATCTTGGCTCTAAAATTTGATATTTTTTTTTGGGTTTTTTTTTTTATTTAAATCATTGAGTATTTTTGTTATTATCAGCAAATTTGGGCATCTGTCTCTCCAAACATTATTGTCCTCTTGCCGTTAATTAGATATTATTCTGCTTCAAATGTAAACTTTGTAAAAAATTTTTAAAAAATATATTCTTATGCACTTTCCCATTTATTTTTTGCTGTAAATCTTCATATTTATGCAGGGTTTGAGATGGGTCGTTTGCTCAAATTTGTCCAAAAAATGGTCAGTTTTAGTCCACTTTTTATTTATCGACTTAGTAAATCAACAATACACCCCTCCTCAAAAAGAAGGCGTAGAAATAACATTGAAACGGTCTTTTCTCAGTATATCCTCCATAACAACATTTTTCTAAAAAAAAATTTTCCAATCCCTTAGGGATTTTTCTCCGTATTTGCCCCAGTTTCAAGCCATTTTCGTAGTTCAACTTACAGGGTTGCTCTGACAAAGTTGGTTTAGTCGGCTTATTCGTTCATTTGTCAGCATTAAAAGTTATGGTTTTCAGAACTTTTTCATATTTTTAACCTCGGGATTTGTTCTACATGTTATAATAATTGTTAAAGGGGGCCGATTTATTTTATAAATTCTTAGCTTTTAAATTTTAATAATTTTATAATAATTTATTTTTTAAAGTTTTATATGGAAGGAATTTATGTACTTTCTTTTATTTATTTTATGAATTTTAAGCATTCTTTTTCTTTTATTTTATTCTTAAGTTGTTTTGGATTTAATGAATTTGTAAATTTATCTTCATAATTACGAAACTGTTTTAATGATTTTGTTTCTTTTTTGATTCTTATCTTTATAGTTATATTCCATGCTCAAGGGTCTCATCTTGCATGAAATACGTTTTGGGGCTTTTTTATTAGAACAATATTACTTTTAAACAAATGAAAATGTTTTTTAAATGAATTACAACCTCATATATGTATAAATATGAGATATGTTATTTTTTATTATTTTTTTTAAATTATATATATATATATATTTAGGATTATTTTTTTATTAATTTTTCATATATATCGCTTCAATATTTAGAATTAAACAAAAATTATTATGTTGTTTAATAATTTTAACATATTTAGCTTTCCAAAATAATTTAAATATAATAATAAGAATAGGAGTGTAACCGTCAGAAAATTTTGTGTATATATTTTGTTCTATATATTTTAAAATTTGGACACCTTATGGTTATTTATTTCGAATAAAAATTTGTATATTTAACAATATAGCACTTTTATAATTTTGTTAAAAATTCAACTCAATTATGATAAGTGGATAATCAATCATTTTAATAATTATATTTTTATGCAAAGAACCGCAATTCTTTTATAGGACAATAAATTGATAAATAAAAGGAATTAACTCAGTAATAATCTTTTTTTATAAGGATGAAAGCATATAAATGATAGAAATTAAAAAATAATTTAAAAGAATATTTTTTTATTATATTATTTGATTTATAATACAGCATGGCCCAAAAAGTCTTCTTTAGCATTCAATTTTTGCAATTTAAAAACTAAAACATTAAATAAATTTTCGAACTAAGAATTAAACCGGAAAATTAATCAAAAAATAATAATAAACATTCAATTAATTTAAGTATTCAAAAAATATAAAGCAAGAAATTATATTTCCTAAAAATATAAAGCTTAATAATTAATTGATTAAATTATTTAAAAGAAATAGTAATACAAATAAATAATAAAAATATAAAAATTCATACTAAAGTTTATTATTAAGAAAGATTCGTTTAGTTTAATTACTGTAATGTGTTTCCTCTCATTAAATAACAATTAAAACATTGAAATAATAAAATAATTTTAATGAAAATTAAAAAATTGCAAAAGGCTAAAATCTCAGGCTATTATACTTTACTGCCGACATATTTTTTCCTAAATTAATAAGTTGAGATATTTTGCTATTTTGAAATAATTAAGTAATAGAATAATTCATGACTAATTTCACAAGAGTTTCTTATCAGCAAAAACGCTTTGAATATATAAATGGATAAATTAATAAATTATAATAATTTAGGCATTTCAATAATTTGTTCGACTTTTAATAAAAATAAAAATTAAAAAAAAACATTCCACATTCCTTAATCATTTAATAATGCATAATAATAACATTTAAATTATTTTAAATGAAAAAAAAAAATTTTTTTAAATTAAAATATAAGCCTTCCAAAAAATAAATAATGTTTTTCACTCAGTAATAATTAAAAATAAGTGCTTTCCAAAAAGTTAATGTGACCTTGAAATTGCTGTTTTTTATTACAGCTAAAAATAAAAAATAAAATTGACAATTTATTTGCAATTAATAATAAATGTAATCGAAAGATGGAGAATTTTAAAAAGTTAAAAATAAATATTTGTAAAATCAAATCAATCTAATGATTTTGATTTGTATTATGTGCTTTTGTAATTTTTATCATTTTGAAAAAAATGCAGGAATTAAATTAATCTTAACACAAAATTCTATCTTTTAAACCATTTTTATCAAAAAAAAGTTAAAATTCTCTAATTTTATGATAAAAATAAAAAACAAAGCCTTCTTCAAACTCTAGTGGAGCAAAAAAAACATTTTAAATTAAAAATAAAAGAAAAAAATGAGAAAAAATAATCAGACTCGAAAATATAGAATAAAATCGATGAATTATTTATTCTTTAAATAATAGTTATTTCTTGCCATTTGGAAAATTATTGCTTTAAGAGGACTGAATGCTTGACCGAACGACAAGAAAAGACGTGTTGATATTTGATAAATTTATTAATTCATTGATATTGCATAAAATTTAATATCCATTTACTTTATAATTGAATGTAAAAAAAGATGCAATATTTATTATATTCAAAGCATAAATGAAATGAGCAGGTAATTAAAAAATAATAAAAAGAATAAAATAATTAGCCTAAAAAAAATAAACAATTATCATTTACATTTCTAAAATAAAAAAGAACCCCTATGTTATGAAAAACAAGAATCACTCGAATCTTTATTAAAAGTAATGCAACTAAAAAATAAAAATTTTGATAAATGTTTAAAATTTCATCCAGACTGCTAAAGTCATAAAGGATGGTCTTCAATGAATTTGTAAAAAAACACCTAAAAAGAAGAACAAATTCAGATTTAAGCATCTTATAATTTAAAAAAAAATAGATATTTGAAAACTTTTGAAGGGAACATTTTTCATGTTTTTTTTTTTTTTTAAAAAGTGAATTCGGGTCAAACTTTAGTTACCGGGTTCCGGAGTTCACAAAAAGCGGATTTTTAATCCTGCAATCTATCCAGGCTAATTGCGAATCCGGAAACGGATCAGAATCTAGAAATTTTCTTAATTCCAGTCGGTAATCATCGGTATAAAAAAAATTTATCTAAAAAATTCTAAATAGGATGGAAGCATAAATGAACAAATAAAACTCTACTTATATTGAGAATAGATTAAAAAAGATAGCAAATCAAATAAGGCAATAAAAACAACAAATAAATCTTCTTTTTGAAACATTAGTATGGTCAATTGATTTAAAATTTTTAGTTGATAATGATTAAAATATTGCAAATTTTCTTAATTTTTTACATAATTTTAAATTCATTATAGAAAAAATGTATAGCATAAGAAACTTTTCCTTCTTAAATCTCGTTTCTTTGTCTTTTTCTATATGTATGTCAACAATTATGTCATTGTTGCTATTATAATTTTGTCTAAGAAAAAGTAATAATTAAATGAGCCAATTATCCTTTTGGATTGTATCCAATATCAATAAGAAATGAATTGGGGAGAAAATAACATATATTTAAATAATTTTAAATTAAATAAAATTATTTATCAATATTTCTCTAGAGAAGATTATAAATTGTCAAATGAATCTCCATTATTTTAATAGTTTTTTATTATTACATCAAAAAATTTTTTTTTATTATAATTTTTATTATTGTTCCATATTTCTAACGCAAAATTTTGCTACTTAGTAGTAGAAAATATTTTTTTTTATTTTATTTCATATTCACTGCTAGCCTAATATAATATTTTTCTAAATGCATTTTTACATTTGTCTTTTTTTATCTTCTTAATTTTCTCTACAATTTATAATCTTCTCTAGAGGAATATTGTTAAATAATTTTGTTCAATTTAAAATTACAGTTAAAATATGTTCTTTTCTCCCCAATCAATTACTTATTGATATTGGATACAATCCAAAAGGATAATTGGCTCATTTAATTATTACTTTTTCTTTGACAAAATATGATGACATACATATAGAAAAAGTAACAAAGAAATGGGATTTATGAAGGATAAACTTGCTTATGCTCACTTTTCACAATTTAATAAAAGAAATATATTTTTTTCTATATTGAATTTAAAACTAAGAAAGTTTGAATAATTAAGCATTAAATTCAAATTGATATTGTGGGCTTGGAAAAATAACTCTTATAAAAAGTGAAAATTAAAAATGTAAAAAATTAAAAAAATTTGCAAATATTTTAATCATTATCAACTAAAAATTTTAAATCAATTAACCATACTAATATTTCAATGTGCAATTTGCACAGAAAGATTTCACTCAAAATTGCGCATCTCTAATAATATATGATGACTAATTTTATTTTATTATATTTAAGACTTGTCGCATCGGCTTCAAATTAAACATCAACTCGAGTGCTATGAGAAATAATATGAGAAATTTTTGTCAAAATAAATTAATAATATAAAATACCAACAAAGAATTTAATGTTTCCTTTAATTATAAATTAATACAAATTTTTAACAAATGACTTAATAATTAAAACGTAAACAATTTAAGATAAAAATGATTAAAGGCATAAGAAGACATAATATCGTAAACGGCGAGAGTAAATAAAATTAGAAAAATCTACCGAAATCTAAACGCTTCAAATAGAAATTTAAGCCAAAGATTATAAATTTTTTTAAACAATCGATCAAAATCTTGGCATTTGTTACGCTGAAAATTAGGAAAAATTATCCTTAACCTCAGTAGCATTTTTCTACGAAAGATAAAATATACACTCAATTTGAAATGAATATTGAAGTCTCATTGATTTGCATCTTTTTAGTAATTTGGTCGAATGAATATGCCCGCATATATTTCCATGACTTCTTTTTATTTGAGTAATAACTGTTGAGCTATTTTAATTATAAATAATGACTTAATAGTAAAAATATATTTTTTTATATCATTAAAATTTATTATTGCAACTGATAAAATGAAAGGAAAGTTATTTTAAGCTTCCGCTTCGCCAAAAAGATTTTTATATAAATTTAAATTAAACATTTTCATAAATTCTATTGAACAAATAAATCTTCGTTCATAATAAAGAAAGCCCATTTGGGTTAAATGTAAACTAAACGATTAAAATTTTTTAATATTGTTAACTATTTTTAAATTTCAAAAGATAACGCAATAAATGCAAAAAAATCTGTTATTTCAATAAATAAAATAAAATAAATGATTATTTTTCGTTTAAAAATAAATTAAGGTGAAAACTAAATGGTAATATCGACAAAAAGGATAAAAAACTCAAAAAAGGGATTGAATAAATGGCATATAAGAAAATTGGATTAATAAATAAAAAAGGTTTAGAAATAATTACTCAAATTGCGTAAATTATTTTGTTATATTAAGCCATTGATTAATAGCATTTTAATCGAAGTTAAACTTTTAATATAATTCATATATTATATGTATATCATCCAAACCAATGAAGATTTTGAAAGAGCATTCGTATCATGATGATTTTAGGGAAGAATTTATTAAAAAAAAGACAGTCAAAATAAAAAATGCAAAGATATAAATTAAATGTTTCTTTATAATATAACAATGTAAATAAATTATTAATGCTTGAAAAATGATTTCTAATAAATTATCAATTTATTACCATTTAATAAAAGTTATTTCTTTTTAATTATATTAATTGTGGATTTAAAAAAAAATATGCTGAACTTATATCTGTTAGTTATAAAAAAAATAAATAAGAGTACGTGAATTGAAATATATTTAAAAATAATTTATTAAATGGAAACTTTATAATTAAGATAAAACAATATAATTAAATAAATATCAAATTCCGTAATTTGTCATCGTTTATAAATTCCCACTTTATGTAATTTTTAGCTCTTATTAATAAGTTTATTTAACAAAAGTAACTAGCAAAAAAATATCAATTCTTTGAAAACGGCAAAAAAAAATATTTCTATATTGGATAATAATTTATTCTAATAATAGTTGGTTCGGACAATAAGTTTAATAATTAGAATTTTTAAACCAAAATTTACAGGAAAACAAGGAAAAAATAACTTCTTATTGCTAATTGCTCACCAATAAACGTATAAAAATGTAAATCATCATTAATAAGTAACTATTTTCTTTCATAAAATAGGATTTGCATAAAAAAAAAGAATTCTAATGATATATAAAAAAACTAGTAAAAATTTGATTTGCATGAAAGAACGAATGTATTCTAACTCATTTCAAAACAATTATAAAGGAGTAATTTTTTTAAAATTAATACAAATAATAAAATATATTTCTTTATTCACAATTAATATTAAGTAATAAAAATAAAAAAGAGGATAAATAGTAAATTCTGATAACAACAAAACGCTCAAATTATCAAAAATTTCCAAACAACAATTTATTTACAACCTAAACAACTCTTATATTGTAAAACCAGTTTTTGATATTTTCAAGACTATGGAAAAAAAGTAAATGGAGCATATTTAAAATTTTCTATATGTGAAAATTAAAAATAAATTATAATAACAGATAAATAACACACAAATTTTTAAACAAAATAAAAGCATAATTTAATGAATCTTCAATTAAACCCAAAAATATTAAAAATTATTGAAATATTTTTTTGATTCACTTTAATTAGACAAAAAAAATAAAATAAATAAACATAAAATTTCAAATTCATAATAATTTTAGTTTTTCAAATGTTTAAAATTAATAAAACTTGTTTAAATACAAAAGATAAAATTTAAAATAATTTCATCAAGGTTAATTTCAACAATATTAATAATAAGAAATTCGTAATTAAACGTGAATAATTTAAAAAAAAAAAAAAGCCAACAGAAAGACAATGGTTAATAAATTAAACAGATCGAACTTATTTTCATAAATAACAGCTCTCTAACTTTTAGCACAACTGACCCAAAAAATTGCAAGATACGATAAAAAATAAATAAAAAATAATTTCTTTCTACGTTTAACAAATAAATAAAAAGAATTATTGTTTATTTAATTAATAAAATATATAATTAAACAGCATACTTAAATTACCACCCGTCACTGGAAAACTTAACACCTATATGTACCATGAAAGAAATAAATTATTTCCATCAAATAAAAAATAATCCATCAATAAATATTTATAAGAATTTAAAGTAATAAGAAAATATAATAACATTAAAAAAAACTTTAAAATGAATTTAAATAAAAAAAAATAAAATATTCAATGGGATTAATGCAAATCAAAAATATAATTCAAATAAATGAAAAATAGCAGAAGATTAAAATAATTTCATTAGTGTCAAAAATTCGCTGTATGGGACTTTTTGAATATAATTTTCTTGTAACTTAATGAAATTTTTTAAAATTTCATGCTGATAGAAAATTTCATGGGTTTTAAATGCTAACTTAATTTATCGTTTAAGAGATATACAAATCTGCAAAATTTCAGCGAATAATTCGAAAGGAAAATTTGTTGGCAACTCATTGGGGTCTTTCCATGGCCAACTCAAT
This sequence comes from Heterodera filipjevi, assembly GCA_039877585.1. NCBI lineage: Eukaryota > Metazoa > Nematoda > Chromadorea > Rhabditida > Heteroderidae > Heterodera > Heterodera filipjevi. The sequence goes on from JBDPZO010000002.1 coordinate 28,985,824, forward strand.
TTTTTTTTAAATAATACTTAAATTTTAAATTAACTCTAAACAAAAAATTTATATAAACAAAAGCTAAGAATAATTCAAATTATTTGCAATAATACTTTATGATTTGAAAAAGAAATGTTGAATTATATTTTCTACTGTCCCCGTTATTAGACAATTAAATAAAAAAAGGTATGAAACTTTTCTGCTTGTAACACATAAAAATATGAACAAACCCAAACTTTAGGAATTACAATTTTTTCTTGGGTTAAAACATTTTGATAAAAGTGTAATTAAAATATAAATTACTATGTTTTCATCGAAATAAACAATTCTTTTTTAAAATTAGAGTCCAAAAAAAAATTTATTAAATAAATCGTTCTGTTTTATGCTCAAATCATTAAATAAATCAATAAACATAATAAAAATATAAAGAATAATCATTTACAAAAATGAATAACCATTAATAAAACCTATCAAAATGCATATTTAAATTAAAATATCATAGAATCTAACCCAGCTGACCTGGTATTTTTTTAAATTCACAATTATACATTTCCCTACAAAAAAAGCATCTTAACAATTTAAACTCAACTAAATTAAATAAAACTTTTGTCGTCCCGAAATCAAAACTAAAATTGTAAAGACCGAGCGTCCCTTCAGTGTAGAAGCTGTTAATATTATCGGTCGGTACTATGATCAGGCAATAATTTATAAATATACCAATTAATATTAATCAGGGTTCCCATCTGCCGAGATCTATTTCAAAGTACAGCCAACGCGATTTCAAAGTACATAAAGGGGAAAATTTGTGAATTCAAAGTACACCCAAAATTTATCATTTGCACTAAAAACTCGTTAATTTTATTGATTTTTTCACCAAGCGGGGGGGGGGCGGAGGCGGTGCCGATAGGCGCCGCCGGGAAATTATTGAAAATTCGGGTGTATTTTTGTAACAGATTTTGCACAAAAAATAGTTTGAATTTGAGAAAATCTAAGATAAAAGGGGTCCGGTGGTGCCGATAGGCGCCGCCGGGAAAATTTTTGAAAATTTGGGTCTGATCTGCAAATGGATTTTGGCGTAAAAATGAACATTTTTTACATTTTTGGGCAAAAAGCCGTTTTCAAAGTACATCTTTAAAATAAAGTACGCCTTCAAATTTTCAAAGCATGAAAGCCGAAAATAAAGTACGTACTTTGAAATAAAGTACGAATGGGAACCCTGATATTAATTGCTTTTTTTTTATTAAAAATTGCAATGAATTGGCTGTGTCACAATATAAAATAAAAAAAATTAAACAATTCTTAATAAAAATATAGTAAATGTTAAATAAAAAATTAATATATAATTAAACCAAATCAATTATGACAAAATGAATGAAAAAATTTCTTTCTACAAATATTAAAATTAAAAGTCCGGACCTTATTGCTATTGGATTTTGGGGATACATTTTGCTGCGAAATGGGCAATTCTGCCTAAAAGCTGAAATTTTCTTGGTCTTAATGAACTAATAAAAATTAGAACATATATCATGAACTGCAGCAGTTAATCTTTAAAAGAATTTCCTTTATTTTATCGTATTTTCATTAAACTGCATAATAGAAAATTAGTTAATTAAATAAAAAATTATAATACGTAGAAAAATAAGTAATAATAAATTTAAACTTCATTTACCAGAAACTATTAGATATAAAACTAAAGACAAATTAAGTTACTGTTAGAATTTAGCATATGCAAAGGTACAAATTTAAAAATAATGAGTTTTAAAAAATTAATTATAAAAAATCAATCTTAATTCACATGTTTTGATGTTTTTATAAAAAATAAGAAAAAAAATATTTGACTAAGGCTAAAATAGACTAAAATGAAATGCGAGATACTTAAAAGAAAATATTTAAAAATATAAATTTTTCTTTATTTTCCTTAAATATCTAATCTATACATTGAATAACCTTTGTTATTTAACAAATAACTCTTTGAAAGATTAGATTTTGGTAAACCTACAAATATTATATATTTTTCAAATTTATTCACCTAAAATTATGTTAAATCAAATAAAAACATGAAAAGCCGTGTAGAAATAGAAGAGGAGATCTTTGACTAGTTGATTTTGTTAATAAAAATCATTATATATATATATATTAATACAAACATTTAATAATAAACAATGACAATTTAAAGAATGTAATGAAAGATATAATGAAGAAAAAACTAAAATTTATTAGAAAGACCTGACAGATGAATAAATTAGTTATTTACCTTAATTCGAATTAAAGAAAAAATTAAATAATTCTTCATGATTGACCAAGAAAATTAAGCAAGAAAAAAAAATACCCAGTTGTTGAACTATTAAAATATTATTACATCACAGACAACGGAAAAAGCTTGATGAAAAAGTTTAAATATGTCTGATCAAAAAAATCAAATAATATATATTTAACACCCGGTTTTCTTTAACAAAAACCGGGTTGGCGGAATGTTCAAAAAAAAATTCAATTTTTTTGTTGCTATACTATTTAACACTAAAAATTTCACTCTGTTGATCAGCTACGGCATTTATTAATTCAGACAGTTATAATTTAGGAGTTTAAAAAATCAAACAATTATTATTCATTATTAAATAATAATAATAAGAAAACCCAAAATTTGATAAAATAAAGAATTACGACAAAAATTTCTCTAATACATTATCTTTGTATACTCATGAAAATTTAACAAATAAATTTTGCAACAATTAAATTAACTCAGATTTCTTGATAATTGATAAATAAAAAAAAACGTATAAATCTCTGAACAAAATTTAAATCTTGTTTAAAATTAGAACTCTGACCAGCTCGGAGGGCTTCTGCCCGTTGCTGAAGAGGTGGTAGAGAGCAAGAAAATATTCAGTCATTTATTACAGTATTCTTCGGCAAAAAGTAAGCCTAATCAATGAAATAAAAGAAAAAAAATCCAAGAGTCAAGAATTTATTAAAGAATTTCTCGAAAATCATATTTCAGTCGAACCATGATTTAAAGCTTTTATGCTAATTGGTTAAATTTATTAGAGAAAATAATAAAACATTGACAGAAATATAAAACAAAAATTTATGTTTGACCTATTGATAAATGATCAAATTTAAAAATAATAAAATACATTGTTTTAATTTTAAAAATTTGTTCAAATAAAAATCATTTGCCATTGCTCTAAATTAGGAATTTTCAATTAACAATTTAAATCGCAACTCACATAAAAAAAAATTAAGTAAAATTTTAGGCACCAAATCACAGTTGAACATATTAAATTAAATTAATCTATAGCACGAATATGCTAATCCTTAAAGAGCCAAATTAAAAATCTGTCTTAGGAATTATTTAATTCAAATTTATTCAAATACATTTCCCTGGAACAAGAGACATCAACTTGAGAAAAAATAATTTTTGAACAATTAAATGACTTTGATTTAAAGAATAAATTGATAAATTTAAAAAAACCAAATCAATCTCTATAAATTAATTTATTTTTCCAAAAAATTGAAAATTAAAATATTTCATATTAAAATTATACTCAAAGAAAAAATGCATTTAACTAAAATATTGCGTAGGCTTTCCGAGTATTTTCTAAATATAAATAATGATGGCATTACTATTATTCTATATAAGCATTAAATATATAAAGAAAAAGAAATTTAAAATCAATAAATTATTTATTTCGGAACATATTCAAATAAATAAATTACAGAAAATCACATTAAGTAAAAAAAAATTATTCGTTTTAAAAAATCACTTACTATTCGCATATTCAAACGAACAAATCACAGCGAAAAAAACAATGAATTAAAAAATAATATAAATAAAGACATAAAAATATGAGCCTATTAATTAATTCAAAGTAAAAAAAAATCTTAATGGTAAAGATTTTTTGTACGAGTTTGCTCGTTATGACTACTTCTTTAAAAAAAATTAATTATGAAAAAAATGAAAAAGTTAGTGCAGCGAGGAAAAAAAGAATGTAAAGGTAAAAAAATTTCATAAGCAAAAATTGTTTAATAAAATAACCAAGAAATAGGCAATAATAATGAAAAATTGTAATACATTTTATATTCCTTACCAAACCATTAATGTGCCAAAGTGCGATTCTGCCAAATAGCTGAAAAGGTTTCTAGGTCTTCATTCAAAATAATTAAAAAAAAAAAATCATAAATATAAATTGAAGCAATGAGAATATCTTAATTCGTAAAGCAAAGTCAAAACAAATAGCAAAACGTGAAATCCAAAATTTTGAAAAACTTAAATTAAAAGAATAAGTTAGTGATGAAAGACTAGCAGTTAATTTTAAACAAGAAATTTTTTTGGTTTGATCAGAATTTTAATTGAAAAACATGTATAAGTACGAAAGAAATAATATTATTAGCCTAAAGGTTATTTTGATATTTTTTTATTAAAAATAATAATAAAGAAACTTCGGCTAAGGTTATGTGTTTTTTACTCGCGAATCGAGAAGCTAAATAATTTTATTATTTCGAAATTTTGCATTAAAAATACTTTGCATAATGTAATTAATGCATCGTTCCCAAAAAAAGAATGAAATGCTTTATAAATAATAATAAAATCAAATTTATAATTATACTTTGCTATAAAGAAAGCATTCATTAAATATAATTGCAATATTTTCAAGTAATTCAATTCAAAATCATAACGAATTAACGATTATAGCAATTAAATCAACTTTGCCTAATGATTCTTTTACATAACCGTCAACATTTCACTATTGCTCAGTGTTTTTCCCTTTGGTTTCATTAAATTGGCCATTAGAATAAGCGAAGGCTTTGCTCATTTCGGTCGGAAGGCGCCCATTTTCCAAATTTTTTAATTGGTTATAACAAGTGATTTTCGGCTCGGAAATCCGGCCGGAAAAAAACTTAATACATAAAAGAATATCGTTCGCAAAAATGTATAACAATTAATTAGAATTCATAATTTTTATTTTCAAAATCTATCAAAAATAAAGTCATGAAAATTACATCTCCTAATGAATGCGCTGTTTTTGTTGTTGATAATTTTTACCTTTTGTCGTCGCATTATTGTTCAAGTGAATGCAAAATGAATGAACAAAAAAGAACAGAAAATCTTTGGCAAAGAGAAAATAAATGCCACAATGGATGATGTTGTGATATACATGCGATCAGTAAAAAAACAAAATAATATTGATATTGGGAAATAAATAATGAAAAAAGAAATACTGACTATTAACTAAATGTAAATTCTCAGTATCTCAAACTAAGCTCGTGGACAGACGATAAAGCCTAGTAAACCAACCCACACAGCATTTTGATTTTAACAAATAAACGGCAAAATATTTTAATACAAAAAAAAAGAATAAATAAAACAATTTAAGAAAACTCATTTATACATAGTAAAAAATAGATAATATCAACTGTAAAATAGTAATTGCCAACTGAGTCGTAAAAAAATATACAAAATATTAAATAAAATTTTAAATTCTCGTAATTGTAATTATTTATTAATATTAGCTTATAGAAAAAAGGATAAAAGCAAATGTTATGACATTTTTCAATGGCTAGTAATGTATAAAAAATAAATAAAAAAACGGTGGAGTAGTGCTGCAAATAATGCAGGCAAAGCCATTTATGCATTGCTACAAAAAAAAAACTGCAACCCATGCGCGTTCCATAATACTGCCAATCTCATTGATTTTTCGAATAAATTTTGTCATGACTTTTCTCAGAAGCAAGTTTTAAAAAAATCGGAGCTAACTGGAAAAAATTGCCATTGAAAACAACGAAATTTTCTCAAATTCGTATATATGATAGCCTATCAAGATTTATCTTAGAAACCAAAATTGTTAATTTGGTTGGTTCTGAGAAAAGTTATGACAATATAAGAATTATTTATAATATCATCCATAAAACAATAAAATGGTAAAAATTGATGTTAATAAATTTCTTATGAAAATTGGTTCAAACAAATATGAAAATTGAATTCATTTCTTACAAAATAATACAAAGCAAAGAAATAAAAAAAAATTACAGGGACCCGGGTTAAGGCTTAATTCGTGTTTATAAAACAAAGACGAACAACAAAAATCAAAATTGTTAACCGGGTTAAGCCCTTTTAAATCAGGAAATTATTTATCAATGAAAATCTTAAAAGCAAATAAATATTTATTATTTAAAAAACTAATAAAAATAATTAAAATAATGAAAAGTGAAAATTAAATTATTTAATTGATGTACTTTGCCTTAATCATTGCACAATTTTAATAGTATAAATATTATGAATTTACTCACTTTTGGAAATAATATGCTCAAAAACGATGTATAAACTAATTTAAACAAAACAATTTATAATGTCTAACAGAATTATATTTGAAATAAAAACGCAATGGCATAAGCCAAGTGCATTTGAATTTGAAAGACACGACATTTCTAATTAAAAGATAATAATCAAAGATAAAATTAGAATTTGTTCCTTGAACACCTTTATAGAAAAAAATAAGACGAAATAAAACCGAATATTTTAAAAAAGACCTGAAGATACATTATGAGATCGAAAAGAAATAGAAATTTCAAGTCCAGCACTAATTTATTTTGACAATTTAAATTCTGACTAAGGGGAATAATTTGCAATTCCTGAATTTAAAATGGCACATGAAAAAAAATCCACCGAGTAAAAAATCGTTAAAAAAAATTGGAAATTAAAAATAAAATGCCAAATTGTGGGTATAAATGACAGATAAAGAAATGAAAAAACGATGAATCAACCATTTTTAGTGTATTTTCATTATTTTTTTGTCATTTTAATTATTTGGTATTTATACAACTATCTAATTTTTTAATGAAACAACAAAGATTTTAAATGGTTCTAAAAAAAAATTTTCATTACATTTTTACGCAGACATAAAAAAAAAATTAAAATCACAATAAAATCACAATAAATATTCAAAACATCGCAATTTTAAGCATCGTATATATATAAATCATTGATAGTTTAAAAGCATTAAATTAATTATTTACAAAACAAAGTAAATTTTGCGTTAAAGAGTATTTAATAATGATCTGATTTGGACATTCAAAAAGGATAAAACAAAATATATTTATTTTTTAATAAAGTAATTATAATATAAATAAAATAAGAAAAAGATTGGTTATATTACAGAGAGCAAAAATCTATAAAATAAATAGCAAAAGAATTAAAAATTATATATTAAAAAAATAGGTAAAAACAAGTGCATATCGAAGAATCCCATTAATTATTTTTGAATATTTAATAGATTAGTTTTATGGAAAACAAATTAATTAATTTCGTCAATTTCTTAAAATATAGCAAATTAATATTTTACTATTTTTTAAAAAGGCAATTAAAACGCTAAAATAATAATAATATAAACAAGTAACAAATAAGTGAATAAAAATATGCAGCTATTATTGTGCATAATTACTGGGACAAAATTATTTTTCAAAAAATAAATAAATTCGTTTGCCAAATAATTAAAAAATGCTTTTATTTTAATGACAGCGGGGAATGGCAGACAATATGAATTCCATTTGTTACTTTCCACAATACGATTATTTTAAAAAGAAACAATTTGGAACAAATAACGAGAAATGGCAAATGAAATTAAAATCAAATAGAAATGACAAACGAAATTAAAAATCAAATAGAAATGGCAAACGAAATTAAAAATCAAATATATTTCATAATATGAATTTTAAAATAATTTGTAGAAAATTAAAAAAGTTAAAAAAATAAACTGAATTAAAAAAAGTATGAGTATTATAATTTAAACTAAAAAAATGAAAATTATATTGAAAATTTACTAAGAAAAATGACAATATTTTCACGTGAAATCTAACATACCTGGCTTAGATGGACAAATGATCAAAGGAAGCATAATAGAGTTGGACAGCCGCCAAGGAATTTATTCCGAAAAAAAACGAAACTTGTAGACAAATATTATTTGTACCATTTCTTAAAAAAACAAATTAATCGTATTTAAAGGATATGTAAAAAAGAAAATTCATTCAAAATAAAGGGGTTGTTTTGAATGGATCGGCGGGGGAAATAAAAAAAAAAACTAAATCCATTAAAAATTTAAGTGTCAATTAAATACAAAATATTGTTATTTGTACATGGATTTTAATCCAGCAAAACCAATATATATATTACTAAATATTTATATAAAAGCTGCAATTGTTAAAAATACAATTATAAAAAGTATTAATTGCGAAATCCCATGGTACTGAAGCAACGTACCTGCTATCTACCAGAGGGCAAATGCCACTTTTTTAATTCTACCAAAAATTACAAAAATAATTTTATTAAATATTGCAATAAAATAAGCTTTATTCAAAGCATTCAATGATAAAGTAATCAAATGAAATAAATTTCTATAATGAATTAAAAAACAATAGAAGTGGAACATCTTTAACTATCTGCTGAAAGGTGCTGGTGCATTTCTTAAATCCGCCACCATGCGCGTTTCTTAAATCCTCCAACGCGTTTGTTTAATCCGACATCTCCCCTCCCCCAAGTTTTTTTTTTAAATTAACGAAATTTTAAGAAAATTTTTAAAATAACTCAAATATCTAAAAAAGTAAAAATCTCTAAAAATTTCTAGCGGGATCTTTTTTTTTATTTTGAAATTACAAAAAAGTAATGAACTTGGTTCATTTTTGTTGTGGCGCTTTCAAAAAAAAATATGATAAGTTCAGTATCGCAAAACAAATGCATTATTTTTATTTTTTTCCAACAAAAAGCGTTTCAACTTTTCATTAGAAAAAGTCAGAACCAAGTCTGGGCGAAATTCTATTTCGCGTTTCGAAAACTTTGGGGGTGTTGCCTTTCTAATTTCGAGAATTTCGAAAAATTAGACCCTAAGAAGTTTTTTTTTTAATTTCACATTCTATACTTAAACAGGCAGGACAAAATATTCAAACTTACCTTTGGCGCCTCACCACGGAGCACCAAATTTTAATTTTTAAAAATAAAAAGAAGCCGAAAAATGCAAAAAAAGATGCTTAAATTATCGCTGAGAGTGAAACAAAGAATAACTAACCATTTTCACTTTGAAAAAATCTTTGTAAAGCAAAAGTAAAATGATATTTTGATAATTTATAATTTAAAAAAAAAATTTGGGTATCAGAGTTTCTATTTCGCTTTTTTTATACTAGAGATTGGCTTCATCCTTGGTACATATATTATTTTCACAAACAGTTTTTTTAATTAGGCCAAACTGGTTTCGGTTAACCTAAATCGCGAAAAAAATTTTAAAAGTTTGAATTTTTTTTTCAAAATCTTGTTAAGAAAAAATTATTTATTTTTTGTTGAATTTGTTATTTTTAAATTGTTTTAATTTTAAGTGTCTATTATTTCTTTTAAATATTAAGGTTTTTTTTTATGCGTAAATTTTTAAAAGAAATTTCACGGGGGAGGGGTAGGGGATGGGGGATTTAAGAAATGCACCAGCACCTCTGAAACGAGCACAAAAATAATTGAAATTATCATTAAAAAAATATGGATCTCGTATAAATTTCAAAAAAGCATATTATTCACAATCGATAATAATTAAATATATATATATTTTATTTTGTTTAGTTGACCTGAAAAAATGCTTATTTCAAGCTTTTATCGAAAATAAAAATCTATTTAACCAATAAGAATTATTTATGTATTAATTAACAATTAATCGCTGTTTGATCAGAGCATTTATTGTAGCACATGAGACCAAGATAAAAATTGAAACATTAATTTTATGATAAAGGTAAAATGACACAAAGAATTATTGGCCAATGGCTAATGAATTCATTGAAAAGTTGTTAACTGAATCTTAAAAAAAAATAATTAAAAAAAATAAATGAAAATAATGTAATAACATTTGAATTTTACTATAAAAAACATATAAATAGTCAAAAAAATGCAGAATTACATGAATTTAAAAAATTTAAAATAAATTAAGTCAAAACTGCAGACGGTATGAAGCAAATCATTTTGAAGATAGTTCATAAAACAAAAAATGAGTAAAGTATTGAAAATTTATTTTATTATTTCACCATTAAAAATACAAAAATAAGAAATTTTGTTGCTTGGAATTAAATAAAGTATTTTAGCAGTCGAATAACTTTAGAATAAGGCTTTAAATAATCCAAAGCAAAGAATAAGAAATGAACGACAAATAAAACAAAAACACAAAGGTCGTATAAATAAACTCATAAGGAAAAGGATCTTATGCTTTGTTTTGTTTAAAAAAAAAATTATTGAAAATATTTGAAGATATAAAAAAGAATTAAATATCGCAATGAAAATAAAAGGAATAAATTCCCAAAATATCAAGGAACCTTACAAAATATCTGCTCAAGTGCGAGTAAAAAATAATTTAAAAATACTCGTAAACAAATAAAACAATGAAAATTTATTTGGTGTGCTAGCATTTTTGCCAACAACATTTCACACAGCCCAGTGCAAACTAGGGTAAGAAGACAAGAAAAACCATGTTGAGCAACTCACAAATATCTAAAAAGTATTAAATGGACTCATTCGAACAATATAATTATTAAACAAATTCTTTTAAAAAATTCTAAAAAATCTCAAAGGAAGGTTAATAAGTTCAATGACAAGAAAACTATAAAGGAATTATAAAAAACAAATAACAATTTCTCAAATTTTGTTTTCAAAAAAAGGTACAAAAACGAAAATTATAAAGTAAAGCCAATCTGACACTTAATTACTATGGAAAATAATGAGAAAATAAAAATACTTAATTGGTTTCTAAAATTGTAAATTAAAATCCTAAAATATAAAAATTCTTATAAAATTTTTTATAAATAAAGATAAAAGAAAAAACTCTTTTCCGCAGATGTACCGGAATAAAATCTTTATAAAAAAAATTTTGAAGTAATCCTTTCAATTTTAATTATTAAACAATTTTTAAGAAACAAATTGAGATTACAACAGCAAAAAATAAGCCTTAATTAAAATATTTTTGTAAAAAATATATATTTACCAAAAAATCCTAAAAATCTGGAGTCGGTTTCACAAACCAAATACAAATTAAAATTTTTTCAAATTTTAATAATTCAGCAAATCTAAACACAAGTTATTTCAAAAGACATAAGAGAAACCTAATAGAAATAACTAGGCTTTTAATTCAATATTTTGGCATTTTTCGGCCCTTTCTTGTAAAGTTTCAAAATTTACACCAAAATATGCCCTAAATAACTAACATTAGAAAAATTTTGAAAAACATACCTCTAAAAAATTTTTTAAAATATTTTCTCAAAAATTTTTTAGTTTTTTTATAAAAATAAATTTTTTTTTATCTTACTACCTACCGTATGTTTTTTTTTGCTTAAGAATTTTAAAAGTACCTTATTTGCAACTATAATCAATGAATAAATTTTCTTGCCAATTTATGCTTACTTATTTATCTATAAAAACGCGATTCGATTTTTTATACTGCAAAAGTGCATTTTTAATTCAATATTTTCTCGATATTTGGGCTTTTTCTATATTTTGGTCAATATTTAGCCTTTTTTTCGTAAATATTTATTTAAATATTTAGGGATTTACTTAAATATTAGTGACAGCCCGTGAAATAACTAACTTACCCCTTTTCGCATACAATACAACACTTATGCAAAAGAAAATTTCGAGGCTGGTTACGCACCAAAGATAAAATTAGAATTTATTCCTTGAACACCTTTATAGAAAAAATAAGAATATTGTTGAAATAAAATTGAATATTTTAAGAAAGACAATTAGAAATTTCAAGTCCAGCACTATTTGGCGCACATGGAGTAGGATAGACAAAAAGAACAAAGAAAATTAAATTAAAATCTGTTTATAAACAAATCATCTATTAACAATAAAATTATTCATAATTAAATTTTGAAATTCTTAAATAACATTTTTATTAAATTAAATGAAGAAAAAGAGCAATATCAAAGGTGATATTAACACCAAGGAACAACCACGAGGCTTATAAATAAAGTAAGCAGAAATATTTATAAAATAATATAATAAATTGGCATTTAAAAATAAAAATTTTGCAAAAAGAAAAACTAATAAAACCTTATTCGCAAAAAAGTAAATAAACTTATTAAAGGAAACAAGCATATGATTTAATACAATTTAAAAAATTTATAAAATATAATTTCTGTTTTATTTTTATATGAATGCATTTATTATTTATTTAAAACTTTCCTTCTAGCATCTTTTTTATTTATGAAACTAAATTGTTATATGACCAAGAAATGTAATTTTAGTTTCTAAGCTGTGAATATCCATTAATTTTTTCAGTAATAATTTATTTTTTAACTTTTTATTATACCTTGAATCATGATGGAAATTAAAAAAATTTTTTAGCAAACTTAAGGATTTTATTAGGGTAGGTCACGACCGCTCTTAAACTGGAGGTCCCGGTTTCAGTTAGGCCGGTTTTCGACCTCATTATTCGGTTTCGGTATTTGGGTGACACCCGGGTTTCTAATAAGGGGATCTTTATTAATTAAAAAATCTGATAAATTCAAAAATTTTACAAATTTTAAATTTTTTTTATTTAAAAAGAAATTTGCGCAGCGAAAATGCCCATAATTTTAATTTTCGCACATAGAATTCGTGCATTAAACGAGAATTAAATGTAAAGAATGACATCACAGACATAAACTATATGAATGAAAGTATATTGGGTCTAATTTTTTAAAGTAAAAAGTCGGGTTACACCTACTTTATCAGTTCACTCTTTCGTGGGGATTTGAAGTGATAAAAATTTCGCTCCACCAGGCGACTGATGGGACCTGCTCCAAAGGTTGTCCAATTTGGTCAACTGCATCAAATATAATGAACATCAATCACATACATCCTTCCCCAAAAATTTAATTATAATAAGACCAACGAACAAATATTCATTTCATTATAATGGACGCAGTTTGAGCAAATTGGACAACTGCTGGAGCAGACCCCAATCTCACGGGGAAGCGAGAATTCTCTAAAAAAAAGTTAGGTATATATGTCTTTAAAGTTTTGAACCTAAATTAAAAAATTTAATATTTTAATATTTATTATTTCTAAGTCATAATTTATTTAAAAAAATATTATTTAAAGGGAAAAGCCAAAAAAAAACTTTCAAATGTTTACAGAAACTATTTAAGTTACAAAGAAACACTCGAAACTGTGACTGCACAAATCTCTTTAAACCACTTTTAAGCATAGTTGATTTGACAATTAAGGCTAGTGATTGAAATAATTTTTGAAAAAAAAAAATTATTTCGAAAAATTTCATTTTTCAAGAAAAAAATCTGGGTTGAGCTGATAAATTTAGTCCCGAGGCTATATATTTTAACTGTTTTTATAACTTAGATTACTTTTTTCTAATCAGTTTTGGCGCCATGGTAAAAAAAACCCAAAAATTGGCAATAGTAAATCGACTCTTTTCTACACAATAAAAGTGGGTTTAAAGAGATTTGAGCAGTCACAGAAGGGATGTTCCCTTGTTAGCTAAAGTGTTTTGTGAAAAAGGCAAAAGAAAAAATATACCTAAAAAGATTCATAAAAATACCCTTGACATGGAGAAAATATTCTTTGATAACAGAGTAATTGGCAAATCATATAATAAATAATTAATAATGGGTTGCTTTATTAACATATAAATTATAATAAAAATATTTTTATATTTCACTCGTATTTAAAAAAAAACTATGAAAATTTAAAAACTTAATCTGCATTATCATTCATAATAATTTTTTTATTATACAAATAAAAATAAAAGGATTTTCTAAGACATATCAGCTTTATTTTTGTTTTTTTATATTATTATAAATTTTACTCTTTTTCCAATAATCACATTATTTCTACAACTTGTCATGTCGTAAAATTAGTTGTAAAAATTTCAATTTTTTGTTAAGTTTAATTCCTTTTCTGTTTAATTTACCATTCAAATTTATTATATATTTTGAGTTAATATTTATTTAAACTAGATCGGTTTTCTAAACAAAATTATTCTTTCAGAAAACATACAATTTAATTTATATCATAAAAGTCTTTTTTATAATTTGCTTTATTATTTTAAAGCGAGTAATGATTAAGTAATAAATAAATGATGAATTATCTTTTATAATCAATTCCTTTTAATTAATTAAAAATATATTTCTTATTATGGCTTTCAAGCGTTTATTTAATTATTAATATATTTTTAAAATTCGCTAATGGCATTTGGTAAAAGTGTGCCTAATTATTTTGCCAAAAAAATTTTACTCTTTTTTACTCAGACAAGATCTGTGAAGCAAATAATAATTCAAATTGAATAAATCTGTCAAAAGTTGTATAAATTTTCATATTATAATAAATAATTGATTTTTCTTAATTCTTTCTTTAATATGTCAAATTTAAATTGGCCCACAAGCGATAAAATAAACAGTTCAATAATTACCAATGTCCCTTTTGAAATGAAACAATTAGATTTAATTTTAGGTAATTTAAACTTTAAAATAGCAATAAATATTTTTAATAATCTTTTGTTTCTGTCTAAATTTTAATAGGAAATATTCTTTTTTAGACGAATCGATTAGTATTTATTTCCTTCCCTCTCTTCAAAGATTTTTTAATGTTTGGTATGGAGTATAATAGTAGTAATCCATTTGGTTAAATAATTTTTTGTCATATAAACTTAATGAAATTTTTGAAATTTAGCATACTCACATAGAAAATAAGAACAGCCATAATCAAAAATGAAACAACCTTGTCATTGTACCATAGCCCTTGTTTGGTTCTAACAAAAATACCAATTTCAAAATATGCTTTATCTTTTTCAAAAATGTGGTCCCAATTTTTGAAACAATCTTTATATTTTACGCGAATTATTATTATAATTTTTTTTTTTCAGTTTTGGCATTGATTATGTCTATTATTTTAATTTTGTAAAATTATATTAATATATAAAAATTTCATATTATTTAATCAGTTTGATACATTTTAATTTGAAATTAAAATATAGATCACAATCATCTCTCAAAAAGTCTTAATTAAATTTAACTTCGAAATTATGTGTTCAACAAACTCGAATGTATATTTTACAGGCCGTAATTTTTTTTTCGAATAGCAATTTTTATTCCATTAAATATTTTTCTTTTCTTTGTCTTTATTTTGCTTATAATTTAATTGACTTTTTTTATCATTGATAAGGCAATCATTATTTTTACTTTTATATTTAATTTGAAATAAATTTTTTCTTTTTTTGTAATTTTTTTAATTAACGTTTCTCGTGTACTCTGAGAAAACCAATGAACTGAATTTGTTGGGAATTTTTGATTATTTCTAATAATTTTAGTTTTTTTAAATTAATATATCGTATTTTCTCTAATAGATGCACCCTCCTGTTTAAGTTTTTTGGAGAGTGACAATAATATTTTTATTGATTTGATTTTTTTTTTATGGAATTCAAATAAAGCTTTTTTGACTAATTATTTCGAAAATTTCCTGGGTAATATTTTTTTGTTTTTTAATAAAGTGTAAAAAACATTTTAAATATTTAAATTTTTTTAATAATTTATAATGGTTGGTAAGTAAAAGCATTTATAAAATAAGTTCGATATTTCTATTAAATATGCGGAATTTTAGTATTTGCTTTATTATTTAAGTATAATAGTCATACATTTAAAAAATCTATCTTTAATTTATTTAAAAGTTTTTACTTTTATTTTGAAAATTTTTTTCTGTCATATTAAATTATTTATTTATCTTTCCTAAATATACTCAATTTTTTTATTTAATTTTGCTTTTTGTGAAATGTTTTTTCATTTTCTTTTGGAATAATTAATCATTTTTTGTAATTTTTCCTATTTTTTCTGTTTTAATGCAAATGAAGTTGTTTATTTACCATTATAACAATTGGGTTTTATGCTTTTCAATATTTTTAATTCGGTAGGTAGCCTTGACCTCACTGCTACAGTTGCAGCCGCGCTGTTCATTTTATATAATATTGTATTTTCCCCCTTTTGGCACTTATCAATTTTTTAATGTCCACACGAAATGGATAACAATTTTTGACTTGTTTATTTGACTATTTTATTTTTGCTAATTATTTTCACTGGAATCTCTGATTTTTTCTTTCTCTCTCTCTCTCTTAGATTGGCTGAACTTTATTAGAAAAATTTTAGTTTTTCAAATGTTTAAATAAATTTTTTTGGTTCCAAAAGACCACAATTTCTCTTTTTTATTTTGCAATGTATCCAATCAACTTTTTTTAAAGAAAACAAATATAGTTGTTTAAAAAAAAAATTTTCACAGACTTTTGTCAACCAATAAAGCTTTTCCTTTTACTAATATTCGGTTTTCTTACACATCTTTTACTTCCTGATATTGTTAATTTATGAAATTCTCTTCTTTCATGTCAAACTGTTCTTGTTATTGCGGAAGTTGGCGCCAAAGAATGTTTTTTTTATTATTAATGTTTGATCAGAGCTAATCAGTAAACCTTTCAATTTACAGTTTTTCATTTGAGGAAATTTTGATAATTAATATTTTTTTAATGAAAACAAATTCCAATTGAACATATATATATATATATTTTTTGTAAAATAATAATATTTTCATTTAGCAAATAATTATTTTATGTTCCATGAATTTTGGTTGTTGAAACTAAAAAAAGCTGTCATTTGAACCTTTTTATATTTTTTCTTTAAAATTATTTTTCATTGTTTAAAAGAAAATTTTGCTTATATATTAAAAATCTCAATAAATCATTTGCAATATTTTTGCATCAAAATAAAGAAGGGCAAACTCTTTAAAAATTATTCGTAAATTTATATTTGTTTTTGCGAATTTTTTTGATAACGATAAATATAATTAGTGATCAAATGTAGCATTATGAATATTTAAAATTGCACTGTCTTTTTTATTTCCTTTTTTTTGTTGATAATTTTTACTTTAAAAATTCAAATTTTCTTAAACATCCTTATTTTCATTGTGAATTAAATGGTTGCGAACCGAGAACGGTAATTAGATTAAATGATTATTTAATATAAAAGAATTTTAATATATATATTTTTTTGAAATTTATTTTTGGGGAATTTATCTATTTCATTTAATATTTTTAATGTCTTTATTGTTTTAACTTTTTTGAAATAATAGATTTATTACCTCTGAGTCTCGATGTAATTTTGAAAATTGTTCATTTCTTAATTCTATTATGGTAATTTAAGATCTGATTGGAAAGCCCTTAAAATTCTCTATCACTAAACGATAGTTCAAAGTATTCATGGCGCGGCATAACAACTTTTCAAATAATTTACATTCGTTTTGAAAAGTTCGTATTGTAAGTATTTATAATTATTTTTTTCTGCACCTATTTTAGCAAATGAATTTTGTTCATTTGATTCATCATTTTCAAATTCATATTAGATTTTAACAACATATAAATTAAATAAATTCTCAAATAATTGATAAATCAAAATGATACAACTCATAATTACTTAAATAATCATTTAAATAATAATGTCAATAAAAAAATTAATACATTTTAAGCTGAATAAAAAAGCACTCTAAAAATCAAATTTTAATAAATGACATTTTTTTACAAGATTTTCATAATAAGTTTTGCAAATTAAAAATTTTACAAAAAATATTTATACAAAAAGTTTTTTGATGAAAATTAAGCATTTAATATTTATTTTTGAATTTTTCATAAGATTAAGTAAATTAATAATTAGGTTATGAGATTACCCAATAACTTAAAGCATTTAATATTTTTAGCTTTAAAGTTAGTTAAATTCTAAATTGGAAAAATTTTATTGTTTTTTTTAATTTTATTTATTTGTCAGGGTTTTGTGTATGAGTAAAAATTGCATCATCTTTTTTATTATTTTCTTAAAAGGTATAAATTATTCGCATTTCCTGCTGATATTATAATCTTCACTATATGCAATGCAATTGTATAGTATTACGTATTTTTTTTATTTGCTTTTTTTAATTTAAATGATTCGTCACTGGCAACCGCAGTCTTCTTCTTATCCATCATTTTTATTTGTTATTTTTGCGTTTAAATAATTTAATTTAATGCTATTTACAAATGTAAAAGTAAAATATTTATTTCAAATTATTATTAAATATTTTATCATTCTGAATTGGTTTATTGTTTCTTACTTAAATAACTTTTACTCAATAACTTTTCCTATTCATTTATTCAAATTAATTATGCTTAAGTAAAGATCATTAAATATTAGTATTGCTATATGCTTAATGTATTTTCGTCTGATTTATTTATCATAACAGAAAAAACGATTTTCAAATTTTTAGGTTGATTTATTTTGTTTTTTTTTTGTTTTACGTCTGAACAAGCAATCATATTAGGGTTCAGAAACTTAGACTTTGATAATTTATGCCTCTTTTATCTTTTTTTTATTTTATTTTTTTGGCTTTTTACTACATTCGTTTTTATTTGTCTTTATGTTTTGCTTTTATAAATCATTTAGCTTTATAAGAATTTTTGTTATCTTAATTATCAATTTTAAGGGTAAAAACGCAATTTTGATTTATAAAAGAAATTAATCATTTCAATTCGGGTTTTTATCTCAATAATAATTAAGAAATAATTTCTCAATAAAAAAAATAATATTTAATTTCATCCTAAAATCATTTTGAATGAATAAAGAATTTATTATTAATTATAATCAAATTGATTAATTCTATGGCCAAAAAGTAAAAATGAATATTTTAAATTATTTTAAAATACTGTTAGTTGAAACAAATCAATTCGAAATAAAAAAAAGAATTATATGTATAAAAAATATCGATTGGATTCTCAAAAAATTTATAGCAAATAATGAATATCATTTCCAAAATAAAATTAATTTAAATAAGTACCATTAGAATTTGTTTAAATTATTGTTCATTTTGACTTCATAAAATAAAAGCTAATAAAAATTCACTGTTTACAAAAGTCGGAAATATTTTGTTAAAAAAGGAGGAAAAACAGGGATAAATCGGCATTTTTGAGGGAAATATTTTTAGGGAAAATGGGGGGGATTTTACATTGGCAGGGTGTTAAAAATTGAAAATTTTTTATTTTAAAGCGAGGTTTTGCAATAATTTTTCATGGTTTTTACCGTCCATGTTTTTTGCTTTTAAAAATTGTCATGGCATTTTTTGTACAATTTATTACGATATGAGTGCAGCTTAATTCGGTCTTGAAAAAGACGGGGCCCGTCCTGTTCCGCTAGTTTCTTGGTTAATGCCAGAAGTATTGTCGGAATCTTAAATGCAATTCAGACCAAAGAAATGGGCAATTATTGAGAAAATAAATCTATAAATACTATAGGCAATTGGCAGTATTCATCCGATGGCTCTTTGAAGCATACATTTTTGCCCATGCTTAGAAAAAATGCCAAAAAATAAAGAAAAAAATGCCCGTGTTAAGTGCGACACACAAAGATACAACCGAGATAGAAATTTTTTGAAACATGAAAGGAGGGACAAGGGCATTTCGGTCCCCGCGTTTTTGTCCTAAGCCAAAAATAGAAACAAGCTAATTTTTAAGGAAAAAAACAAAAAACTTGACATTTTTTGGCATAAAGCTCATTCAAAAGAAAGAAATACAAAATTTTATTTATATTTCAGTTACCTAATAAATTTTGATTTGAATTGCTCTATTTATTTAGGTTTCTAATCATATGTGGAAAAGAGTTAATGGAATGGTGATTCGGCATTTGCGCCCAATATTTGCGTTCTCGACATTTTCGCGATAACTTTGTGCGAATAAAAATGGGATGGGTAAATTACGTTGGCAGCATCTTTTTTGGCACAGATTTTGTTCAAAAAGAGATAAATTTAAGAAAAACTTCCAAAACATTTTTTGAAACATAAACAAAATAGTATGTGAAATATTATTTAATTTTTTATTTGTTTCGATTTTTTCAATTTAATTTTGGATTTAAAAAAAAATAATCCCTAGAAAAAGCACAAGTTTTTCTAACGCATTTTATAAGGTCTTTTTTCATATTATTATTCACGTTTTTATACATCTTTTTCTTCTTGCTTTATTTTTTTATTTCTTGAAAATAGTTTTTTTTAAAATAAAATCCTCTGTCTTTTTTCGGTTTTCTTCCGGTCAAAAATATATTTTTAAATATTTTGTTGTAAGAGCTAATCAATGTATGTATATTTTTTATGTATTGTTAAATTTTTTATAGTCAGTTGTTTAGAAAAATTATTATGGTCGATTTATTATTTATTTATTTATCGAGCAACCACAAGTTACTAAAAAGTACATTTACAGTGGTGCAAAAAAAAATAAAAATAAAAACAAAATCAAAGTAAAATAAATAAGATTCACAGGATGGTACATAAATATGTATATGAATATAAAATAATCAAATGCAAAAGGAACCTCATGTTTAAGACAGCTACAACAGCATTAACAATTTATTGTTTCTAGGACATATTTTCTAAAAATCTTTGGTTTCTGAATTTCCATTCCATATTTCACTAGCATACTCTAAATGCGGTCGTATATAGCTTTTATATGCCAGAATAAGGATTCTTAAATCCCTAGTTTGCAGTGCTCTAAAAACTTGCAATATAACAAAGTAAGATTTTTTTATTATTTTTCAATGTGTTTCGTAAATGAAAGTGTTAGATCAATCAAAATCCCAAGATCTTTGACGGACTTTTTTTCCGGGATAATTTTTCCCAATAAGGAATAACTTAGTTTATGATTATTTTTTCCAATGTAAAACGCTGAACATTTTTCAGCTGAAATATTGAGCCCGTTAAGCCCTGCCCATTTTTCAAGTAAAATAAGTGATTCATCTAAATTTTGCCGTATATCATTATTCCTATGCCTAACATAAAGTTTCACATCGTCAGCATATAATTTAATGCTGACATTTTTCGGTAGAACTTCCGGTAAGTCATTAATAAAAATTAGAAATAAAATAGGGCCTAGAACACTTCCTTGTGGTACTCCGGTTCCGGTAAAGGTCTCAAACTTATTAGAAAATGCGCTATCAATTTTAACGCGGAATAATCTTCTCCCTAAAAAATTGGCTAAAAAATTTAATACTTTACCACCTATGCCTTTTTTTTTGATTTTTAATAAAAACAATTCTATCGGAACTGAATCAAAAGCTTTTGCAAAGTCAATATATATTGTATCAACAAAATCACTATTTGTTAAGCCCACTAGATAAAAGATATATAAATAAATTATATTTATCTTCAATCCCAAAACAATACGATAATTTTGAAAAGAATTTTAAACTATTCAGTTCATGAATTAATTTCTTAAATGACGAATCACGATATTTTAATAATGTAAATATAAATATATTTTTGTTTCTTAAAAAAAAGACATATTCAATTAATGAAAATATAACCTCCCACAGCTGCTGGATTAATACAAACAAACTCAAGATATTATACTCTATCTTTTTCTATTTTTCGCTACGTTTTTATTCGATTATTATCGTAAAAAATCGGCAAACCTTTTTGCCACACAGGTTTTGAAGAATCCGAAAATGATAAAAAAGAAGATTTTAAGATTGTTTTTTATATATAAAAAAAAATAAAAAAAAATAACCGACGGATGTTTTTAATCAGTTTAAAAAAAAATATTAGACACTAAATAACTTATATTTTTTTATTCAAAAAACAGAAAAAATATCAAAAATAATAATAAAAACTTATTTAAAAACAACAATTAAAAGCAAACTTTTCGCGCCTTTAGAATACTGAAAGCAATAAGATACGATGTTAAATATTTATAATTTGAAAAATTCGACCCAAAAATTTACACTTCATAAAAAAATGTTTATAATTTTAAAAAGTTAAAAAAAAAGATATAAATAAATAAAAAATTTAAACTATTCAGAAGTAAAATAAATTTTCAAAAAATATTTATATTATAATGCAATTTAAACTTGCATATTACTACAATTACATCCATAATCAATTCAAAAGTATAAATGGGTTTAAAATTTAAATAAACCTTTTAAAAATTTTAAAATCATAGAATAATATAATAAATAAATATAATGGAATTTCAATTACTCACAGAGACATCGACATAAAATTAATATTATTTTTGATTTGAAAATTAGTGCATCATTCGTTTAACATAGTTACGGGTAGAATCCTGTAAATTGAATTGGAAAATTTACAATATTAAGATTTTAAATGTTAATTACAACATCTAAAAAAAGTATATCATAAATAAATATTAAAATAAAAAATGCATAAAGCATCAAGCTATACTTTGCTATCCTAAATAAATGGGTCAAATAAATATATAGAAAAATAAACCAAGAAATAATCGGAACTGATATGTAAATGTAGAAAGAAGTTTCAAAATACTTTTAATAAAAAAGAAAAGAATATTTATAAAAAAGAATCGTAGTATTTGTATAAATGGAAGCAAGGACGAAAAATTAATTATCCCATAAAAATATGAATTTTTGAATGTGATTTTATCAGAATGGCCCACAAAAAAAAACATATAAACAACTGCTGCATTAGAGATTTAAAAAATCATGTACAATGAAAAGGATTGATAATAATAAACAATTTGATACAAAATATTTTTTATTCAATAAAAATTTTTTTTAATTCAAACAGCAAGGCTTATGCCCTTTTCATTATTTTTTGTCTCGGCATGAATAAAATTGAATGTAAATTATTTTGATAAAGTAAAAAAGTATGATTATAAAAAATTTCTTTAAAAAAAAGTCGATATAAATAAACAAAATTATAATAATTTGGAAATTAAAATTGTTTAAAAAAGGACATTGAAAAAGCCAACAATAGCGAAATAATTAAAAAAAAACGTTATTTACCAAAAACATCGCATAATGTTATTTTACTAACTTCAATTTAAATGGAAATTTGGATCAAATTTAAAAGAAAAACTCAGTAAAACTGAGCACTGATATATTTTTTTATTAAATAACAAATTAAAAAATATTCAAATAATTAAAAATTCAAAAAAATAGACCGTTTAGCCAAAATTTTCTATTTTTAACTGTAAATTTTGTCTCTTTGATAAGATAACAAAAATAAAAATTATTAAAATTAACATAAAAGCCAACAAAATATATAAATTAATAGACATTTCTCTGAATTGGTAACTTAGCATAAGTCTTTTCATAAAAGAAAGGAAATATAAAAAAAGCAAATTTAAGTGCTTTTTAGTTAATATCAATTGAATGTCGCATATTTTTTAATATGAAATTTCTTAGTTATAATTTGGAGCTTATCATGGAAAATATTGGGTTTTGTTTAAAGCCCAAAGTTTTAAATTTTGAAAATTAGGTGCGAAATAAATGCCCCATGGTGCCGATAGATCTGCTGGATTTTCGCAATTTCTTAACAGATTCTTCGGGAATGTTTTAGTATATTGAAATTTATTAATAACATAAAAAAAGTTTTTGGGTCACATATTATAAAAGAAAAATGGATTTAATAAAAAAAAAACAATGTCAGCAAAAATGAATTTTACAAAATTAAAAGTGCTATTAAAGGCCTTTATAGCAACAATTAAAAAACCCAAATTGGCAAGAAGAAATACAAAAACTCTAGTAGTTATAACCCATTGAACTCTTAAAAAGGAACTAAAAGAAAAATTTATTTAACTGAAAATAATTTTAGGGATGACAGACAAAGAATTTTATTTTAGAAGGTAGCCAACATTGGAAAATAAATGATAAACAGTAAAGGAAACTCAAAACAAAGATAATTTGAAGAAAAAAATTCTATGCCAAATTGATTATGCAGAACTTGGTTCATCAAATGAGCATAAAATGTTTATTCAAAATGGCAATTTAAATAGTCAAAATAAAAAGGCAAATGAGGATAAAGCAAAGAGTATTTAAAAATAATATTTTAAACGAAAACAAAAATTAAAAAACAAATTCTCATGAGTTTTTAAAATTTTGATTTATAATTAATTTGATTATTTTACCTTAGAACTTATATAGGGCAATAAATTTATTTTGATTGTTTGAGAAAACGCAATTGTTCATTTTAATATTTCTCTGATTCACCCAAAGCCCGAAACAAATTCTTATTTTCGCCCCAAAGCACGAAACCGACCCGAACTTTTCCGGCCACCCCGACCCGCCGAAAGCCGACCCATTTTTTCTAAACAGGCCCCTTTCTTGTCGGCTCCCTTGCTAGTGCGTTTGTTAAATCCTCCATTTTTTACAGTTATCCAAACAAGATTCATCTATAACTTGCTTATAAAAATTGAAAAATTTCTTTTTGGCCATGTTTTTCTTAAATGTTAGGTTAGCTAAATTTTTTTAATGGTAGCTATTAAGCCAATCAAGGAATACCGGATGAAACAAAGTTAAATATGATTGCTTTTGAGCAAAGTAAAAGACTATTTTCTTTGCTAGATTAAGAAAAGATCTATCTGTGTAATTTTACTCGCGAAACAAAATAATATATAAAAATCCATTTATTTTAAATTACATTAAACTTTGGACAAAAATATAAGAAAAATATCAATAAAAAAAAGTTAAAAGAAAAAAGAACAATACTTGAACATTTTTGACGCAATTAAAAATAAGTATGAAATCAATCAAATAACAGTTTCATTAAATGATCAAAGAAAGAATAAATAAAATATTCATAAAAATATACAAAAAATAAAGAAATAAATTTAAATGCAAATGCAAACTTTTCTCTAACCCAATTATTTTGAAAAGGGGTATATTTTGATTTATTAATTGAATAGAAAAAATATTTAAATTTTTAAGAAATAACAAAAAAAAATATTTAAAAGAATAAAAAAACAACAATATCTTAAAGGTAACTAACCCCGGATTTAATATTTTTCACTTATAATCTTCCATTCTGATAAATTCGAAGAAAAAAAGTCGATGAAGGTTACAGTAACTTCAAATAAAAAAAATACTATATTTTTTGTCCCATTACCATTATTTCAACAAAAATCTACAAGAAATGTGTCAAAAAAACGATTCTTTTGTTAAGTGTTGCGCAATAATCAGCCACTATCTCATTCCTCTTTTTGATTTTGTTCACGTCAAAAACATTTAAACGCTCTCGTTTTGAACATTATATTTGCTTTAAATGTGAAATTAAAAATCTTTGAATTTATGATATGACAATCATTACTGAAAAACTCTACAATACGAGAAAGCACTATACAGGGTTATACTACCGTACTACCGGCTTTATTTTTTTTAGCAAACCCAAACAAACTTTAGTTGGTTTAGATTATATAAAAAGCGACGCTTAAATTAAAATATTGAATTCATATTGGTGTTTTATCCGTAAAATTTTTATTATGCGTACGAATTCATAAAAGTCATAGCAAAAAAAAAAAAATTTTTTTTTCTAAAATAACAATTAGTAGTTTCTTTCATAGCTTTCCCTAGTTCTTTTTAATAAAGTTTTATGCTTTAATGCTTTTGAAGAAATTAACCAACAAAATATAAAAGTAGTCAAAAATAGCATTGAGATTTTTTGCTATTGACGAAAAATTTTTTTTACACCTAATAAAAGATTAAATGGCATAAAAATCCATTTTAATTCTTTTTGTATGAATAATAAAAAAATATTATTTAAATTCAAAAAATAAATAAATACTAATATTTATTGAACTAAAAAAACTTTAATCTTTGTTCATTAATAATCACTAATAGATAAACACATTATTGTATATTCAATAAAAATATGCGTAATAAATTCTAAAATATTAATATTATACATTAAAGTATAAAAAGTAATTTTATCCGACATATTATTGAGATACAAATATAAAAGATTGCTTAGAAAAAAAGACCAAAAAATAAGTTTTAGCATAAAAATCGTTCTTTAAAAAAATGATGCAACAGAAATAAAAGAATCTGATAAAATTTTAAATTTAGGCACCTCAATTGAAACGATTATTCTTCAACTCGCATGAGTAAAATTATATTAAATAAAAGTATTAAAATTATTAAAAAAAAATACAAAAATTAATTATTAAATATTCAATAAATGGATTTAACAGATACTTTCAGGTAAAATCTTATTAAATAGCAAAAAAAAAAAAATCATTATTATTACATTGAACTGTTTTTGAAGAGGTTAAAAAAAAAGACTTTCTTCAATGATAATTTGCGGATTTTTAGGTTTAGGAGAAATTCGGATTTGTTTAAAATTTTCAATTAGTTTATTACAATTTAACTTTAATTTTAATAATTTTTAGAATGCTCTTTTTTTATGAAAAGATTATTTTTCTTCTAAATTAAAAAAAATATATTTATATTTATTATTTTCTTGTTTCGCATACATTTTCTCATGCCACGGTATACACTGCAACAAAAGTCATAAAGACTAAATTGAGTATCTTGAAAAGCGAAAAAATTTATTACGAAATAAATTTGTTTAAGAATATTAGTTAAATATAATTATAATATATTTACATTTAAATAAAATATTTTCTTTTTGTTTGTGTTTATTTTTTTCCATCTAATAGTTAACTCTATCTATCTATAAAACAGGGGGTTCGGCCCGGAATTAATTTTTTTTTTTTTAATTCTATATTCTTTTTTATGTAAATATTTATACTTAAGTGAACATTTATATATAAATTTTTTAAATTATATTAAATTTATTAGATATTGTATATATTTGTAGATATAACAAAAGCCAATCAAATAAGAATTATTTAATTTATAAAAAATCAATTTAAAAAAATAATAGTGATAATGACAAAATTAAAAATAAATATATTTATAAATAAAGTCAGTTGTTTCGTAGACACTTAGTAATATAAAATTAAATTTTCAAAAAAAATAAAATTAATATAAAGCTATAATTCAAATCAAATCAAAGCCAAAGAAATTTTAGAAATATTAAAAAAAGTTCATAGAAATAAATGCTTCTATTTAACGACGGAATACCTAAATATTGAAGATAAAATCTTATACGCTTAATTTGTCACGTTAAATTATGCAAAAAAAAAATAATTATTAATACTATTATTTTTATAAAATATAAACATAAACAGTATGGTGTCAATGTTTTGAAAATAGCAAATTTATATGGAATGATTAAAAAACAAATTTTTTTTTCATTTAATTTAAATAAAGTTGTTTAAAAACTAGGGAGTGAAGTTTTCAAAAAAAAAAACTAGGGGGTTGAGTTTTTATAAATAAGGAGTGAATTTTTGGCTTAGTGTTGAATCGTGAGCGCCGAGTTTTTAAAATAAAAAAATATTTAAGCAAAAGGTCTTTTTAAATAGATTTTTCAAATGTGTCAAGCAACACCTGAAAAAGGTCAAAAACAACTAAAAGCAAGGAAAAAGAAATTTAAACGAGGTGAAAATTGAAATTACTTATAGTTTGACAATTTTTATCTAAATAAAAATAAAAAATAATAGTTTTTTTATTTAAAAAGTCAAAAAATATATATTAATAAATAAACAAAATAAAAAAATTAAATAACCAAAAAAGTTCAAAAAGAAAATTAATTTTTATAAAACTAATAAGCGAACTTTACTTTTAAATAAAAGAGTTTATTTTTTTAATTTATATAAATTAAAATATTTACAAAGAAAAGTGGAAAAACGTGAATTGTCTTATTTAAAAAGACAAATTAATATGTAAAAAACAAATTTTAAATAATGCGAGGCATTTAAAACAATCGAATATATATATATAGTCAAAAAATCATTATTTTTATCAGAAAAATTAAGAAAATTGTTCAAAAAAGATTTTAAAAATATAAATGAAAAATATCGATAATTAATTCATAACAAAATTTAAAAAATACCAAAAAATGTAGTTCAGCTTTCATTAATTAAAATTTGCTTTAAATTTGACACCAAAGCAAAATCACGAGTGCTAGGACGACGGAAAACGAGACCTTAGCATGCATGATAGAAATTAATAACTTAAAATATTTCATTTTTGAAATAGCATTTATTTCAAATTTAAGAAAAAAGGAAATAAAAATAACAATTAATTAAAAGAAAAATGAATTAAATTAAATAAGATAACTCCGATGAATTGCAAAATAAAACTAAAATTTGATACGACTTAAAAAAAAAGAAACTGCATAATATTTTTTTTTCTATCGTCCATCAATGAGAATGGCTGACTGAGCCAATAGTAATAATTAATAAATAAATAATTCAAATAACGAATATTCAAAAATATTTATAAATAGAATAATCCTTCACTCCAGGACGAAACTTCGCCGGACGATTTTTTTGGTTAAACTTTTTCCTTTAACCACAATTTTTTATCAATTTGGTGTTATTCTTAAGCTCTAATGTTTAGAAAGTGTCATTAAGCAGATGAGAGCGAATTAAAAATTCTCAAAAAAATTAGAAAATAAATTTATTGTGTTGTCCAAATGGAGTCAAACAATATTTCAAAATTTATTTGGGGCGGACAGCAAAGAACAGTAAATCTTGGAAAATTTGATCACTTTGATCAGAGGTGATCCGATGCTTCGAGTGTGCTGTTGATCAGTGGTGGGGTTGGCTCAGGCAGGACGTATCCAGAACGAGTTGATGATCAGCAGTGAAGAGGAGAGTTGAATTGTCGAATGATATGAATGAAGCATGCCTAAACTGAAAACCCTTCCCCTTTTTATACCAAAAATTTTGGTTATTTAATAGAATTCAAAATTTCCACATTATCATTTTATGGTCTTTTCATTTCTAAACTATTTTTTATCGTTTTATTTTGTTTTTCATATTATTTAAGAAAGGAAAAATTTTTCATAAACAATTTTAATTGCTTTTACGTTCGAACGTTTCATTGTGGAATAAATTTATTAATTCTTTGGGGCGTTTTATTATATTATTTTTAGTTTTTATTGCGAGAAGGATTTGCTTCGTTTTTATTATTTTATTTTTTAATTTTATTTTAAAAATAAAATTTTATGAAATGTTCATTTTATTTTGGATTTATTTTTATTAATAGTTTTATATTTTTTCGGATTTAATCCGACACTCCCAACAGAGGAAGATTTAGGTTTTGGTTTAACTGTCCGTCGGAGGATTACTTTTATAAATATAGGCCATATTATTGGAAACACGAAAATAGTAAAAATAAAAATGAGTATTAATGGTAGAAAGAACCAGATAATCCATAAATTCGAATTTAAAAAATCAATAATATTGGAAGTGAAATTTTTAATATTATTTATTAATTTAGAAGCGAAATTTTTAATATTGTTTATTATTTCTGCAGAAGAAAAACTAGTTTCGGGATTTTGAATAGTATTATTTAGGTTTGTTTTCTGCTCTTCTTGTTGTTGTAAGTAAAATAGCTTTCCCTTTATTTCTACTTCACTATTACCTCCTGGACATATTACTGAACACTTTTCATTAATTTCTTCCATATTATAAGTTAATTGAGTAATCTGTTCTTTATCTTCAGTGTTACAATTTATTTCAGCCTTTTGATTTGAACATTCTAATTGGGCTAAAGCAGATCCAAATTCTGTTTTACATTTAAATTTCCAATCCGCACCTTTACATGCGTAACATCCACTTAAGGATATTGATTCAACAGTGCACTTAGTTTTATCATAAAATGGAACTGTTTTAAAACCTTTTAAAGTGATTTGCAATTGTAAGGCCGTTGTCTGTTTTAATTTTGCCTTTATCTGATTATTCTCAAAAAACAAATGACTTCCTTTAAAATCAATTGGTAATTTCTCGTCTTGTCGTTTAAACATTTCGGGTAAAGGGTCTTTTGTACATTCACAATTTACTTGCGTGTCTCCTCTATTACATTGGCACGCTTCGGGTGGATATTTACAGCTAAATGTTTTAGCGGAATTTTCATCAAGACATCGAATACTATTTCTTAGTAACTCTTCATTGTTAACAATTATGACTTCATTATTAACTTTATTCAATATAAATTTCGAACCAAAGATTGGTGTAGGTGGGATAGTCATAGTAGTAAGTGTCAATTCTATATTGTCTTTTTATTTAGTATTCCTGGTTCTAATAATGTTGAATCTGCGGTTGATCCGTCATCGGACCCTATTTCATATTTCAAATTCAGCTCTATTGGCCATTGATTGCATTTGGTTACTTCAAAATAATCATTACCATTTTCTTCCATATATGTTCTATAAAATAAACATCCATCAGTTGCAACAAAGCATTGGCAATGCCAACCACCGCATGAAGGCACGCAATAGGAATAGCCTGGTTTTTTGTTTGCTTTTTCAGAAATTTCAGGATTCCATGAATCACTTTTTATCTTTTCACAAGTAGAACCTTGGCAATACCCCATGGTGGGACATCGTTTAACTGATTCCGACAGTATTTCATAATTGCGCATAAAATATTCTGACTCCCTTTCACAGGTTAAAATTAATTCTTCAGTTGAAAATTTAATTGTTTTAAAAGTAATATTTCGTATTTTATCTTCAAGTTTAAGACAAGTTTTATGTTCAGGTTTTATCGATATTAAAATGGTTTGATCAAAAGTACATTCCATTTTTCCATTTTCATCTCGAGGGCAATTGGCTGAATTAGCAATTAAATTAGTAATTTCGTCACAGCTTTTTGTCAGGTGAATAAAATTTAGAATCATTAGTAATGAAATAGCAGTTCTAGATTTCAGAGTATAACCACGGGTTTTTGACTTTGTTTTTGGTTTTATCTTTATTTTATTACAGCAAAACACGAATTTATAAATCCATTTTAAAATTAAGTAAATGAATTTAATTATTTGCATTGAAATTGAAAGAATATAGATGGTAAATAATACTATCGATATTATTATAATAAAGTCAAAAGGATGTATACATTGTGGGGCTCGTAAATATTCTATACACATTTTACATTTTATCATTTCACAGATAGGTGAGGAATTACAATTTGATTTACTTGTTTCTGTTATTGTATTATTCATAATTAATTTAATCTCAATGTCATAATTGTTTTTGATAATTTCCTGTGGAAAAATAATTGTTTCTTTTAAATTTGGTTTGTTTATTGTTATACAATAACCTTGACTACAAACCCCTATAATATCAACAGGATTAATTATGTTTATTGTTATTCCGCCAGTTATGCATTCAATTAAAAAGTTAGTAGCTCGTTTAGTTCTAAATAACGTTTCTACTATTTCATTTTGTTTTTTCTTCTTATTTTTCGGATCAAAATTTGAATTATCATGCGAATTATTAAAAAATAAAGAATCGAATGATTCTTTTTGTTTGTACTTTTTTATTTTTTTATAGTCTTCCGTGTAATATTCGGTTTCAATTATACCCCATTCTTTTATTGGTATTTCAGTTTTACCTAAGATAAGATAAATTCTTTCTCTTTGATCATGATAGCAAAATTTAGTCCCTTTTTTATCACAATGAAATAGTTCACAATAACCTGGAGATCCAATCGTTAGATTGCCCTCCCCTAGACAAAGGTAATCGTATTTTGATTCAATCTGTGTGTATCGAATATGTAAATTTTTTACAAAATATATTCTATTATCATATAGACGAATGGCGTGAAATTTCCCTTTGGTTTTGTTCATACACCTAGGATTTTGTTGGAATGAACAAATACTTGGTCTTACTTGTCTAATAAGTATTTTTGCTATTTTCTTGTTATATTTTTTAATTGATTGATATGGGAAAAATGAACATTGTTGTGCCCATTTTGAACATTCACATTTAGTTCCACAGTACGGTGTATGATTATAGACTAAATGTCTATTTAAACATGATAATATGTCCGAACAAAATTCGTTATTTTGTAAATTTTTTCGAACAATGATTCCTTCTTCAACACAAAAACTGGTTAACATTGTTGTATAGTTTAAAAGATTTTTAGGACAATTATAATTTGAATAAGTATTCAGGGGGACTAAAAATAATAATAATGCAATAAAAAGTAATTTTTGAAGTAATTTAGAGGGAGTTGAATTAAATGTTTGAGGTAAGTTATTTCTTTTCCTTGATAATAAATTGTTTGGATCATCGTTTTTTGAAGAGTTTTGATCATAATGTTCTCGATAATTTAAGCAAATTGATTTATGTATTTTACATTTATCACAAAAATTTTCCTCATTTTTACAATTTTTAATACTATGTCCAGGGTTAAGACATTTATAACAGAGTGATAAATTTTTTGCTCTCATTTTTCTCATTCTATAACCTTTATATTTTGTACAATGAATTTGTTTATGGTCATTACTAAAACAAAAAGAACATTTTTGGAATTCATTATTTGTAGAACCTCTTGAGTTTAGAATTAGATTATCTATTTGTTTATTTATTTCATCATTTTCATCAATATCCTTTGAAAGTTCAAGTGGATATATTAATTTAAGTGGTCGATTCATAATTGATTTATTTGGAAATTCAATTTTTGCTCCCCGAATTATGTTATCTGATCCAGAAATTAATTCTTTTATAATCCCAGTTTTCCATAAGGCTCTTGGTAATTCTTCCTTAATTAAGACTACATCATTTATTTTTGGAAAATCCTTAATACATTGTTTTGGATTTTTGTGATTTATTTGATATCTTTCTCGTAAACTAGGTATATATTCTTCTATCCATAATTTCCAGTAATCATCGAGTAATTTTGTAGTTTTCTTCCATAATTCTATAGATTTCTCATAAGAATTAAATTTTGGTTTATATGTTGGATCATTAAATTCATTTTCTTCTAAAATAGGTGGAATACAAATATTCTGATGTGGTAACAAAAAATCAATAGGGCGTAAAATTTGATAAGAATTAATATCATCATAGATAAAGGTTAGGGGTCTTGAATTAACTAAACTTTCAATTTCATCAATCATAGTGTGAAAAGTGTCAAAATCTAGGAATTTTTTACCAATTGTTTTTCTCAAAGAGGTTTTAATATTCAAATTTAAGCGTTCAACTATACCATTTTGCCATGGGGCTAATTCGATAGAAAAGTTCCAATTAATATTTTCAGTTAAAAAATAATCTTTTATAGTTTCATCATGAAAAATTTCTTTAATTTTCAAAAGATCATTTATTATTTTAGATGTGTGTTTTAATTGTGAGGCATTATCACTCCAAATGTTTTTTGGAGTTCCACGTCTTGCAATAAATCTACGAAATGCATTTAAAAAATGTTGAGTTGATAAAGAAGTCACAATTTCGAGATGAATTGCACGAGTGACAAAACATGTGAAAACAAGAATCCAAATTTTTTCAGAAAAATATTTAATTTGTATTGGACCTGTGTAGTCTAATGCAATATTACTAAATGGTGAAGATAATTGAACTCTTTGTTTTGGAAGGGGTGGCATAATGGGTTGTTCAAAGGGTTTGGCATTATATTTACGACAATAAAAACATTTCTTACGAATTTGATCAATGGTTTTTCTTCCTTTAGGGATCCAATAGGTTTTTCTGACTTCTGAAAGAATAGTTAAGGTTCCACAATCTGAATTTTTATAAATTCCTAACTGTCTTTTTTCTTCATCAGTAGGTTCAATTTCCTTTTGTATATTCCGTATAAGTAATTTTTCTGCTAAAATTTTAAATATTAATTCATTGCTTTGAAGTAATGGATTTTTCAATTTAAACTTCTCTGCAAATATTGGGGATTTATAAGCTATGAACATTATTATTAGTTTGAAATACTTAATTAATTTAATCCAAGAGCTGAAGTTTTCCCATTTTATTAATGCTTTTGTCTGAATTTTTGTTAGATTGGTTTGAGTTAATTCAATTTCCAATTCTCTATCGAAATTATCATTTACATCTTCCGGTGTAAAATCTTCTAATTGTTTGTATGGCCATTGTTCAATTGACAATTTTAGCCAGTTTGGACCATTCCACCATAAGTCAGAGTTTTTTAATTCCGAAATTGTCATTCCTCGCGATGCTATATCAGCAGGGTTTTCTTTGGATTTTATATAATGGAATTTTAATTTGAAAATAGCTGTTGTATTTTTCATTTCATTTATTCGATTTTTTACAAATGTAGGCAATTCTTTTTTATATTTGAGCCAACTGAGTACACATTTTGAATCTGACCATAAATAAGTATTTTGTATTTCTAATTTTGTTTCCTTAATGATAAATCTTGCAATTCTTGTTCCTATCAATAAAGCTAATAGTTCTAATTTTGGAATAGTTAATTCTTTTATTGGAGCCAATCTTGTTTTGGCAAAATTAAATATATTTCGTTCGATTCAATCAATTTTAAATATGCTGTTGATGCATATGCTGAACCTGAAGCATCAGAAAAAATATGTAACTCTACTTTTTGTATTATGGAATGTTGAAATGGAAAACGTTTTAAAGAAATTTCTTCTTCATATGTTATTTTATTCCAATTTTCAATTTCTTCATCACTGAGTTGTTCATCCCAATCTTTTTTAGATTTCCATAAATTTTGGAAGAATCTTTTATGTGGTAAAGTTATTGGCGAAATCCATCCCATTGGATCAAAGTTTTTAGCAATTAATTGTATAACTTTTCTTTTAGTTGTTCCTCTAGTGATTGATGGTATGTTTATTGGTATGGTTAATTTATCATTTTCTACATTCCATTTTATGCCGAGCAATTTACTCAATTTTGGAATTTCTGTGCCTTCAATTTTTTGTATTTCGGTATTGGTTTCTTTATTATTAGAAATAAATTCTCTTAAATTCATTGATGCATATTTAAAAATTTCTTTACTCCAAAAATGTTTGAATTTTATTTCATTTTGGTCGTTACACATCATAACGAAATTATCTACATATGCATTTTCAGCCATTTCTTCACATAATAATTTAAATTTGTCTTTTTTATCTGACAAAATTAATTCATTATCTTCTATCTTCATATTTTTAAATTTTTCATATATTTCTTCAACCTTTGATAAATGTAATTCAATTACAGCAGCTAATAAGAAAGGTGACGCATTAACACCAAATGGTATTCTTTTAAATCTTCGAATTTCGATATCTTTCATTGTAATTTCTTTATCATTTTGAATTAATTCATCGATTGATTCTTTTTTTAACCAAAGAAATCGAGTAGTGTCTCTATCGAATTTGTCTAATCCTACTTGTAGGAATGCTTTTTCAATATCACCAATTAGTACGAATTTCTTAAGTCTAAATCTCATTATCATACCACACAAGTCTGGCATTTTCTTTGGACCTTGAAAAATTTCATCATTTAGTGAATGGTTTCCTTTTAATTTAGCTGAGGCATCAAACACAGGACGAATTTTTGTAGTATTTGAACTTTCCTTTATGACTGGGTGATGAGCTAAATAATGTGTCAGATATTTTGACTCAAATGGTACAACTTCATTAACATCTATTTCGAGTTGATTCTGTAAAATTTCATCATATGCTTGTAATTTCTTATTTTTACATAATTGTTTGATAACTCCTCTGAGCCTTCCAAGACATAGTCCAAAATTTGTAGATATTTGAGGGGTTTCTTGCTTAAAAGGCCATCTTACTATATAGCGATTATTTTCAAATTTTACCGTTTTATTAAAATGTATTACTGATAAATCATCATCATTTAATGTGGGTGAATCGGCTATACCTATACTTTCTAAGTTCCAGAATTTTTGTATAGTTTTATTTAAATCTTCTTTTTCTTGTTGTTTAACTGAAACATAATTGGTTTTTGTTATTTCTACCGCCCCTTTGCCGGAGCATATATCACCAATTTTGGTAGATATTCGGAAAAAACCAGATGGTAGAGGTCTTATTTTTATGTCAGATAACATGAATTGCCAATAATAATCTATGCCGATTAATATTTGAGGAGTCCGTAATTCTATTGGCATCTTTTTCCCACCAACATCAATTGATTTTTCTAAATTAACTTTCACAATATCTGTTATTTTATCAATTGTTTGTAAAATTACGGTTTCATAATTTCCATTTATTGTTTTAATGCCTATTTGAACGACATGGCTTTCAACAATTTTTGGTTTTGTTTGATTAAAAGTAGAAATCGCTAACGTTTTAGTACATATTGTGGTAAGATTTAATTTTTTGGCAAGTTCAACTGTTATATAACTTTTTTGAGAGCCATTATCAAATAAAACTATTGAATTTAATTCCTTATTTTCGCTTTGATTAATTATTGGTGCTTCAATTGTCATTAATATTTCTTCAATATTATCATTTTCATACAGTTCAGTAGTTATAAAAGTTTGGGTTTTAGATATATTTTCTTCATTGATTAAATTAGTACGAGTTTGATCAGGCCTGGATAATTTATCCATATTGTTTGGCTTATTTTTTAGACATAAAAGACTATTGTGTTTATTTTTACAATAGAAACAGGTATAAGGTGATTTACATTCCTTTACATGATGTCCCTTTTTTAAACAATTGAAACATAATTTTAATTCGCGTCTTCGACTATTTCTTGTTTCAATATCTGAGTATATTTTACAATCCTTGGATTTATGATTTGTTCTTTCACAAAAATTACAAAATAATTTTATTTCGCTTTGTCTTTTTTCTGGTGTTTTGGTTGATTTCCAATCTACGATAGGTTTAGTTTGAGTTGTCAAAGCAGATGTTTGAAAAGTTTGATTATAATTGGACTGATAGTTGCGAAAATTATCATGCAATTTAAAATTATTAAAATTTTTTGAAAAATTATTT
Organism: Heterodera filipjevi; assembly: GCA_039877585.1. Classification (NCBI taxonomy): domain Eukaryota; kingdom Metazoa; phylum Nematoda; class Chromadorea; order Rhabditida; family Heteroderidae; genus Heterodera; species Heterodera filipjevi. The sequence goes on from JBDPZO010000002.1 coordinate 29,022,391, forward strand.
TTATTAAATCCAGTACGAAATGGTTGTTTGGTATGATTAATACGATTTGGTCGATCATTCTCTTCAATGTTATGAATATCTTCTCTAGCTTGGGTGTGTTGGTCCAAGAAATTCATTAATTTATTTGTGTTAAATGAGCCAAGTTGTTCTCGGATTTTAATTCTTAAATTATTCGGCAATTTGGTTTCTATTGATTGTTTTATTTGAGGATGATTTATATCTTCTTTATATGTCTTGAGTTGTAAGATTATCCGATTTATTGACAAAATGAATTTTCTTAAATCTGATGTGGCTTCTGAAGGTTTTCGCAAATTTCGTAATTCATTATGTAAATTTTCCCTTAATAAATTTTCATTTCCATATCTTGATTTTAATAATTCAACTACAATTGGATAATTTTGATTGGTTATGGGATACGGACTTATCATTCTATATGGCTCATCGTGGAGCAATCCTCTCAAATATTTAAATTTTTGGATATTTTCTAATTCTCTGTCATTATGTATGGATGATTTATAGTCATCCCAGAATGATATCCAATTGGAATATTTACCATTAAAATGGGTTAATGATTGAGCCGGTAATTTTAGTTTTATTCTGTGGTTATTGTTCGATAGATTTGAATAGTCATACGAATCAGATTTTATTTCCGAATCATTGCTTTGATCAGTTCCGGTTTCTTTGTCATCATTTTGATCAGTTTCTACTTCAGAATTTGGCTCGTCATTCTGATAATCGTCATTCTCCTCATCTTCATTTTCTTCATTGTCTGATTGATCCCCTGAATTACTCTTCTTGTTTTTCCTTAATATCTGAATAGCCTTTTTTACCTCCATGTTAAGCGATTTTAACCCGTCTATGATTTCGTCCGCTTCTTCTAAGATTTTTAAATAATCATATTTTTCTGTAAAAATTTTATATATTTTCAATTCAGCTTTTTTATCATCCCCATTTAATTTATTACGAATTTTCTTCCATTTTTTATCAAGTTCAGTTAAGCTATCGAAATTTTTTTCAAAATTAAATATTTCCTTCTTTATAAAATCATAAATTTTGATACATTCTGATAAATTATTTGATTCATAATCATATTTTCCCTCTTCTGTTTGTTTATTAAATTTATCAATTTTATTTTTTAAATTTTTAACGAGGAGTGCTATATGTTTTCGAATGTTTCCAGACATTTTTCAAATTTTTATATAATGTATTCTTTATGCGATAAAATATTAATGGGATGTAACACTGCACTATTTTCAGAAAGTTTCCACTGTTTTCTTAAATTTTTTCTTTCACTTGACAAAACTTTAAGTATGAATTTAATGAATTTCAATCGCTTTTGAGGATTTGAAATTAATGTTTCTCTTACTAATGAATATGTTTCTAGAATTACTTCTTGGAAAATTCTTTCTAAATAATCGATTTTTTCTAATTTATTGAAAATGCTGTAAGGAAAAATAGTAATTGATACTGTAAATTTAAATTTAGTTTTACTTTGGTAGGGGAAAGATTCTGTTGTCAAAATTTGATTTGTTACTTTAAAAATTCCTGGATAAATATGTAATATTGGGAAAGGGTAATTTGCCCTTCTTTCTAATTCGGCAATTATTTCTTCAACTGTTAGGGTAGGAAGTTCTACAATTGGTTCTGGATCAAATTCTTCTATTTCTTCAAAATTTTCCTCAATTTGATTTTCAAAATTTTGTTCCTTTCTTTCTGGTTCAGAATCGGATTGCTTTGGTGGACACAGTTTGATTTGTTATTTAGCCACAAATTTTGTGACTCGGATTTAATTATTTTTATTTTTATTTTAATTTAACAAAGTTTTATCACAATTAATCAAAGAAAATTTCACAATAAGTGGTATCTGATCGCCTTCGAATAATGTCAAAGAAATCAATCTTTTTTCTCGAAATGGCTCGCACTAGTGGACGGTTCGTCTTCTAGCGGGATTTTGAATGTCTTACGGAGGAATTCAGCTGTTTTTTGTTGTCCAATCAGAAAACGATGGTGGTGTGTAAGGTTGTCTTGGAGTTTATTCACAATAATCAATGCTTTGTCCTTTCCAGCGCGGCTGTTGTATGAAGGACTGTTTATTGCTTTTGCCAATTCGGTAAGTAGTCCCTTGTTGAAATTTTCTGCTTTGAGAGCCTTTCCCACGGCTTCAAAAATATTTCCCGTTTGTTTGGTAACAGAGTTGATACGTTTTTGTTCTTTTCTCTCACAATCGGCCACGGCACGATTCCAAATGTCGTCGTGAGTTGATTCAATAGAGTTGAGTTCTTCCAAAAATCGGTTGTTAATTTCTGGAGAGAAATTCGAATGGAAGTTCAAATTGTCCGTGGCTTCGTCCTGCTCAGGAATTTTATTTGCTTTCTGCAAAGCTCGGGAATAGCTGATTATATCAGTATTCCTGTTAAAATCGACCGTTTTTTTGACTTCACAAATTGCTTCAGATAACTTCTTAGCTTGTGCGATTGTCTCTTCTTGTCTCAGCTTTTCCAAAACCAATTGGGTTTCTTGGGACAAGAATGGCGTATCTACAATTTTATTCAGAATCAGACGTGTCCGATTTTTTGAACAATTCACAATTTTTGTAAATTTTAGAGAAATAAATTTTTGCTTCGTTTCGCTCAGAAATAGTAATAGCCCTTGGATGCTTTGCTCGTTTTATCAGAAATTGCGGCTTTTTACCGGTGTTTGGATTTGGCTCTTCCTTCTTTTCTTGGTCAGCGTTGTCCGACACTTTTTTGGCCTGTTTGGGTTCCTCACTCTTCTCGTCAATTGGGGCTTTTCGTTTCACTGAAAATTTTTTATTTTTTATTTTGTTTGTTTGTGATTTTTGGTCTTGATTAGAACTAAACGTCTAAATCAGACTTTTGATTGGTGAAGAACAGTTTTGATGATGAACAGTCCTTGCACAACAATTTTTGTCTTTGAACAGATGACCGTCTTTTTCCAATTCTTAGATCAGTGATCAGCTTCTGTCGTTGTTGTTGTTGTTCTTGATGATCGTCCCGGGTCGTGGCACCAAAAATATTGTGTTGTCCAAATGGAGTCAAACAATATTTCAAAATTTATTTGGGGCGGACAGCAAAGAACAGTAAATCTTGGAAAATTTGATCACTTTGATCAGAGGTGATCCGATGCTTCGAGTGTGCTGTTGATCAGTGGTGGGGTTGGCTCAGGCAGGACGTATCCAGAACGAGTTGATGATCAGCAGTGAAGAGGAGAGTTGAATTGTCGAATGATATGAATGAAGCATGCCTAAACTGAAAACCCTTCCCCTTTTTATACCAAAAATTTTGGTTATTTAATAGAATTCAAAATTTCCACATTATCATTTTATGGTCTTTTCATTTCTAAACTATTTTTTATCGTTTTATTTTGTTTTTCATATTATTTAAGAAAGGAAAAATTTTTCATAAACAATTTTAATTGCTTTTACGTTCGAACGTTTCATTGTGGAATAAATTTATTAATTCTTTGGGGCGTTTTATTATATTATTTTTAGTTTTTATTGCGAGAAGGATTTGCTTCGTTTTTATTATTTTATTTTTTAATTTTATTTTAAAAATAAAATTTTATGAAATGTTCATTTTATTTTGGATTTATTTTTATTAATAGTTTTATATTTTTTCGGATTTAATCCGACAAAATTCATGAAAAAAAACTAGTGGATGAAAAAAAAGTTATGACCACAAAACTCGTACGGCGACATTTCGGCGGGCGACGTTTTGTCTTGCTGTGTTCTGAATATTAAATAAAATTTATTCAATTCTTAATAAAAATAAATTTACAGTAATTGTTAAATGAATAATTAATAAGAGAGTTTTGAATTATAAAAACTTCTGATTTAAAACGAAAAAAAATACAATTTATTAAACCACCCTAGTAAGAAATATAAATTAAATAAATTTCTTTCTACAAATATTAAAAATTTTTTAATTGGAAAAAATTATTGAGGATGGTACCAATAGCCAAACAAAAAACTAACTGTGCTTTTGATTTTGAAAAATTATATAAATAACTAATAAATTAAGAAAAAGTCCGGTCATTTTTTCCATTAGATTTTGGGAATACATTCTGCTGCGAAATGGGCAATTCTGCCTAAGAGCTAAAAGTTTTCTTGCTCTTAACGAAAATAATTTAGAAAAATATTTAAAAATATAAATATACCGGTATCCGGACCGATTTTTCAGGTACCGGTACGGTATCGGTTTTTGAAAAAATGAAGTACCGGTACCGGATTTTCCAGTACCGGCAGTACCGGTACTGACCGGTACCAAATAAGCACTGGTAATAATGGGAGTCTGAGCAAGAAATTGTTGAGAAAAATTAGAAAAAAGGGGAATTTTAGAGGAAAAATTTCGCTAAATACATAAATTAATTTTTTTAATCATCCCAATGCTATTTCGGTGTTGAGGTAAAAGTATTGTTTCTTCCTATTTTTTGTGTGGGTTCAATTCTCACAAAATTTCAATCTATTTTTTAATTTGTCTTTTCCAAAAAAAACAGTTCGGAATATTCTAAAAATGAAAAGAAAATTGTCCCAAACTTGTCATAATTTTTACAATTTTTCAAGATAATTCATTGAAATTTCAAAAAATTTTCCCGACGTCGGCTACTGTCACAGTCGGACATCTCGCCTTAGATTTTCTCAAAAACTTATATCAAAATTCTACAAATTGGCCAGTTATTGGGCCAATTCGTTAATAAATCAAATCAAAGTTTTGAAATTTTTTCCAGCAGCGCCTAAAGCACCGCCGTACACTTAATCCATTTGAAGTTTTTAAAAAAATTACCTAAAATTGACTATTTATAGAAAAAATCTTTTAACAAATCTGCCATATTTTTTTAAGGTACCGGTTAGTACCGGAAAATAAATAAATTTAAATCCCAAAATATAATTTAATTACTTTCGCTAATTATTAAAAAAAAAGAAAGTATATTATTATAATAATCTAAAGAAAAATTTGTCGAATTATGGTTTTATTAATGGTTACAATCAGATCCAGCTAAATATATGATATCTGGGTCAATTACCATGAATAATAAAAAACAAAGAAACTAACAGTCATCGGAATAAAAGAGGTAACCTTGACTAGTTGATTATGTTAATAAAAAAACATTATATATATATATATTAACAAAAAGATATATTTTGTAAAAAAAAAGACAATTCAACGGATGATATGAAAAATATAATTATTATTAATATTTTACAATAGAAAAAAAAGAAAAATTAATGCATGTATTATTAATTCATTGATTGTGTTTTTAAATTTTATTCGGTTCTTTAAATCTTGGGTTGACTAATAAATATGAATTTGGAATAATAATTTGTTCAAAAATTTATTTATTTTAATTGTATTAAGCTTAAAATGAAGATAATACTAATTATTTTTCCATAAATTTAAGAATTTATTAAGCTTTAAATTAGGAAAAATTTTTATAGGCCTGCCTTCGGCCAAATCAAAATTCTATCAAGTCAAGGTAGAAATTATTCATAAATTCTCCTGGAAAATATTAGTTGTTTATTTTTATTGCTTTTAAAAGAAAAGGCTTTCTTTTTATTAAAAAATGTCATGAAAAATTTCCCATTTCCTGCTGGTCTCGTTCAATTCTCGGTTCAAAAAAGCAATTGTAAAAAATATAAAAATTCAATGACTATTAAGGAAAATCAGTATTTAAATAAACTTAAATTGTATAAGTAAATAAAAAATTTTTTATTTTGAAAGTAAAACAGAACAAAAATTCTTTTAATACGCCAATTAACAAAAAAGAAAAATCAGGAATTAATGAAACATTGGAAATTAATAGAAAATTTAACCCATAAAAAAGGGAAAATTAAAGGAGGAAACCCAACGTAAATATTACTTCAAATTTCAAATTAACAAATACTTAACGCAAATACTCTACAGCATTCCATGTCATTAATCTTGAAGACAAGTTCGGAAAATGAGCATTTGTTTTGAAGCTAAACTGTTGAAGAAAATTAAACAAATGAAAAAGCTTTATATATTATGTACCAAATAATAGAAGTTCTTAATGACTGACCAAAAAATGAAGCAAGAATTAAATAAAATTAAAAAGAAAACCCAATCCCTAGTTGTTGGACCATTAAAATATATTTACGTTAAACAGACATACGGCAAAATGAAGTACGAGAAAATGATAATAAAAAAATTGTAAAACTGTTGATCAGTTATAAAAAAATAATCAAAAAAAGAAGAAGAAAATTTCAAATAAAATAATTTAACATCCGCTTTTTTCAATAGATTTAAAAACAAATTACATATAAACAGTTATAGCATCCAATTCATAGTTGTGTTTAAAAAAAAATCCTGCGGAAAAAGAAAATTTTAATAAATTAATTGAATTTTAATTTCGAATATGATGTCTAGAGTATCAAATTAATAATAAATATATTTTTTAAAAATATAATCACAATTTTAAATCTAAAAAAAATTTTATGAAAAAAAGAAAAATTATAAAAAAAGTTAAAATTTTATTAATTTTCTACTCAATTTTCCACCAGGAATCGGCTTTGTTGTTGGAAAGTTATTATGAGCAATGTCGCATGTTAAGTGTTAAGAAGGTGAGTCGAGTCGTACATGGTGAGTAATTTTTGTATTTATCCAAAATTAAAAAAAAATTATTTAAAAAAAAATAATTAAACTAAAAAAAGAGGTTAAAGAAAAAATAATAAGTATTACAAAATCTTTGACCATCGCTTGCAAATTGTTGTCTTGGCGAATATTTGACTCCATGTTCATCCTTACATGTTGAAGAAGATGCGCAACACTAAATTCATCAACAAAAACATGATACTCAGTTTTTTTTGTACCTTTACAAAAAAAAAAAATATATATATCATAAAAATACATATAATTTGATCTAATCGCTTAAACTGCTAATGTACAAGTAAAATGTCTAGTCCACATATAATACAAGGAATAAGCGATGAAATGGAAGGACTTTGGACATAAATCTTTTATGTATAAAAAATAGGAGTTATTAAATAAAATTGTCAAAACTCTAAACATTTAATGTAATTTTAGAATTTGTCTTGCTGATTAACCATTCAAAATTTACCGGAACATAATATTATACAATGTGCTCCATTAATTAATGTTTGAACTAGGGTTCAAAACCCGCATGCGGGTAGTGCCTATGCGGGTAACGGGTTTTTTAAAATTTGAACGGGTAAACCTGTAAAACCCGTACGGGTCAAGCAAAAAATTGCTTGCGGGTTTACCCGCATGCGGGTTTCCCCCCCCCCCTCTCTTTTTTTGATTTTTTCCAAAAAAAAACCCGCAAAACACGTAAAACTCATATTCAAATTTCACTTTAAAATTGTTAATTTAATTGTTTATATCAGAAACAAATTTTGCATTCTAAAAAAACTACAAAAAGAAACAAAGTCAAAGCAAATTTATTTATATTTTAATTATAATAAATAGATAATTTGAAAACTGACTAAAATAACTTTTCCAATGGAAGGATAATATGCGTTTATTATTAATAAAAATTTTTTAAATTTCTATGATAAAAATTATTTTATTTGCATCTGTCAATTTTTTTCCTTGCATCTAAAAATAAGCAATCTTACTATTTCATTTTTAATGCCATTAGGAGGAATTTTTGAAATTTTTCTTAATGATATATATAAAATTAAAACAGAAAAATCATTCATCAAATTTTTTTTTTAAAAGGCATCTCCTATAACTAATATATTACACCGAAGTATATCTCAGTAGATTCAGTGAAAACTCGAAACAAAATATACATTGCCATTAACTTTTGATGTAAAATTTTAACTATAAAATTAACTTATTAGCATTTTGATTAAAGAAAGACAAGGAAGAATAATAATGTGAGTAAAATTCCAAATTATCTGACAAAAGATGCGTAAAAGTGACAAAACCTTAAAATATCTTAAAAATGAAAAAAAATATTAATGAAATGAAAAATGAACATTATTTCCATATTGACCCAATTAAATCTTCTCATAATAAATAGACAAACTAAATTTCTTAAAAACTTGAATTTTTGTATTATCAATGCCAAGGAAATAAAAATTAATAAAATTCTTTTTCTAAATAAAATGTTACGTAAATGAATAAACAAAAATTAATCCACATTGTAACTAATTATAAAGTAAGTCTTAACCAAAGACAAAAAAATCATCCCATTTTAAAAAAGTTTTGATTATAAAAACTTAAAAAATTATAAAATTATAAATAAAAATTGTGTTAATTTATTAAAAACTTTATTGTACTTATATTAATATAATCACCTATTTGAAATCATGAAAAACAAAAAACTTAATTACATATAATAAAATAGAAAATTAAAACACATAAAAAATTAAACGAGTAAATTAAATGAATAATAAAAATACAATCTCTAATGGCAACGAGTTTTAAAATAGTTTTTTTTATTATTTGATTTTTTTAACTTATGTTATTTCCAGAGAAATAATTAAAAAATTATTAAAAGGAATGAAAAAGAACTAATTTACAAAGTCACTTGAAAATAATTTAACAAAATTATTAAAATGAATTAAATCATTTGTTTAAGAAAATAAAGGTGTATTTAAAAGAAAAATCCTTTTTAATAGGATTAGTAATTTAATTAATAAAAAAAGATGAAGCAAAAGAAAATTAGTATTAAAAAAAATAAAACTTTATTTCTATTTAAATATAACAAATTGAAACTAATTAAAAAATTAAAATCTTAAAATCAATCAATTATCAAAGTAAGTGCAGTTAATATAACAATTTTTTTTTAATTTTTTTGTTTAAAGAGATATACAAATTAATAAAACTCCGATATACCGGAATTAATTAAAAGGAAAAATTAATTTTTCTTAAGCTAAGATAAAATCCAAATGGTTATTGTTTTTATTTTTTTTCAAAATACTAAAAAAATTTATGAATACAGTTCTTAATTGAAATAATAATAAAATTTTGTTAATTTAATTATCAAGAAAATAAATCATTTTATTCCACTTTTTAAGTTTACGAGGACTACTAAATATTATAAAACCTTTTTAACAGATTTATAAATACAAAAAAATTACCTAAAAATTAGAAAAACCAACAAGTGCTGATAATGCAAAAGAATTTTTTAAAAAGAAGAATTTGAAAGCTCACAAAATAACAAAAACCAAACTTATTATTTACTTTCATTTAAATAAAAGTAAAATAATTTCAATAAATTAAATAATATTATTTTGCGTAGTGATAAAAAAATTAGCTACACAGACAGGCAACTCATCATCTTCGGATAGTTTGCTACTTTAATTAAGACAATCGCTTTGTTAATAATAAAAGCAAACAAAAAATAATAATAAACATTATAGAAATGTTGGGAGGTGCTGGGCCCGAGTGGGTAATAATTAGGGCCGGAATTGACTTAGGTGTGCCCGAATTACCCAATTATTTCCCTTTAATTTCCCAACTCCCCATTTATCCAAAAAGAATATTTATTAATTTATTGCCAGAAATAAGGAAATGTGCCAAAGTGAAATGTTCGAATATAGGTAAAAATGTATAATCGTATAATTGTTGTGTTAGATATAAAATTAGCCAAGAGAGTTAGTAACGGAAGACTGAGGAATTTGGTGAATTTGGAAGTGCCTTTGGTAAGATAAATGCCCTGGGAAATGTGAGGAAAACGCCTTTGGGGAAAAGAGGAGAAGGCCGGGGAGAAGAGAAGACGGAGGGAGATGTCGGTCGGTCGAGTTGAATGAAAAAGTGAGTGTTCTCCTCCCCTTCGCTGTGATCGGAAAGCCTTTTGTAAAGGAGAACGATCGGTTATTAAGTGGGAGAAAGTGATTGGAGAAAAGGAAAAGGGACCGGAAAAGGAGATTGGTTGGGAAACGGAAGGGAAAGTGAGATGTAAAGGGGAGATAACCGTGGAAAGGGGAAATGTGTGTGGACGGGAAGGAGGTTCGCCAACTGAGTCCCGGGACTTAATACTGTAATTGGAGGAGGGAGGGTCCTGTGGGTTACACCTCCCACGCTACCGGAAGACCGTCCCTGGTCTTTAGATAGGAAGGGGTGCCAAAAATTGAGTGGTCAACGAAATCGGTCGCATTGTTTTTCCGTCATTTCCATCATCATTTTCTTGTTGCATCTTGGTTCTGTTCTGTTTTGTTGCCGGTGTAGAGTACGCAATCCACATGTCAACATGAGCGAATGGTGAGCAGCCAAGTAGTCAAATCCAAGTAGCGTCGAAGTGTGATGAACTTTGATAAAAGGGGTCTGTAAGTTGAGAACCAGATGGCGCACTGTGGACAAGGTGTTGGAAGAAGGAAAGTCGCAATGGAAAACATTTATGAATTGTGCTGGAGACATGGCGCAACCTTAGGGTTTCCTGAAAAAATGGAATGAAAAAAACAGAACACATTTGGATGGCTCTGACGTGCGGCAGGCAGTGCAAAGCGAAATGCCAAATCTGAAGAAATTACGAATTAAAACCAAAATAAAGAGCGAATTTAAAATGTGCAGAAGTGGGATGGAGGGAAATTATTACTAAATCTGTAATAGGCGCAGGAAGGAAAGAAAGTTCAAGTTGAATAGAGGGGGGGGGGGTATTTGTATTTGTACTTGAGTAATAATAAAATAAAAGTGAATTAAGTAAGAGATTGGAGGAGTTACAGTAAGTGCGTGTATAAAATAAGAGGACCTGGGACGGGCCCAAGCGGATTATAGGGGATTTCTGAGAAAAGACTGGGATAAACTTAAAGAAATTCTGGATTGTTACGGAAAAAATAATATTTGCATTTACCTGGTTGAGTGGTTCTGAATTTTTGAATACTTAATGAATTTAAAGGAATTGAATTTGGGAACCAATTGAGAGGAGGTAGGCGGAAAGGGGAATGGACTGTTAATAACTTAAGAAATGGGCGAATGTATTTCAGAATGAGTTAGGAAAAGGGTAATGTGTTTCGAAATGACCTAAGAAAGGAACCAAAGTTTGGAGTAGCTTAAAAAAAAGGACGAAAGTGTTTCGAAATTAGAAGTGGCTAATATGTTCGAAATGACTTAAGAAAGGGGGTAATGTGTTTTGGAATAACTTAGGAAAAAGGCGAAGGAAGCTTAGTGTGTGTATTGAAGTTAGGGGGTATTTAAATTAGGGTATGTGTGCCAAATAGAAGGAATTCACTTTAGGACAAGGAGAAGATAAAGATAAATGAGAGTTTAAATCAACTGAGTATTAGGAAAAGTAGTACGCAAGATGTTCTTATGTTTAGAGTTTTAAAGGAGAAAGAGACAAAGATGAATGGGATGATTTTATGAGTGAAATCACCAAGAACTGGAAACCAGTACTCAGGATGTATTTTGTATTTAATTAATTTCGTTTTGGAAGTTGGGTAATTTGGAAGATGTAATGAGGGCCAAATGATTTTTGATTTGGGTTAAAAAAAAACGCAATAGTACTGAAATAGATATGATGGTAGTGAGGAGATGAAAGGCCGATTTGATACTAAGGAAAAAGGACTGGACCATTTTAGTCAAATGAAATCACTAAGAACTAGCAAACCCAGCACTTAGGATGTTTTTATTTTTATTTGGGAAAAAATAGCTGTTGGGGAATCGAACCAAAAAAATGTTTGAAGTTGGGTGACGAGGAGAGAAGACGCAATTACGGTAATTGAGTGAAAGAGTGAAGGTGTTAGTGAAATCAGGATGAGATAATAACTGAATGAGAGTGCGAAAAATTGATTTGAGTGTGACACGCAAAAATAAAATTAAAATTTCACAAATGTATTGGAATATGTGACTCAGTGCGTGAAATGAATTGGTTTGGCCACACCTTTTTTGGTAGAAAGAGAGCAGTTGGGAGAACAGTGAGTCAGTGACCAAGGTGATGTAAAGGAGGAGAGCGGAGTTGGAGAAGTGGAGGTAGAGCGCGGAACAGGGCAGTCAAACAAGGCTGATGGTGCAATGCGGCGAATTCTGGAAAACCTTTTTAATATCTTAGGTGAATGAGGCAAAAATGTTCCTGAATGTCGTCGGAGAAGGGAGAAAATGTTTCTGAATGCCATAAAAGGAAAGGTAAAAACGTTTTTGAGTGACATAGGAGAAAGGCGAGCAATTTATGTGAGTGTCACAAGAAAGAGACCAAGAAATATCTGAGTGCCATAGGAGAAGGCGAAAATGTATGTGAATGTCAAAGGAGAAAGGCAAGAATGTATGTGAATGTCATAGGCGAAGGGCCAGGATGTATCTGAATGCCAAAGGAGAAAGATGAGAATATATGTGAATGCCAAACGAGAGCGTGGAGAATATATGTGAATGCCAAACGAGAGCGTGGAGAATGTATGTGAATGCCAAAAGAGAAGGGCCAGAATGTATCTATATACCACGACGAGAATGTATGTGAATGTCCAAGGAGAACGCCAAGAATGTATGTGAATGTCATAGGAGAGTGTAGAGAATGTATATGAATGTCCAAGGAGAACGTCAAGAATGTATGTGAATGTCCAAGAGGAAAGGCGAGAATGTATGGGAATGTCATAGGAGAAAGGCAGAGATATATCTGAATACCAAAGGAGAAAGCCAATAATGTGTGTGAATGTCAAAGGAGAGCGTGGAAAATGTATGTGAATGTCATATGTGAGCGTGGAGAATGTATGTGAATATCAAAATGAGAAAGACAATGATGTGTCTGAATGCCAAAGGAGAAAGACGAAAAATATCTGAATACCATAGGAAAAAGGCCAAAAATCTTCTGAATAATATAGGAGAAAGGCGAAAAATGTTATATATGTCATAGGAGAATGGCGAAAATGTTCTGAATGCCTAGGAGAGAGGCGAAATAATGTTCTGAATGCCGTAGGAAAAAGGCGAGAATGTATCTGAATGGCATAGGAAAAAGGCAAAGAATGTTCTGAATGCCATAGGAAAAAAATGTTTTGAATGACATAGGAGAAAGGCCAAAAATGTTATGAATGCATAGGAGAAAGGCGAGAAAGTATCTGAATGAGAAAAATGTTATGAATGCGAACTGAGAGAATTGGTTGCTTTTCATGCTGTTCTTTGTGTTCAGAGGAAGCCAGGGGTTGGTCAGGGAGGGCAAAATGTACGAATTTGGAGACGAAGAGAGTAATGTACGAATTTCGGAAAGGAGAATAGCAAAAAAATAGGAATTTGGAGACGAGGAGAACAATATACGAATTTCGGAAACGAGGAGAGCAAAATGTTTATTCAAACAGCCAGCCCATTATTACCAAAACTTACGTATCTTGGAATAAGGGAGGAGGAGTAAATTGGAGCAATAATGAGTAATTGTGGAGGACGAGTAGCATACGGTAAAAGGGGTGATGGTCGAATGGTATTTTGGTAAAAGGAGTCAGCCACTTGAAAATTAGATGGCGAACATAGGACAAGGTGTTGGAAGAGGGAAGGCCAAAAATTGACAACATGATGGAATTGGGCTAAAGAAATAACGGAACAGAAAGGGCTTCCTGAAAAAATGGATTGAAAAAAAAAAAAGATTCATGGTTGATTGAGTGTTCCAAAGAGGCCCGAATGATGATTTGCAGAAGCAGGGTGAAGCAGGGCACATTTGGATGGGACTGATGTTGTAACTCAAATTGCGAAATCTTATCAGTTGGGAGGGCCGAGAGTCAGGCAATGATCAATTGGCAGAGTGGGGTGGCACTGTCACACAAGGGAGCTGATAGTTTGGAGAACAGCGAATCAGTGACAAGGTGGAGGAAGGAGGAAAGTGGAGTTGGAAAAGTGGATGAAGAACACGGACCTGAGAAGTCAAACAAGGCTGGTGGTGTGAGGCGGTGAATTCTGGAAAAAAACATATTTTTATTTCTTAGGTAAATAGCGAAAAGGTTCCTGATTGTCGTAGGGGAAAGGAGAAAATGTTTCTGAATGCCATAAAAGAAAGGCGAAAAATGTTCTGAAAGGAGAAAGGCGAAAAATGTTCTAAAGGAGAAAGGCGAAAAATGTTCTGAAAGGAGAAAGGCAAAAAAATGTTCTGAAAGGAGAAAGGCGAAAAATGTTCTGAATGCCAAAGGGGAAAGGCGAAAAGTGTTATGAATGTCAAAGGGAAGGCGAAAAAAAATGTAGGCAAAAAGGTTCTGAAAAAGAGAAAGGCGAAAAATGTTCTAAATGGCATCGGAGAAAGGCGAAAAATGTTCTAAAGGAGAAGGCGAAAAAATGTACTGAAAGGGGAAAGGTGAAAAATGTTCTGAAAGGAGGAAAAGCGAAAAATGTTCTGAACGCCAAAGGGGAAAGGCGAAAAAAATGTATTGAATGCCATAGGAAAGGCGAAAAAAGGTTCTGAATGCCAAAGGGGAAGGCGAAAAAAATGTTCTAAAGGAGAAAGGCGAAAAATGTTCTGAAAGGAGAAAGGCAAAAAAAAAATGTTATGAAAGGAGAAAAGCGAAAATGTTCTGAAGGAGAAAAGCGAAAAATGTTCTGAACGCCAAAGGGGAAAGGCGAAAAATGTATTGAATGCCATAGGAAAAGGCGAAAAAGGTTCTGAATGCCAAAGGGGAAGGCGAAAAAATGTTCTAAAGGAGAAAGGCGAAAAATGTTCTAAATGGCATCGGAGAAAGGCGAAAAATGTTCTGAATGCCAAAGGGAAAGGCGAAAAGTGTAAGCGAAAAATGTTCTGAATGCCAAAGGGGAAGGCGAAAAAAGTGCTGAATGCCATAGGAGAAAAGGCGAAAAATGTACTTAATGCCATAGGAGAAAGGCGAAAAATGTTCTGAAAGGAGAAAGGCGAAAAATGTACTGAAAGGGGAAAGGCGAAAAATGTTCTGAAAGGAGAAAGGCAAAAAAAAATGTTCTGAAAGGAGAAAGGCGAAAAATGTTCTGAATGCCACAGGAGAAAGGCAAAAATGTTCTGAAAGGAGAAAGGCGAAAAATGTACTGAAAGGGGAAAGGTGAAAAATGTTCTGAAAGGAGAAAAGCGAAAAATGTTCTGAACGCCAAAGGGGAAAGGCGAAAAATGTACTGAATGCCATAGGAGAAAAATGTTCTGAATGTCGTAGGAAAAGGCAAAAAAGTTCTTAATTCCAAAGGAGAAAGGCGAAAAATGTAATATTTTTGAAGGTTTATTTCGCAATGGCCAAAGTGAGATGAGTAAAATCACCAAGAACTAGAAGAACCAGTACTTGGGACGTGCTTTTATTTGAAGTTAAAAGGAATGGCCGAAATTTGTGACTGAGGAACCGAATGGCCGAATTTTGTGACTGAGGATAAGAATGGCCGAATTTTGTGACTGAGGAAACGAATGACCGAAATTTGTGACTGAGGAAAAGAATGGCCGAATTTTGTGACTGAGGAAAAGAATGGCCGAATTTCGTGACTGAGGAAACGAATGGCCGAAATTTGAGACTGAGGAAAAGAATGGCCGAAATTTGAGACTGAGGAAAAGAATGGCCGAATTTTGTGACTGAGGAAAAGAATGGCCGAAATTTGTGACTGAGGAACCGAATGGCCGAATTTTGTGACTGAAAAAACGAATGACCGAAATTTGTGACTGAGGAAAAGAATGGCCGAATTTTGTGACTGAGGAAACGAATGACCGAAATTTGTGACTGAGGAAAAGAATGGCCGAATTTTGTGACTGAGGAAACGAATGGCCGAATTTCGTGACTGAGGAAACGAATGGCCGAAATTTGAGACTGAGGAAAAGAATGGCCGAAATTTGAGACTGAGGAAAAGAATGGCCGAATTTTGTGACTGAGGAAACGAATGGCCGAATTTTGTGACTGAGGAAACGAATGGCCGAAATTTGAGACTGAGGAAAAGAATGGCCGAAATTTGAGACTGAGGAAAAGAATGGCCGAATTTTGTGACTGAGGAAACGAATGGCCGAATTTTGTGACTGAGGAAACGAATGGCCGAAATTTGTGACTGAGGAAACGAATGGCCGAAATTTGAGACTGAGGAAAAGAATGGCCGAAATTTGAGACTGAGGAAAAGAATGGCCGAATTTTGTGAATGAGGAAACGAATGGCCGAAACTTGGGAATGAGGAAATGAATGACCGAAACCTGGGAATGAGGAAATGAATGACCGAAATTTGTGACTGAGGAAAAGAATGGCCGAAATTTGTGACTGAGGATAAGAATGGCCGAATTTTGTGACTGAGGAAACGAATGACCGAAATTTGTGACTGAGGAAAAGAATGGCCGAATTTTGTGACTGAGGAAACGAATGGCTGAATTTCGTGACTGAGGAAACGAATGGCCGAAATTTGAGACTGAGGAAAAGAATGGCCGAAATTTGAGACTGAGGAAAAGAATGGCCGAATTTTATGACCAAGGAAATGAAAAGGCCGAGTTTTTTTTTTTTTTTTTTTTGACTGAGGGAACGAAAAGTCATATTTTTGACTGAGAAACCGAAAAGGACGACTTTTTTTGTGAATGAGGAAAAAGAAACGGTCACAGTTGGAAAAAATGAATGAGCCCACCCTTCGTTAAAAACGAAGAAAGAGCGTACTTTGATTTAAGGCGGGGGGAGGGGGGTAAAAAAAAATGGGGCAAATTGGATAGGAATACCCCGAGGAGGATGGAAAGGTTGCCAAATTCAGGCAACCATCCGGTGCTACCAGAAATGTTGTGAGGTGCTGGGCCCGAGTGGGTAATAATTAGGGCCGGAATTGACTTAGGTGTGCCCGAATTACCCAATTATTTCCCTTTAATTTCCCAACTCCCCATTTATCCAAAAAGAATATTTATTAATTTATTGCCAGAAATAAGGAAATGTGCCAAAGTGAAATGTTCGAATATAGGTAAAAATGTATAATCGTATAATTGTTGTGTTAGATATAAAATTAGTCAAGAGAGTTAGTAACGGAAGACTGAGGAATTTGGTGAATTTGGAAGTGCCTTTGGTAAGATAAATGCCCTGGGAAATGTGAGGAAAACGCCTTTGGGGAAAAGAGGAGAAGGCCGGGGAGAAGAGAAGACGGAGGGAGATGTCGGTCGGTCGAGTTGAATGAAAAAGTGAGTGTTCTCCTCCCCTTCGCTGTGATCGGAAAGCCTTTTGTAAAGGAGAACGATCGGTTGTATAGTGGGAGAAATTGATTGGAGAAAAAGGAAAAGGGACCGGAAAAGGAGATTGGTTGGGAAACGGAAGGGAAAGTGAGATGTAAAGGGGAGATAACCGTGGGAAAGGGAAAATGTGTGTGGACGGGAAGGAGGTTCGCCAACTGAGTCCCGGGACTTAATACTGTAATTGGAGGAGGGAGGGTCCTGTGGGTTACATTATGTAACTATAAATAGATAATAGAATAGATCAAAACAATAAGTTTTTAATTTGTCTGTTGCATCCATAATATTAATATGTTGCATTTTTTACATTTTTGTTTGAAAAACCAAAAGTTATAAAATATTTTAATTCATATTTAAATTTACTTTATTTTTAATTCAAATTTCAACCAGAGGTGGCCACGTGCACTTGTTTTCATATCGTGTCCGGACATATCCGTTGGGTTCAAAATTCGTGCTCGTCTGTGTCCATTTCAATTTTTGACCATATCCGTTTGCGGATTCGCGCGGATATATCCGCATTTTAGTGAAAAAATTCATTGACAAAAAATATGCATCTTATATAATTATTTAGCTGGCAAAAATAATCATTTTGGAAAAAATATTATATCAAGAAAATCAGTAAAAAACAGCAATAATTTTTTTTTTGTATTTAAGCGGGGGGGGGGGTATGCCGATAGGCTTTGAGCATCTAATTTCACAAAAATAGTTATTCGTATCCGTCCGTATCCGGACATGTCCGTGACAACCCCTGAAATAAAAAGTATCAACCCTAGCTATGGTTTCAAGAAAAATAAAAATAAAATTAAAACAATAAAATAACAACAGGAAAATCTTGAAATTGTCTGACAAAAAAATTAAATAAATTAAAAAGCCATTTAGGAAGCCGAAGAACAACGATATTAAGAAAGGAAGAACTTGAGGAGAATATAAAAAAATATAAATTAATAAGAAAAATTTATATGAATAACTCTTAAAAAGGAAAAACAACAACTTATTTATTAATCTATTTTGTGCTAAAATTTCTTAATCAAATAAATTCAATGAATCATATTTACAAATTAAATCAAAAGTTAAAAGAAAAGTGAATTTGAATATGAATTAAGCAACAATATTATTTTTGAATTTTGGCATTAATATTCTTTAGTGCCAAATTTATTCAGTTTATAAAATGGTCCAATGTAGAAAATGTAGTAAACAATAAATTCATAGTCAAGTTTATTCTGTATTCAAACTATTCAGCTGCAGTTGGATTACTAATTCTTGAATGATTTAAATTTACAAAATTTATTCAATGCTCATTGATGGGAATAAAACTGTTAAAATGACATTTAAAATTAATATACTTAAATTATTTATATGGCTTACAAGAATGCTACTACTTCATTGCTGTTTACACAAATTCAACTATGAATACCATGATTTCTTGTAAAAAGATATTTAGAGAAAAGATAAAATAACATATTTTTTATAAATTACACTTTTCTTAAAAGTAAATATTAAAGTATAAATATCTTATTTTCAATTTTCTCGCCTTTTAAAAAACTAAATTTAAAGCATTTTTGTTTTTTAAATGATTCAGAGGTTGCAAAAAAGATTAATACTATATAAATTATTTAAAAATTAATATCGCGTTATATATACACTGAGGATTAATAAATATTTATTAGATGAAAAAATAAATACAAACAAAAATAAAACATTTTTTAAAAAGTGCAATTTTTTGTATCGTTCAAATCCTGGTTGTTTAAGGCTTGGATAATTCCACTTTTATTTTATCCTTCCAATTTTTATGGTCATGAATAAGTTTTCCTTTACGCTTTATTTATGGGAGAAATTTTCTTTAAAAATTCTGACTTTAAACGATTTTATTAAATGGAAACAAAATACATTTATATTTTATTGATTATTTGTGGTCCCATCTTTATCGTACGGTCGCGCTCATTTTTTTTTTTTTTTATCAATGACGCTGTTTTTATTTATATTTTGGAAGTTTTTTTTGTGTATTTTATTTTACTTTTTAAATATTATTTAAATAATGCGTTTAATGCTCTCAAATAAAATTGTCCTTTTTTTATTTTTGTTTTTTAACAGTAAATAAACACTATTTTCATTATAATAAAAATAAATTAGCTAATTATTTTTTATTTATATTGCGAGCATTTTTATATATATATTTAAATCATTATGTGCACAAATGCATGCATGTAGAATCTCGTGGAATGCATTTTTATATATATTTATATAAATATTTATTTTTATCTTATTGCAAATTGGTTTTCATTTATCTAAGTTTTTGGAAATTTGATTTATATTTTGAATATAATAATCTTTTTGTTATTATAGGTAAGTTTTTAAATATGATTTTAATAATGTATAGTTTTTTGAACGATTTAGCTTAAATTTAGCCGCAAATTAATTTATTTATACTTTTTTCCAAAAAAATCTTATAATGTTTTGGCTAATTGTTGCTTTTCTTTTCTTGTTTTGTCGATTTTTTTTATATCCTTATTTTTTTCTTTGCTTTATTATACAAAAATTTTTATATAAATTTAGAAATTTATAAATTTTTTCTTTTATTATATTCGTAAAGAAAGCATTCTTTTTGTAATTAAATTAATTTTTTTCCCCTTATCTTTTTTTATTTGTATTTAATTATTTTTTGATTTTTTATGGCCTTTTTAATAGGTTTTTGTATTCAATTTCATTATCTTTTTAGTTGCTTAATATGTAATTTACACTTTTTCTATATTAATATTACTATCATTTCTTTTTAAAGTTTTTTTTTTTGATTTTTTTTCAATGTAGCGAATAATTAAATAAATTAAATTAAATTCGAAAAACTTTCAAAATCAAATATTGACAATATTTATATTTGTATATTTAGTAGAGTATTTCAATGCATCATAAATGTAGCAGCGTCTGGTGCAGCTCTACTAAATTTATAAATTTTTCCTTGGAATCTTTTATTTTTCAAACCCAACAATTTTATTTTAAATAAATTTTATAAATAGCATACTTTGAAATTATAAGTTTTGTTTACCTTTATAAATTGGCACCATTGATACTTTTTTTAGGTTCGCCTTTTTTCTTTATATAATTTTTGAACGCAAAATCTTTTAATCATTCAATTGCTTCAATTATTTTTTTGTTAAAAAATTTTATTATTGATTTTTTATTTAATTTTGTCGGGTTTTTTCTACTGAATATAATTTAATTTAACAGAAAATGCGCTTTAACATCCTTTTCTGATAAATTTATTGCGTGCTGGGTGGTTTCATAATTTAGATAGATTATTGAGAAAATTCTAAGGAAGCATTTTTTAATGGCTTTTTTTCAAGAAACGCCAAATCGTCAAAAATTGCTGGACTTAAAAAAATACCAATCAAAATAGGAATTTTTCTCCAATCCAAAAATAAGGCATATGTTTTAGGGAATATACTATTTTTTATTTCTTCTGGCTCTATTAATAACAGGATTGTATAGAAGAAAAAATAATTTATTCGTTCATATGTTTTTACTAAATTTTTATAATCAAGGATGGGTTGGCTTTTTGGAAGCATAACCTTTTTTTTATTATTTTTTATTTTTTGATTTATTTTCTTTTAGTTTTTTACACATGCCCCCGAATCAGAATGAAAGCGGGGGGATGGGATGTCTTTTATTTTATGAATTAATGTTTTTACTTATTAAAATTTATTAAAAAATCTTTTAACTTATTATTGCATTCTTTCATTTTTGGATTTGCTAGTTTCTTTATATATTTTAGAAATTCTTTTTCTTATTCTTTAAATATATAATTTGATAAATATGGGTGGTTGATTCCATTGGGTGTCCAAAGCTTCGACTCAATCATTTGTAGTATATTCTTATTTACGGCAATTAAATCCATTGTAACAATCCATATACATTTGCTATATATGGTATGGATTTTTTTCTATTTAATAATTGAATTTTGAATTCAAAAATTTTGATGTTAATATAAAATTATTTATTTATTTTCAATATTCGCGCTCATTTTTAATTTTTTTTTTTATCAATATGGCGACTGTTTTTTATTATATTTTAAAAGTTTTTTTTTAATAATGAGTTTTAATGTTTTGTCCTTTTTGTCTATTTATCATTTTTTTTAACAATAAATAAACTTAGCTTATTATTTTATTCACGAAGAACATGGGAAGAACAATAAATTTAAATTTATAAAAAAATTTAAATGGTGGGACTTCCATTGCGCCATTAGGAAAAATATTCCATAGCTTAACCGGCGTCTAAAAAAAATTGTTTTTTGAATATTTTTATATCTTCTGACCTGGAGATTATAAAATAAACCTTTTTTCTGGGCCTAAATTGGTTTTACTTATGAGAATTTTGAAAATCATGCTTTTGAATAAAAAATATTACAAAAAAAAATAAGAAAAAGAATTTGAATAATACACTTTTTCCATTGTTTGGGCTATATCTGTTATCAAACACATATTAATTAATTTTTTATAAGAAAGAATTTGCACTTTTCTTTTGTGATTGCGAAAAAGTGCACGCAAAGAAAAAATGTTTAATATTAGTCCGATCAAATATAATTAAAAAGACGAATTAGCAAAAATTGATGGAAATAAGTAGCTAAAAACCGGAAACAAATAAATATATAAGAAAAAGATAAATAAAATAAAATTTCCATTATACATATATACGAAACATTATAAATAAAAACATATATCTACATAAAAAAAAAGTATAGAAAGTATTTAAAATAATAAATTTCTAGAAAAAATATAGGAATGACCGAAAATATTTTAAAAAAAAATCAAACTCATCTAAATAAAACTTCAACTAAATATTGTTTTGCATTTTGTGATACTGATGTACAGGATATTTTCCTTTCATTTATTATGTATTAATATTGTTGTTTATATGAAAAAAATAAATTATAACAAAAAGAGTTTGGTCCATAGTAAAAATGAATATAAAATAAAAAAAGAAATGAATGCGCTTTAAACTTCAGTAAATTTCTTAAAAGCAGACAATTTGATCACCATAATTTATTGTAAATATAATGAAATAGCAATTACTAAGTCGTTGCATAAAAAATGTTTACTGCCTTCTATTAAATAATTTTTTTTAATTTATGCTTCAGCAAAATGAGAAATTAAAAAATATATATTTTGCCTGGAAAAATGTGCCACAGTTAAAAAAAAGGAAATAGAAGCAAAGGAAGTGCAATATTTTTCAAAATACCTTTAATAGTTAGGGGTTGTTTAGAAAAACAATCAAAAAAAATAAACATAATTTAACTGAAATGCTGCAGTGAATTATAAAATTTTGAGTACAGAACAAAAAATGTATTTACAAAAGAAATAAAATCGAAATAAACATTGATTCATTTTCCGCGTTCATGACGAATATTAAAAAAAAAATGAAAGAAAAAATGTATTTTTTCTTCAAATTATTTTAAACAAATAACATAGATATTTCGCAATTCGAAAGCATTTTTTCTCAAAAGATTTTGTTAAAACCATGACAATGAATACGCATGGCTAAGAAGTGGACCATTTTATTAATTAATCGCCCAAAAATAAAAATAAATAAAAAATAAATAAATTATAAATAGAATGACTTAAGTCTCACAGAAATACAGAAAATATAAAATCAGGAAAAATATAGGGTCGATATTTTTCTAAATAAGTTTATCATTAGTATTTTATCAAAAATAAAGGTATCTTTCAACAAAAAACTAATAAAAAATTAGAAGAAACAGCAAAATAAGCGACGGATTATTTTACAAAAATAATTAAAAATTTTCCCATTAAAAAACAACAATTTTTATAAAAGAGGACGATAATGTTTATAAATAGATAACCCCTTTAAAAATATGAATTATGAAGATGATTTTGTTCTAAATGGAGCCAATTAAAAAAAAACTAAAGGGTGCTCGTCGGATGAGGAGCAAGTACTGCAAACGACTCCTTCGTTCTAATTATTGAATTTATACAAAATAATAAAAAATATAATAAGAAATTCTAGAATATGCTCTTAATTAAAACTTAAAGATTCTTCAAAATAATTATTCAATTATGACGGAAAAAAGTTCATACATTTTTTCTGTAAAAAAATTTTGACTTCAGTACAAACAAATGAAAAGCCGTAGATTTTTTTGGAAAATGTTAATAACTAAATTAAAAGTATTTGCGGCAATCTAACTTGTTAAAAAATATACCACTTAAAAATTGTATTTAAAAAAAAATAAAAAATATATAACTAGACAAATGATGTGTGGAGTTTAGTCGAATTTTTATTTTTAAATTTCATTTTTAAATTAATTAATTTTATCATTCATTATTATAAATGGGTGCTTATATATATCTGGGTAACATCATTAGTTCAAAAAAAGTAAATAAAATTAAACTTTAACCAAAAAGAAACTCAAAAAAGTTAAAGGAATTAGTTAAAGGATGACAAGACATTTGAAAATTTCAAAACAATTTTCTACTAATCTTTTCACTCTGAAAAAAATGGATTTGATAAAAATTAATATTCCTCATTTTTATAGACTTGATTTTAAAGATTTATATATATTTTTAATTATAGCCAATAGTTTAATATTAAGAGCAGAATAAAAATATAATTTTTAAATAAAAGCTTAAAAAATCTTTTTTCAAAATACGAGTAAACAAAAAAAGCGCGGAAAGCCGAAAAAAATGTCCCATTAAAAAATGAATTAAACTATTTTTTGTTTTTTGGAAAGTAAGAAAATTAAAAAATTATATCCATTAAATGCATAAACCAAATTATTGTAAACAAAAATGAGAAAAGCATATTTTGTAAATATGTATAAATAAATTAAGTTTGTAGGCAAGTATTTTTTTTGTTAAATCAAACACATTTTGAACTATTGAAAATAAAACAAGTTATTGATAGCTCATTGAAAAAGTATAAAATCTAAAATAAATGAAAAAAATCATTTTGGCAGAAAAAATATTAAAAAATTTGCAACATATACAAAACTAGAGAAGAAATAATTTTATTCTAAAAATAATAATTGATTTTCAAATAGAAAAATGGTACATAAATTAATAAATTGACATATTTTCATTTATTTATTAATTTATGGATAAAATTTAAATCGCGTATTTTGAAAATATAATTAAAAATTAATATTATTGAAATGAAAGTTATATTCCTAAGAAAATTTTGCCAAATTATGATTTTTCCTTTTGGCAACATAGAGAGTTTGCTTTCGATATTTAGGTAATTTATTTATCTTTATTATTATTATTTATCAATTTAAATTCTTTCTTTTTAAAATAAACTAAATTTTCACATGAATATATAGGTCTTCAAATTTACAGAATGCGTAAATTATATATTTTTTTATGAAACAATTTTTCATTAAAAATGCTTTTTAGGCTTTGAATATACATACAAATTTAATTATTTTATTTTCGACAGATAAGTTTCAACCCCTGTTTATTACGGTTAGTCGTTAATTGAATACTTTTTATTAATTAATTAACTTGCCGTATTTTTTGCTTTATTTTTCATTAAACAAGTCCCTTTGTTTTTTTTTGGGTTGATTATATTGCGTTAATACAAATTTTTTTGTTCACATTCTTTCTAATATATTTTAATTATTGTTTTTTTTTTGGAATTTTTTCATTTGAAAACGTATTTTTCTATAGGTTATTTTTCAAATATTCTTTTGACTTTGTTTAATTTCTTTAAGAATGTAATTTCTAATAAGGAATAATTATTTTTCCAATTAATTTCTTTAAGTTTCGAAGATATATTATTCACTTATTTCTTTCTTTATTATTTAACTTTTTCTCCTGCTCTCGTCTCTTACTATCTCCTGACATTAGCTCTTCTAAAAAATAAATTGTTTTATTCAGTTATTTATAATAAATTATAATAATCAGATTATTTGAAAATATTTTTGGGATCAATTTTTATACTATTTTAATTAATATAAGTATATTTTTGTAAGGAATTATTAAAAATAATTTTTTGTTTTTTTTATTTATCAACATTTATCTTTTTCATTTTTTGAATTTTATTTAATAGAAGATATAAAGTATCTTATTTATTATTTAGTTTCATCAAAGATTGAAAAATTAGGATTTGTTTTTATTTCTATATTGCTTCTTTAATTATGAGGTGTATATTATTTATCAATTACTAAAAAATCCCTTAAGCCATTAAATATTTTTTTTTTCATTAAAAACTGAACTATACATTTTTATTTTTTTTGTCGCAAAAAACGGTCTGGTCAATTTATTTTGTTTCCAATTGACAGAGCTTTATTTGAAAAGTATGCGGAATTCTTCTTTTTATTTAAATTAGAATTAAATTTTAATTTTTCTTTATATCTTAAGATCAATTTTATTAATGAATTTTGTTTTTTTAAACACTAAAATTTTATGAATTAAATATTAAAAATAAATTCAAGTTACAGAATTTAAATGTCAGATAATTCGTCATTTATTTTTTAATGTTTTTTTTTTTATTTAAATAATAAATTATATGGCCAAAATTTTGGTATAATAATTAAAAATCTTCTAATCTTCTTTTTATTCATGAATAGGTTTTAATTTTTTACGAGCGGCCGGGCACCGCTTCGCGGTGCCCAACCGCTCTTCCTTTATTTTTTCTTTTTGATTTTATTTAAATGCTATGCATATGTAGAAGTGCAAAAGTTATTATTGCTTTGGATTTAGCTTCGGCATTAAAGCCTACTAACGATACCCGCGGCGAGGACGCACCAAAGCATCGGGTATCAAAGGAGCCGAGGGCTTAAATGATAGTTAGAGGGACTACTTATGTCCCGCCCTATCATACACTGCATCACCCTCTTAATGCAGTGATTAACTTACCGTAATAGGCTCCTTTTTTTAATATAACAATGTTTCCCGCCAAACAATATTTTTAATAATTTTCTCTATATTTTCTTTTGAATATTTGATTTTGATTCTTTCTCAATTTCGTGTTCTTGATTTCAGCTTTGGTTGCCTTATTTTTAATAGGCAAGCACTGACGAAAATCTCCACTTAATATTAATATTTTTCCGCCAAAAATAATCATTATTATGAATTTCTTTGTTTTTTATTAATTATTTCAATCACATATTTTGGTGCCATAGGAGCTTCGTCAAAAATAAAGACATCGGTTTGGCGAATCTCATTTGCTTCTTTAGAATTAATTTCGATAGATGATGAAGAATTGCTATTCAAATCTAATGGTAGTTTAAAACAGTTGTGAACAGTTCGTCCATTTTTCAATAAAGTTGCCGCAATTCCACTAAAAGCCATATTGGTTACTTTTTTTGAAAAACCGCGGGCTAAATGAAATAAAGCATTTGAACAAAAAGATTTTCCAGTTCCTCCCAGTCCGTCGATATAAAAACAATTTTTACCATTTTCTGGAGGATGTTCTAAGTTTGTTTTGATGCAATCAAAGATTTGTTTTTGCTTAACGTTCATTAACGAATATTTCTTTAAAGCAAGTTCATATTCCTCCTTAGAATTGACTATTTGGTCCTCTGATATATATTTTATATTTTTGTTTATTTTTGGCATGCCTTCAAAGTCTTTTAAACTTTTTTTCAAATTTAAGAAGACCTTGATTTAAAAGAGATAAAAACCATTTGGTAAGCAATATCTTTGGGATAATTTTTCTTAAAGTCATCACTTAAAGCATCCTTATATTTATTCCATAATAAACTCGGATATTTTGGTTCGCAATTAATTAAAATATTTATAAAAAGATTTCTGAGTCCTTTTGGAAATTTAAATTGACTTGCTTCGTTTAAGCATTTATCCCATTCTGAATCATCTCTAGTTAATCCCAAAGCTAAGCATGATTCAGCATAATTATTATATTTAATTCCATTAACTATTTTTAAATCCTCGAAACTTGTGGCATGTTTATGTAACAATAAATAACGAAGATAATATAATTCTTTGTTGGTTGGATTTACAGTATAAATTCTTCCGATAACTTTATGCGTTCCTTTCCTGGGCCATTTCCACTTTTTAGCTTTGTTATCAAAGGTACAAAATGTTGGCATTTCTATGTATTTGAATTTTGGAGCATTTGGATTTTCTTTAAAAAAGTTAAAATAAGCTATTAATTTACTTCCTTTTTGCATTGCCTCTTCTAAATTATCATCATTTGAGTTTTGATTAAAATAAACAATTTGTTCATTTTCTAAATGTACTTCTAATCTCTCTATTGCATGTGACTTACCCTGTAATTCATACTTAAATAAACGGTAGCAAGCTTCAACTGGGCTCAAATATCGAGCTTCAAGGTACTGCCCTATTTCATCATATTTTAAAAGCATTTTTCACCATTTGCTTCTTCTTTTACACATTCAACCGTTGCCGCGTCATATCCTTTGTAAATATGTTTGTAAATGTATTTAATTGCATTAATTTCTGAGCAAACTTCTACATTTATATGTGATTTAAATCTCATTAATAAATAAGGGTTATATGGAGCAACATTTTGATTAGTTAGCCCTTTCATTTTTAATAAACTCAAAATCACCGTTGTTCGAACGTTTATATAATGCATAGCCGTCTTCTCCTAATTGAGTTTCTTCTCTAAATTTTTTCGGAAATTTGAAACGGCATTTTCCATTTCTCATACACGGTGCATTTTTATTGGAATTACATGGTCCATGCATCATAAATTTCCTAACTAACGAACGTAAAAATGGTTCTTTTTCTTTGTTAGGGAGTTCCGCACGAATAAAGCTATCGATTTCTTTTATATTTTTGAGTTTATCTTTGGGGTGTAAGGTAATCAAAAAATGTAAATGTGGAAGTCCTCTTTTTTGAAATTCAACAACCCAACAATAAGCAATTACTTTTCCAAATATTTCTCCATTTATAACTTCTTCGATTAATTTATCCAATTTAACTTAAATATCCTCGAAACAATGTCGGGCCTATCTTCGGGTTTTTGACCTTTAAGTAAACATTTTTTAATATCAAAGTCCTCTGGATTTATTGTATACGTAACATTCAAATCCGGTTTACCATTTTCACCTACAATTGCTATTGAATCAATAAAATTTTGGTCTTTGTTTCGTGGTCCTCCTAAAAATGACGAAGGTAAAATAACTTGTCTTCCAATAATAGACCCTGTTTGTTCAGCCTTATTCATTAATTAATCCGTTAAACCCTTATAATTACACGCTCTTAATTCTTTTTGATGTGTTCGAATAAAATTTAACCTATTCCACTCAACTCGTGCGGCTTGATCTACACACCACTGTTGAAACAATTTTCCTGAATAATAATGTGGCAAAAATAAATTTGGGCGATAAAATAATTTAAATTTTGTAAAATCACAAAAAGAAATACGTTTACCAAGTTTATCTTTGAGATTAACATCCCATCCTTTATTTCCAAAAGGGTATAACAATGGATAGGTTAAAGGTTCGACTATTGGGTCTAAAGGAAAAATATTTTTTAATTCTTTACTACCTTTTTCAACAACAATTATATTTGCTGGTGGAACTTCATCATTAGCATTACACACAATAATTGCAGCAACTTCATTAACTTGTTGAATATTATATCGATTGGGATCAAAACCGCTTCGAAAACTTAATAACATTTTCACTTCATGTTTATCATTTAAAATAGCAGATTCTGGATGTTTGTATTGTTCATTCATAACATTTTTCATCATTTCATAAGCCTTAGCAAAAGTGTAATTTTTTCTTAAAGATATTTCTATTTTTTCAACTAAATCTTTATTCAATTCATTCAAAATTAATCTAATGTTTTGGGCTTCACTATTATCAAGAAAATAAAGTTGTCCATTTGTTGGTAAAGAATTTTGATCATTTGGTTGAGCTACTGAATTAAACTTATGATATATTTGCCCTGATATTTTAAAACAACTTGGGCCAGGTGTCGAAAAATTGAATCGATTACATGCTAAAGAAGCACATGCAAATGAGTTATTATACTTTCTTATATTTTCAATGAAAATCTTATGCAATTCATTTCCCTCATCATAAAGAATTTTTAAATCATCTGGGTATCTGTTTAAATCAGATAATAAATTCATATATTTTCCAAAATTGCAGCATGAATAAAATTCTTTATTTCCACCCTTTGAATATAAGGGTTTTTCCTCTGCAAAATGAAGAGCATTACAAAATCTAAACTCGATTTTTAATTCTGTAAGAGCAAAAAAAGGTATGTCACTGCTTTCTCCCGCTTTTTTGAATAAATACCCAATTTTCCATTTAATCATTTTCTTCAGTAAAAAATTCATTGATATCTGCTTTATTTAAGACAATTGGATCCAGATTAATAACACTTTCCAACTTTCTTTTCTTATTCGAGTACTTTTTCGATTCAAAATTCTGAATTTCTATCAATAATCAATGGTAGACACGATGTTGTAGGATTTTCTTGTACATTATCGGAAAATTCATTAACGTTTGCAATATGTCTTTTACCGCTTTTTTCCGGAAGCTTTGAACCCGTCTGACCAAGATCTTTTCCGCTTTTTTTCGGGAGCTTTGAACCCGTTTGAACATTTTCACTCATAGCGAAATCATCCGAATTTTCGGACGGGAAATTTTGTTTAGTACGTACCATTGATAATTCAAAAATCTAAATAAAAAATATAATTAAGGTTTGAAAAAATTATTTTTATATATTATAAACCAAGAATCCTTAAGCATAATATTCTTTTCATTGCAAATTTAAGAAATATTTGAAGGAAAATGATTAATATCAATAATATTTCATAAGAAAATAAGGAACATCTGAGAAATTTGTTTGTTTATTTGTATAACATTCCATCTTTTTCCATTCTTAATCTTTCATATTTCTTTTACCTTTTCTTTTTTTCTTTGTTTCTTTTCATGATTTTTATAAGTAAACAATACATAATCTGTTTTCTCTTTCTTTTTCCTCTTACAACAATATGACATTTGGCGCAAATTCAAACGAAGGGGCGGGGCTTGGGCTCACTTATTATATAGTAAGGGACGAGCGCTTGGGAACCGCTTCGCGGTTCCCAACCGCTCTATCTTTTATTTGACGTTTTCTCTCTATCTTTGTCTTCGCCCCGCTCCTTCCTTTCTTTCTACCTCGCTCCATCCCTTTCTTTCTCTATCTTCGTCTCTCCTTTTTTCTTTTCCTCACTCTCTCCCTCGCTCTCACTTTATCTTTCTTCTTATCTTTTTTGACTCCCGCCCCCCTCCTTCACTCTGTCTTTTTTCCGTTTCCCCTCTCTGTCATTCTTTCGCTCTCATTTCTTTCTCCCCTTCTTTATTTCTCCCTCCCTTATCTCTTTCGCTTGCTCTCCCTTTCCCACCTCATTGGTTCTTTCTCTCTCTCCTTTTTCCATTTTCCTTTGCTTTAGAGTTCTCTCTCTATCACTCTCTCTCACTCTACCTTTATCTCTCCTTCCCTCTCACGCCCTTTTACTCTTCATCCTCCGTCCACTTACTATCTCTCTTTTTTCGGCATTCTCTTCTCTGTCTCTCTAACTTTCTCCTCCCTTTTCCCTTTTTCTGCTCCTTCTTTCTCTCTCGCTTTGTTTTCCTCTCACTCTTTCCCTCTAATGCTCTCTCTCTCTTTCAGTTTCACTCTCTCTTTCTGTCTTTCTCTCCCAATCATTTTGTTATCTTAGTCTCTTTCGCTCCTCTCTCTCCCTCACATTTTCTTTCTTATTCTTTTTACTTCTCTCTCGCTTCTAATCTTCCCCCAGCCCCCCCCCATTCACTCTTCTGTCTTTGGTTTCTTTACTCTTCTCCCACCCCTCCCCACTCTCTCTCTCTCTCTCTCACTTTGTCTCGCTATCACTCTCTTTCTTTGTCTCTTTCATTTAGTTTGTTTCGCCCCTCTCATCCTCACTTTTTCCCATCTTTTGTCTTTCTCTTACATTATTGCATTTCTCTTTCCCTTGTCTCACTTTTGTTTTCTTAGTAATTCCAAATCAAAATTGGGGAAAAAATCAAAAAATAAATTTAAAAAAATAAGCCAAGAGCAGGTCCAATTTCATAATTTTATTGCCTTAGTCTTAGTTTGTTTGCAAAAATATCTTTTTTTTTTATTTTTTTAAAAGTTTTCGTTTCGATAAAAATTTCAAATCAGCTGTGACATACATACATACATACTTACACATCAAATTAGTATGGTGAATATCTGCTTTAATAACAAATCTTTTTTTTACTTACATCATAAAATTTCTGTTCACATTGCCATTTTTTTAAAATGTTTTTTCTTTTTTTTATCACTGAATTAATATTTATTAATTACTTTCATTGGTGAACAGTCTCTTCAGTTCAATTTTATATTTTTGGATTCGGACTTATCTTATTTTAGAGAAAAGGGTAATTTAGTGGGAAAAATTATTATAAATAGAATTTTTTTTAATAATCTGCCCAAGTGATAATTTAATGTGGTGGATCTTTTGCTTAAGTTTAAAACACCTTAGCAAGGAAATTTCAATTTTTTTATAAATTTATTATTAAATTTAATTCGGAAGGAAAATTCAAAAAAAGGATACCAACGTGTCAAACTTAAGAAATATTTTTTGAAAATTTTACTCTAGAATACTAATAAAAAAAAAAATTCGGCGGCGTCTCTCGACACCGCCAGGCACTGTGAACCTTCAATTTCTTATTAATCATCTCAATATTTCCAAAATTGAACAGTTTTTGTCTAAATCTGCTCTGATTTTCAAAATTTTTGCCTTTCGGCACCACCGGACACTCTTTCGCTTAGTCTCTGTAAACTTATCACAAAATCCTTAAAATATTTATTTTTGTGTAAAATTCTTTGTATTGTTTTTTTACAAATTTAATTGAAATAGTTGAGAGTTTTAGTGTATTTATGCCTAATTGTTGGCAACTTCAAAATTTCAAAAAAGAAGAGTCAGTGGTACCAATAGGCGGCGTGGTGAAAATTTTAAAACCGTGGACAAAAATAGTGCAATTTTAGATTTTTTTTTGAAAAAATTCAAGAGTATTGAGTATCCGGCGGCGCCGACAGGCGCCGCCGCAAAGATTAACGAAATCTAATTTTCACTGTTATTTATTGTTATAATCGGAAAACCGGAATTCCGGTCCAAAAATCATCAGAAATCTAAAATTTTTTTCTACAAAATTACTAATTTTTTTTATATATATTTTTTTTGACCAAAAACTTCTCATTTTTCGAAAATTTTTATTTATTTTTGAGAAAATTAGTTCCGATTTTTTCCGATTTTTCCGCAATAATATCGGAAATCTGAATTCCGACCCCAAAAACATCGGAAATCGGCGGCTTTCCTGGTACCAACCTATAAAGTGATGGCAGCGATCATTTATTCAAAAAATCAAAAACCCGTAATTGGAAACCCAAAAGTTTTTTTCGGGAATTAGAAATTTGAGGGAAATTTTTAATACAATGACCTTCATTATCTGTTTGTTGGTGATAAATCCGTGACAGGAACTCGAACAAACGAAAATTCCTTTCCCCTAAAAATTCTCATTTATGCCAAAACCATGCATATGCACAAAAAAAGTTTCACTTGCCTGAAGTGGATGTCTGATTAATGATCAGCGACCCAGAAAAGCCAGGAAAAGTATTTGCATGAATCTTTTTAAACGTAGTCTTGAACTTTTTATTTAATTGTCAACAACTGGCTTAATCAAATTTTATTAGAACAAATAGTAATTTTAGGGATTCAAATGCTTTATTGGAATGTTTTATCAATTTTTTTGCTATTTACCCATCACCACGAGGTATTGTTTCAAAATTTGTTCTAAAATGCCAAAGTTTAATCAATGCAAAAATAAGTATTTATGAATTTTTTTATTTTTACGTTTTAAGTATTTGTACACATGATCATTTAGCAATGAAATTTTATTATTAAATTTAAATTTTCGTTAATAAATTAGATTAGAAAATATTATAATTCTAATTTTACAAAACTCGTGTTTTTTTTAAATTTTATATATATACTTTAATTGTTATTATAATATATTTGGTAATTTTTAGGGTGAAATGTTCATATAGATTTTCTACTTTATAAGGTGCATTAATATTTTTTTCATGCGAAATGATCTCTCTATATTCTGAGTTAAGCCGAAAGTTTTAATGAAGGATAATTAAGAATATAATTGTTTTTTCTATTTCTAGCATAGAAAATTACGTTTTTTGAATAAAATTATTGGTTTTTTAATAAGGTTGTCATTGCATTATCATATGCTTTTTTGAATTTAATCATTATATAAATGAATATTTCTTAAAAGTCAATACAGTTCTATTGCATCACTGAGTTATTAAATTTTGGAAAATAAAAACAATTTGTATTTCTTTTGAATTCTGACTCAATCTACGAGTGTTTTCCTCTGCATTGTATATGTTTGATTTTAAGTTTGAACAATATCTGTTTTAATTGGATTTAACGATATTTAAAAATTAATTTATTTATTTTGTAAGAAATATTTAGCGTTTTTATTATTTCCAACATTCATTTTTTATTTGAATTATTTATTTCGTGAGTATTTAATAATTACGCTTATTTATTTAAGATTTGTTATATCAAGGTTTAAATTCTAATAAATTATTTTTCTTAATATTTTTTAACCTGATTTTGTACGTACAAATATTTCTTTAATTTTTCCATTTTTCTGCCTACACTAAATTAATAAAAATTCTTCTTGATTTTGAAGTTTGATTAACATGTTTTGATTAGTCTTTTCACACTGTTTAGAAAAAAATTGATATTTTATAATTCCCTGGGATAGATGCTTATAACCCAAGCAAAAGATTTGGATAAACATATTTCCACACCCCATTACGGAATTATCACTTTGATAGAGTATTAAAAATAAATTTTTAAACGATTTTTTCCCTAAATTTCTGTTTTAAATCAATTTTTTCTTCTTTTAGTGCTCAGACCCCCCATTCTTATCACTTGGGCTGCCAAAAACATGCATCACAAAAAATGCAAATAAAAAAGTAAAATATGCACGAAATATGGATTAAAATTTAAAATAGGTTATTGTGAAGAAATTACCTGAAAACCACTTTTCATAAATTATCCAAAAAATATGAATATAAATACAAAAACTTAAAATTGTTAAGTCAAAATAATAATTCCAATAGCTTATTATGCAAAAAATGTATGCTTATTTATAAAAATATTTGTTATAATATAAATAAATTTTTTCTAAAAAGTTTTTTTTTGTTTTGTTTTGTTTTTTTATGATTCGATTGAATCTATTTTGATTATTTTATTCACATTATTATTGGTAGTTTACTGTTTGGGGCATAATTTTGATTTTTAAAAAACAAAGCGAACACAGATACCACAATTAGAGGCCAATTTTTTTTTTGAATGGATAAATGCACAAATTGAGCCATTTTTAAATTTTATTAGTAAAAGAAGGGATTATGCTATTTTGAGAAAAATATAATCTTGTGAAGGTGGGAGAATTTCATAAACGTAACCGTACTTTTATTTGAGTCTTTGTACCCGATTTCTAAATTTTTTTGCTACAAATTACAAATTTTAAATACTTTATAGCCAAATTTTGTTTATTGAAATAAAATAAAGTTAGCAAAAATTTTTTTTTATTGTTTCATATGCATAATATTTATAGCAAAACTTTTATTTAATGTATTAGATAGATAATTTTTAAAATCTTGTGTTTAAGTTCATTTAAAAATTGATCGTTGAAATTAAATATTCAGTTATTTCATAATATTTTATAATTAAGTATTGTGTTTTTTAGTAACATTTAATTAGATTTGTTTTCTTACAGTTTTAATTAAAAGTACAAATTATGCCCTTTTGTTATTGTGTTCGGCAATATAATGATGGAAATGTATGAATAAATTAATTCATACTTTTGTTGTCTCTTATCAGTGATGAATAATTTAATCAGCGTTAACCGACATACAGTATGATTGAATCGGTGCCATACGCGTTTCGAATGATTGTGCATCGCTTTTTATTTCCCTTTTTTTTGTATTATAAAAACTAGAGTAATAAAGACCATTGTAAGGTTAAATTCTTTATTCTTCTAGACGTGCTGGGTCGTTTCATAAAAACCGCCACTTTGGGCGTTTCATAAATCCGCCAGGGCGTTTCATAAAATCCGCCAATGGGCGTTTCATAAAAACCGCCACTTTGGGCGTTTCATAAATCCGCCAGGGCGTTTCATAAAATCCGCCAATGGGCATTTCATAAAAACCGCCACTTTTGGCGTTTTATAAATTCCGCCATTTTACAGATTTTTCGACAAAAAACTCTTTATAACCTTGCTCAGATGCAACCAAATTACACAATCTTGGTATGGTCCAATAGCTATTAGATAGCTCTATTAGCCATCCAAATTTCAAAAACTTTGTTTAAGTTTGGAGAAAAACATAGAGTTTTTTGCACTTTTTATGGCTACAACTTTCTTAAATCTCAATCAAATTTTTTTTAATTTGGTAGGCTAATATAGCTAACTAATTGCTACCGGACCACACCAAGATTGTTAAATTTGGTTGCGTTTGAGCAAAGATATGTCTGTAAAATTTGCGGATTTATGGAACGACTGTGATGGCGGAATTTATGAAACGCCCAAAGTGGCGGTTTTTATGAAACGACCTAGGAAATAAGAATTTACCGAAATAAACCATGTAAAAATTTGAATGATTTAAAATGTTAAACGAAGAATTTGAAGATAAAAATATTTTCATTCAAAATCATTTTTTAATAATCAAAAATGCGATTCAGCAATGCTACATAATCATACTCGAAGTACATGCGTGAGATTTAATTTTTGAAAAAGTAATAAAGCGAATAATGTATTCTTATTGCACTGAGAATACTCATCAGAAAATTTAAAAAAAAAAGATCATACACCTATGCATTCAAATCATTGAACCTTTTTTAATGAAAATATATTTTGTATGTTACAATTAAATTTTAATTAAGTTGAATCAATTTAAATAAAAGGATATTTTGTTCAAATAAAAAGGCATATTATATATATAAATAATTTCTATTGTGGTGTTGTCATCCCACAAACCAATAGTCACACCACACAAAAACTGCGCGAGATTAAATAAAGTAAAAAAACAAAAACAAAGCAAAATTACAACTTCATATAAATCAAAAATAATAAAGAAATTAAAAATACATTTTTGAATCTAACCGAATGTAAATCTGGCTAAAATAAAAAGGTTGAATTTAGATTAAAATTAAATTTAAATAATTTGAATATTTACTGAAAGTCCCCATGAAAATATTCATATTCTTAATTACTAAAAGAAATGTAAGGTATAAGCTGTTTAATACATGTAATATATTTTAAAATAATTTGTATAATAATAATAAAACTAAACTTCATCACTTCATTAAAATATTAGGGACTTTAGCGGATGAAATATTCATTTGCATAAAATTGTACATGAAGTTAACTTAATAACTAATATTTTATTAAAAATTCAAAATTTCGTAAAACCAAACAACCATACAATTGTTTATTTAAGTAATGAATCAATAAAGCATAAAACATTTAAGCAAATAGTTAACAATTTTAGCAATGTTCTTAAAATATGAATTGAAACCTCGAAAATTGCAGAAATAAAAATAAAAAATAAAATAATCGGCTCTCTTATTCATAAGCCGTGTTTGTGGGCTCTTTTTTGCTTTTATGAAGTAATTATTATTACTCTGAATATTTTTTTTTGTATTAGTGAACTAAATTTCAAAAAATTTAATTAAGGTTTAACAAAATATGGACAAAAAAATATTATTTTTTTTTCACTTTCTCGTCACAAATTTTGTGAAAATAGAGTAATTTATTATTACTATGAAAAAATTTTTTTTGTTGATATATTATTATCTTTTATTTTAAGCATGAAATAGGTGGATTTAAATGAAAATTTAATGTTATAAGTTTAGTTTTTTTTTACTGCGATCGTTTCAATTATTTATTTTAAATTTTTATTTTTTTAAAAACTAACTTTTTGTATTTTTGAGTTTCTATAGTTCTTTGCTCAATTGTACAGTCAGAATAGTAAGCAATGATCACATCTTTGGCCAATTTTTAATAAAAAGTTATATTAAAATGTTTTCTTTCATGAAATTTATTATGATTTTTAGTTTTGCTCTTCTCAAGTAAAACTTTTTTAAGCAAAAGCGCCGATTAAATAATATATATTTTTTTCATGTTATTGAAATGATTAGATTTTTTTAAATTCTTGATATATTTATTTTTCTTGGTCTCATAACTGAATTGTTAAATGAGGCCAATATTTGGCAATATTAATTAAAAAATTATTTTAAAATTGCTTAAAATAAAATTTGTTTGGCTTTTTTATTTGTATGTTGAATAAATTTTCCATATTTCTAATTCTTTTTTATTGTAAATTATAAGTACAAAATGAAAATTATTTCTTTAAGAAAAAACAACAAATGTATAGTATAAAGAAATGAATATAAAATTATTATATTAGAAATGCACATAAAGGAATAATGAATTTAGTCGATTTATTATTGTTATTACCATTTAAAGAGATAACGAATTATTTGATGATAAATTACATACATATATGAACGAATTAAAACCAATTTAATTTTATTATTCATAAACAACTAAATAAAAATTAACTTATTTTACAAAACTTGCAGCGCCTCCAAATGAGAAAAAACGTATATCAAAATGATTAATCAAATTAAAATTTACTTTCGAATGGTATGAAAGAAACCCATAAGATTTTTTTTAATAAAACGAGATTTCGTGGGTAAATAAAATAATGTTTAAAGGGAAGATAAGATGAAGGCAAAATTAACCCCTTAAAAAGGGAATAATTAAATTAACAAATTTCAATAGCTTTTAGCAAGCTTTTTTAAGAAATAGTGCCACTTGAAAAAAAGTCGGACCAGGTTTAGATACCTTTTTAAAGAATTTTTTTATAATTCATATAAATGACAATAAAACTTAAAAAATTGCAATGACTATCTGAAAAGCAGCAATTAGAATAAAACACTTATATCTCGATGAAACAATTTCATATATCGCATCAAGAGGAATTGCATCAAGCAATGCCAGAAAACGCATAAAGCAAATATTGTATTCGGATTTAAATTAATATTATTCTTCAAAATTTGGTGCAATTATAAAAAAAATGAAACCAACAAATGATAAAATAATTAAGTGATTACAATAAATGTTAAGGCAATAATATGTTTAGAATTTTTACTTAGACAGAAGGGGAGGAAGTAGGTGCGTAACATGTTTGGCACTGAAAAGTCGAGCCAATATTCCCGGTAGTTTGGTGA
This sequence comes from Heterodera filipjevi, assembly GCA_039877585.1. NCBI lineage: Eukaryota > Metazoa > Nematoda > Chromadorea > Rhabditida > Heteroderidae > Heterodera > Heterodera filipjevi. The sequence goes on from JBDPZO010000002.1 coordinate 29,060,722, forward strand.
GGCAGCCATTTTGGCATATTTATTCCTTGTGTCTGGGTTGTGTGCTCTATCGTTCAGAGCTAAAAACTTGAAGTTCCTTTTTGTTGTGTCTGAGCTGTAGACCATTTGGCCAAATGGTCTACAGCTCAGACACAACAGTATGATAATTTATAAATTAATTAAGTTTTTTTTTCTTGATTTTCATTTTTATTTCATAGGCTAGGGTTTCTTTACGCTTCATTTACAAAGTCAGCATTAAATTTTAATTCATTATTTTTTTCCTCATAATTGCATTAATAATCAAAAATAAAATTTGATTCTGTCATTTCTAAAAAATTTTTATTCAAGTATGATTGTAGTAAACTCCGCAGTCACATCTAATTAAATTTTTTATCTTTTCTTTCAATCTTTATTTAATTCAGAAAATAAAACTATACTTTTTTATTTATTTAATATATGAACTTCAAATTGATTGCATAATTCTGGCTAATATCTTTTTAATTAGTGAATTTTTCATTTTTGTTATGTTTAAATTTTAAATGCAAAAAATATTTTTTGATTTGTTAGCCTTGAGTTCTTTGAGAAATAAAATTTCCTTTTCGAAAAAAATACCATTATTCTTAATATTTTTCTTCTCATTTTTTGTTTTGGTCGAAGTGGGTGTTAGATTCGTGGTCAGCGACCCTGAAAAGCCACGAAAACACGTTTTTATGACAAAAAAAATTTCAGTGACGAAACACCAGGGCCATCTTTTGGTTTAACTAAAATGGACCCAAATTAAACAGAGAAAAATAAATTCAAGTGGCATAGAAATAATTCACCGGGTGAACCGGTACCGGGACCGGTTCAGTACCAAGACCGGTTCAGTACCAGGACCGGATCGGTACCGATACTGAGCTACCCTAATTTTGTTCAATAATTATGTGGGTATTGATTGATTACTTGATATAAAAAATTATGTAAAAGGTTAATTACGCTGAAGAACGAGCTAGTCAAGTGAGATCCACTTTATTAAAAATGTTGCCATTACGTGTCCATATTTGAGAGCAAATATTTAATTAAAATTTTGTAATGACACCGAATAAAAAAGATATGAGAAAACAAATTTTTTTTTTATTCGTTTCTTGAATAAAAGATTTTAAATTTAATTTCGTTTTCATTTCTTATCATCATAAGTTTCTTTATAGATTTGAAAACTAAAAAAATTCTCTTTACTTTTTAGAGGATTTCCCTTTTGGTTTAAAATTTAGATTTTTTATGAAGCTTGTTTCGGAACATTTAAGTTATATTTTATTTTATAAAAGAAAATTATATTAGTTTCTTTAGAGCGTCCAAAAAACCCTTCCACGTCCGTCTCGTTGCCTTCTATTACGACCAGCTGAGGCGGTGGGGTGGGTTGCTTCTCTTGACACAATCATTTAATATTAAATGTTTAGATTTTATTTGTTGAATTTATTTGCAATTTTATTTATTTCTAAATCAGAAGCGTTAAAACCAAGATTAAAAGAATTTAAGAAAGTACATAAAACTAAATGAGCAATATAATTATGTTGGGCTTTATTAACTTGCTAATTTTTTTGGAAAAACAAAATTACTTTTTTTTTTAAGTGCCAAAAAAATCTTTTTTAGAGATGCATAAAGAAAATAAAAAACTGAAAAGAAAATTTTAAACAAATCACTAACTTTAATCAAAAAAAATCAATGTTAAATTAAAATTTAAAAAAAAGGAATCTGCCGGATAAATTAATTACAACAGTCATGGTACATTAGAATAAATAAAATTTTAAAAAGAAGGAAAAATAAAACATTCAAACAAATAAAAAAAAATGGGTATTTATAAAATTCATCATAACCAAAATTATCAATTATCATTTTTCTTTAAATATTTGAGTTGGATTCTATACGAATATATTCAAACGCAACACTGGACACGCTTCATCAGGAGCTCCCATGTTGATCGTATTTGCTTTTAATTTTTAAAAAAAAAGGATATTAACCATAAATAAATATTCCAAAGAAAAGATACTATTTGGCATATTTTGCTAAAAATTATTAAGATAAAATTTCTTTGAACTAATTTTTATAAAAAAAACTGTGTGGCAATTAATTGACAATAAAGATACTAATAAAACCAAACAAGCACGATAAAGCAAAAAACATAATACGGAGACAAATAAATTTATTAGAAATGACGAAATAACATAAATTATAATAAACTATTTATTTAAATTATTGCATGAATTTATTTGTTTTAACTCAAATTTAGCAAAAATTCAATTTTTTGTTTCATTTTAAAAGTGTAAGGCAAAAGCAGGCCGTCAATTGAAAATCGACGAACGAAAGAACTTAAACTTATTACAAAACAAATAAAAAAGTTATATCTATTGAATAAATACACAATCAATAAATAATATTCATTCTAAAGATATTTATTTATTTTTTTTTAATTTATTTTAAATGATGTACAAAATGTAAGGGGATTCTGAGTCAGATTGCGTGTTAATAAAATTCAACTAGTTCAGTTATTATATTTAAATACCTAAATCCTTGTTAATTTGCATTTAAATATACTTTATTTGGAGCTTTTTAAAAAGAAATGCAAATTTTTAAAATTATACTTATCCATAGAAAATGACTACAAATATAAATAATTCAAAAAATTCTTTCGAATGTATAAAAATAATTGTATTGAAAAAAGACTTGAAGGAATAATCTATTTTGATAATATGCACTATTGATATTACATTTAAAAAAAACTTAACAAATTAAGTAAAAATTAGAAAATTTTTTGAAAACATTTAAAATTCAAACAAGAAAGCTCAAAAATAAATCAATACATATCATTCAAAAGTAGGTTGAGCTCAAAATGTGACCGGGAAAGGCCGGTACTATAAAACCTGAGGCCGGGACTTGGAAACGGGACTGACCGTGACTGATAATTTCAAAATTTTGGAAAAAACAAATTGCTCATAAAAATAACAAATTATGTGGATTTTAATTATTAGATACCCTAAGAGAAGGGATCCGGCGGTGCAGATAGGCGCCGCCGAGGGAACTATTAATTTCCAAAATTTCACCCGATGGCGCCAAACCGGGCAGTCAACCGCGTAGGGGGCTTCAAAAATTCCCAAAATAAACCCACACAAAAAGAATAATTTTGTTTAATTATAATCAAAAATAATAAAATGCCTATTTATGCTGATGTAATTTATATAATTTAATATTCTTTTTATATCTTTAAATATAAATTATTTCAATCAATATTATCTTATTAACTACCTTTTTCCTTCTTAAAATTATTTAAAAAATAATATATAAAGAAAAATAGAAATTTATAATAAGTTATTTTATTAAAATAAAATCGCCACACCAAAACATTGCGCAGATCACGAAGTGGAATCGTGTTGCCTTTGAACTTTATTAAACCAGAATCATAATTAATAAAAAGGTTGAGTTTATTGAAAGTTAATAAAATAAAAAGTTCCAAACGATGTTCTCCATAATAACTGAGGGGCAGCATTATATTTTAAAATAAGAATAAATAATTTTGAAAGATAAAATTAAACCCAATAATAAAAAAAGGAACTTCTTATATGAATAGAACCAAAAATAACAAATAAAAGAAAAATTCAAAATTATAAAATGTTAATTAAATAAATAAAAAAATTCATATTATTTAAGTTTTTAACATTAAACATTTTTATAATATTCCAAGAAAGCAAACACAAAAAAATATTTAATTTTCAAATCATAATAACAAAAAAAAACAACAAGTAATTTTACAAACATTAAATTTAAAATAGATAGAACAGGGTGCGTTATTTTTTAATTCGTTGAAAAATTTTGTTTACAAATTTTATTGAAAAGCTCTTTTAAATTTATTTCCGAATACTATAATGCAAAACTAGCACTTATAATTATAAGGTAAGGGAATTTTTAAAAAAAAAAATCTGATAAAAATAGAGGCATAATTTAGCTAAAAAACTTCTTATGCAAAAAAACTATTATAAAAAAGACTTATCACAGCAATTATAAAAATAAAAGAATATTAAATAAACAGAATGGATAATTTAAAAAAAAAATTATAAAAGCCAAATAAGTCAAAATATATTACGAAAAAAAATAAAATAAATGATTTAATGCATTTTAATAAAAAAATTAAATTAATTCATTTTAATAAAAAATTAAATGCATAATAAAATGACAATGGGCAAAGTCCATCAAAGAATGAAGTTATTGTAAAATTGGGGAAAACAAGAGAATTAATTTTTTTAAATAAATTTGTGCGCATTAATACTCGTTTAACACCTTAAAAAAAGTAAATCAAGACTTAAGAAGATTTTAAAAAGACATTTATAAAAAAAAGAACAATTTTAGATATACTCTATTCTTTGAGTAATTATTATTATTAAGAATTCAATATCTGATAAACAAACTTTTTCAAAGAAAGGCAATAGAGTGAAAGTAGAAAATTTAAATTTAATTAACAAAAAAACAAAAAAATTTTAAAAAGAAAATTCATTTTTAACAGTGTTGGAAGAAAAGATGATGACGCATTTACCAAAAATAAATTGAAGCTAATTAGTTAATCTTTCCATTCAAAGTTTTTAATTACAATAAAAATTTGAAAAAGGTACCAAAATACAAACCCCTTTTGGCCACATATAACTTTTTTTTAGTTTCATAAACTCACATAAAAAAGCAGTTTGTAATTAAAAACAAATTTAAGAGCAAAATAAATTTAAAATAAAATGACAATAATAATTGAAGCAATAATTTTAATTGTACAAAACAATGCCGAATAATTAATCTATTATGGAAAAAAAAATTATTCTTATATTTTTATAAAAAAACAATATTGATAATACAAAAAAGAAAAACAAATAATTATTATCCAAAAAATGGCAAAATTTTTTCACATGAGTCTCTTTTCAACTTTCTGCTTGAGAATTTGATTAATTATTTGATTTAATAATATTATGAACTTACACTGTCCTAATGATCGAATTATTGAATCAATGACCTAAATTATCCTTATTGATCAAAATTTAAATTTTTATATTACAATCAGAACAAATGGAAAAGATAAATGATTCTAAGAAGAAATAAATTATGGGTTTTAATTAATCATTTAAGCAAATAATTAAAATATACAAATAACTTTGCATATATGTAAAGTTAGATAACAAAATGAAATTAATAGAATAAATTTGATCGTATGTTTTTTAAAAGCTTTAGAATAAATTTAAAAAAAAAACCAATACTGATTCCTTAGCCGGTAAAATTGCAGCCGGGACATTTAAGGCGAAATAATGTGTAAGAATTTAATTAAAAAAGTTTTATAATTATATACATTGTTTTGTATTATTTTAAAATTCAAGTAAAAATAAATATCTAACCAAATTATAAAATTTTTTAAATAATTTGAGATAAAAAAAATAAAAAGGAATTTTATTTTGTAATCCAAAACAAATACCAAGAAGTATGGAGAACACTGAACAAGGAAAAAAAAATTAGTTTGACAATTTAATAAAATGAAATTTTACAAGAAATAATAATTATTATTTAGCTAACAATAATTAATTCGAAACGAAAATATTAAATATATATATTAAACAAAAAAACTTTTGAAAATAAAACTATATTAATTTGTTGGTTCTTGTATGAATTCACCCTGTGGTTAATATAATGCTATTCTTGGGCAAAATTTAGCTGAAAATCAAATGTTGTTTGTGTTAACTTGTCGTTATATGCATTATTTTTAAATCGAATCTTTCTTTTGCTTTGATCATCTGTTTACACGCAGGTTTTTTAAAAATTGTCGTGTCTGGGCTGTAGACCATTTGGCCAAATGGTCTACAGCCCAGACACAACAGACTTTATTAGCGCTCTAAAAATTAAAAAAAATACCTGCCTATAAAAAAGTTATGAATAAAAATGTACAAAATTTCTGACTTTTTTGCGTTCTTCAAGTTGTAACTTTTTTAAGAGTTGGTCAATCGCTTAGCAATAGCTTATTAATACCTTCTAAACACTTAAAGCTTTCGAATAATATCAAATCTGAAAAATGTGGTTAACAAAAGAACGAAGTTACAAAGCCCTAAACGAGTCTCACGCCCAATCTTGAGCGCCCAATTGACGGGTTCCGATAAAAAAAGTGATCTTATTCTAAATATTATTTAACTAGAATAAATCAGGATTGCGATATCTAAGGATTTTTCCTCGTGTTGTTCATTAAGAAATTTGCATAATTTAGAAATTTTTCTTCAAACCTTAATTTTTTTCGCTTAAATTCTCATTTTAAAATTGAAACCGGTTTAATAATCAGCTCAGCTTCAAAAAAAAGTTTTAGTATTTTTAAAATAGAAAATTCTCATAATTGGTCAAATTTTATCCCTTTTCTATTTATTAATTTAATTTCAAAGATTTCAACAGCGGCGCCTATTCGTCACAGCCGACTACGCCCGTTCAATTTTTTTAAATTCATTAAAACAATATCCCATAAAAAAGCTTAAATTAACTTGGAGAATGAAAAAGATAATTGATCATTTTTACTTCTTTTTGACTTGTACTAAAAAATTTTATTAAAGTTTTTGACCCTTAATAAAGCAGATTTTAGAAAAAAAAAAAAACAATTTTTTATTCCCCGATTGGGGTCCCCGTCCCCGACAAATTTACTCGTTTAACGACCCGGTCTCCGACATTGCGCTACTCGTTCCCCGACATTAATGTCGTCCGAAGGGTCGGGGATAATCCTATTTGAACTATTATTTTTTCGTATTGAAACCTATATAAAATAAATTGGATGCTTTAAGCATAAAAAAAAATCAATTGGTTTAATAGAAAATAATCTTAATGCAATAAGTCTATTAAAATATTTCCGAAAATTTGCTTTCATTTTCCAAATATTTGACAAATTTTCTCACGAAATACAATTTCTCTTTTTAATGGGTTACTTTTTAAAAATCACTTCTTGATTCTTAGGCGTGCTTTTTTCGGAAAAATTGCGAAATAGATTTTGCTATTTTTTAGTACTTTTGTAAAAAATAATTTTTGTTATCATATATAATTTTTTTTGTTATAATTTCCACCGCCTGTACTATCAAAAAAACTACTGATTTTTATATTTCAATGCAATGTTCAATTTTATATTTTAACAAATGCTTTACCAGTATAACAATTATGTAAAAATCTTTAATATTGATTTCTTTTTTCAAAATATACATTCAAACTTTCGCTCCTTAATAATTAATATATTATATTTAAATTGATTCTTTCTGTATTTGTTTGGCTTGTCGATATTGTTGTTTTAATAACTTGTCATGTCTCCTCTTACATATTTTGATGCTAACTTTTTTTGAAACTGTTTCATAAATTGGATTTGTAAGCCTTCTTTCTTTAACAGCAAATAAATTAAATAAATTTCTCAAATAATTGATAAATGACAATGATAACAACTCATAATTACTAAATAATCATTTTATAATAATGTCAATAAAAAAATGAGTACTTTTATTAAAAAAAACCTTAAGTCAAATTTCAATCAATGAAAATTTGACTTTCTTTACATGATATTGGTAAAGGTTTCAAGCATTTAATATTTTTTGCTTTATCGTTAGTTAAATTGTGAATTGGAAGAAATTTTATTGTTTTTTTAATTTTATTTATTTGTCAGGGTTTTGTGTCTGTGTTAAAAGTTGCATCATCTTTTTTATTATTTTCTAAAAGGAATAAATTATTCGCATTTCCTGTTTGTATTAAAATGTTGTAATTGTGCACTATTAAATATTTGAATGTGTTATTTAAAAGAGAATAAGTAAAATAAAATTAATATTTTGATATTTATTTGTTTGCTTTTGTGCAAAATTATTACCAGTTTTAGAAAATCGGTAAAAATGGCGAAATTTTTTTTTTTTTTAAAAGACAATGGCTCCTTTAGTGTACGCGAATGTTTGGTGCGGTAATTATTATTTGTAAATAATTGTGCCTTATCTTTATTGGGTCTAAGAATTTTAAAAAATAAAACAGTCAAAGTCTATTGAACGTTACAAAGTTTGCTTTTTTATTGCGAGAAAAGTTGCGAATATTTATGTAGGTTCATTTTAATTTGTTTTTATTCATTATCCATTTGGTTAAAGATTTATGAAATCAAAAATGGAATGTTTTATTTAAATTAGCCCTTATTTTAGTAAGGAAGCTTTTCATAGTTAAATAATAAAAAAAAGTCTTTTAGTCATTTTTCGAAATAAATGCGATAGTATTTTATCTTTTTTTATTTAGTTAGATAATTGTGCATATGTTCATATGAGTTTTTAAAGATTACCTTTTTAATATGAATTAATTATTAATTACGCTTTATCCACTTTTTTTTTCTTTTTAACTCATGATTGCTTCATGAAACTACTGCAAAGTGGGTGTTCATCGTTTTTTGTTATATGTTATTAAAATTATGTTTCTATTTTAGTTACTTAAATAAGTTGTTTCAATGTTTATTAAAATTGATCATTTTCGTTTTATGCTTTCTAAAATTAATGATACAAAATTAAGTAAAAATTATTTTGTGCAGTAATATGGATGAATAATTTATAATCCTTGAATTATATTAGCCAAAAACAAAAAAAAAAATATTAAGTTTTAATTCTCTAGTGATGTGCGATGTAACTTAGTCTTCATTGGTGTCCTTGTTCTAAGCTTGACATTTGCGTCGAAGCACAGTATTTGTTGATTTTATTTTTTTGTGATATATATAAGATGCCCCATAAGTAAGGACGCTTTGTTTTTGATATTTGAAGTATTTTTTCCAACTAATTCTTTGCATATTAGATACATTAGATAGGCTCGATTCTTTTCTATCATAATACACAGATTTTAAGTGCTTACGACCGCTTTTGATAGAGTTGTGGCCAGTTTAAGAGAGTTAGGTAAAAGCACATTTTGGCCATAACTTTGGCGTAAATAAAGAAGTAAACAATTTTTTTTCGCAAGTTCTTTAAATAAAAAATTTCTTAAATGTTATTGCGAAAACAGAAGAAAAACATAATCTAAAATAGTACGAAAAAAACATTTTAAAATTTGGCACAAGATTTTTCCTATCAAAAATGGCATATATTTTTTTTTACTGTTTATGTTTTAAAAGTTTATTAAAATAATTTTTGTAATTCAACTTTAAAAATTGTCCAAAATTAAAAAAAATCTGCTGATTTTTAAAGTTTTAATGTCTATTTTGGTGGATTTTGTATTTTGATTCTATTTACTTTTTTTCTTTATCTTTTTTTTATCGTATGATTTTCGATATATCCTAGTACTGAACACCTAAAATTTCATGGGACGCGTAAAACCGACAAGATCTAAAAAAGGTTGAGTTTTAATCCAAAATTGCAAAAAACGAAACCAAAACGATTAAAAGACTTAAAAGCATAAACGAATCGCCACGTGTCTCTTGACTTCAATTTCAAGCCCTACTATTTTAGATGCCATTTATAGTCTTAACGATCTTTTTTATGATCTTCCCATTTTTTTTTGGACAATTTTTTCTTTAGGATTATGTTTTTTATTCATTTGAAAGTAATTAAAATAGTATTAAATGATTTTGGTGTTTATTTAAATCCATGCTTCTTTAGAATCGCTATTTCTAATTTTAATTATTCTTTAAAAACAGCTAAATTAATATTTTAAATGGGAATTCTTGCAAATTTTTCTTTAATTGGATTTGAATAAATATATGATTTGAAAAAATAAGTAAATTTCTTTATTAAAGTTCAATTTAAATTTTCGCTTCTTTGCTAGTTCTTGGTATAATTTTTATTTAATATTTATTTAAAATAATTTTTAAAAAGTTTATTAATTGATTAAACATAAAATGTTCTTATTATTTTAAAAATATTTTTTTTTACATGACCGATCAACTTCCGTTTTAGCCAATAAAGATATTCATCAATTAAGGAATGTGATGGCGTATTCCTTTGAATTGATTTCTTTTGCGAATTCATTTAATTTTATGAAAAAATAATATATATTTTTCAATCTTATTTGTAGTTATTTAATGAGAAAGAATAATAAACGAATGCTTACTTAATAACAAACTTTAATTAAAAATTTTATTTTTATTTTTTCTTTACAAAGTTATTTAATCTTACAATGGCATGGTTCAATAAAATTATTGCCATTTTTTTTAACTTTGACAGTCTTAACTTTTTTAAAAGTTCATCATTTTATTAATTATAAATAGCGGCCACTGCAATGTAAATTATTTGATGAGGTTACTCAAGTATTATTATATTTTAGAATTTTGAATAATTTTTTGTAGTTAGTGTTTTATTTATCAATTATTTAATTATCCTGTTGCAGTATTTACTTAGTTTTAATATAGAGAATATAAAATAAAAAAAAACTAATAAAATTTAAACATTGTAAAACAGAAAATTTAGAAACAAAAATTTGCATTATAAATCAAAGTTTATTAGTAAAATTTTGAAAAATAATACTGTAAAAAAAATAAATAATTTTTTGGTGCTGGGACGTTTCGTAAAAACCGCCACTCGGGGCGTTTCGTAAAATCCGCCAATTTGCAGATTTTTCGTCAAAAACTGGTTATAACTTTGCTTAAACCCAACCAAATGAAACAATCTTGGTATAGTTCGATAGCTATTGGTTAGCTCTATTAGTCTACCAAATTTCAAAAATTTTGCTTAAGTTTTGACAGAAATATAGAGTTTTTCCTCTTTTTATGGATACAACTTTGTTAAATCTGGATCAAATTATTTGAAATTTGGCAGACTAACAGAGCTAACCAATAGCTATCGAACCATACCAAGAATGTTTCATTTGGTTGGGTTTGAGCAAAGTTATAACCAGTTTTTGACGAAAAATCTGCAAATTGGCGGATTTTACGAAACGCCCCGAGTGGCGGTTTTTACGAAACGACCTAGCACCTAATTTTTTTTAAATTCTTTCAATTTATTTTTTATCAAAAGTTAGTAATTTTTTGTTGGGTTAAGAACAGCACGTCAATGCCCATGTCTTTAAACGGAAACCAAAACGAAAAAAATTTTCCGAACGAAACGAAAACGAAAAATCGTAAACATACCAATTTTCGACGAAACTGAAACGAAAAACCCGAAAAATATTCAATACATATTTTTCTATAAATTATACCCAAAAAAAAAATCTAATCGCAATTTTTTTTATAGTTTTGATTTAATAATAAAATTAATGATTCTAATAGAAAATTTATGGATTTTTTATAATATCAAATTTTGGATCAGAGTATCATTAAAATTATAGTGAAACCAATTTCCAGCTCTGCGCTTGTATTGTTCATATTGATGACGTATCAAGAATGGTCACCTTTTAATTATAGATATGTGATATAGATAGATTTTTTATATTCATTGGATAAATGTTGGCTATTCAATTAACCTATCTGTTATTTTATTCTTTGAAAAGAATATAATTTATTTACTTAAATAACAATTTTATTATTACTTTCTACTAAAGATATATATGGTACTTATTTTATTATTGTTCTCCTAATTGTTGCATTGAAAGATTAACTTTTTAATTTATTTATGTTTAAGAATTTTCTTTTTCAGCAGCAGTTCCTAGCAATTTTATTATTCTTTAGGTTTTATTTGATATATTGCTATGAATGACGCTTCATATAATTTCATTAATAAATATATAAATGAATATATAGATCATTTTTTAGTTGTTTTTTTTTTGTATAATTTTAATAAGGTATTATTGATTAAAAATTTTTATCTTTTCATTCATTTGAAAGACACAGTTTTGATTCTTTTGATTAGCATTATTTGCTGATATTATGAATCAAGGGGTTAAATTGGATACCGGCACCATCACGCCTTGCTTTACTGCTCTTGGCTTGGTTCATATTAACAAAAAGTAATTTTTATAGATTTAACTAATTATTTTTATTTTATATTATGTAAGTCAAACAATGAGGATTAAAAAATACTTTTCTTACAATTTTAATTTTTAGAGCTTTTATTAAAGAAGTAAAATTTATTCATGTTTGACTTGCTTTTTTCACATCTTCTGGGTATATTTCTAATCGAATTAAAAGTAGAATATGTTTTTGTTTTATACTTATTTTTTTTAGGTTATTTTATTTATTATCGTATAAATCAATAACCATTTATCGATCGGCTCAATTAAAAATATAAATTTTTATCACAATTTTTCTTATGAATTTCTTTTCAATTTTTGAAACCCAGCCAGAAACAAAAAAATAAAATTTTGTTTTTTAGGTGCTAGGTCGTTTTTAAAATTCCGCCATTTTTTCTCAGAAACAACCAAATAAAAGAAGTTTGGTATCATAAGATATCTCTTGATACATTCTATTAGCTTGCTAATTTAAAAAAAAAAAATTTATTAAGCCAAGAAACTTACGAAAGTTGTCATGACTCTTGTAAAAATTTCATTGATTTTATGGTTGAGAGATACACCATTTGTTTAGTCTTTCAATTTTTTTTTTTAAATATTTAGAAATTTGCTTAGATTTTATTCGTCTTTTTTTAATTGTTTCTATTTTCGTTTTTAAATGTTTATAGCCATGTTTATGGTGAGCACTGAATTGGCCAGTTTTCCCGCTATTCTTTTTTTAAAATTATCATCATCTTCAATAATTGATATTTTATTTGTTTGGAAACAATTTTTAAAAAAAATTATTATTTTTTTTATTTAATTGTCAAAATGTGTAGTGAGTCTTCTTTCTTACGATGTATTCCGATTTAATAATTAATTGAACGCAACTTTTCTTTAATATAAAGTAGTAGCATTTTTTGTGGGTTTGAATTTTAAAAATGATTTTTTTAACGTAACTCTTTTTTTAACATAAAAAGTCCTATTTAGAACTTTCAATTTAATTTAAATATAGTTCAAAATATTATATATTTTTTCATATATATTTTATTTTATATTAATCGTACAATAATTATTTTTCGTTCAAATGTAATAGGTTAATTTTGTATTTATTTATTTGTTCCTCTTTTTTTTTTAATTCTTCTTCTCAATTATTTCAATTTTTTTTAATTAATTTATAGAAACAAGTATAGTCATGTTCTAGACCAAACACAAAAATTTGTTAATAATAATATTTTTTTTTAAATTAAATTAAGGGTAGCCTTTTTGAATATTTATATGAACTGGCGAAGTATAATGATGTTTTAGATTTTGTTAAAATTATGAAAAAACTGACATATACTTGAATAAATCTAAGTAATTAATTTTAAAAAAGAATATAAATTTATTCTTTAATGCGCTACTTTGTAATGGGGAGCCAAATCGACATTGGGAGTTGAAATCATCTGTCAAAAATACCAACCCCAAAAATGACGCTTTATTTTTAGCTTTGAGCTCCCTGTTGAATACAATGCCTGCGCGATTGACTCTTTTGTCTGAAAAATGTCAATTCATTATCGATAATAATTCTGTCTGAGTGATTTTGAATATAATAATTTTAATATAGATGGAGGGGTTCAGCTTTTTCTCCTTTGTTTCAATTGAACTCAATTCTTTAAATCCACTTACAGTACCAAATAATCAAATCCATTTAAAATTGCTTACAAATATAAAAACCATATTATAAAATACAAAAAAAAATAAAAGAAAGTTACACTAAAATGTTTAAAAATAGAATCTTTAGAAAGCTAAAAACCTTCTCTTAATATAATAATTATTATGAAAATATAATGATAAATAATAAAAAAGGAATTCTCTAAAATTTATATATAATTATTTTTTGTAGCAATTTCTTATTAGAAAATAAATGATAAATTAAGAATTAAAAAATGCAAAATTAAAAAATTTATAATTTCTTATACAAAAGAAAATTTGCTTGACTTTTAATCAAAATGATTACTAAGCCAAATAAACTATATAATTTTTTTTATTCAATTTGCAGAAAATCATTATTTTGTTATAAACAAAATGTAAGCTAAATGCTCGAGAATAATTGCCAAATACGATTGATAAGGCAAAAAATAATATCTAATAATATAAAAAGGCTTTAAAATAAAGAATTAAATTATATATTTTATTAAATTAAATTTGGATCCCATGTGACTAAACGAAAGCCCAACTCGGACTACGCCAGAAACGACCATTTTTCCGAAGCGTTTTGCTTGGCATGTAAATAAATGTTTATGAAAAAAGCAACCCCAAGAAACACCAAAGAATTATAAGATTAGAAGAAATCATTAACATATTCAATTTAAATAATATTTATTTAAATTTAAATAACCCAAAAAATATCAGCAACATCTAAACGAATAATTAAAATTTGCTTTTAATTTACAAAACTTATTTATTATTTAATAAAAATAAAGCCTAATGAAATTAAACGAAAAGAATTTTTTAAACAAAAATTTATTTGAAAATTAAAAAAAAATGCAATGCTTGGAATTCTGAACTACTTTTTCTAAGTTGATTAATTGAAATTTCAAAAAATTTGAAACATTTGAAAGGGGCAATACTCATGATAAATAAATAATTATGTAGACCTACGCTTCAAAATACTTGAACCCAAAAACAAATAAATAATAAAATGACATTTATACCAACTTTACAATCAATAAGGACAGGTGATTTCTGAAGTCAGTCAGACGATTTTTTTTTCTTCATAAAATCCAAATAAAGCTTGCAAAATTATACGATAAAAAATTAGTCAAATATTTGAATAATAGCCTTAAATTTAAATTTAAAATTATCTTAAGTATTAATTAATATTAATTTTGATATTATATTAAGGCATTTGGTATGTAAACCATGTAAATCTATTTAAACGCATAATTGTTTAAAAAATAACTTACAAAAAAGGACTTTAATAAAGTAGCCAAAGGAACAATCAAATTTATTAAAAATTACAATTTACACCAATGCCGTTGAAACACTTAAAAGGGGCAATACTCATGATAAATAAATAATTATGTAGACCTACGCTTCAAAATACTTGAACCCAAAAACAAATAAATAATAAAATGACATTTATACCAACTTTTTCAGAACATAAATTTTAGCTATATCTTTAAAAAATTTCTATAATTATTATTTTAACGATTAAATATTTTTAACCTTTTTGATAAATTTAAATATTTTATTTATTCTTATTTTTGCATTTATTTCAAATAACTATACAAATATATTTTCTTCCTGATATTTGTATATTGTTAGGGTTCGTTTTTTTCTTTTGGATTAAATTTATTAATCGCGTGTTTCGTCCTCTCCACATTATTGAGTTGGAGCTGCTGTATTTTTATGTTTTTTAAATAGTTAAAAGATTTAATATATTTTGATTTTTCCCCCTGAATTTCGTTTTTAAGTTTTAAAATGAATTGCTTGAATTTATCACTTGAATTTTTTTCTTGGTATTTCGTTTATTCCGCCAATAATGTTTAGTAAAACGGGCATTTTAATATATTACTCGAAAAAATTAATTATCAAAATTTTTAAACTTGTAGAGCCGACGAAGGGTTTTCGGAAATGTTTCATATGAATGCTTTTGAGAAACTTTTACGATTAGTCTTTGTTGGTAATTTTTTTGTGTGTATTTATGAAATTATTATAGAATTTTAGGGCTTGGAATTTACGGCATAAAAAATCGTTAAAACTCAAAAAAAGATAGAAAGTTAGCAAAAAATTTTCGACTTTTAAATTTGCTTTCATCATGTCATTGCGTTATGAATAGGACCCGGAATTATATGATTATGTAGTTTATTGTAGAAGTTTTATAATGCTAGCTATAAGTGCCTTTTTTAATTTTTCGTCTTAATATGCACAATACAACAGTATATCTACGATAATGAAATTAGGATTTTTAGGGGCACTTAACTAATTATAATTATCTTTTTTTTATTTTTAGTCTTAAAATTCGGTATTTGATTATGCATTTTTCTTTGCCTGCGGTATTTTTTAAATTAATTACTGTAAGCAAAGTTTTTTGGTGGCGATCTATTGCAACTATTTTCTCGAATTGTAGAAATAATTTTAATTTTTTCTTAAAAATATTTTGGTAATCAGCTTTTAATTAATTTTTTGATAAAAAAAGCAAAAAGACAAGTACAAAAATTATTGATTAAACTTTTGATAAGATTATTAATGAAGTTCATTCTTTGTTTAAATAATCGTACTAAATTTGGTTTATTCATTATTTCCAATTCATTTTGCTATTTTAATCAATCATCCGTAAAATTAAAATATCATTCGCCGCTATTATACCCCTTTTTAGGTAAATGTCAAATGACCTGGCAAAAGTATTTTATGTTTCTACTTTTGTCTCGAATATTGAGTCAGCAAATTTGTATAAATTCTATTCGTATTGGATCGTTTTGTAAATTCTGCAACTTTTGACTTTTTGTAAATCCGCCATGTTTTACTGGTTTTCCGAACATAATTTGTCATAACTTTACTAAAAGGCAATCAAAATTTAATGAACTTTTGAGTGGTTCAAACATCTCTCTAAAATTCAAAAAATTTAAGAAAGTTTTACGAAAATTGGGATTGATGAGAAAGTGAAAAACTAAATTGTGGTTGACCACATTTTTTTAAAAAGCAATCATTTTTTTCTTTATATTATATTTTTACCTAAACATTTCTCATTCAACAAAAGAATTGCCATTTCTTGTTTTTCGTTTATAATATAAAAAATGTATTTATATATTCAAAAATTTGCATATATTGTTTTATGCAATTTTGAATGAATTGTTTTATTTAAATTAATTTTTTAATTTTAGTTTTTAAGAATCCACATTCATTTTCTGAAGAATTAGTTATAGTTTTTCAATTGTACCTCATGCCTGGACTCCCTTTGCGGCATTACCAGTTCCGTTCTTCGTTGAATAATGTTTTTTATTTTATAGAATTATATATTATTCTACTGCATTTACTTAAATTTTGATTTTATCATTCTTATTCATAAAGCTTTAAACAGAATGGTCCTTTTTTTATATTTTTCTAGAAAATTTTGATTTTTAAAACTTAATAATATTAGAATCGTTTATTGTTTATTCGGTTTGTTATGGAATCAATAAATTAATAAATTAATTTATAATTTTTTATTAAAAATTAATTATTTCATAAATTAAAAGGCGACTTGGATTTATTCGTTTATTATTATCTAATATTAAAACTTTTAAGAGGGCATTAATCAAGGACCACTTCTTTATTCAACTAATTTGTTTAATTCCTTATCATATTTTTCTTTTTAAAATTAATTATTTAGCAAATTGTTCAATTAATTAATTATTTTGATCTCCATTTTCATTATTAATTCGGTGTAATAATTTGTAATTTAACTATTGTATTTTTCATTTTTCTTTTATTTTTCATTTAATTGTTGAGATTTTATTTGGATTTTATTTGAATTATTTTTTTATTTTTTTAAGATTTTTTTAAAATATGTCGAGATTCATTGCTGAAGATTTCCTTTACAAATTAAAAAAATATTTTATTATTTTATTTCGCTGTAATTTAATGACTTTTTTATTATTGAATATTAATTTTACTTTTAAATTTATATTTAAAATTTATTTGTTTTTTTTTGGTTTTAAATTTCTAATAAATATTTTAGATTATTTTGAAAGTTTAATTTAAAAATATTGGCATTAAATAACTTTAAAATTTTTAATTAATTATTAGATTAAAAGACTTCCGTTAATCGCCAATAATTAATTTGAATTATTTTTTGTCAGTTCATTTTAAACGATAAATCGTATATATTTACGTGATTAATTAATTAATTCATTTTCATTTTGTCTTTTTTTTTCTTTCTGTACTATTTTAGCTTATTGCTATTTGAAATAAAGATCGAATTTATCAACACAATTTTTGGTAAAAATCTGTCAGTAAATCACATCTAGACTTAAAAGTTTCTCAGGCGGCGCCTATCGGCATAGCGTTGCATGCCCTTCCCCTGCCTCGAGCCTATAGAAAAGTTTGATTTATTTGAATGGGACAAAAATAAATAAATTATAAATTTTAAGAGGCATTATTTAAAAATGACAAATATATTAGCATCATCAAAGTAATTATTATTGAGTTTATTTTTGAATTTGCATCTTCAAATAATTTTATTTGGATTTGTAAAATTGAAGGTTAAATGAGTTTTTGGGGATTTTTGTTTTAACTTTTTTTTTTTAATTTCTTTAATAATATATTTTTATTTCAATTGTAAAATTGCAAAACTAGTTTGCTTTAGTATCTCATGTTTAGGGTCGTTCTTCGTCTATATTTCTTGATTGTATAATTCTTT
The DNA here is from genome assembly GCA_039877585.1 of Heterodera filipjevi. Taxonomy (NCBI): domain Eukaryota; kingdom Metazoa; phylum Nematoda; class Chromadorea; order Rhabditida; family Heteroderidae; genus Heterodera; species Heterodera filipjevi. Next base: position 29,078,966 of record JBDPZO010000002.1, read on the forward strand.
ATTTTAAATAAAATTTATTTATTTATAAATATTATAAGTTTTATTTATGCAATTTGAATATATAAATTGGCTTCCTTAATATTATTTCCTACCCATTGAAGCTTAAAAAAATCATGAAAATATTTCATTATTATTTTTATATGAATTTATTTTCTTATGTAATCTTGCATTAATAAATTTTTGAGTTTAAGCTGGCAATAAATTAATCTGGAATAAATAAATTGAATATTAAATGTAGAAGTGACGAAGAGTAAATTTTTTTGAAATTATATTATAATATATCTTTTAGTACTTTTTCTTTTTGGATAAATAAAGAAGAGTAAAAGCTTATTGAAATATTTTTAATAGAATATTCTAATTTAATATGCCTAATTATCCTTCTAAGTATCTGTTCATTTCTTTATTAATAGCATTTTACATATTCTTAATTTTTTTTGTTGATTTGCAAATATTTTAAAATATTTATTTATTCGAACTACTATTTATTATAAATGCCCTTATTGTATTAATTTCAATAAAATAGTTTTGAGAGTGTCGTAATTACTTCTTTATCAAATGATGGGGGATTATTAAAATTGATGTTGAAATAGTGACTAATATTTTTTCTTGATTTAATCAGCATAATTTAGCAAAATATTTCAAAAAATTAATATTTATTTTTGCAAAATGGGTTGTTTAGGTTAGTTTTCATTCAAATTAGCGTTTTTGTTTAATTTAATTCATTTACTTTTAGTAACGTTTCCATTACGAAAAAACATTTCATTGTTGCTACGATAAATATATTTTTTTGTAATAATTGCTTTTTTATTTCTTAATTTTCTTCATTTTATTACTTTATTTCAAATAATAGATATTAATTAGCGTTATAATAGATATTAATTAGCGTTAAATTGATTTATAAAAATTTAGATTAAGTTTTTTTATTTATGGAAAAATGCAAATAAAAAATGTCAAAATTGAACCAATACTCCGAACTGCGGGTAGTTAATTTGGATTTTATGCTTTGTTTTTATTAGTTCTTTATTAAAATTTTCTCAAGCATTCAATAAAATTTAAATCATAAAAATGTTTATTTTCAAATTTATTAAAAATAAATTGCTCCTTAACATCCTTAGTAACTTTAATTAAAAAAAGGAAAAATATTTTTTATGCAACGCAATAAACTTAGCACTAATAAAATAAATTAAAGACAAAACAGAAGAAAAATGATTTAATTCAATATTTAATTAAGTAATTTTATTGGCAATATCAGCAAAATAAAAAAAGATGAAAAACATTTAGAAAAAATTCAGATCAAAAATTTAGTGATGTATGTAGTAAAGCCATATTTCAAAAAAATATTTTTTTTACAATAAATAATGAAAAAAAATATTTTATTCTAAAATTTTCATTATTAAAAAAGTAATATTCATTATAAAAAAAAATTCAGAAATTTCGCTATAAAAACATGACTAGCATTATAACCAGTGTTCGGACCTCATACTCATACTCATGCTACGAGTATGAGTATGAGAAAAACGCCCAAGTCCGAACCTCATACTTTCTATTTTCCAAAAAAGATCGAAAATTAATCATTTTTGGTGAAAATCTGTTAACAAATAGGCTACAAATTTTTAAAATTTTCCCCGGTAGCGCCTATCGGCACCACCGACCCTTTCTTTTTCAAAATTTCAAAGCCCGACAGCTAAAATTCCAGTACTAAGTTGCTCAAAAAGATTATGGGTAATGAAAACTATGGGTTTTGATTCTCATTTACATAGATAAACTGATGTACCATTTCTGCGCAATCATTTTTAAATATGTCCTTTTTTTGACTCGGAAATCTTTTTTTGGCCTCGATGTTCTTTTTTTGAAATTTTTTAGATCGAAACGTATAACAATAAATTAAACAAAAAAATAATGCGCCCCCAACATTTGCGCCAAAAGAAAACGCCTGCATTAGCCAGAGTTAATTCCGTTTTTTTCCAAATATTTTTGCTTTCTTGTGGTATCGAACCCAATCAAATTTTGTTGTTTGGAGCAGGAAGGTGAACCAACGAAACTACGACTAAACCATAAATATTTCAAAATTTTTTTTATTTATTTGGCGTAATTTCCCACTAAATTCTAAATTCATCATCTTCCTTCAAATTACCATCTTTCGCCGGATCAGGAAAAAGCAGGAAATCGCGTTTTAAAAACGCCGGATCCGGAACCGGATTTTTATTTTCAAAAAAATAAATCAATTTTGCAATTGACGATTAGTAGGAAAAAGTTGTAAAAATAATATATGATTTAAAAAAAAAATAATTAAATACAAAATTTTTTTACATCTCAATCAAATTTTTTGTAATTGGTAGGCTAATAAAGCAAACCAATAACTGTCTGAACATGCAAAGAATGTTCAATTTGGTTGAGTTAAAACAAAGTTATAAACAATTTTTGTCGAAAAGCGTGTAATTTAGGAAAAGACTCAGCACCAATCGAATTTATTGATTATAAAAAAAGAAACTCCGAGATTGATTATTATTTTTTAAATTGTTTACTTACTCATCAATAGGAATGCCAAATTCCCGCTGAATAATTGGCGATAAATGAGATAGGATTATACACAAAAAATAAACAAATCTAATTATTATAGAAATTATATATTGGCCAATTAAAAAACCTTATATTTCGCATATAATTTATTTTAGCCTTTGAAAATAATATCGAGCAACAAGCAGCATATAATTTGCAAAAAAATTAAATTTAATACAAAAAAAATTTATAAAAAACGGGTTTTATCAAAATGGTGTTACCTAAAAAGCATATGAAAATAAATATGACAAATTATGGCCGATTTCTTAACACGAACTTCTGCTATATATCATTTATCTATGATCTGTGCATTAATACCTTTAAAATTGTTTATAAATTAAATCTGACTTTGAAATAAAAAATCAGTAATTAAGAGGCCATTACGAAAAAAAAATAATAGAATAAAATAAAAATATATAAATATATATTTTAACCATCAAATGTTAATCATGTATTTTTTTCATTTCATAGCAAAAAAAAATTAAATAATGGCTATGAGAAATTGAAAAATTACTTATAATAACTATATTCATTCAAACAAAACAAAAAAAGGATAAATTATTTCGAATTAATGAAAACATATTCAAATTTTGGATAAGATAACAATTTACTATTTAAAGATTAATCATGTATTCGAATAATTTAGAAAGAAAACAAAAAAACTTATATATAAATATATGTAAAATTATTTATTGAACTGATTGATGCAATAAATAAAACGAACCTGTCCCGTCCATCGATCGAGGTCTTTTCATACCTGACATATTTATTTTTTTATAAAAAACTAACTTTTATTTTATTTTATGTTATATAAAAGTCATAATATAAACTCATAATCTATATATAAATTTTGCAACGTGTGTCATCAAAATTTTTTGAATCAAATTAAAAGCATAAAAATAAATTAATAGGTAAAAAAGCAGTAAATTTATAAAAAGTAATGAAACATTTCCATTAAGGGCCTAGCTCGAAAATTTTGAATAAATTTAAATACTTGAAAGAGCTTACAGAGTTTTGCAAAACTGCTCAAAAATATTTTTCGCTCTGTGCTACAAGGACAGTTTTGGCCCAGGGACTGAATTGCCCCTGTTTTTTTTGGGGAGGAGGGCGGCGGGGGGAGGGGGATATTATTTTATACGAATACTAATTTAGGGGGGAATAATTGTAAATCCCATGAAAAGAGGAGAATTATTGTGGGAGAACTAATCAAGGGAGCGTTTTATTTTAAGAAATACGGAAATTCATAAATTTGAAAGAAACTCTCAGATACTAAAATTTATTTACGGATTGTGTTAATATAAAAGCTTTCATTTCAATTTATATTATCTGTTTTTTAAAAAGAGTTAAAAGACTGGGTCAAAATAGAAGTTTATTATCTTAATGTCGAGAATTAAAATTTGATATAATTAAAAATTTAATGTATTTTCAGAAATTTTCAAATGTTCAATTTATAAATTTTATAGAACTTTATACTTTCATTATTATGTATGTAGAGGAAAGTTATTTAAATAAAATATAGTTTTAATTTTTAAACAAATTAAAAAAAACGATCTTATTGAAAAATAGAGCTCTTTTAATCATTAAAACAATATTGATATTTTATTATTTCTATTTTATTATATTTTTATGGTGCTATATACAAATTTACTTAAGAACTTTGACTTTACAATTCTGCCATTGTTTTTTTGCATTTATATTTATCTATAAAAAACTTGTTAACAAAATGAATAGATTTTTTATCATAATTTTCAATTGATATACCATACCGGCCGGAATATTTTGGAAATTTTGGGTATTGGTATTATACTGAAACCCGGTTAATATACCGTCCGAAATTTTAGGAAGTTGATTTTTCTCATCCATTTCCCTGGGTTACGACTTTTGCAGCCAAGAAATTTACTGCCCGACTTTTTCGGTTATGTCCAAAAATTGGTTTCAAATTATGTTGCATTAAACACAAATTCCTTAAAAAAAATTTATTATAGGTTTATTGAATTTTATCTAAGAAACGATCGTTCTTGGAACTTTTGAAAAAAAATGACTTAAAAATTGATTTTTTTTAAATTAAAATTACTCCTAAGATTAGCAGCAATTTTTGTAAAATTTTGAAAAAGTACCCCAGGATGAAAAGTTATAAGATATTTTTCTCTTATGATTATTTGATTTGAGTTGAGAATATTTTTCTTTTCTTTTTTTAATTTAATTTTTTTTAATTTTTTACTGCCATTTCAATTAAAAAAATAAAAATTTTATTTTTTATATTTTTTATTCCTTTCGACTAATTTTTATATAAAATTCCAAGTTTATATCCAAAATGCTTTAGCAATACCTACTTTATTGAATTTTTTTTTAATGTGAAAGATAGTTAATTTATTTGGAGACTCTTTTTATATTATTTTGTTTGCTTTAGATTTGTGCTTATAAGATTTAGTTGTAATTTTTTAATGATCATGTTAGGACTTATTTAATAAATTGCATAAGGCAGAGAATAATATTCGCTAAATGTTTTAGTTATTTTTAAAAATTTGTTCTATTATATTCCATCAATTTTCTTCTTTATTTTTCAAAGGACCTTTTAATTACTAACCGTACTTTTTCTTAATCTTTTACCCGATTAATAATTTCTTGCTAAAAATTGTAATATTTGCATATCTTTACGCCAAATTTGTTTAGTGAAATTAAATAAATTCAGAAATAATATTAGAAAATCTTGATAATTTATTAAATTATCTAAAACAATTGTTACAATAATAAATCAAATAAAAGCGAATCGAAGTGAAAAAGTGAGAGTTACATGTTTTATAATTAATTCATTTCTTTCTATTATTCTTTAAGCTTTTAGAATCACTTAAAGAATTTATGTCTATTTTTACAAAATTCAAAAAATCTCATTGAATTTTGAAAAAATGGTGCCAAAAAAATGTGGAAAAATTTGCTATCACTTTTGAAAAAGTTAAAGATTTTTTTTAAATTTAGCATGCTAAAGAGCAATCCAAGAGCTATCGTATGATATTAAGGTTGTTTATTTTGTTCGGTCTGAGAACATTTATGACTTGATTTATTAGAAATTCAGTGAAAATTGCGGATTTACGAAACGCGCCAGCACAAAATTCTTTTTTATACCATAAAATGGTTTCAGTAAAGGCAATTTTGTTGGTTTATGCTTCTGCAAAATTTGACTTCCCATAAAAAATGAATTATTCTTAAAAAAACACAAATTTGGCTAGCGTCCTAGCTATATTCTATAGAACCAATTCTTAATTGTCTCTTTTGGTCATATATTCAATAAAATGTACTTTCTCAATTTAACTAGAGTTCAAAAAATGCCAATATTGGTTTCTGTGTGATAACTTTTAAGTTAAATAAGATGGGAAAACATTGTACTCAAATAAGGATGATCTTTTCTACCCGATAAACCAATTGCTCATTTAATTGTTATTAATGATAATTTTATATTATTAGATAGATTTTTTTCTCGTTTTTTATTGCCTAATTAATATTTAAGCATAATTTTTTTTATAAAATTACGCTAATTTGTATTAATTTCTTTTAATTATGATGAGCAGTTGATTTGAGGATTATTGTTTGGGGGCGTTTATTGCAGTTGACAAAATACCTTTTAGAAAACGCTTTATTCATTTTTATCTAAAAAATACCATTAATGTTAGTTTTTTTTTAATTTAACACTATCAATAATAATTCTGTTTTTGATTACCCTAATTAATATCTTCATATATTTTTATAATATTACTCCAATTTTATTATGTTTTATTTATAACCATGATGAGTGTGACGAGTATTCGTTAGACGTTTGATGGTTAGGTGGGTTTATTATGTCGACAAAAGTGCAATTTTTGTTTTTTTGTTAAAATTATTTTAAGTTTTTGTAAGTCGATTAATTTTTTTTTCTTTCTATTTAATTAGATTCTTATATTTCTGCAAGAAAATCGTTTTCAACAACTGTGTTTAAAGTTTTATTTTTTTTATCGAATGACTTTTATTTCCTGTCGGTGTTTACTTATTCTTTTTCTCATTGTTCATTTAATATTTTCAATAAGGTTATTTCCCTTAGTTTTCCAAAATGGGTTTTATTAATTTTCCATTTTATAATTATTTGAACATTTTCGCGAGCATGTCGAAGTTGAGCTCAACATTGAAATTGGTTCCGTTAGATTGCTTCAGTTTTTTTAATTCCAATTAGTTTGTCCTAATATTTCTTTTGTATAAATAAAAAGAAAATTTAATATTTATTTTACTCAATCGGCTGGAATATTTTTAATGGGGAAATTTTGATTTATTTTTGAAAAAATTTTCTAAATTCATAATATTTTTTGTTTATTTTCATTTCATCTGTAAAAATATTAGAATATTATTTGCATCTTTCTTAGCTAATTATTTGAATTTACAAATTTTTAGTTTTTTCCTTTTAAAAGCACACCATTTATGTTTCGTTATTTGTGATAAAAAAAACAAACTTGTGAATAAAATCATTTTAAATATTTCCATTTTTTATTTATTAACCCAAATTAATATTGTTTTATTGGAAAAAAATTATTTAAAATTATATTTAATTTTATTTTTTCATTTGTGAAATTAACTCTGGTGTTCTTTTAATTCAATCTTTTACTCTGTGTTAAATAAAATATTTGGTTTATAATTTTCTCAAAAATTAATGAAAATCATTTCTTGATTATTCTATATTCTTTTCGTTATGTGGTTTCAATGACTACTTTAATCATCATTTTCGTTTAATTTGTAGAACGTAAAAGGTTACGCGCCCGGTGGGACTCGAACCCACGCCCCTTCCTTTCCGTGGAATGCTCTAACCAACTGAGCTACGGGCACCCTTTCAGAGGTTCTCCCATGTCCTTTATCCCACTTTCTCCCACACTCCGCTTCCTTCTGGCATCACATCCCGCCTCCCTCGGAAGACCGGTCCCCCGGGCTCTCCTTGGCCCTTCACCAGTGGACTTGGCACACGATCACGGTCCAGAGGTCCCAGCAGTGTGGAGGGGATCCACCCAGGAGCGCCATGTAGAACGTAAAAGGTTACGCGCCCGGTGGGACTCGAACCCACGCCCTTCCTTTCCGTGGAATGCTCTAACCAACTGAGCTACGGGCACCCTTTCAGAGGTTCTCCCATGTTCTTTATCCCACTTTCTCCCACACTCCGCTTCCTTCTGGCATCACATCCCGCCTCCCTCGGAAGACCGGTCCCTCGGGCTCTCCTTGGCCCTTCACCAGTGGACTTGGCACACGATCACGGTCCAGAGGTCCCAGCAGTGTGGAGGGGATCCACCCAGGAGCGCCATGTAGAACGTAAAAGGTTACGCGCCCGGTGGGACTCGAACCCACGCCCTTCCTTTCCGTGGAATGCTCTAACCAACTGAGCTACGGGCACCCTTTCAGAGGTTCTCCCATGTTCTTTATCCCACTTTCTCCCACACTCCGCTTCCTTCTGGCATCACATCCCGCCTCCCTCGGAAGACCGGTCCCTCGGGCTCTCCTTGGCCCTTCACCAGTGGACATGGCACACGATCACGGTCCAGAGGTCCCGGCAGCGTGGAGGGGATCCACCCAGGAGCGCCATGTAGAACGTAAAAGGTTACGCGCCCGGTGGGACTCGAACCCACGCCCCTTCCTTTCCGTGGAATGCTCTAACCAACTGAGCTACGGGCACCCTTTGGGAGAAAGTAGGATAAAGGACATGGGAGAACCTCTGAAAGGGTGCCCGTAGCTCAGTTGGTTAGAGCATTCCACGGAAAGGAAGGGCGTGGGTTCGAGTCCCACCGGGCGCGTAACCTTTTACGTTCTACATGGCGCTCCTGGGTGGATCCCCTCCACACTGCTGGGACCTCTGGACCGTGATCGTATGCCAAGTCCACTGGTGAAGGGCCAAGGAGAGCCCGAGGGACCGGTCTTCCGAGGGAGGCGGGATGTGATGCCAGAAGGAAGCGGAGTGTGGGAGAAAGTGGGATAAAGGACATGGGAGAACCTCTGAAAGGGTGCCCGTAGCTCAGTTGGTTAGAGCATTCCACGGAAAGGAAGGGCGTGGGTTCGAGTCCCACCGGGCGCGTAACCTTTTACGTTCTACAAATTTGATGAATATTTTATTTTATTTACATTAAATTTTAGTTTCTTGTTGTTTAGTTTTAAATAATTTTATGAATATTACAAATTAAGTTTTTTGAAATCGAGTTTTGCAGTATATTTTCATTGGCGAGCGAGCTGCTCAAATAGTTCTACTTGCAAAATCAATTTGATTAAAAAATTATATTTATAAATAAATTAACAACAATATCAATCAAAAAAAAATAACAATTTACTTTATGCAATATATTAGTATTTTTTCATTATAGAAATTATTTTTAAAATTATGCTTTTCCGTATTAAGTCAATTAAAAAAAAATTTAATTTTTTATTTTTACTTTTCATTATTTTCTTTCTTTGTGTTTAGTTTTTTAAAATAATATTATTCAAAAAGTCTTTCAGTTCCGGGCTTTATTGACTAATTATGTGAAAATTAATTATTCTTCCAATTTTAGTAATTTGTTTGACAATTTGTTTAATTTTGACAAAAATTTCGTTAAAAGACTTAGCATAAAATATATTTTTTATTTTAATTAATCTTAATTCATTTTGACACTACAACAAAATGAAAATTAAAGCAATCATTTTTCCACTTTTCCATATCCTAATATTTTGTTTGGGTTTTAATTATCATATTCTTATAAATGGTCGGTTTTAAATTAGAATTTATTTCAAAACCCTTGCAAGTTTTTACCTTTCTTAAAACTCTCGGGTTAGGTGAATTTCTTTATTCGTTTTTTTTATATTCTTTATATTTTGGTTTTTTATTACTGAGATAATAAATACAAATGCTTTTTGTAAAAATTTATTTTTAATTGAATTAATGCAAAAGCCTTTTTTCATAACAAATTATAATTCTTCAAAGTTATTAAACGATAGAAGTTGATCGTAAATTATACATAATTTTAAACTTAAGATTACTTTTTGGAGTATGAACTTTTTAAAAATTTTACAAATATTGATTCTCAGATTGACTATCAATTAAGTTTCATTTTTCGCAATAATTTGAGATATATTTTTAGGCAATTTTAGTTTTTAATTTTTAATTAGTTCAATGGATCAGGACCAGGACCGGTGACGCCGACAGATGCCAATGGAAAGAATTTGAAAACTTGGGTGTATTTTGGTAACAGAATTTGATCAAAAAAGGGTCTATTTTTTGTTAGATTTTGATTTTTAAAAAAATATAAGTCCAGTGGTGCTGATAGTCGGCCGAAAATTCTTGAAAATTTTCGTTATTTTGGTAACAGATTTGCCCAAAATTGTTTATTTTTGAGTCCATTGTAAATTCAAATAAATTCATATCCTAAAATATTTGACCATTAAATTTGTCTTGGTATTTTTTAAAATTAATTCAGCTTTTTTCTTAGTTTCCCCCAAAATTTCGAAAACTAAAAAATTTTTATATTTTCAAATATTTAACGATACTCTGCAAAAAAACGTATAGATTGGCAGATCAGAACAAAAAAAAAATAAATGGACGAGATATTTTTTATAATAAAAGAAATTTATTTGAATTAAATTAAAAATTAATAATTATTTGTTGAGGCTGTGTTAAATTGAACTCTATTCAACTCCTGCAAAATTCAGAAATTGCGATGACGATGGACTGGTTTGCAAATGCGCCAAATTAATAATATTCATGTCTTAAAATCGGTTGCGTTTTGCTAAGCAAAATTATTGTGACTCGTGAAAAAAATGCAAACCACTTTCTTATTTTAAAATTTTTAATAAAAAACTTTTGAAAAAAAGAGATTTAAAAAACAATCTGCAAGAAATTAAGCTAATAGAAAAGAGTGGCCTAGAAATATTAAATGTTTATTATATTTTAATATGGAAAAAAAATAAAGTGCACATCATCCCTGTTATTAAAAATCGTATTTCATGCATAAGAAACTTTTACATGATAAAGGAATGCCAAATTCATTTGTCAAAAAGACAATAAAAAAGTTATTGTGAATTTCTAATATTGTAAATAAATTGTAAACTAACATTTACCATTATGAAAAATCTTTCAAATAATTCTTTTTTTAAAACTCTATTAAAATCATTTGATAATTATTAACAAGTCTTAATACAAAAATATATACAACAAAGATTTAAAAGACAAAAAAATAAAATAATTTAAAATTTATTTGCTTTTAATTTCCATTCAATTCTAAATGACTAAAAAATAAAAAAAATTTCCTAATTCCCAAATAAGTAAATGCTAAACATTTCAAAGAACCCAGTTATGCTCAAAAAAAAAACAACAAATGCTAAAAAGTTGCAAATTCACGAATATTAAAATATTAAAACCGCAAAAATTATCCGAAGAAACAAAAAAAAAATTTAAGGAATTCAAATGGCTACCAAACAATTAAATCTCAAACATATAAAAACATTAATTTAAAAATTTATTCATTTTTTTAAACTATAAAAATAGTAAAAAAAATTTTGTAACAACAACTAAAAATAATTAAAATTGAATTGAATAATATAAATAAAGAAAAGATGAAATAAATATTTTAAAAAATGAACACAACCCCCAATTGTTGCAAAAAAATATTTTTTGATGGAATTACATAATAAAACTAAAAAGTAAATTTTTTATTTTTAAAATTACCAATCCTACTAATTTAAAACATGTTTTTATGAGGTACTTTCATTATAAGGAAAATATTCATTTGTATATAAAATACGAATATAAAAAGAATATGTATAACTTATGAAACAACAGAAATAACGAATAGTTAAACAGAATCTCAACTTAGATTCGGGATTATTTTCGATATTGTTGTGTCGAATATGCATGAATAAAAGAGAAAAAAAACATACCAAAAAATGAATGATAAAAGCGCATTTACAAATTAAAATAAAGTTAGTTAATGAAAAAATTTCAAAAAAATATTTAAAAAGTATAAGAAAGAATAGAAATAGCAGCATTATAAAAAAGATGAATAACAATAAAACTGGAATAGTTCTTTCAAAATAAAAAATATTTTTTTTATAAATTTTTAGTTTTTCTTACCAATATTAAAAAAAACAATTCAATGGGAATAATAGAATAAAAACAAATTTTATCTTCAAATGTTATTAATTTAAAAAATGTACAATAGAAATCAAATTTTCAGAGTTTTCCCAGCAGCGTCATTCATTTCAAAAAATATTATACTTTTTGAAAAAATTTAAAACTCATCTTTAGGGATCTGTTTTCATTTTCTGGTAATTTTTGTGCATATTAACAAAACAATTGCTAAAGTAACAGAACAGATTCATCGGAAATGAGAAGCACAACACACCATTCTGGCGCTTGTCAAAGCACTTTTTGTGCGAAATGTCTTTATGCTAAATTTCCCGGCGGCGCCTTTCTGTACCGTGGGCCGCTAGCCCCCCCCCCCCCCCCCCCCCTCCGCAAAAAATCTTTTAATCTGGAAAAGTTAGCAAAGAAAAATTTGTTTTATAAAGGGCTGTCATTTTTAGAAAAATCCCAAAAAGCTATGTAAATGAATTACTAGTTTAGAAAATCGAACAAACAAGAATATTCGATATAACGCAATTCAAAATCATTTTTGTGCATATAATAAAAAAAAGAAGTGAATTTTGTCATCTAAAAGTGAAAAAACTATAAGTAATTAATAAAATATAGTTGGTTTATCACTGCTCATATAAAAAAATTATAATGTCTTAAAACAAACAATAACATTCATAAGATTTGTACAAAAAAACAATAAAATTTTAACAACCAAATAATAAAAGGAAAAAAAAAATTGCAAAAAAAAAAACTAACTTCGTAACGAGATTTATTTCTTTTAATGAATGAATTTATAAATTTTCAATTAAAAATATGCAAAAAATAAATAGTTTTGTTTTGCAAAAATTTTCAAAAGGCATTAATAAGACTTAAATGCAATATTTTTTTTCCTACTGAAATTCATGAAGAATTATTCTATAAAAAGCAAGAATGCATAACTAAAATCGAGTTGTGAAAACTTATAAATTATTTGAAGATAAAAGACATAAATTGCATTTTAACTTTTATTATAAAAATATTGATATTATAAAAAACAAAAATAAAAAAAATTAATTTATCTTTGGAAAATATGTGAAGTTAAAAAGAAGAAAGAATTAGTATACAAATACTCAAATTCCATGCGATAAGATAGCTTAATTAATTTTATCGAAAATATTATTAAAACAAAAACTTATTGTTGAAATATGAAAAATAGTAATTAAATATTTATGAATAAACATGCTTGCTGTAATTACTTATGTAAAATATTGCTATTAAATTCTTTTTTTCTTTTTAATTTAATTTTTTAAATATTACAACCCTTAAAATGTCAAAAAAATTAAAGTTAATTTCAATAATATTAATCCGATAATACATTTGAGAATCTTCTTATGGTGTTTTAGTCACCTATGTTGAAATACATTACCCAAATTTATTTGAAACTTTAAATATCAATAAAAAGTAGAAAGAATAAATGAAAAAAAATACTAAGGTAGCCAAGAATTACCATTTTGTTTTTCTTTCTTTAAGTTTCGACTTCCAATTTTATGACCATAAATAAATGGGTTGTTTTCATTTGTATTTTAAAAAGAAAAATTTCCTTAAAATATTCGATAAATGTAAATAAATGTAGAATTTTGAAATAAATTACGCTGAAAAATTTTCAAATTAATAAAAGAATCCCATCATTAGAAACACTTGTACTAAGAAACTAATAAATAAAATTGTATTACTCATATTACTGTATAAAATATATATTAAATAAGAATAAAAAATGAATAATTTCATAAAAAAATGCGCATTTCTAAAACATTTAAAATAAAAATTCGAAAGACTAAAAATAAGAGGGCAATAAACTAATGTAAACATTTTCTTAATCAGATTTGAAATAAAAAATGGTTCCACAAATCTGTATATCAAGAAAACGCGTGGCCATTATTTCCAAGATGCAAATTTTAAACTGAAAAATAATTTAATAAAAGATAATTTCAATAATAATTTATTTGAAATGCTCACTTATTTCTTAAATAATGCTCTCTAAAAACTTAAATTATTTGATTATTTTGCATTCCATCTTCTCTAGCATTAATGTGACAACATCGCCATAAAGAAGATTATTTAAAATATATTAAAAAAAAAGATTAATAATTTATTATTCTTCTTATTAAAGAAATGTTGCATTCTTTTCATGAAAAATAATTTTATTTCAAACATTCAAATGTAAACTCAAAATTCTTTAATCAAAGATAATTCACTTAATAATTTGTTAATTTATGTGCCCATCTTTTTACTCTAATTTAAGTTCGCAAGTAAAACAAGTCAAACGGAAAAATAGCAAAAAAAAATTAAAAAGAAAACAATAAATAAGTAAATAAAAACATTATCAAGTAATAAACCGATAAAATAGTTAGTTTCTCAACTTTTATAATATAATTGGTATGTGCCCTAAAAAATTCCTTTTAATAAAATAAAAAACTTGAAAATTTTAATAAAAAGTGTAAAAGTAAGTAATATGTTTTTTTATTAGATTTATTTCCCTTTTAAAAAGAGTTACGTACATTAATTATTTTTTCACTTAAAAAGTTTTGAGCGATGGCAACACCTTTTTTTAAATTAAATATAAAGTTAATAAAATAAACTAATAATTAATATTAATAAAAAAAATGTACTTTTTAAAAACTAACGATCTGTCGCGGAATGGACAAAAAATAAAATACAAAAGAATGTGCAAAAGGAATTACTCCTTTCGTACTAACGACTAATTGATTATAATTAGTCTCCCTGTTTCCCCTTTGACCCCTTTTTTGATTGATGACAGCCTTTATTTATATTCACTCACAACACAATGAGAAATGCAATGAGAGGCCGGGAGGAAAAGGTGTGAAGGGAAGGGCTAACAAAAGAAAGCACAATTCCAAGAAAATGGAATGGGTAACGTGAGACGATTAGTGAAAAATGAGAAGTGATTAAGATTGGATTAATTCGGGCTTTTATGCGAATGAAAAGAATGGGCGGGGCGAGGAAGAGAAATACAATAAATTGAATAAGCCAATCAGAGACGGGAAAAATTTAAATGACGAATTACAAATTCAAATAAAATAAATAAATAATTATTTATTTGTGACGCAATTATTTGCCACATTCTCCGGCCCCAAAAGTCTGCCCGTCTTTAGTGCTTCGATTTTTTGTGTTTCTTCCCTTTCTTTTTCCTCCGATGCGATGATGACAGGGAGGAAGAGGAGGAAGAGGAAGAGTGGGAACGGGGACGTCGGCGATGGAACCGATGCTGCCATTCAAGAAAATTGAAGGGCTCCCTATTGGCCCCGGTCAAAGGACCTGCAATGTCCTTGAGTACAGAAATCATTTCTTGTTGATTTCCGACAATCTCCTCCATGGTTCCTTGGAGGTTTTGGATGGCCACCATCAGCTGGGGGGACACTCCAGCTGAAGCCAATGAAATTGAAGGGATGGAGGCCAAAGGAATTGGCTTTTCCATTGGCTTGGGAGGAAGCCCCGCTGTCACCGCGGGCTTTTCACTGGAGACCTCTTCCGGCTGGAGGTCAACGTCTTCCGCCTCCATGCGAATGTCTTTCCGGGGAGCCATTGGTGGTTTCTTAAGCAGTTTTTTGAATTGCCCTCACCAGGAGAAGGTGATTGGGCTTTTTCCAAACACGCTTTACACCCTTTTCCTTTGGCGGATCAGATTTATCTTTCAAACAAAACTGTCCTGGCGAAGGGGCTCGGGAACGGCGTTCCCTCATGGAATTGACGATCATTTCCTCATTCCCATAATAGCACAAATCAATTACTTCTAATGGGAAGTAATCAATGTGTAAGGATTGCTGGGCACGACTGTACTCTCCATATACTTGTACAAGAGGTAAAAGCGGATGGATATCAATCCGTCTTCGGCTGAAGTGCCGAGCAACGGTTATCCCAGGGTAAATTTCGGTGCGAATAGCGCCGAATCGGGAAAATCCGTCAAATTCAATCACCCTATTGTGCACTAAGTGATTGGTGCGCAGAAAAGCCCCATTATTAAGAAAGTCCCTTAATAATGCCTCTGATGAACGTCTCTGGCGTTGATGCCAATGATTTCCCCCAATTCTTGAGAACCACTGATTCAGAGGCTCTCTTCCGATTTTGAGGCCAGATTGACCTCGGTGGGTTCCAATTCCCTCTAATCGGACTTGGAGTTCTCTCTCTTCTCCTGGACTCCCGAGAGGCGATTCGGGAGGCGTGTAAGGAGAAGAGTCCGTGCTCCATTCTGAAACCTCTTCCCAATTCAGAGGGTTTTCCAAGGGAATTTCATCTCTTTCAGAATTGTGCTCTTCCACTGGACGGGAAGGGTCCAAATTTTCCTGATTTCCTTGAAACCATCTTTGGTTTCCATTTTCCTGACCATCAATTTCAGGATTTGGATTGAGTGTTCGGTTTCCGTTGATTTCTCTCAGCGGGTTTCTACCGAAAGGAAAAGGCATTTTAATTTTTTCTGAAAGGGAAGTGGTTAGATGGAAATTAATGGTGCATGGTAAAGCGTTTCTTTCGCTTTTTATATTGCTTTCTGAGCACACATTCACGTGAACTGAGTCATATAATTCACGTGATCCTGTAATGAGTTGAGGGTATGACTCATGAAACGAATTTTTAAAAAAAAAGGGGGGAAGCGGACGTGCTTCCCCATATCCGAAGGATCCTCCCCCCGCCAAGTACAGTATCAGAAATACTGTTCCAACTCTGTAATTTTTCCTGATGAAAAACCAGGAAACGAATTTCCAAAGCCTATAAAATGGCGATAGTTTAATGAAGAAGAGTAAGCAAATTGTGCCTATTCCAAGGACAATCAGAATGATTAAAATGGATTGGAGGCCCATCAAAGACCAAATGGTGGCCTTCCAATCAAAGTCAAAGTTCAACCAGTTAGAATGATTTGAATTTTCAATTTTGTCGGAATGATTTGGTCCGAGGTTTTCAAGTTTTTGGTATGGGACATAATGTAATGTTCCGATCATTGTAAATGATGTTTTACCTAACAAACATTCCGTTTGGCAGTTGGTTTGTATTTTGCTTTATCAAACGATAAAACCGTTTGATAAATTGAAGCATTGGAATCACATTTTGATGAAAAATGTGTTCCATCGTCACATTTCACTTCGGCAAGGGAACTGCCGAAGTTCGTTGAACACACATATCGGAACAATGCTCCGGTTGAACACCGATAGCACCCTGTAAGGTTCAATGGGAGGATTGTGCAAATGCTTTGGTGTAGCACCAAGGCCATTTGTAATCCCTCAATTTCAATATGAAGTTGGACAGGACTGAATCCTGTCAAAGCGATTATCCTTCGCTTAATGTTCCTGAATTGATAATTTTGAATATTTAATGGAAGCCTTCTTTCTGGGCTTTCCATTAATTTCTCAAGATTGATTGAACGGCAATTGCAGTTCACTAAACCTCCTGAATGGTCAGGAAGGCAGTCTGTACAGGCATTTGGGCCCAGACTGCAATTGAATTCTTTTGCTTCACTTTGCGTCTTGCAAAGGAAGTCGAGTGTTAGTGGCTCTCTTGTTAGAGCCACATTGTCTCCGTCAGAGACAAAATCGGAATTAAGGACGGGAGCGGGAGGGAGAGTCACTCCAATTGGAGTGACACTTATGTTATTCCATCTCAGGGTTCGCCCTGGATGGAGAAAAACATCTGTCTTTGATTTTTTCTCTGCCGTTTCTAATTGGATTGTCGTGTATACAATGAATTCCCATGAATTGCATCCTATGACTTCATAGACTGTCCGGGACTTTGGATTTGCAAACCAACGGTAAAAAAGACAGGCGCTTCCGCCCAATAGGCATTTGTTGCCCCAAAAGGCAGTGCTGTCCAAGCAAAAGGAATTGCCTGGAAAAGCATTTGCCTACCTCAGTTCGGGAATTAGGGTATTGTTGCGGACTTTGCCACAATATTCGCCTTCACACAAGCCCATTTTTGGACATCGTTTATCCGATAAAATTTTGAGCTCATAGGATCGTTGCCAAGCCTTGGTGAAGCCTTGGCATTCCAAAGCTAAAGCTTTGAGGATCACTTGTATTGACCCAAGGACAACCCCTTCTTCTGTTTTTAAAAGAAGTGTGTTGGTTTGACCTACTGGCAGAAGGGCCAGCGTGGCTGTGTTCTCAATAATACAATTGATGTTTTTTGCATTTTTGAGACATTTTTCGGACTTGGCCATTACCGCCACAGTTTCTCCTCCAATAAGATGGAAAGAGGTGGCGAGGAGAACAATAAAAGCCGTGGTTCTAAAAACACGGCGGGAAGCCAATTTTGAGAGGCTGTCCCTCTCAGCGGCCTTTCTCTTTTGAATCGCCTCCTTGGCAAGGCAAAGTGAATTATTGGCCTAATAATTTGAATTATTAGCCAAATGATTGTATAAAGTCCTGAGAAGAGGACTTTAAGCACAGATAAGCCAGAAGGCTTATGCTTAAAAATGAAAGACAGAGTCCGCCAGCCAAAATGGCAGATACCAATGGGTAACAGGTTGGATTTGCCAACTGTTCCATACAGATATAGCATTTGATGAGTTCACATTCATCAATTGCCGGACAGTGGATATCCTTTATATACATATGTTTTGAGTCAGACCAGAAATGGGCCTGACATTTGTAGTCATTTAAAATGAGTTCTTTTGGCAGTTCATAGGTGAGTTTTTGTACATTCTCATGAATGTAACAATTCTCTGCACAGCAGAGCTCAACTTTCCGAATTTCCTTCGGAATTTTAGCATTAATGCCTTTGGAAGAACAAGTGAGATTACACTCCTTGCAATTATTTGATGGATAAGCACTCACTAGTGCGAATATTGAACAAAGAATTGTTAGACCATTTAAAATTGTCATTAACTTGGCCTTACTACGGGTAATCATTCCATGCCTGTTCGGGTTGCATTGTTGATTAATAAGAGGAGAGGTTTCCTCCTCCTTTTTCTCTGCCTTTGCTAAGTGAGTTTCAGGTGGGATTTCATCCTCACTTGTCTGATGAGTATCAAGACTCCCATTCGTCGTTGAATGAGAATTTTCCTTCTCATTCTTGCTGTCAATATTTTCCTCATTTTTTGTTGGTTGGTCTTCCAATCCAACTTCTAATGGAAAAATTTTATTGACTAGTCGAGTCAAAATGATTTTCCGAGGCATGGTCCCATACCTCTTTGATTTGACGCCGTGAATTGGAACTTCCAATTGCACGCTTCTAATGGCACCTGGTCTGCCATTAAGCTCAATATTCTTTCCCATAGACCATTGGTTGCGGGGAGTGAATTCCTCTGAGATGAGGACAATCATTCCTTTTTTAGGCTCTCCTTTGTCTTGGAGATGAGGACCACTGTGATCCCATTTGGACCTTTCTCTCAGAAGGAGAAGGTAATCGGTGTGCCACTTATGCCAAAAGCATTCGTGGGCCTCTCTTGTGGCCTTAAACAGGGCAGCCAATCTCTCGGAGGAAGAGATGTGCTTATCATTTGGGTCGACTTCCACAGAAGACGTTTCCCAATTGATTTGCAGTTCTGGCTGGATAAGGTCGATAGGGCGAAATGGCTGAATGCCATCTTCCCCATCGGGGACCACTGTGATGGGTCTGTGGTTGAGTGTGGCCTCAACTTCAGCCACAAAAGTGTTCAATTCATCTAAGTTGAGGACTCTTCGTCCCAATGTTCGCTTGAAGCAATTTTTGCACAATTGGACAAGGCGTTCATAAACGCCCCCTGCCCAAGGACTTATTTGTGCGATGAATTTCCACTTAATTTTATTAAGTGCGAGGAATTCACTCAAGGTAAACTGCCCTTGTTGCGAGGCAAGTTATAATTATTATCCAAGCTTTGACCTTTTCTCCAGCCAACCGAGTCTCGGTTGGGCCGAGAAAATCAATTCCAATGGAATTAAAGGGCGTTTGACGACAGACGCGTTCCTCCGGCAAGGGAGGCATTTTTGGTAAGGCATATTGGTATGCCAACATCATTCTGCAGCGAAGGCAATGTTTGAGCACCTTCTTGACGGCAGTTCGTGACTGCGGTGCCCAATAATGGTTTAGGAATTCGGTGAGGGTGCAATCCACCCCAAGATGGTGCCTTTTTTGGTGGCATTGCAAAATGATTAAGTCCTTGACTTGGGAATTTTTCCCAAGGAGGATGGGATGAGTGAATCCAAAGGATTGGTCACTTCTTCCCAGTCTTGTCTTCAATCTCAATATACCATCCTCATCGATCAATGAGGGGTATTTTTTGAGATTGTCTGAATCATTCATCTGATCCAGACGGAGCAGAAGGTTTTCTGCTAACAGAACATCGTCGGCTGAGAATGTGCCGTTGAAAGAAATCTTCGCAATTTCTTTACGATGTTTTTTGATAAACTCCGATGGTTCTCCTCCATTTAAGAATTTTAAATGGAGAAACCTTAGGACAAAGAGCGCAGTTCTAACCATTTTTGTAAAAGAGCTAAATCTCTTTGGCTCAAATAATGAGGGCTTTATTAAGTCTTCTGACGCGGAATGTGCCAAAAATGCTTTATCTTCTTCAACGGAGGAAGAATTTTCATCCATTTCTTTCGAGTCTTCTTCTTTCACATAGAACGAGAGCTCGTTCGGCCAATCCTTTTGGTCCAATATAAGCCAGTGTGGCCCATGCCACCAGATCAAGTTGGAGCTAAGCTCTTCCGGCTTGGCTCCTCTTGTTGCAATGTCAGCCGGGTTCTCGGCTGTTCTTACAAAGTTGAATTGGCAGTCACTGAAATTGCGAATTTCTTTGATTCGCCTTTCAATAAATTTAGGTTGGGCATCTTTGGATGCCACCCAATTTAGGGCTATCTGGGAATCACTCCACAGATAGAAGTGTTCAATTGCTCGTCGCAATTGGCCTTGAATAAATTGTAGGCCTCTGATTCCAATTAGGATGGCGAGGAGCTCCATTCTAGGGATGGTAAGCGCCTTTGAGGCACTTTTTGGCTTAAGGCGATTTTCGGAAAAAATCAGCCAACAATATTTTTTATCAAGGTTCTCCATTCGGAGATAAATTGCTGTTGCAAATGTGTGGATAGAAGCATCCACAAATGCATGTAATTGGAGGGAGCATCCTCCCGCAATTAATACTCTCCGAGGAATTCGGATTTCTTGGTCTTTCCAAGACTCTTGGAAAGACGACCATCGAATCGAGTCCTCTTCAGAAAGGACGTCGTCCCAACCCTTCTTTTCTTCCCACAGACTTTGAAAGAAAAGTTTAAATGGTTGGATGCATGGGCCCAATAAGCCCAACGGGTCAAATAAAGAAGCCAAAAAACTTAGGACAAGACGGCGGTTATTCTTTGGAATTTGTCACAAATTCTCTGAGGTTAAAGCACCCTTCTTTAAGGATAGCTTTAGATTCTTTGTATTTTTTGATTGCTTCTTCTGGAGTTTCACACTCCAAAAGAGCATTGTCAACGTAGAGTGAATTTGCCAGTTCTTTGGCCAAGTCTGAATCGTAACTTTTAAGATGATACTGAAGAGTAGCGGCCAAAATGAAAGGTGAACTGATCACCCCAAAGGCTACTCGGCAGAATCTGTAGGTAATCAGATTCTCCGGACTTAATGGCTTATCAATGTTTTTCAACCATAGGAATTTGGTGACCTCCCTGTCTTCAGGTTCCAAGGCAATCTGCAAGAAAGCAGCTTGTATATCCGAAAGAAGGGGAAAGGCAGGACATCGGAACCGCATCAGCATTCCGATGAGGGCAGGTAGGAGTACCGGGCCTCTATAGAGACAGTCATTAAGACTGTTCGTGCCTCTTGTGTGGGCGCTCGCGTCGTAAACGACGCGAAGCTTCTTGCCTTTGGCTAAAACTCCCTGATGTGGGATATAATGTTCAAGAGTGCCAGAGGATTTCCTGGCCTCTTCAACGATACCTTTGGAGAACTGATCTTGAATTGTGGCATCATATTGCTGAAGCAATTCGGGTGAATGCTTGAGTCGATTCAAGGTCGACATCAACCTTGAAAATGCCATTCGGTAATTGGAAGGAAGACTTGGGGTTTCCTCCTTCCATGGCCATTTTACCGAATATCGTCCATCATTTTCACGACGGATCGATTCATTGAACAGCTGCATGGCTGTTTGGTCATCATCTTCGTTGGGGTCTTCTTTGATCCCCAACGATTCCAAATTAAAGAATTGTTCAACTTCTTTAATGGTGGGTAACTGCTCATGGTTGCTCTCATTGATGGCCATCAACGAGAGCCTTGGATTTGGAATTTCTGAACCAAAGTCCGACTCCCCATTGACTAATGGCCCAAGGGTTGTTTGGATGACAAACAGCCCAGGAGAGACTTCTTTCCTCCCCTTGAAATATTTCCAGAAGTGTCTAGCACTTATGAGAATTTCAGGCTCTTCTCGGGTAAATTTCAAGGCGTGACGTACATCCTCTTCTTCGGAGGTATAGTCATTTGGTTTCCATTCCGCCATTTTAAACGGGGTGGAGATTCTTTCCGTGCGATTTAGAAGGACTTCCTCCCATTTGTTTTCCATTCTTCTGATTTGAATGAAAAATATGGGGGAATGGAACCTCATTGGCCCATTTCTCTCTCCTCCAAAGCCATAGACTTCCATTTCCTCGGAAGTCACTTTGTATGGCTTGAGCTTTCTGATTAGGGAATCAGAAATGTATGAGGGTTGACTACCCGGGTCAAAAAGAACCGCTGCCTCGACCCATCTCCTTGGGTCTCTTTTGGACTTGACCATGACACGTCGTGTCATAAGAAAGGCGTGAGACTTCTTTGTCTCTACGCAGGTTAAGACATTTGTGGGACTGCTCTCGTTTTGTACGGAAAGCTCCTCGAGTTGCGAGGGCTGATTGGTGGAAATGTGGTTTTGAGAGGGTCTCTGTTGACCTCCTCCTGGAGGCGGTTTCCTCGGAACACTCCCTCTAATGTTTAAATTTTGGGACACGTTTTCTGAAATGTTCCCTTCTTTGTGACAAATCATGAAATGGTGCTTTTCACCACATAAAAGGCATCTCTTTGGTGAGTTGCAGCCTTGGGAATTATGACCTTGCACAAGGCAGTTAAAGCACCTTTGTTGATCCGCCAGACGCCTTTTGCGCGCCTCCGGACTTGGGTACTTGGGACATCGGCTTGGTGGATGTCCATAACCATCGCAAAGTGAACAGGGCCTTGCGCTCACTCTCCCATTTCGAGGGGATTGCTGGAAGGGTTGATTTATCGCTGGGAAAGAGCGATGAATTTGGGGAGGCATTGCCCCAAAATTCTCATTTCTTATATTTGGTCTCCACGGTCTGTTCCGTAGCTGATTGGAATGGAAATTGTTTCCATTCTTATTGAAATTATTTCCCTGTGGCTGGGAATGGAAAGTTTTGGGTTTCTCTTCACCACGGAAGACTTGAGTACATCTGAGTACTTCTTCTTTTACTTCAACAATTGAAGTGATTGCCTTACGGAGATCGGAACAGTCAAAGGTTCCGCCTGACTGCATCTCCTTCTCAACCACTTGAGAGAGGAGATTGAAAGGCAATTTGGATTTGATTGTGGAGGCCATGAACTTGTTTTGTTCATTTTCTTCAAAATCAGACAGTTGCTGACAAATCCGTTCAACTGCCTCTGAGAACATCCTCAGAGACTGAATGGAATCGGATGGCCTTGGAAGGTGGAGCAACTCGGCTTGGAGTGACTCCACAATTGACTTCTCATCCCCAAACCTTTTCTTGAGAATTTCTACCACACGAGGGTAGTTCTCATCGGAAGGTGGGTACAAGTCAATTGCTCGGCGAGCAATTGACCTCTCGGGAAGACATCCCAAGAGGTAAATGTGTTTCTTGAAGTCTTCAATCTGAAGACTTTCAACTGATGCTTCAAAAAGCTTCCAAAACAATGGCCATTCTCGGGGCTCCCCCGAGAATTTTGGAAGGGAAATAGGAGGCAACGTCACATCATGACGATGCTGTGCCACTAATTGTGGTTGAATTTGTGGAGCAGGCGGCTGTGCTTGCACAGGTGGGACAGCATCCCCCTGTTGAGAGAGGCCTAAAGCCCCATCAATTGTGTTGATAAGCCCTCTGGCTTGATCTGCCCATTCCATGAAGGGCTTTCCTTCAGGGAGGAAATTAATGTAATTTTGCTCTTCCTCTTGAAGAGCGGGTCCTTTGACCCTGTGGAAGACTGCTTCCCATTTATCATTGTTCTTTTCCAACAATGAAACTGCTCGGCAGAGATTCTGTCGCTCTGCCAGCAAATCTGTTTTGATTTGCTCAGTCAAATCTTTGGACAGATTTTCCTGAGCCGTCTCAATATAAAATTTGAGACGCTTCACAATCGGGGCGATTGTGATTCGTAAGAGTTCACTCATCTCTTATGAAATTGTTTTACAAGCCTTTTTGCAAAAGCTTGGACTTCTCAAAGAGGGGTAGCTACAACTGGAGCTATGACCCCTACGGGGCTCCAATTTTTGTCGCGGAATGGACAAAAAATAAAATACAAAAGAATGTGCAAAAGGAATTACTCCTTTCGTACTAACGACTAATTGATTATAATTAGTCTCCCTGTTTCGCCTTTGACCCCTTTTTTGATTGATGACAGCCTTTATTTATATTCACTCACAACACAATGAGAAATGCAATGAGAGGCCGGGAGGAAAAGGTGTGAAGGGAAGGGCTAACAAAAGAAAGCACAATTCCAAGAAAATGGAATGGGTAACGTGAGACGATTAGTGAAAAATGAGAAGTGATTAAGATTGGATTAATTCGGGCTTTTATGCGAATGAAAAGAATGGGCGGGGCGAGGAAGAGAAATACAATAAATTGAATAAGCCAATCAGAGACGGGAAAAATTTAAATGACGAATTACAAATTCAAATAAAATAAATAAATAATTATTTATTTGTGACGCAATTATTTGCGACACGATCTCTTTTTTTTGCCTTTAAAAGTGGAAAAAAATTTAAAAAAACAATTATTGGTGCAATCACATAATAACTTCATGAAATTAAAAAAAAAATTAATATTACATATGATAATTTAAATATGAACGAAGGCCTGAAAAACTAAAAAATTCGTAAATGTCATGAGTTTAAAGAAAATAAATTCTTGAACATTGCCATATGCCTATAATATATTAGAAAATTCCTCTTTATGTGTTTTAATGAGAAAAAAAAATAAATGAAATAATAAAAAACTTATTTAAAAATAACAAATAGAATAAATAATTCAAATTGATATAAAAAATCATTTAAAAAGCGCACTATTTACAAAAAAAGGAAATAATGAAAAGATGATGAATTATTCCCAAAGGCAGGGGTACAAGTGAAAAAAAAAATTTAGTCATTCGGAGAAACCAGAAAGAAACCTATCTTACAAGAATCAACAGAATCCATAAAATAAAATAAAATACCATAACTAAAATATGTATAAGAATAGAATAATATTAAAATAAAACTTTTAAATGAATTTGAATAAAAATGAATAAAATCTATTACCTAGAATAAATGCAAATGAAAAAAGTAATTATTAAATTCCGAAAATACCGAAATTTTCAAAAAGAAAAAAATAATATTAAAAATTAAAACCTTTTTCAGTTTCAACAACCAAAATTCATAAAATTTTCTAATTGAAGAAGCTATAAAGAAGCAAGTAAAAAATAAATAATACAACTCTTTCAGAAGTTAAAGTTAATTAAAAAAGTTTGCTAATATAAAAAAATATAAATTTAGAAGCAATTGAAATATATAAAAAAATTAAACAATACAAAAGCAAGAAAAGCAAACATATAAGAATATAGAACAATGTAAATAAATTGAGTAAAGAAAATTTGAGATGAAACTCAAAGCAACGGGGAAACATTTGAAGTGTCGAGTGATTATTTTAAATAAGAACAATAAAATTAATAAATTAATCATAAAAATATTCAAATTAAGTTTAGTAAATCAGCAATTAATTAAAAACAAACAAATAAAAGGAAAAAACAAATCAATGTGAAAATTAAATAAAGACCTAATAAAAGTATTAATTTTAACAATCTGCCGGTCGGGCTTCGAAGTGCGAAGGCGCATTTTATAAATTTCGCAACAGACTTCTAAGCTAAGAGTAGTTTCAAATTCTGGCACTTTTTTGGCTTCTTTTTTCTTAAATCATAACAATATTTTGAAATATAGATGGCTAATAGATGCATTCAAACGCTATCGCATGATACCAAGTTAATTTGGTTGCGTTTGAGCAAAGTTATACCAAAAAATCAGTAAAAATGGCGGATTTATAAAATGTACTACAATTAGTAAAATGAACAATTCTCAAGCGATTTGAAAAAAAGATTAGATAATTTAAAACAATAAAAAAACATTTTCTTTACAAATATTTAAAAAAGAAAACAGAAAAAAGATAAAAATTTTATTTCTATATTAGAAAATTTTAATCTAACATTTTGTCTGAAAGCGTTTGACACATAAGCATTATGTTTATTGAATAAATTAAGCCAAATAATGCTATATATATCCAAACCAATGGTATTCTAACTTGTTTCTTGAAAAAATTCTAAAAGGAGTTAACTTTTTTTATATTTATACAAAATAAAAGTTAATAAATCAATGAAAATATATTATATCTATTTTAATAACACTTTGATTGGCCATATCTTATTTTATTCAGCATATATATTGAGTAATGAAATAATACAAAAATAAAAAGTAATCAATGACAATATTTTAAAAATCTGAAAACAAAAAAAGCTTAAATTTCTGATTATTTCTCAACAGCTATTTGTTTTACAATTTATTAAAGAAAAATAAACACTATTAATTCTTGATTATTAAGGTACAACAAAAACTGAATTTATTTTAACATGAGTACATCTTCAAAAGCAAAATACAAATTTTCCTCATCTCGAGAGAAATTCTCTTAGCAAAAATATGAATATTTGTTTAAGAAAATTAGCAAAGATATATTCTCTAAAATATTTGCTAATTCTTTAATAACATACATTAATTTATTTTGTGTCTATCGTTTTCAAAAATGGAATAAATAAAATAATGAATTAAATATTTAAGAAAGCAACTAAATTATTAAATTTTTATAAATTTATTATATAAATATATTTTTAAATTTTGATAATACTTGCCTCAAACTAAAATAAATGTTTTTACTTTGTAATAATAAAATCTCCAAAAAATTATGATCTAAATTAAATTGTAAAAAAATATACTGTTGATAAATACGTGATCAAAAAAACTCATTAATCATAAAAAAATATATTATTTTAATAAAATCGAAACTCTTAAATGAAATAAAAAAGCAAAAAATTTAAAACTAGGTTTAGACAAATCCATTTTTAAGTTCCTTTTTAAGATTAGATCTTATTTCAGATTTTTTGTCTTATTTTACTTTTATTTCTTACTCCGTGGGAAAAGGAAAGAAACTAAAATACTATTTTTACAATTTTTCTTTAAAACTTTTAAACATTTTCCCGTCGGCGCTTATCGACATCGTTTGTATCTAAAAATTTATTTTGACCCGACATTTTTATTTCGAGAATGATAACAAATTTAATAAATTAAATAGCTCCGGAATACAACAACTCACTGATTTTTTTATCATTTTCAATTTTCTACTAAAAATACGAATTTAGAGGATTTTCAATTTTTGAATTTTGAGCGCGCAGGTTCAAAAAAAATTTCAGCTCCATTTGGGGAAGCTGTTCAATATTTCTAAAAGCAAATACAAAAAAACAAAATAGTTTTTGCATATTTATTAATAATATTATTATGCCAAAATGTAAAGTTCATGAACAACAAATTACAATTCGTTGGCAAATTTATACTATTTTATAATGAGTCAATTGTTTGAATCGCAATTTATTGCATTAAATATGTTTTTGAAATGTGTAAATCGTTATGCAATTTTATTTATAATTAGACATGCCAAAAAGTTGTTTAACTTAAATTTTAAAAATTACGTCGACCTAAAAATAAAAATAAAATTGGAATTTTCAATTTAAAATAAAAAATAAAATAAAGATTTTTTATAAAAAGATAAACTAGCTTAATAATATTAAAAAACTAATAAAAATATTATCAAAAAAATATTTAATTTTTAGTTCTTTATGTATAACCAATTCTAACCTTTTGTAGATTTTTGAACGATGGCTTGAAATAATAAAATAATTACCTACAAAAAAATCAGATTATGTATTCGTATTTTTTATCCAAAATGAAGAAAAGAAACAAAAATACCTGTAATAAAATATCTAAAACTATTCAAAATTTAAAAAAAAATAACAAAATTCATATTTAATAAAATTCCTGACGAAACTTGCAACTGACGCCGCGAAGCAGCTCGTCAAGATATTATAAATGAAAAATTGCTGTAAACTATACGCTTATTAATTAGACAGCTTAAAAAAAATATATTACATAACTGTTGAAAAGAAGCAACCAAAAAATATATAAATAAAGAAATACAAATTAAAAATAGAATTGCTAAAATTTATTATATCATAATCGATTTAAAGCTGACAAATTTTTTTTAAATAAATAATTTGCAATAATTTTTTAATCATTTATTTTTTTTTCTTATTTTTAAAATAAAAAAAAAAATAGATAAAAAATTATATCGCCTGAGTATTGCGCACAAATATACTCAATTAATAATAAGTATCTTTAATGATAGGGTGCGTAAAAATAAGCTAAAATAATTACGCAAATAATAATTAAGTAAGATGCATTTTCTAATTAACTACGATAAATAAAATTTAGTCCTTAAATAAGTTTGAATCTTTAACAAATAAAGTAGCAAATGCGTGCGCGTCTGTTTATACAAAGATTAGCTGTGTGCATTAGCTACGCGATTAGTTATGTGAGACGTGCCCCCGCTAGGGGTGCCCAAGCCCTGCCAACCCCTATATAAGCTAACTACATAACTATACCAAAAACAATCCGCCCTATCAGAGCTCAAACCAATAAGTTTCTACCTCGTTTGTCCCGGTTTAGGCTGCCCAAGCCCTGGAGGTCCCCAGCTTTGGGGTGCCCAAGCCCTGCTAACTTCCAGAGCGCTCTTGCATACATTAACTTTGTTGAAAAATTTTGTTAATCTTAAATATTTGCTATCATAAATAATTTAAGATAAAATTATGGAAATAAAAGTTTTTTGAATATATAACAGGATGTTTATTTTTTTATTATTTTTTTTTACTCAATCATTTGTGCTGGAAAATTTCTTGGCTGGAAAAATGTTCTTTAATTTTTGAGGAAAATTTTTATTAATGTTTGGTTACTTTTTTTCATTATTATTTTTTGACATCTATTTTAAAAATTTTAGTTGGAGATTGTTTCCTATTTTAGAAAAATTTTTTAAATTATGTACCAAAAATATAATATTTTGTTAATTAGTTTTTGGGCAATTGGGAAAGAACAAACTTTTAATTACAACTGATTATTTATATGGTGGGGTTATATTTGTTGGTTTTAGTTTTATGAAAATGAATAATAAAATTATATATTAGATTATTAATTCTTTTTTTTTTACCTTTCATTAATTAATGTTTAATTGAAAGAAGAATCTGTGTTTTTTCTTGAAAGAATATGAAAATTTGCAAGCTTTTTTTCGAAAATAAAATTTATCTTTCAATAATACTTTGATAAAAATTGAAATATTCTGAAACATGTTGCGCATTTTTTTCTAATTTTTTGTTGTTTATTTTTAAAATTTTTTCAATAATATAATTAAGAAATTAAAATAACTATTTTAATTGTTAAGTATATTTTAATTTAATAACTTATTTATGCACTTCGAATTTCTATTTGTTATTTGATAGTTTTAAATGTGTTTTAATTTTTTTACTTAAAGGTTTTAATAGTAGACTGTTCAAATTACAAAAACATTGAATTTTTGGTTTGGGTGCTTCTATATTTCTCAATTTTTTAATCAAAAATATTATGGGGTTTTTCAAAAATAATCAATCCGTTTCTTCTGGTTCTTATTTATTAATGAAAATAATATATTATTTATGTAAATTATTATTTCTATTATTTGGTAAATTTTTAATTTAGCTTTAGAACCAAGATTCATGGAATCTTCTAATTGCAAAGGCCTTTATAAAGCGAGAGCGGTTTACTGAAGCTGGGCAGCATTCACAATAATATCCCAAATCGTTCTTAAATATAAAATTGTAATAATAATTATCTTAAATTGAATACTAAACCAACTAAAATAGTTTATATTAAAAAAAAATTAAATGAAAAAATAATAAAAAGTTATAAATTTAGTTTTAAAATCAGTATAAATAAAATTAGGTTAAAATCTTACATATTCCATATATCGAAAATTTCTTCAAGTGAAAAACTGTAAATTAAAAGCTTATTGATTAGCTCAGATCACAATTATATTTGCCTTTGGCGCCAACTTTCGCAAAAACCATCAACAGTTTGACATAAAAGAAGAGAGTTTATAAAACACAAAATATTAGGAAAAAAAAGATGTGTAAGAAAACCAATTATTAAAAAATGAAAAGGTTGTTTTTGGCAGACAAAGCAGTAAAAAAAGTAATATTCTTTAAATTGAAACAGAACAATATTTTTTGGCTAAAATATAAAACCGTAATTTAGCAGCAATTGTAAAAATATTTGGGTTTTTTTGAAGAAATTAATATGTGAGGGAGTTAAGTAAACCTTACTAAAAAAACTTAAAAAATATAAAACCAAGAAAAGCAAACATACATGGAACAATATAAAAAATTCAGTATATTGATAAATTTGCAACCAAAGCCACAGACAACATCGAGTGATTATTTTAAATATAGGAAAATATATATAATAACTCAAGCATAAAAATTTCATAATTAAGTTTAGTTAACATAATGTAATTTCAAAAAATTTAAATTATTTTTGAAAAATTATATTAATTAAAAAATCATTAGAAACAAAGAAAAAATTAATATTTTGATTTAAAATAAAAAAGTTAATGGGATGCATCAATTTCAAAATTTAAATTCTTAATAAAAATTTTATTTGCAATATCAAATGCTAAAGAATATAATTTAATTTAATTGTATAATTTCTAATTAATAAATAACATTTAGGTGCTCAAATCCAAACAAGAAATCTATGAAATTTATTAAAAAAAATACAAAAATTTACTATGGAATAAATAAACGAACATTTTAAGCCTTAGAAAAGTTCATTCTCAGAAGTCAAATTAACAATAATCTTTTTTTTATATGATAAAATCTATTTTTTATTTTAATTGAATAGAAATACAAATATATTTTGCTGCAGGATAAGAAAAAAAGTTAAAATATAAAACCGCCATTTTTAATTAATTAAATTATAATCAGTGATAAAAGCTTATCCCATAATAAGTAAATGGATATGGTTATCTTCAAAATATAAGTTAAATACTTAAAAGTTTAGATGAAGCAAGTCTAATTCGCATTTATAAAAAGGGCACTACTACCCAATATGTGTTAAGGAGCTTCTTGTGCATGATGATTTAATAATATAAATTCTTGCAATATAAAATAAAATAATAAGCTAAATTATTTTATAATGAAAATTAGTGTTTATTTACTGTTAAAAAAATGATAAATAGAAAAAAAGGACAAAGCATTAAAACGCATTAATAAAAAAAAAAACTTTGAAAATATAATAAAAACAGTCGCCATATTGATAAAAAAAAAAAATTAAAAATGAGCGCAACCGTTAAATAATGAAAATAAATTAATAATTTTATATTAACTTCAAAATGTTTGAATTCAAAATTCAATTATTAAATAGAAAAAATCCATACCATCTATAGCAAATGTATATGGATTGTTACAATGGATTAATTGCCTATTAATATTACTCATTTGTCTCATATGGGTTAAATAAGAATATACTACAAATGATTGAGTCGAAGCTTTGGACACCTAATGGAACCAACCACCCATATTTATCAAATTATATATTTAAAGGATAAGAAAAAGAATTTCTAAAATATATAAAGAAACTAGCAAATCCAAAAATGAAAGAATGCAATAATAAGTTAAAAGATTTTTTAATAAATTTTAATAAGTAAAAACATTAATTCATAAAATAAAAGACATCCCATCCCCCCGCCTTCATTCTGATTCGGGGGCATGTGTAAAAAACTAAAAGAAAATAAATCAAAAAATAAAAAAATAATAAAAAAACAGGTTATGCTTCCAAAAAGCCAACCCATCCTTGATTATAAAAATTTAGTAATAAAAACATATGAACGAATAAATTATTTTTTCTTCTATACAATCCTGTTATTAATAGAGCCAGAAGAAATAAAAAATAGTATATTCCCTAAAACATATGCCTTATTTTTGGATTGGAGAAAAATTCCTATTTTGATTGGTATTTTTTTAAGTCCAGCAATTTTTGACGATTTGGCGTTTCTTGAAAAAAAGCCATTAAAAGATGTTTCCTTAGAATTTTCTCAATAATCTATCTAAATTATGAAACCACCCAGCACGCAATAAATTTATCAGAAAAGGAAGTTAAAGCGCATTTTCTGTTAAATTAAATTATATTCAGTAGAAAAACCCGACAAAATTAAATAAAAAATCAATAATAAAATTTTTTAACAAAAAAATAATTGAAGCAATTGAATGATTAAAAGATTTTGCGTTCAAAAATTATATAAAGAAAAAAGGCGAACCTAAAAAAAGTATCAATGGTGCCAATTTATAAAGGCAAACAAACCTTATAATTTCAAGTATGCTATTTATAAAATTTATTTAAAATAAAATTGTTGGGTTTGAAAAATAAAAGATTCCAAGGAAAAAATTTATAAATATTAGTAGAGCTGCACCAGACGCTGCTACATTTATGATGCATTGAAATACTCTACTAAATATACAAATATAAATATTGTCAATATTTGATTTTGAAAGTTTTTCGAATTTAATTTTATTTATTTAATTATTCGCTACATTGAAAAAAAATCAAAAAAAAACTTTAAAAAGAAATGATAGTAATAGTAATATAGAAAAAGTGTAAATTACCTATATATATAAGCAACTAAAAAAAGACGAATGAATACAAAAAGCTATTAGAAAGGCCATACAAAAATTAAAAAAAAATTAAATACAAATAAAAAAAGATAAGGGAACAAAAATTACTTTATTCTTTACGAATATAACAAAAGAAAAAATTAATAAATTTCTAAATTTATGTTAAAATTTTTGTATAATAAAGCAAAGAAAAAAATAAGGATATAAAAAAATCGACAAAACAAGAAAAGAAAAGAAACAATTAGCCAAAACATTATAAGATTTTTTTGGAAAAAAGTATAAATAAATTAATTTGCGGCTAAATTTAAGCTAAATCGTTTAAAAAACTATACATTATTAAAACCATATTTAAAACTTACCCATAATAACAAAAAGATTATTATATTCAAAATATAAATCAAATTTCTAAAAACTTAGATAAATGAAGACCAATTCGCAATAAGATAAAAATAAATATTTATATAAATATATATAAAAATGCGTTTCACGAGATTGTACATGCATTGATACTGATTGTGGACATGATGATTTAAATATATATATATATATATATATATAAATGCTCGCAATATAAATTAAAATAATTAGCTAATTTATTTTTATTATAATGAAAATAGTGTTTTTTTAATCAAAAATATATTCATATCAAATATAGAGCATGTATAGGGGTGCTACAATGGATTTAATTGCATATTAATATTACTCATTTGTTTCATATGGCGAATAATAATTACTACAAATTGAGTTATATAACTCGGTATTAATTTTTAAATAATTTATTTAGTATTAATCTTTTTTTGTAACTTCTGGATCGTGCTGGCGCGTTTCCTAAAAACCGCCACTCATGCGCGTTTCCTAAATCCGCCATTTCTGCTGAATTTTCGTATAAATCTAGTCATAACTTTATTCAGAAGCAACCAAATTAAACAATCTTGGTATGGTTCGATAGAATTTGTATTGCTTTATTAGCTTACTAAATTTCAAAAAATTTCGTTAAGTTTTGAAAAAGTTATGTCAATTTTTTCCTCTTTTTTCGCCATAACTTTTTTAAAACTTTATGAAATTTTCTAAAATTTAACATGCTTACATAAGCAAGTAAGAGCTATCGGATGATACTAAGATTGTTTAATTTGGTTGCTTCTGAGTAAAGTTATGACTAGATTTATACGAAAATTCAGCAGAAATGGCGGATTTAGGAAACGCGCATGAGTGGCGGTTTTTAGGAAACGCACTAGCACCCTTCTGAATCATTTAAAAATAAAGCGCTTTAAATTTAGTTTTTTAAAAGGTGAGAGAATTTAAAATAAAATATTTATACTTTCTATTTACTTTTAAGAAGTTCTTCTTTTCCTAATATCATTGTTCTTCGGCTTCCTAAATGGGTTTTTTAATTTATTTAATTTTATTAATTTTTGTCAAATAATTTCAAGAAAATTTTCCTGTTGTTATTTTATTTTTTTAAATTTTATTTTTAATTTTTTTGAAACCATAGCTAGGGTTGATAGTTTATTTCATGGGTTGTCACGGACAGGACAATCCGTGGAATCCGCGGAATGTCCGGAAACGGACGGATACGAATAACTATTTTTGTGAAATTAGATTCTCAAAGCCTATCGGCATACCGCCCCCCCCCCTTAAATACAAAAAAAAATTATAGCTG
This sequence comes from Heterodera filipjevi, assembly GCA_039877585.1. Lineage (NCBI taxonomy): Eukaryota > Metazoa > Nematoda > Chromadorea > Rhabditida > Heteroderidae > Heterodera > Heterodera filipjevi. The sequence goes on from JBDPZO010000002.1 coordinate 29,113,291, forward strand.
CTTTTTACTGTTTCTTGATATAAGAAATAAAAATGATTACTTTTGCCAGCTAAATAATTATATAAGATGCATATTTACATTTAAACTTTACATACTTTATTAAGTGAGCTTTTTTATTTTTTTTTGTCAATAAATTTTTTCACTAAAATGCGGATATATCCGCGCGAATTCGCTTACGGATATGGTTAAAAATAGGGACGGATACAGACGGGCCACGGATTTGAACCCTACGGATATGTCCCGACACGATATGAAAACAAGTGCACGTGACCACCTCTGGTTTAAAATTGAATTTAAAAAAATAAATTTGAATATGAATTAAAATATTTATAGCTTTATTATGTTTTTTTGCTCATAATTTATTAGTGGCGCTTTATTGATTTGTTTTTAATTTGTCTGTGTGCAGCCATAATACTAATATATTTCATTTTAACATTTTTGTTCGATTTTTCAATAAGCTTTGGGGATTTTTTTTTATTTTAATTAATTATATATATAAATTATTTTTCATCTGAGAAATTTTGTCTATTTTTGAGTATTGTCTTTTTTCAGTAACGGTTTTCACACAGAGTATACGAATTGGCATTTTTTTTCCTTTTTTAAATTTCTTTTCCATCAAGCAATACATATATAAACTATTTGAACTAAATAAGAATTTATAATATGAACAAAAATATATTAAAAGTAAAATAATAAACGACAAGACAACCCCCAAATTTATTTGTCTTAACTGATTTTAAAATATACAAAAGAAAAACTAAATTAACAGAGATGCAAAAAATATATAATAAAATTATGAAAAACTTATGATAGATATGAAAAAAATTGTTTAAGTGATGGTGCTAAAAAATCCTACAATACCATAAAAATTTTTTTCCAAATTAAGTGAAATTGCAAAATATTGTTCGAAGGAATCGAACAATAACTTAATAAATAATAATTATTATGTAAAGCAAAGCAAATAAACTCTAAGAAAGTAAGAAATAAGTCATTATATTTAAATTTTATTTTTTCATTTTAATTTTTCCAATTTCTATTCTTGCCGCCATTTCACAGTTTCTATTGAACACGAAAAAAATTTTGACGAAACTTTCCAGGAAATAGAAAATATTATTGGTATTAAAATATTTAAATTAATGTTTTCTTATTTAAGGAATTAAGAGCATAGCAAAAATTCATAAAAATTACAGGAAGAAAAATTTTAACAAAAGTATCTAAAGAAAACCCAGGTTTTTTAGGTTATTTTTATTTATAATTTGCATTTTATTTCGATTATCTTTATTTTAAATTTTTAACAATTGTCATCGATAGATTTTTAAAGCGCGATAATTCATTCCCATTCCAAGCATCAGCAGACGATGACAATGGCACGGTGCGCAGTTTAATGTCATACCAATACGCGTGAGTGCCATTTTTGTGGCCATTCTTGGCCATCTGTTCTGCGCATTGTTTGTCAATGGAATTGTCCTGGGATATTATTCGTTACGGTAATGTCGGGGCGCAAATAATGGCTAATCATTCATTACACAGTCAAAAAAATAAAAACCTTTTTGTCTTCAATTGCGAATGTCCTTTTCACTTTGAAAGTGAAAGTTTTCTTCAAATGTTTACCACGCCGGAGAAACTCAATTACCAAAAAACCACAAAAGTCCATACATACTAATTTTCAAAAAAAAAAAAAACCCCTCTTTAACCCCTCAAAAAGACCAAATGAGGAAAAATAATCAGATTTACTTTTTTGTTATTTACTAAATGTATTTGTTGTCTAATATTTCTTTAATGGAATAAGTGAAATTTACTCCTTTTTTTTTTGCCAAATTGCTGTTGAATTAATTATTAATGGATTTGATTCAGCTGATGATAATTTATTTGGTGCTGTTCCCTGATGTGAGAGAACAAATGGAAATGGCGGACCATTCGGCAGAAAATTGAAGATTCATTTGATATTTTACAATTGATTTTGTACAAAAAACTAATATTGAAAAGCTGCCATTTTTCTACCACCCTTTGATGCTTTCAGAATTTCAAGAATAAATCCGAACAATTCGAGTTATGTATGACAACTTACCCCCTTTTGTGTGGAATCTCAGATTAGAAACAATTAAAGAACTTTATCGCTTTTATTTAACTTATCAATCCGAAAACAAAATTGTTATGAAAAAAACTGAAATCAAATTCTTAATTGGTATTAAATACCCCTAAAATCCACTTTTAAAATAATAAAAATATAGAGCAACTGAAGGAGCTGGGGCCGCCGGATAAATTTGAAAAAATTATTTTTTCTTAACAGAATTGTTTTAAAAAGCAGTCCTTGATCTTGAAAATAATTTTGATAAAATAAATTTAAAAAAAAGAAAATACGTAAATTAGTTTGCCGGACCCGGTTTTTAAAACAAAATAACCGGAACCGTACCGGTAGATTTGCCGTTCAACGATTCCCAATAAGCAGAAGTAAAAATGGGGGTCTGAATAAGAAATTGTTGCGAAAAATTTGAAAAAATAAAAATTTATGAGAAAAAATTGTTTTGAATTTTTAATTATGCGATGATAATTCAAATTTAGACAAAAACGTGATAGATGAAATTATGGCAACTATGGAAATCCATAGAAATCCGCTCCTATTCAAACTCTGGCTTGGGAATTTGCCGGATTCTATAGGGGGTAGTTCAATTCATCTCAACCTCTAGCTTTTGGCTCTAAGAAAATCCGACACAAGCGGAAAATTAATGGCATGAACGATGCCCTGGTAAATATTTTCTAAGAAAGTTAATAATTAGAATTTTTAATTTAAATATTCTGGCCAGTATCACATTCTTACACCTTAAATTTAAAATTTTAATTATTATTTTCTATTTTGCACATTGATTATTATTGGAGCGTTTATTTCGAATGAACAACAAACATTCAACTCGTTTTCGAAGTGGAAAGTACTTTCACAATTTCTAGCGGTTTTTTTTAGGTAATTACTTGTTATATAATGTTAATTATTTCTTTATTTCTTGGTTTATAATTGGCTTAAAATTTATTTTTCAGTATTTGAAATAAAATTATTTACATATTTGTTGTTTTGTACCTGGATAAAGAGGGCTCGGAATTTAGGCAAATAATGGATTTAGCCATATGCATAAAAACGAATTTTTAATTTGCATTTTATTATTTATTTTTCAAATAATTATTTCTTTTTTATTTATTGTTCGCTGAATTTGAATTTATAATTATATATATTATTTTTTAAATAATTTTCAAATTCTTTATTTTTTAAAAGGTTGTTTTTTTAAATTGATTATCTTTTTTTAACTCATGAACTCTTCATTCGATATTGGATTTTCTTCACATATGTAGTCTTTGTTTTATTTCTTTGTTGTGAGCAAATTACTAGCAGTTAGAAGATTTTAGAGTAATAATTATTAAATTTATCAATTTCACGGTTTTTTTTTATTTATCGCAATAATTAATCCATTATTTATTATTAAAAAATTATTTATTCTTACCATGTAGTTTTTTTTCATACCTTTATTGTTTTTTTTTTTCTTTTTTTAAACTTTTTTTTTTTGCTCTTAAGTGAAAGTTTTTTTGTTTTTCGAAAATAAAAGGTGTGTATTTGTTGCTTTTTTTTGAAAATAATTATTCTTTTATTTAATGTCTTTATACGTCTTATTGATTTAATTCAAGAAATAATTATTACCCTAACATTTTCCCTGAAAGTGCCATCCGTAGAGATGTTTTTTTTCAGTTTGTAAACCGAACCCGGAATAACCATGCCTCTGTTTTGGTTCGGTTAACCGACTCGTGAGGCTTTCCAGCCCCAGACAAAAATGTCCCCTGTCTCGTCCCTTATTGTTTTCCGAGTCACTTTAGACTGATTCTTGTAAAACTATTAATTAAGTTTAATATTATTTTTTTTTGCTATCTGCCCATGTCCAAAAATAGACCCAAAAATTCGAGCTGTTCTTTTATCAATTCTTTTTTTTCTATTATCTTTTTGTTGGCACTTTTTTTTGTAAATTTATTTATTCTCTCTTTTAAAATAAAAGATTATATACTTTTAAAAATTTTCATTTATATAATTTCATATTGATTTATAATAAGAATATTTTTTATATAGTTTTAATCAATCATGTTTATGGGCCTTGCGGTTGTTGGTTGCTTTATTGTTGATGGGGTTGGAGTCCAATTTAAATTCTCTTTTTTCAAATTCTTCGTAAATTATCCAACACTTCTTGTTTCTCGGATAATCTTTTTAATTTCTAATTTTCTTATTAAGATATTACTTTTATTTTTATTTTCTTTTTGGGCTTTTAAAAATCAATTTTTTAGATGCTTTTAAACATTCATTTTTTGATTAAATTTCTAAGGTTTTTTCTTGAAATATTTAAATAAAAATTGAATAAAAATTTCATTAACTTATATTTTATTTTTTGTTTCTTTTTTTATTCACTTTCTCATACATAGTTCATCAATAAAAGCGTCCGGTACAACAAGACCCCAGCAGGCGTTGGATCACCTTTTTTTAACATAATTTTTTATGTATTATATTTATATAAAGGAAACCATTTAAAAATATATTTTTTTAAATTATATTTTATTAATTGAAATTTTTTCCTTGTTTACGCGTTACTCGCAATTATTTTGAAAGGCTAAAAGAAATTATATATGAAATCGGCGTATCTAGGGGGGGGAGGGGGGGGGGGAAAGGGGGGGAATTCCCTCTCCCGAAATGAAAAAAAAATTTTTTTCACCAACAAAAGGAAGGTAAAAATAAAAAAAAGAGAGACTTTTGGGCAATTTCTTTAAAAAATAGCAATGTTTGCTGTAAAAAAAGACAAATTTTAACATAAATATCGACTTTAATTTCTGTGAAAATTTCAGCGCGGCGCTTAAACGACGACCAAAATTTCAGGGGCTGAAATGACCAGGAAATTTCAGCGCGGCGCTCAAATGTGCGCTGAGATGGCTATTCCCCCCGACGAAAATTTTTTCTAGATACGCCCTTGTATGAAATATATGAAATTGTTTATATTCTACTAATAATGAATCTCGTATAAAAGAATTAATATTGTATTTTGAAGTAATTTGTTATTTTTTATTGACTTCTTATATAGGAATTTCGAGAATAATCAGATGAAATTAATATTTTGCATTTATTAGATTCGCTTAAATTTTGAATAACAAAACGATCAGACTTTAATAACTTAATTTTTTTTAACTATTTGATGGTTTTTTTTATTTTTTTAACTTTGTTTACTCATGAGTTTAAGGAAAATAATAGATCATTTATAACAATATCATAATTTCCATAAACAAATTATGTATTTTAATTAAGTTTCATATTTAAAATATTTTGTTTCATTTTTTTTTCATTTGTCACATTTTTTGTTAAATAATTATAAAATTATAAGGGTTTATAAGAATTTTTCTCAGCCAGAAAATTCAAAACAATTGTGCAAAATTTTGAAAATTAAAAACCTAATTGGCATATTATATGTTGGTCCTATTTTTCTGTTTATATATATAGAAAAGAGATTTTTATAAATTTATTTTTTTTTCAAATCTCTAAATAAGCTTATATCATTTTGTGTTTAAATATTCTTTCGTATTTTTTCCTAATGCTTTAATAATAATAATATTTTTTATTTTAAATATTCTAATATTTATTAGTGAATTAATTAAATCACTAAATTTATTTATTAACTTTTTTATCTGTTTTAATATTATTGTAATACACACTACTTATTTTTTAGCGTGTTCTTCCTAGTTTGTGTTGCTTTGTTCGTGATTTTTTTTTTTACATTCATGCGCATTCTCTGCGCTTTTGGTGTTCCTTTTTTTGCCTTCACTGCGCAAGGGCATTAATTAAGAATGGTTTAATATTCGTTTTTTTTAATTTTAAAGTTATTTCATTAACTAGTTTTTTAAATGTGCATTTTAATTTTTTCATATGTTAGCTGACAAAATCAAATTTAAGCTGAAACAGTATAAAGGTTTTTCAATCATTAGCAATGTATATTTGCAGTACGCGTTAATTTTGAAAGGCTTATAATTCATTAATTAGTCAATTTATCGTTTCTATTAATTTAAATTTGTTTTTCTTTCATAAATATCTTTTATTTAAAAGCTTAAAATATTTATTAGTTTCTTAATACAAAATCATGTAACATTTCAATTGAATTAAACCTAAGATTTAATTTATTTCGCATTTAACAAAATCATTTAATTTTCAATACTTTTAAGAAACAAAACGATAAAATTATAGATCATTTAGACAACCATATCATTATTTCCATAAACAAATCGGTTTTTAAAATTTCTTCTTTATTAAACAGTTTTTCTTCAAATAATTTTTCGTTATTTTCATAAGCTGATAAAGATGAAAAATTGAATTTTAGGGATATTATTGGTATTGATTAAATTTTGTAAGATGAGTTATGCATATAATTTTAATTGAAATTATTCCATTTCATTTTACTAACTTTGTTTGGCTTTTTTGCGTTTTTATTTTGCATTTTTGTCGAGTTATTTGTGTCTTTTCAATGCTAATTTATTAAATATTTTTTAGTTTAAATGATTTAGATTTCGCTTTAATAAATTTATCATCAACATTTGGATATTCTAATTTATTTAAATTTGTTTTGTTATTTAACAGTTTCAATGTGTTTATTAACCATGAGCAGGAAAAATATTCCCACTTCTATACAATTTTCTTCTTTGCCCATTAAATTATTAATAGGGCTGGGATTTTTAGTTTCTAACCTTTTTTTTCCGCATAGTTCTTGACGAGAGAAGCATTAAAATCATATTTTTTCGAACAATTTTCTAATTAGAGCGACTTTTTAGCAACTATTTTCAACTATTTTGGCATTTTTGACTTTTAGCAACTATAGGCCTTTTTCCAGAAATTTCATAGTAAAAATGCAATAAAATTCCAAAATACAGACCTAAAAATCGACTTTTTTTTAAAAAAGAAATTTTAAGTTTTTTTTGACAATATAGTGAAAATCCAAAGTTATTTTAACACTTTATTTCAAATTTTTTACGAAAATTTCTTAATTTAGTGAAAATCCTTTTTTTTAATTATTTAAGGAAAAAGTGTAATTTTGAAGTTGTTTTAAGAGTTTTTGGAGAAAAATAACCTTTTTTCAACAACTTTTAGGCATTTTTTTCAGTCTTTATCACCTATTTTCAGTGACGAGATAAGCCAATGATAAAATGATGAAACGACGAAATGAAGCAATTGCCTAAAAGTAGCAGCAAGATTAATTAAGCATCATTTGTTTTCAATCAGCAATTAGCTCTCAATCATTTTAAACATTAGTGAAATTATTTTTATTTTACCTTATTTAGTGTGTTTTTTTTAATATTTTTGCTAGCTTTAGTTTAAATTAGTTATTTTCATTATCTGTAATTAGAATTTTCATTTTTGAATACATTTTGCATGTAAAAATTGAACGCAATTTTAATTTACAAAATATAATCTAATAGTATCTCAGTCTTTTCTTTTGTTTTTTGCGAGAACACATTATTATTTTTTGAGTTTATTCTATACAATTGTCCTTTTATAATAATTTAACAAAATAACTTGCGATATAATATTTAATTAATTATTCGAATATCTTCTTTTAATTATTTATTATGTTATCTTGAAGTTTTTTTGTTCTTTATATTTCAAAGTGCATTTAATATTTTATTAATTCTTCTTTGGGTGTATTTTTTTTTGTTTTGTTATGCCATTTATTAATTCCAATGGTTCCATGCGCAGGATATGAGTTTTGCTCAAGTAGTGGTTGGTAAATTTTCTAATTATAAAACATTTTTATATTATTAGTATTTTTTTAATTTATTTTTATGCACAGTGATCCCTGTGTCTACGGTATTAATTCTTATTTATCAAAATTAGAATGATTTTCTGATTAATTTATGTTGATTTTTAGATAAAAAATATACAATTTTGTTATACGAATAAAAAATTATTGTCTTATTAGTTTAATTTTGAATTATTATAGAAATGTAAGAACGATAATAATGCTTTTGAGGCCTTTTTACAATTAGTATCTTTTTAAAATACATTGAAGAAAGAGAAAACAAAATATTGAAACTAATGTTAAAAAAATCAAAAACTTTATAAAGTAATTAATATTTTAATTGGAAAATAATTTATTTGCAAATTGCAATAAATTAATGCATCGTATGATAATTTAATGTTAATTTACTAATTTTTGAAGTGAGTGAATATTAGAATTTCATTTCCTTCCATCGGCTTCCAGATCGTTTAAAAAGCTCTTCCGTGGGCGTTAAATCCGCAATTTTTTATAGATAATTCGTCATTATCTTTCTCAGAAGCAACTAATTAAAACAATCTTGGTATCCGGTAGCTAATGATTAGTTTATTAAGTATCCAAATTCCGGAAAATTTTATTAAGTGGCGGTTTTTATGTAAAGACCTAGCACCCTTCTATCTTATATTGTTGTCTCATACTGCTTCCTTGCTAAGAAATTAATTTTCTTTTATTATAACAATAGCATTAAAATAATAAAAAAAAATTTAACCCAAGCCTAGTTTTTTGAAACCAAACCTTAATTTTATCCTAACTTTTTTTGGAAAACCTAGCCATGGAAAAAAAACAAGGGTAGTTTTCAAAAAGATAGGTTTACGAAAAAACTCTTGAAAAAAAAAATTTATTTTCTAGCATAGTGGCGGATTTAAATTTTAAAAAAGTTTTTGTTTTTAAGAATACGAATCGTGCTGAGCCGAACCTAAAAAAGTATCAATGTGGGCGAACCTAAAAAAGTATCAATATGGGCAAACCTAAAAAAGTATCAAAAGTAGTAATATTCAAATTTAATTATTTTAAGATAACGTTTCAGGGTGCATATACTTAATTGTATGTCTTTCAATTTCAGTTTTTCGAGAAGTTCTTCAATCGTTTTAATCTCCTTTTTTTGATAACTCTTGACGAGTGCTATTGCTTCTTGATTTTTCATAAAAGATTCAAAGTTTGATTTATAACTTTCCGAAATCTCGAATAGATAACAAATTAAAACAAATAGAAAAATATATGGCTTTTTCATTTTTACTAAAGTAATCTTAAAATAATATAGATAAAATTTATTATAAATATATAATTAAATACCTATAATATAGCAGCATTACGTGCTTAGATACATAAAAGTATTGATTATGGATAACATTGATTTTCCAATCCATGGTAAAGATTATTCATGCATAAATAAATTGTTTGTATTTTGAAAATAATTAAATTTGAATATTATTACTTTTGATACTTTTTTTAGGTTCGCCCACATTGATACTTTTTTAGGTTCGCCCCATTGATACTTTTTTAGGTTCGCCCATATTGATACTTTTTTAGGTTCGCCCCATTGATACTTTTTTAGGTTCTACCTAGCACCAATACGAATCATATGCCAATCAAAAATAAAAACGGAAATGCAAAAAAATAAGTGAGGGTTGTTCCGGTACGAGAAAATGTCGAGTTAGGTTTCGGGGGTTGGCGCAAGAAAAAACGGGGCTTCGCGATTTTTCTCATATACCAGCCCTGCTGAATTTGGAGTCAAAATCATCATGTTGAAAAATCATTCACTAGTAAAAATAATCGATTAGCAAGCGAATTTTAGCCAAAAAAATTATAAATTTGCATCCGTCAGTTTAAACAAATTAAAATAGAAAAATCATTCATCGAAAATTGTGTTTTTGAAAAAAAGGCATCACTTACAAATATATATACTACACCAAATATATCTCAGTAGATAATTCATTGAACTTGCATACTAATAAACAAGCATTTTTTGAACTACTACAAAATCAAAAAAAAAAGTTTATTAATTATGGATTATGGAAAAAAATGAAAATATTGGGATTATTAACTAAAAAGAATTTTTCGGCTCCCCCAGAAAACCTACTACAAAAAGATGCGTAAAAGTGCAAAAAATTTAAGAAAATCTTAAACATGAAAACTAAAAATGATCAATTAGACAAAACCGCTTAAAACACCGATGCCTTAGATGCCAAAATTAAAAAAAATTAATAATTATATGGAAAAAGAACATTATTCCCATATTGCCCCAATAAATCCACTCATTAATAAATAGGCAATCGAAAATTCTCAAAAACTAATATTATTGCTTTATCAACGCTAAGAAAATAAAAAATAAATGATCTATTTAATAAACTTAAAAATTATTATAAAAAATTTCATTAAACAATTTAAAGTCGCGGCAAAAGCACAGTGCTTGATTAAGAAGCAAGGCCACGAGTAGAATAATAAAATAATTTAAATTAAAAAAAAGATTTTAAATGAATAACTCCTAAAAAGGCAAAAACAAAAACAAATTTATTTAATCTATCATTGCTTACCACGTACACTTTAAAAATTTCTAATTTAAATTTCACATTCAAATTTATTCAATTTCAAATTATTTAGCTGCAGTTGAATTACTAATTCTTGTATGTTTTTACTTTATAAAATTTTCAATGCTCATTGATGGGAATAAAATCTGTTAAAATGACATTTAAAATTAAAATACTTCAAATTATTCATATATGTTTAAAAGAATGCTACTTCAATGCTGTTTATCTAATTTCAAATAAGAATTATGTAGCTTATTAATTGCTCTATCCATTCCCTTTAATAAATCCTTTGTAACAATGCTGAAAAATATTTGAATATTAGCCATTCATTTTTGAACTCAAATTGAATGTTTTTAGTCAGATTTATAAAATTCTGTCATAGTCTTTAACAACAAAAATCATAAATTTTTTTATACAATTCGAAAGCTCAAAGCCTGCAGAAATTGTCACAATAAAACAAACAAACCAACAATTCGAACAAGTCTAAAAAAGTTATGGCCTGAAAAGAACGAAAAGGAAGTGCGACTCACAGTTCATGACTTTTAATGATAACTTTTCTGAAACAGAACCAATTAGTTCAATTTTATGGTAGCTCAGAGAAATTTCTAGCGCTTTAGAATTTTACCGAGAATACTTAGTTTGGTTGGTTTAAAGAAGAGTAATGCCTAAATTTTAAATCCAGCTAATAAAATCTTATTATGCGCTACTATGGAGGCCATGCCCTTACTCTGGGCAATTTCAAAATAAATTTGTTAGAAATAAAGTTATGTGTTAAAAGAAGAGACGGGAACTTTTTCCGCGACCTGCACACTAAGGATTTATATGTATTTATTAGATTAAAAAAAATTCAAACCAAAAGAAAACATTTATTAAAAAGTGTAAATTCTTTTTATCGTTCAAAGTTCATACTGCTTGTTTGAGGCTTGGGTAATCCCACTTTTCTTTTATCCTCCTAATTTTTGGACATGCATGAATAAGTTTTTCTTTACGTTATATTTTAAGAGAAAAGTCTCCATTATAAATTCTAACTTTAAACGATTTAATTAAATAAAAACTATTTAAATTTTATATTTATTGAATTAAATATGCTCCCATGTGTATGTAATGTCCCCCCATATATGAAAAAATGGATGAGAAACAAAAAAAAAAATTAATAAATAATTCAATTTTTGATTTAAAGCATAAAAATGTATCCTAAATTCATATATAAGAATACGAAAAGATATTATGAATTGAAATGATGAATAAAAGTTCGGAAAATAAAATATATCTCATAAGCAAATCAAAAAATAAATATATTTTCAAAAAAAATATATTAAAAAGCTAAATATTATTTAAAGAAAGGGATTAATAATAAAAAAATCAAACCAATACGAAAATTCCAATAAAGTAAAGCTAAAACCCCATCATTAAATCACCAAGTTTATATAGGTCCATTTTTGTCATTTTTAATTTTTATTTTGGCCATTTATAAACGAATTACTAAGTTTTGGTATTGACTCTAATAAAAGAACCAATTTAATAAAAAAGCTTACTAGATTGGATGTTCCCTGTATAAGAATAAAACACCCCAGTTTCAAGCTTCTCTGCTAATTTGAGACTTTCTAGCGAGTGTTACGGGGGGTGTGTGGTATCATTTGATAGGATTTTGGAATGGCTATCAGGGAAAACTATCGCCATTCCAATCGGTCAAAAATTGTTTGAACTGTGTTCGAAAAAGAAGCGAAAAAATGCCCAAAAATTTGACCTCCTTTTTTGTATTGCTTTTTGCATACCTTAAACACAAGCAAATCTAAAAATGAACCCTTTTCGACACATCTACAGACTATGGGCTTTCTAATGATACTAAAATTGTAATGGTCCGGGTTCGGGAAGTGCCCTAAAAAGGGATCACAAGGAATTTTTTGGGTCTTTTTTCGCAAAAGGATGAATAAATGACTATAATCAAATAAAGGCAATGGACAACGGTGGCAGTGGTGTAATGGTTAGTGCGTTTGCTTTCCTTTCCCGCTTGGTCAAGTGGGGTTCGAACCCAACCACAAATTTAATTATTTCCTTTTTCTTTTAAATTGTAATAACATTTCTCTTTTTCTGTCTGTTGCCTGTTCTAATTACTCATCTTTTCTTACTCATTCAAAGTCAATAAATATTCGTTGAATTTTTTAAAATTCATTTTTTTAGCTATATTCTTTTCTATTCAAATATTGATATTAATTGTTTTTTTATATCTGATTATCATTAATGCCTTCAAAACGTTCATTGACTGGAAGAAAGGACAAAGAACTTAGCCGTGCATCGACTTCGCAATCTCGGATTAATAAAAATTTGAATCAAGCAGGGGCGGACAATCCATCATCGCCAACAATATCGGCAACCAAACGGCACAAATTGGACCAACCATGTTCATCTTCAATGGCTGCTTTGGCCCAAGCTCAAATGGAGCAGGGGCGAATTGACACTTTGTCGAATGAAAGCCAATCAGAATATGAATGCTTTTTTGTCGAAACACCAAAAGGTGTTTCGCTAAACAACTTGCTTATTTTTTCTTTCGTTGTTTATACTTGAAATTTTCTTAAGGATCAGGAAAAAATGTTGGCGGCCGACCAGCAAAAAAGACCCGAGGCCCAGGACTAAAGAACAACCCCAAGACTAAAGGAACTGTAGTCACCCCTTTGTTTGCTGACAGTCCGTCCGGCAGGGGCGAAGGTGGCGTTAATGCAAGACGAATTGAGGTGTAGTTTTAAATTTTTTTTTGCCTTCCTTTTTAATTTTCTTTTGTTCAGTTGCGTACCAAACATATTCGAGAAATTGAAAATGGGCTTTACAAAGTGCTTTCTGAGTATTCAAAGCGCCCTTGGCCTTTACAGAATCAGGGTGGCGTTAAATTATTTAGAGTTTAAAATTTAATTATTTATGAAGCTAAACGCAACTGGACTCGCTGCAGGGGCGACTGTGAATGTTCATCTGCTACTCAATGCCAACAAAATGCGCAGGCTTACCTCGCCGCTGCCAAATACGATAGAGAATTTACCCCAAAGAAGACTATGCCGCAAAAGTTGACTAAGATTCTCAAACAATGCCATCATAAGCATGCTTGCGCTTCGGCAGGGGCGCATCATCGAGTACTAAAGATAATTTTTCCTGTTTCATCTTATTTTTCAGGTTGACTATTATGATAGTGGACAATTTGGTGACGCGAATTGTGAGCATTGTGTTGCGATTTGGTTAACAAGTGAGGCGAATGCCATACGGAAGCAAGGGCGCATGTCCCCGTGTTGCGCCAATGGACAATGTCACACTGAGCAAATGAAGACGGAGTTTGACGAACTTCAGCACCCTCCACAAATGATGAAAGATTTGGTCGGAGCACTAGATGACCGTATTCGCGACGAGTTTCTCGACAATACGATGCCGCTAAACAACACTTTTGCGTTTGCATCCGTCCACAGTGAGAAAGCGCCGGCTGACCAAATGGCGGGTCGGATGGACACCGTTAAATATAATGGCACAAAACAATTTTGCTGTTTTTTATAAATTTTTATTTTAAGGCGAGTTTTCGTTTATGCTCAGCGACCTTATCTCTCCGCAGGGGCGTCGTCCGACTTTTGCTCAAGTGTACACATTAATGCCAGAGGAAGCATCGAAGCTACGTTCTGAAAATATTACCGAAGCGTTGACTAAAAAATTCGAAACGAGATTCTTGAAAAGTTAGAGCAACTGATGCGTGAAAACCCTTATGGACAAACTTTCATGACTGCAGGGGCGAAACTTGCGGAGGCAACGGAACGAAATGGCGGAATTGTGCCACATTTTCAGGTATTTGCATTATCAAATGTTGCACAAACCTAAAGTTAAGGTCGTGTTAATGACAAATCGTGATTTGAAAATGGATGCACTTAGTAACCGGACTGATTGTACCGTTATCGCTCGTGTCGATGCTCCTACTGCACAACAAGTGGCTGTCATCTGGGTTCAAGAGGATGGTCTTGCTCCAGAAGTTAATGGTAAACATTTAATTTCCTGCCTTTTTTATTTAGTTTTTAAGGCTTTTGGCTGAGCGACAAGGCAGGAAAAATGAGGGAGTTGAAAAGCGGTATGCCACAACTTGACCCGTGTTGTTTTCCGTTACTGTATCCTAAAGCCACTGCAGGATGGCGTTGGTTTATGAAGAAGACAGGGATGCAGGGGCGCTCAGTATTTAAATCAATATTTTTTCTTCACACTTAGTAGGTTGTATTATTAAGTCTGCCGCTGCTTCTTCTGCCGAAATGCCTTCAACCACGACTTGCATTCTAGATGAGAATGCTCATAATGACATTCCAAATGACAATGCTAATGTCGAAGAGCCACTAATTGACGAAATAGCGACCCAATTTGACCTAGAGACTGACCTTGAGAACGAACAGGGGCGCCAATTTGAAAATGATGTATTAAGTCTTTTCTTTCTCGTGTTTTTTTACAAGTTTTAAGGCAATGATTACTCCGCTTGACTCTGTTTTGGAACCTGTTTTCGGCGCTCCTAAGAAGAAACGAGAGCTTGGCGTGAGAAAGCCCGGACCTTTGGAAAACATTTCAGAGCGACAGTTTTACCGCTATCGTTTTGCAATGCGCGAAAACAGTAGGGACGCCTTCCATTGGATTTGGTTTGCTCGCCGTCTGGCTGAGTATTTCGTTATCGCCGTGCTCAACCGCATTGAACGCAATGAAATGGACCATATTAAGGCAATTCAGCAAAAGAAGAATTACCGCCAAACTCTTGCTCGCGATTATATCAAAGCCATTGAGCAAGGACTACAGCAGCAGGGGCGTAATGCCAAATTGGGAAGCGTCTTTTTAATGCCTCATACCTTTGCTGGATCAAGGCAGTACTTCCAACAGAAATATGCTGATTTAATGACTGTTGTTCGTCATTTGGGAAATCCAACATGGTGTTAGAGCAATTTATAAATTTTCCTTTATAATTTTTTTAAGGTTCGTCACATTCACAGGGAACCCAAGCTGGCCGGAACTTAAAGAGGCTTTGCAGGGGCGACAACAATACACACACCGTGCGGACATTGTTTGTAGAATATTTATGTGCAAGGCTGCTGAGTTTATTCGTGATTTAGTGGAGAAAAGTGTGCTTGGAAAACTGGCTGGATGGTGTTATAGCGTTGAGCATCAGAAGCGGGGTCTTTTATATTTAACTTTTTGACCATATTCTATCTTCAGGAATGCCACACATTCACATGCTTCTCATTCTCGAGGAGCAGGGGCAAATAAAGACCCCCGAAATGGTTGATCAATTTGTGTGCGCAAGAATACCCGCGCTTCCCCCTATGGAGGATGTGTCTTCGGAAGCTAGCCAACAACGGCGTTTATGGCACTACGTTACAACAATGATGTTGCACAACTGCAACTCGGCTTGCCTTGAGGTTGATGAGCAGGGGCGACCAAGATGCCGCAAACATTTCCCTAAACCATATTCGGATTTGACGGAACTTTCGGGTCGCTATTATTACCATTTATGGACAAATATTCACCTTTATATTCGTGTTAAGAAGTGCGTTATACTAATTACGTGCGGTTGTCGGCGGACGTTATTGATGGCAGTTTACGACCAAAGGCTCAAACTGATCAGACCATCCCAGATTTTCAACCGGACGATCATTTTCTTCCCGAAGATGACCCAGAGCGTGACTGGAATGAAGTTTGTTACAAACGAATTCCAACTGAATGGCGTGGAAAGTCGTCTAAGGAGCCCCAAAGACTCTATGTACTATTGGTTACTGATAAATAGTGTATTATATAATATTAACTTTTAAGGAAGCTTGCGGCATGCCCTATATGAAAAGCAACAAACGAGGCAGGGGCGTTTCTATTCTCGATGATAGCAGAGTGATACCTTACAACCCATTTTTGCTTCTCAAATATGGTTGCCACATAAATATAGAATATGTGTTTGGTCAAAAAGCATGCAAATACATTTTTAAATATATGCTTAAAGGTAAAAAAAAACCGTTTGTCGGGGTACTTAAATTTATTCAGGTTTTGAGAAAGCATTTGTGAAAGTTGTGCAACCTCGCCGGGCCGCTGCCTCGGCTAATGAAGAAGTTTATGACTATGACGAAGTTGCGGCTACATTCAAAGTCCGTTATATGACCTCAATGGAGGCGTATTTGCGACTTCATTCCTACCGAATTGTGTCATTATCACATCAAATATACCAACTTTCAATTCATGATGAGCTTGGGCAAATGATTGTTGTCGAAGAAGGTCATGAGGAGCAGGGGCGAAGAAGCCTTGAGGCAAACACTCGATTGACCGCATTTTTTTCGTTGTGCACAAATGACCCAAATGCAGCTGATCTAACCTATGCCCGTGTGCCATACTATTATTAGTGGGTTAAAATGATTTTTTTTTTCTTTCATTTAGTTTTTGTTTAGTTGGAATCAAAAGAAACGTGATTGGCTTAAACCAAAACGTCCACTTGCTGAAGGAGCAGGGGCGCGTATGTTAGTTCGTGTCTACACCGTTTCTCCCAAGCGGCATGAATTGTTTGCGATAAGGTCAGAATGAACATTGTCAATTCATACTAATATTTTTTTATTAGAGCCCTTTTGTTGGTTAGAAAAGGCCCAAAAAGTTTCGTTGATTTGCGCACAGTTATTGGACAAGTATTTGAGACATTTACTGAAGCGGCAATCCACCTGCGGCTGTTGGAGGATGACCACATTTTCGCAGGGGCGATGCGAGATGCATGTGCCGATAAAATGGACCTCAACAAGCTTCAGCACTATTTTGCGTTGTTGATTGTCCATGGCCGTCCTTCAAATCCGCAAAAACTCTTTGAGGACTTTGTTGATGAGATGCGGCCTCACCGATCTGGGGTTGACGATGCTGATCAATTGCGCTCCTTTGCAATTCGTAGGGGCGAAGTCATGCGCAATTTGGAATATTATTTCAATTGCATGGATACCTCATCCAGGCAAATAATTTTTTATTTTTGTCCTTACTTAATAATTATAGCGAAATTGGTCTTCTTGGACTGCCTACCGATTATTCCTTTGCACAACAATCCGCTGTTTTAAGTGAAGCGCGTTTATTGGCGGATTTTTTTGGTGTTGAGCATTTCAAACAATGGACACCAGCTCAGTTGGTGGTCAATCAGATTAGAAGACTTACCAAAGATCAACGCGCAGCTTTTGATCAAATTTCCAGTTCAATTAACTGCAAAGGCGAACACCGGTGTTTCTTTGTAGAGGGTGCAGGCGGATGCGGTATGAAATCTGTTTTAAACTGAATGTTAACTGTTTAACAGGTAAAACATATTTGTACAATTCGCTGATTCGTTGGTGTCTAGCCGGAAAGCCAGAAGTTACTGACAAAACTGAAAATTACCAGCAGGGGCGAACGGTATGTTACTGCAATTTTTGGCAGTAATTATTTTTTTAGCTCTGTAACGGCTCTGTAATTTCGGCGGCTAGCACAGGAATCGCTGCATTGTTACTAATTGGGGGCGGAACGGTACATCGGCAGTTTTCAGTGCCTAATGATATTGATGATGATTCGCCAGCAAAAATTGCTTTTGAATCTGCAAGGGCGAAACAGCTGCGCGCTGTTGAACTGATCATCATTGATGTTACTTATTGCTCTTTGAACCAAAACAGTTCGTTTTTTAGGAAATAAGCATGCTAAACAAGAAGGTTTTGCGTTACGTCGACCGTCTCCTGAGAGATGTTTGTGCTGTGGAGAAACCATTTGCTGGAAAAGTGGTAGTTCTCGGCGGAGATTGGAGACAGTTGACGCCTGTTGTTCAACATGGCTCGCGTGAAGACCAAGTGAATGAAAGTATTAAAATGGACGCCCTTTTCCGAGAATATTTCCAACAACTCAGGTTTTCAATTGGTGCTAGGTCGTTTCGTAAATTCCGCCACTATGGGCGTTTCGTAAATCCGCCATATTTTGCGATTTTCCGAACATAATTGGTCATAACTTTGCTTCAAAGCTAGCAAATTAAATAAGCTTGGTATCATCCGATAGCTTTTGGATAGCTCTATTTATCTACTAAATTCCAAAAAATTTGAATAAGTTTTAAAAAAAATATAGCCAAAAATAAATTTATTTTTCATTCTTATAGACATAATTTTCGTAAAACTTAATCAAACTTTTTGAAATTTAAAAGGTTAGTAGAGCTAAATAATAGCTATCGGGCCATACCAAGATTATTAAATTTGGTTGCCTTTAAGCAAAGTCATGATCGATTATGTTCGGAAAACAAGTGAAAAATGGCGGATTTACAAAACGCCCATAGTGGCGGAATTTACGAAACGACTCAGCACGTTTTCAATTGCTCAGAAACCTATTCTGTTTCTTATTTAGCTTAAAACAAAATATGAGAGTTGTTTCGGACCAGACAGCCTTCCGCGATTGGCTAAATAACATTGGTAATGGCGTTTTCCAAGCAGGGGCGGATTGGCAACATTCCTGCCTAAATATCCCAAAGGAAATGATCGCACCCAGTTTGGAGTCTATCATCGATTTTTGTTTTCCGCATGCACTGTTTAATGACCCAAATCGTCATTCAAATATCATCAAGGATTCCGCAATTTTGTGCCCTACAAACATCGATGTGCAGCGAATTAACGACCTTGCAATAAATCGACTAGCAGGGGCGCCTGTATTATACGAGTCTATTGATTCGCCACTTGATAATCAAGAGGAATTTGGAACATTCCGCTCTGACTTTAACCTAGAGGTCATTCACAATGAATTACCTTCTGGAATGCCACCGCATAAACTGATTTTAAAGGTATTTATTTTACTAACTATTAACTATTTATTTGTATTTTTCATTAGGCAGGGGCGCCCGTTATGCTTGTCCGAAACCTGGATATAACATGTGGACTTTGTAACGGAACGCGTTTGCAAGTAAAAGCTATGTCAGATGAAAATTTGCATTGCCGCATACTAACGGGCTCTCGTGAAGGACAAGACTTCCTAATTCCGCGTGTTAAATTTGAATATGGGCAGGGGCGTCATCATCGAGGGTTGCGTTTCCGTCGTATACAATTTCCCGTTCGTCCATGTTTCGCGATGACGGTTAATAAGGTTGAGTGTGTTTATATTTTCATAATTAACTCTTTTTAAATTTTCTAATTTTAGTCACAAGGACAAACTTTGCATAAAATGGGACTTGTGCTCAGTGGAAAACAGTGTTTTTCGCATGGCCAAGTTTATGTTGCAATGTCAAGGGTTACAAAAATGGAAGGCATCCGAGTGTTCTCGCCGAACACATGCAGGGGCGAAAAAAATTATATTCATAATGTGGTCTTTCATGAATTGCTTGATCAGAAGTGCATTACACCAAGACAACAATTTTACGGTGTTGATCAAATAGGAGCAAACTCATTAGAGGAAATTATCGATGAGGAATTAGATCTCCCATGTTAATTTTTTATATAAATTTTGAATAAAATAAAGTTGCTTTTGTTTAAATAGTATCTATTGGCTAAATTTTACTAAATTTGTTTTTATTATTTATTCATTAAAAAATCTGTTTAATTAGCAATGGAAAAGGACAAACATGGAAATAAAGTTCATATCTTGACATTTTTTTAGGAATATTTTTTGGTTGCAGGCGCGCTCAAAAAAAAAACACGTGGCGACAGTGATACGGACTTTTCGGTTGTTAAATTAGACAATAATTTATATAATCATAAAATCTTGCTTAGAAGAAGCCTTTGTCTGCAGCAGGGGCGTCACAATCTGACTCGCCAAAGGATAAAGACATTGTAATAAATCAATATTTAAAAGACGATCTTTGCTATTCAGGACGATCCGGAGGCAAAATGAGAAGCCTATGGTGAGATGAAAAGTGAATTTAAGAAAAAGCTTGTGATTATTATTAAATTTGTTAATTATACATTTACTATTTATTTTTTTATAATTGTAATTCATATTCATTTATAAAAATGTCAATTAAGTGAATGTTAAGTGAATGTCTTATATGCGTAAACCATTTTTATTTGAAAGTGTTTTAAAAAAACAGCAGCAAGTCAAAATGTAAAAAATGATATAAAAGGTTATGAACTTAAGAAAAAAAGTAAAATTGAATGAACAAGACCATCGTGAAAACCCTTATACTTCTTGCAGATCGCCCCTGCCTTTACTGTTCTTTTTAATTTTGTGGCTGAAAACGTTGCTCACGCGGTGCTTTTGCCGATGACACACTCGGAGCTCTTCTAGGTCTAGGACAATCTCGAAGGCGATGATGGTCACCGCAATTCCAACAACGAAGTGGCTCATTACACTGCATACAAGTGTTTTGTTGTTGGGCACGCCCCTGCAACATAATCCCACAGTTCCAGCACTGTTTTGTAGCTAAAAAAAATTAACAAAAAATTGTGCCATAATCATTTAAATTACAGGCACGCGACTCTGGCGCTCGGTAAGGGCAGTTTGCGCTAACATGCTCACAGTAGAGCGAACAGACAAAGCACCGCGGATGGCCGCCCCTGCGCTCAAAATGATTTTTTTGTCGCGCCCATGAACCACCGTTTGGGCATTCTCGGGCTTTGTGCCCCGGAAATCCACAGTGGAAACAGCAGAGCACACCTTTTTCAGCTGGTAATGGCGGTTGGCCATGAATTTCTCTCTCAATTTCCTCCGAAAGTGCCAAAGGGATTGGGTAATCTTTCTCAAACTAAAACGCCAATTTTACTAAGTAAATTTTTTTTTTCCAACCTCTTCAGTGGCTTCCGCCCCTTCTTGCCAATAGACCTCCCATAAATCAAGTCGATCCATTTCTTAAAAAAATAAGTAATTTTAATTAAAAGCAAAATTAATATAAAAAAATATATTTTGGCGTATAAACCAGTTATATACTCCCAGAGGCGCATTCTCTCTTTTCCAATGTATACATTCATGATAAAATTGACGACTTGCGCTCTGCGCAGGATTCGCCCCTGCTCATCAATCGGCAAATTATTGTAAGCCGGAAATCTATCGCAATGGTGTTCACGTTGTGCGCGATGAATACGAGAACGTACTTAATGTAATTTAAATAAAAAAATTCAATAACGATTAAAAAATAACTTTACATTCTCGCATATTTTTAAACTCCGTTGTTCCGCCTCTGCGGGTTAACAAATCATTGGCACCAACAATGGCAAAAAAATTTAGGGTGCCAAACTCAGTTCGACAGTCTCGCATCAGAGCCGATGCTTTGCCAATTACTCCACGCCCCTGCAAAAGTTTGTTCCATTCTTCCTCGCTCATTTGACACGCCATTTTTGAAAATGTAGAAAATCTTTAAAGATAAAGTTGGGCCAATACGTTTAAAAGTTAATGGCTTTGGTAAAAAACCCAAAAAATAAACAGTTTGTAAATGAATTTAAGCTTAAAATATAATCAATGTTAAAACGCTTAATACTGTTCAACTTTACAATCTGTTCTTTTTCATAAACCTACATTGAGCATTTTCTCTAAATTTATTATAATGTTTGGATCAACTATAAAGTAATCTGGAAGAGAATGTTCTTTTTTATCGATACTTTATTGTATCAAATTCTCTTCATTTTAATCTGAGAGTTTTATTTTTGTCTAACTCTTATTCTCTTCACATTCAAAATGTACTAAAGAAGGAAAAAAAAAGGCAATATGTTGGTTAGAATTAAAAATTTGACGCGGAACAAGAGAAAGAAAGACATGATAGAAGAGAGACACCGAGAGAGAGAGAGGGAGGCGGGATAAAGAGAAAGAAAAATGAGAATTAGGGAAAGAAAGAAAGCGAGAGAGAAAGAAAATCGAGAGATAAAAAGAGTCAGAAAAAGATAGAGAGAGAATGTGAGGGAAGGAGGGATAGAGCGGAAGAGAGAGACAAAGAGTGTGAGAAAGGGCAAAAAGAGTTTGTAGTACAAAAAATATTTAATACCCTTTTTACTTGATTAATTGATGTAGCTGCACAACCATTTTAAAAAATGTTTTAATTTTTGATCCAAAATCTCATTTTAGCACTGAGTATTCTGATTTTGAAAATTTTCATACTAACATCCCTGTGTTAAAGGGAAAGGGTCGTTGCATCGGGGAATCCCAATCCATGGTCGCAAAACTTTTAAGTTGAATTGGCGCGGAGCGCCCTCTAGAATCAGTGTTAAATAGCGAAGCTATTTCTGTTTTAAATAAATTATATCATAATTATCAGTGCCCGTAGGGCACTGGTTTAATAGAGCTAATCAAAGCCTTTAGGAAAAAAGATTGTTTAATTCATTTGCTTTTGAGAAGTTATGATTTTTCTGTCGGAAATTTTGTGAAAATGGCGTTTACGAATAAAAATCAGTAAAATCGGTAAATTAATACAAGTCCTATATAGATTTTTTTATATAATAACTAAGACAAAGTATTAAAAATTATTTAAAAATAATATTGATAATGCCCCAGCTTCAGGAGGATAATCTTTTCTATCTCTATACCCAAATTCATGAAAATGCTTCTAAATTACTAAAGCCTTTATACCTACAAAAATAATATTTTCCAAAACTATAAAATACATAAAAAAAAGTGAGGCATAAACCTGAAAAAAAAGATTTGAATTAAATTAAAATAATGAATGCCTCTATTAGCAGAATTAATAAAAACTAAGTGAAATTAAAGAAAAAAATGGTCATTGAAAAAAAATTACAGACTATATATTAAACCGAAATAAACTTATAAAAATAAACCAAGATATATTAATATTTTGCTATTTTACAAAAACCTTAATTTATTTACTTTAAATTTTTCTTGCCCAAATTCAAAATGTATCCACAAAATAAATAAACAAATTGGCTTTGATTTGTGAATGGATAAAAAAGTTAGAGGAGTTCTATGAGATTTCGGCTTTTCAAGTTGAATAAAAAGGATCACTTAATGCAAGAGGAGAAACTACTTAAGATACAAACCTTTATTAAAATAACTAAAGCTATTTCTTATTATCATTATTTAATATAAATCTCCAAAATAAATTTTGAATTCAGTTTAAAAACCAACTAAAATTATAAACTTTATAGAAATTTCAAATACCAACTTAATGATCAAAAAAGAAATGGCAACCAGATTACGATGGATCTTTCCGGGTTTGGGCTTCATTCGACATTGATAATTAATTAATATGACTACATAAAAAATAATGAAAAAATAAATTAAATGATTTTAACACTAATAAAGGATATTTTATTTAAAAGTGAATAGAATTAAAAACCTAGAAAAGATTTTTTCTATTACCAATAAAATAGCAAAAGAAAATAAGCAAATTATTTAATTAAAAAACTTTTACTTGTAAAATAAAAAAAAATAAATAAAAACCAAGTAAATAAAAACCAAGTAATTTTTGTTTCATAAAACAAATAACTGTTTTATAAGGGGAAAGCTCAAATCAATTCTTAAATTTGGAATGCATAGGGCATATTCATTTTCAATCATATTACAATGTTTTTTTCTTTTGCCTCTAAGTCGATGGGTTTCAACTAGGGTTCAATACCGCTACCCGCACGATACGGGTTTTTCGGGGGTTCTTATGGAAAAAATCAGAAAAAAGTGGGAAAACCCCGCACGCGGGTAAACCCGCACTCGGGGTTTTATTGGAATTCAGTTATAAAAGGCGGTACCCGCCCTACCCGCCCGCAATTTTTAAAAAACCCGTTACCCGCATAGAGCACAACCGCAGGCGGGTTTTGAACCCTAGTTTCAACATCAGGGCTGCCGCGGGACGAGAAAATTAATCTTATATTATTCGAAAATTCATCCTTTTAAATTACACCAAAAATGAAAATTGCGCAATAAATATGTACATAAAATCTAACAAGAATTTTTTCTTACTCTTTCCAAAAACCCCACTAAAAGCATCGGAAAATATAAAATTTGTCAAAAACAGCAAAAAACAGCAAATCAGCATAAAAAATCAGCTTTTAATTAGAAAAAAAAAAAAAAATCAAAGAAATATTACCGCTCCTTAAAATCAGAATTGCTTACAAAACAGCACATCAGCGAGCCCAGAAATAAACTCATAAATAATAATAAGTGATAATTTATTTTTTCAATATAAACAAAATGTGAAACGTGAGCGGACACTGTCCATGAATCATGCGTATAAAATCAAAATAACGAATTGATTTTTTAAAAATAAATATTAATGAAGACTTAAACAAATTTGAAAATTTCTAAAAAATCGGTTTTTTATTGTCAATAATTAATAATGGTGTTCAAACATTTTGGTTGTGTTTTTTGTGAAAATGTATTTTATTGCCAGAATAAAAAGGGCCTTGTACCGGCAGTGCGCTAATAAACGCTGAACGAGGAAAATTTGAAAAACTCAAAAAAAAAATTAAAGAAAAAAATCGTGCAAAAAAAAATTGTCTATTTTTTGTTTTTTGGTTTTAGATGACAAAGTTAAGCGATTTGTATGCAAAAAAAAAAAAAAATAACCCAAGACGGCGCCTTGGCACTGCAGAACTCCCTAGGCTATCAAAAAAAGCAAAAACTTCGTTCGAGACAAAAACGAAAAAACGTGTATAAAATAAAATAAAAAAAACATATGATTGCTTACAAAAAAAAAAAATCGGAATTGAAAAAACTTAATAAATTAATAGGGGGCTTAACCAGCTCGACAAACATCACGATGTGAAATAAAAGAAATTTTTTTCACAAAAAAATGGAAGAAAACTGCTGTAAATTCAGTTTCACATTTTCGTTTTTTTAAAAAGAATGCCTATAAATATAATGGCAAAATCTGTTCAAAAGCTTGATTAAAACTGAGCAATCACGGAGTTGGATATGAGCATCAAAATTATTCGAGGATAAAGTTATGTATAAACAAAGAAATTAAAAAATAAAAATAATCATTCTACCAAACGTTTACAAAACAGCAAAAATTTTGTTTTTTTGACAGTGTTGAAGCTTCCATAAGTAAGCTAATTAAAAATTTGCAATTGGGTTATGCCTCCTTTTCTTACGCCATGAAAAAAAAAATTATTTTCTAAAACAATCTCAAAGAATATTAAATTTTTGTGCATAAATATCTCTAAAACAAAGACTACGTAAAATTGAAATTTAATATTAAATATACAAAAATTTGGTAGTGAGACAAAAAAGTATTGAATCAAAACATATAATTTTTCACCAAAAAAGAAAAGGCAAATTTTTTTAAAAATATCTATTTGTCTTAAGAGATAAAATAATTAAAAATAAATATGAACCTTATTAAAAAAAAATAGCCAAATTTAAATAAAAAAAGAACATCAATAAACAATAAAAGAAAGCGAAATCAAATTAATGCATTATAATTGATTAAATAAATTTTAGCAAATTTGCCACCAAAATATTAAAAAAAAGAGATGATTATGAAAGAAAAAACTCCAAGAAGATAAAAAATGCAGTAGAAATTAGACTATATAAAAGAAAGGTTTTTAAAAAAAAAGAAGGGAATTTTAACAATTAAACAATGCCAAAGTAATTTATAGGAATAGAAAATTAAAAATGTAACGAAACATTTAATTAAATAAGTTAATTTCATTCTTTGGTTTATGGTTTTTAAATTCGTCTGATTATCAAAATTTAAAATAATAAAAGAAAAACGGAAAAAGTCATACAAATTAAGTAAAAACAATAAATATAATAATTATTAGTTCTATATTATAGAATAATCAGTGAAGCCCGGAATTTTCGAAAATTCCCGATCCTGATCCGGACACGGATTCGGGAATTCGACCGGACAAGATTTCGGGATCAAAAATCCTGTTTTTTCCGGACTCCTGATCCGGTATTCAAATTTTGGACCCGGATCCCGACCCGGATACCGCATTTTTCAAAAAAACGAAAAACCAAGAAAAAGTTAACAAACTTTTTGGGCCATGCTGTATTAAAAATCAAATAATATAAAGCGAGATTTTATTAAAATTTGTTTAAATCTTTAATTTCTTTAGTTCATTCATTTAAGATTTGGCTGGAGATTGGTCCAAAATTTCGTAAAACCTATGTTTGTATAAATAATTTTTATATAGCAAGTCTTGTAGATAGATTTGGAGGATATTTTATGTAAACAAAAATAAATTTACTCATATAAATTACCATTTCTCTTGTCAACTCGGCCGGTTATCACTGTGTCCATTCTTAACATCGTGTAATTTTGTCTAATAATCTTTGTAATTAATATTTAAATATAATCATTTAATATTTTTGCGAAAAATTCTATGGTACTTGGGATTTTTTAGCAACATCATTTAAACAATTTTTTTTTATATCTACCATAGGGTTTTTCATATTTTATTATATATTTTTGCATCTCTGTTAATTTAATTTTTGATTTGTATATTTTAAAATCAGTTAAGACTAATAAATTTGGGGGTTGTCTTGTCGTTTATTATTTTATTTTTAATATAGTTTTGTTTATATTATAAGTTCTTATTTAGTTCAAATAGTTTATATATGTATTGCTTGATGGAAAAGAAATTTAAAAAGGTAAAAAAATGAATATGTATATAATTAATTAAAATAAAAAAAATCCCCAAAGCTTATTGGAAAATCAAACAAAAATGTAAAAAATGCAACATATTAATATTATGGATGCAACAGACAAATTAAAAACAAAAAGTTATAAAAATATTTTAATTCATATTTAAAATTACTTTTTTTTTAAATTCAATTTTAAACCAGAGGTGGTCACGTGCACTTGTTTTCATATCGTGTCCGGACATATCCGTTGGGTTCAAAATTCGTGCCCGTCTGTGTCCATCCCAATTTTTGACCATATCCGTTTGCGGATTCGCGCGGATATATCCGCATTTTTGTGAAAAAATTCATTGACAAAAAATATGCATCTTATATAATTATTTAGCTGGCAAAAATAATCATTTTGGAAAAAATATTATATCAAGAAAATCAGTAAAAAACAGCAATATTTTTTTTTTTTTGTATTTAAGCGGGGGGGGGGTATGCCGATAGGCTTTGAGCATCTAATTCACAAAAATAGTTATTCGTATCCGTCCTTATCCGGACATGTCCGTGACAACCCCTGAAATAAAAGTATCAACCCTAGCTATGGTTTCAAGAAAAATAAAAATAAATTTAAAAAATAAAATAACAACAGGAAAATCTTCAAATTGTCTGACAAAAAATTAATAAAATTAAATAAATTAAAAAGCCATTTAGGAAGCCGAAGAACATTGATATTAGGAAAGGAAGAACTTGAGGAGAATATAAAAAAATATAAATTAATAAGAAAAATTTATATGAATAACTCTTAAAAAGGAAAAACAACAACTTATTTATTAATTTATTTGTGCTAAAATTTCTTAATCAAATAAATTCAATGAATCATATTTACAAATTAAATCAAAAGTTAAAAGAAAAGTGAATTTGAATATGAATTAAGCAACAATATTATTTTTGAATTTTGGCATTAATATTCTTTAGTGCCAAATTTATTCAGTTTATAAAATGGTCCAATGTAGAAAATGTAGTAAACAATGTAATTCATATTCAAGTTTATTCTGTATTCAAATTATTCAGCTGCAGTTGGATTACTAATTCTTGAATGATTTAAATTTACAAAATTTATTCAATGCTCATTGATGGGAATAAAACTGTTAAAATGACATTTAAAATTAATATACTTAAATTATTTATATGGCTTACAAGAATGCTACTATTCATTGCTGTTTACACAATTTCAACTATGAATACCATGATTTCTTGTAAAAAGATATTTAGAGAAAAGATAAAATAACATTTTTTTATATAAATTACACTTTTCTTAAAAGTAAATATTAAAGTATAAATATTTTATTTTGAATTTTCTCACCTTTTAAAAAACTAAATTTAAAGCGTTTTTGTTTTTTAAATGATTCAGAGGTTGCAAAAAAAGATTAATACTATATAAATTATTTAAAAATTAATATCGCGTTATATATACACTGAGGATTAATAAATATTTATTAGATGAAAAAATAAATACAAACAAAAATAAAACATTTTTTAAAAAGTGCAATTTTTTGTATCGTTCAAATCCTGGTTGCTTAAGGCTTGGATAATTCCACTTTTATTTTATCCTTCCAATTTTTATGGTCATGAATAAGTTTTCCTTTACGCTTTATTTATGGGAGAAATTTTCTTTAAAAATTCTGACTTTAAACGATTTTATTAAATGGAAACAAAATATATTTATATTTTATTGATTATTTGTGGTCCCTTGTTTATCGTACGGTCGCGCTCATTTTTGTTTTTTTTTTATCAATGACGCTGTTTTTTATTATATTTTGGAAGTTTTTTTTTGTGTATTTTATTTTACTTTTTAAATATTATTTAAATAATGCGTTTAATGCTCTCAAATAAAATTGTCCTTTTTTTATTTTTGTTTTTTAACAGTAAATAAACACTATTTTCATTATAATAAAAATAAATTAGCTATTTGTATTTCTATTCAATTAAAATAAAAAATAGATTTTAGCACATAAAAAAAAGGTTATTGAATTAATAATTTTTCTATGTATAGTTTTTGCATTTAAATGAGGTGGCGTTATTCGGCCAATTTGTTTCAATAATAAATTATATTAAATAATTTGCAAATCTTTATACCTGTACTTTTTTTAATTTATTAAATAGGAATAAAATCTTTTTATTTTATATATAATATATAGTTCATTACGATTATTTTTTCTTCACTTTTTATTCCCAAATTGATAATCGTACGTCCTTTTTTATCGTTATTTAGCTTTTTTTTGAATTTATTTAAAAATATTTCTAAGGTTAGAAAAAAATATATTACTTATTTTATTATTATATCTGTTACTTTTAATTTTGTGTTTCTCCTGTCTTTTAGCCAAATGACCTATTTTAAAGCTCTTAATATAATTCAATAATTTATCAGCATTTTTTTTTTTACTATTATTATTTTATATCAAATTATTATGAGCCATTTTATTTACGAATTATTTTATATCATGTTATTGTATGTGGCAAATTTTTTTTTCTTTTTTTTGTATGAAAATAAGCTAATTGCTTGAGTCTAATTTTTACAATTGTCTAATGAAAATAATAAACAATGAACTATATATGTATTAATTTAACTTGACTTCTGAGAATGAACTTTTCTAAGGCTTAAAATGTATTCGTTTATTTATTCCATAGTAAATTTTCGTATTTTTTTAATAAATTCCATAGATTTCTTGTTTGGATTTGAGCATCTAAATGTTATTTAAAAGATAGAAATTATACAATTAGATTAAATTATATTCTTTAGCATAAGAATTTAAATTTTGAAATTGATGCATCCCATTAACTTTTTTATTTTAAATCAAAATATTAATTTTTTCTTTGTTTCCATGATTTTTTAATTAATATAATTTTTCCCTTTCAAAAATAATTTAAATTTTTTGAAATTACATTATGTTAACTAAACTTAATTATGAAATTTTTAT
Source organism: Heterodera filipjevi (assembly GCA_039877585.1). Lineage (NCBI taxonomy): Eukaryota > Metazoa > Nematoda > Chromadorea > Rhabditida > Heteroderidae > Heterodera > Heterodera filipjevi. The sequence continues at coordinate 29,143,084 of JBDPZO010000002.1, forward strand.
GCTTGAGTTATTATATATATTTCCTATATTTAAAATAATCACTCGATGTTGTCTGTGGCTTTAAGTTTCTTCGCAAATTTCTCATTATACTGAATTTATTTATACTGTTACAAAAATCTTATATTTTGCTTTTCTTGGTTTTGTATTGTTTTAAGTTTTTTTAGTAAGGTTTACTTAACTCCCTCACATATTAAATTTCTTCAAAAAAACCCAAATATTTTTACAATTGCTGCTAAATTACGGTTTTATATTTTAGCCAAAAAATATTGTTCTGTTTCAATTTAAAGAATATTACTTTTTTTTCTGCTTTGTCTGCCAAAAACAACCTTTTCATTTTTTAATAATTGGTTTTCTTACACATCTTTTTTTTCCTGATATTTTGTGTTTTATAAACTCTCTTCTTTTATGTCAAACTGTTGATGGTTTTTGCGAAAGTTGGCGCCAAAGGCAAATATAATTGTGATCTGAGCTAATCAATAAGCTTTTAATTTACAGTTTTTCACTTGAAGAAATTTTCGATATATGGAATATGTAAGATTTTAACCTAATTTTATTTATACTGATTTTAAAACTAAATTTATAACTTTTTATTATTTTTTCATTGAATTTTTTTTAATATAAACTATTTTAGTTTGTTTAGTATTCAATTTAAGATAATTATTATTACAATTTTATATTTAAGAACGATTTGGGATATTATTGTGAATGCTGCCCAGCTTCAGTAAACCGCTCTCGCTTTATAAAGGCCTTTGCAATTAGAAGATTCCATGAATCTTGGTTCTAAAGCTAAATTAAAAATTTACCAAATAATAGAAATAATAATTTACATAAATAATATATTATTTTCATTAATAAATAAGAACCAGAAGAAACGGATTGATTATTTTTGAAAAACCCCATAATATTTTTGATTAAAAAATTGAGAAATATAGAAGCACCCAAACCAAAAATTCAATGTTTTTGTAATTTGAACAGTCTACTATTAAAACCTTTAAGTAAAAAAATTAAAACACATTTAAAACTATCAAATAACAAATAGAAATTCGAAGTGCATAAATAAGTTATTAAATTAAAATATACTTAACAATTAAAATAGTTATTTTAATTTCTTAATTATATTATTGAAAAAATTTTAAAAATAAACAACAAAAAATTAGAAAAAAATGCGCAACATGTTTCAGAATATTTCAATTTTTATCAAAGTATTATTGAAAGATAAATTTTATTTTCGAAAAAAAGCTTGCAAATTTTCATATTCTTTCAAGAAAAAACACAGATTCTTCTTTCAATTAAACATTAATTAATGAAAGGTAAAAAAAAAGAATTAATAATCTAATATATAATTTTATTATTCATTTTCATAAAACTAAAACCAACAAATATAACCCCACCATATAAATAATCAGTTGTAATTAAAAGTTTGTTCTTTCCCAATTGCCCAAAAACTAATTAACAAAATATTATATTTTTGGTACATAATTTAAAAAATTTCCTAAAATAGGAAACAATCTCCAACTAAAATTTTTAAAATAGATGTCAAAAAATAATAATGAAAAAAAGTAACCAAACATTAATAAAAATTTTCCTCAAAAATTAAAGAACATTTTTCCAGCCAAGAAATTTTCCAGCACAAATGATTGAGTAAAAAAAAATAATAAAAAAATAAACATCCTGTTATATATTCAAAAAACTTTTATTTCCATAATTTTATCTTAAATTATTTATGATAGCAAATATTTAAGATTAACAAAATTTTTCAACAAAGTTAATGTATGCAAGAGCGCTCTGGAAGTTAGCAGGGCTTGGGCACCCCAAAGCTGGGGACCTCCAGGGCTTGGGCAGCCTAAACCGGGACAAACGAGGTAGAAACTTATTGGTTTGAGCTCTGATAGGGCGGATTGTTTTTGGTATAGTTATGTAGTTAGCTTATATAGGGGTTGGCAGGGCTTGGGCACCCCTAGCGGGGGCACGTCTCACATAACTAATCGCGTAGCTAATGCACACAGCTAATCTTTGTATAAACAGACGCGCACGCATTTGCTACTTTATTTGTTAAAGATTCAAACTTATTTAAGGACTAAATTTTATTTATCGTAGTTAATTAGAAAATGCATCTTACTTAATTATTATTTGCGTAATTATTTTAGCTTATTTTTACGCACCCTATCATTAAAGATACTTATTATTAATTGAGTATATTTGTGCGTATTTTTTATTTATCTATTTTATTTTTTTATTTTAAAAAATATAAAAAAAAGTTAAATAAAAAAATTTAAGAAAATTATTGCAAATTATTTATTTAAAAAAAATTTGTCAGCTTTAAATCGATTATGATATAATAAATTTTAGCAATTCTATTTTTAATTTGTATTTCTTTATTTATATATTTTTTGGTTGCTTCTTTTCAACAGTTATGTAATATTTTTTTTAAGCTGTCTAATTAATAAGCGTATAGTTTACAGCAATTTTCATTTATAATATCTTGACGAGCTGCTTCGCGATCAGTTGCAATTTTCGTCAGGAATTTTATTAAATATGAATTTTGTTTTTTTGTTTTTTTAATTTTGAATAGTTTTAGATATTTTATTATAGGTATTTTTGTTTCTTTTCTTCATTTTGGATAAAAAATACGAATACATAATCTGATTTTTTTGTAGGTAATTATTTTATTATTTCAAGCCATCGTTCAAAAATCTACAAAAGGTTAGAATTGGTTATACATAAAGAACTAAAAATTAAATATTTTTTTTCATAATATTTTTATTAGTTTTTTAATCTTATTAAGCTAGTTTATCTTTTTATAAAAAATCTTTATTTTATTTTTTATTTTAAATAGAAAATTCCAATTTTATTTTTATTTTTAAGTTGACGTAATTTTTAAAATTTAACTTAAAAATAATTTTAAACAACTTTTTGGCATGTCTAAATTATAAATAAAATTGCATAACGATTTACACATTTCAAAAACATATTTATGCAATAAATTGCGATTCAAACAATTGACTCATTAAGAAATAGTATAAATTTGCCAACGAATTGTAATTTGTTGTTCATGAACTTTACATTTTGGCATAATAATATTATTAATAAATATGCAAAAATTATTTTGTTTTTTTGTATTTGCTTTTAGAAATATTGAACAGCTTCCCCAAATGGAGCTGAAATTTTTTTTGAACCTGCGCGCTCAAAATTTCAAAAATTGAAAATCCTCTAAATTCGGATTTTTAGTAGAAAATTGAAAATGATAAAAAAATCAGTGAGTTGTTGTATTCCGGAGCTATTTAATTTATTAAATTTGTTATCATTCTCGAAATAAAAATGTCGGGTCAAAATAAATTTTTAGATACAAACGATGTCGATAAGCGCCGACGGGTCGGGATGAGGAAAATTTGTATTTTGCTTTTGAAGATGTACTCATGTTAAAATAAATTCAGTTTTTGTTGTACATTAATAATCAAGAATTAATAGTGTTTATTTTTCTTTAATAAATTGTAAAACAAATATATATGATGAATAAAATAAGATATGGTCAATCAAAGTGTTATTAAAATAGATATAATATATTTTCATTGATTTATTAACTTTTATTTTGTATAAATATAAAAAAAGTTAACTCCTTTTAGAATTTTTTCAAGAAATAAGTTAGAATACCATTGGTTTGGATATATATAGCATTATTTGGCTTAATTTATTCAATAAACATAATGCTTATGTGTTAAACGCTTTCAAACAAAATGTTAGATTAAAACTTTCTAATATAGAAATAAAATTTTTATTTTTTTTCTGTTTTCTCTTTAAAATATTTGTAAAGAAAGTGTTTTTTTATTGTTTTAAATTATCTAACCTTTTTTCAAATCGCTTGAGAATTGTTCATTTTACTAATTCTAGTACATTTTATAAATCCGCCATTTTTACTGATTTTTTGGTATAACTTTGCTCAAACGCAACCAAATTAACTTGATATCATGCGATAGCGTTTAAATGCATCTATTAGCCATCTATATTTCAAAATATTGTTATGATTTAAGAAAAAAGAAGCCAAAAAAGTGCCAGAATTTGAAACTACTCTTAGCTTAGAAGTCTGTTGCGAAATTTATAAAATGCGCCTTCGAACTTCGAAGCCCGACCGGCAGATTGTTAAAATTAATACTTTTATTAGGTCTTTATTTAATTTTCACATTGATTTGTTTTTTTCTTTTATTTGTTTGTTTTTAATTAATTGCTGATTTACTAAACTTAATTTGAATATTTTTATGATTAATTTATTAATTTTATTGTTCTTATTTAAAATAATCACTCGACACTTCAAAAGTTTACCCGTTGCTTTGAGTTTCATCTCAAATTTTCTTTACTCAATTAATTTACATTGTTCTATATTCTTATATGTTTGCTTTTCTTGCTTTTGTATTGTTTAATTTTTTTTATATTTTACAATTGCTTCTAAATTTATATTTTTTTATTTTAGCAAACTTTATTAATTACTTTAACTTCAAAGAGTTGTATTATTTATTTACTACTTGCTTCTTTATAGCTTCTTCAATTAGAAAATTTTATGAATTTTGGTTGTTGAGACTGAAAAAAGTTTTAATTTTTAATATTATTTTTTTCTTTTTGAAAATTCGGTATTTTCGGAATTTAATAATTACTTTTTTCATTTGCATTTATTCTAGGTAATGGATTTTATTCATTTTTATTCAAATTCATTTAAAAATTTTATTTTAATATTATTCTATTCTTATACATATTTTAGTCATGGTATTTTATTTTATTTTATGGATTCTGTTGATTCTTGTAAAATAGGTTTCTTTCTGGTTTCTCCGAATTGACTAAATTTTTTTTTGGCATACAACATATGTTTTTTTTTTGCTTGGGTTTGTTATTAATTTGTTTTTTAGCTATTGATGCACATATCAAATAAGATTCGGGCGAATTGTTCGACCCGCCGGTACCGTCTTTGTACTCCCACTCCCTGGTTGAGCCAAATTTCCTGGTCTCGCTTACTCTCGTTTTAACCTTTCTTTATAATTTTATTTATGAAATAAATATATTTTTTAATTTATCCGCTAGCAGAAATAAACTTTATTTATTAAGTTTATTATTTTATTGTTATTTTTGTTTTCTTTATCTTTTTTATTATTATTGCGTATAATTTCTTTATTTATTTCAAAATTGTTAAATTTTTTGAAAAAAATAATAAATTATTTTTTATTATATAGAGCTTTCGTTGCTGTTTGAGGAAAAATTAAATTATATTTAGTATAATTTTTATATTGTCAGTTAATTAAATTTTGTTTATATTCATGTACTTGTACCCTTACCTTTGGGAATAATTCATCATCTTTTCATTATTTCCTTTTTTGTTAATAGTGCTTTTAAATGATTTTTTATATCAATTTGAATTATTTATTCCTTTTTGTTATTTTTAAATATATTTTTTATTATTTCATTTATTTTTTTTTCTCATTAAAACACATAAAGAGGAATTTTCTATTATATTATAGGCATATGGCAATGTTCAAGAATTTATTTTCTTTAAACTCATGACATTTACGAATTTTTTGGTTTTTCAGGCCTTCGTTCATATTTAAATTATCATATGTAATATTAATTTTTTTTTTTTTAAATTTCATGAAGTTATTATGTGATTGTACCAATAATTGTTTTTTTAATTTTTTTCCAATTTTTAAAGGCAAAAAAAAGATCGTTAGTTTTTAAAAAGTACATTTTTTTTATTGGTAATTAATTATTAGTTTATTTTATTAACTTTATATTTGTATCAGTACATGTGACATGTTTTTTTTGGGATAGGATTTGCTGAAAGAAGTACTGAGGTAATAGCGCAACTGTCTATGATACATATCTGAACTAAATTTATATTATTTCGATGGGGGTAATAACTACGGTAATTGCGCAATAGCACATTTGTCAATAATTTAAAAAAAAGGTGTTGCCATCGCTCAAAACTTTTTAAAGTGAAAAAATAATTAATGTACGTAACTCTTTTTAAAAGGGAAATAAATCTAATAAAAAAACATATTACTTACTTTTAGTATGGAAAAAGAGTCAAATACCAAGCCCTTACGATTTTTTTTTCAAGATTTACAACCTTTTGAAGTTTTTCAATCACTGTCAAAGGGGGAACAGCTTTTAAAAGTGAATTTACTTTTTATTAAAATTTTCAAGTTTTTTATTAAATTAAAAGGAATTTTTTAGGGCACATGCCAATTATATTTTAAAAGTTGAGAAACTAACTATTTTATCGGTTTTATTACTTGATAATGTTTTTATTTACTTATTTATTGTTTTCTTTTTAATTTTTTTTTTTTTTTTTTTGCTATTTTTCCGTTTGACTTGTTTTACTTTTTTCTTTTCTAATGCCAAGCGAACTTAAATTAGGATATGAAGATTAGCGCATAAATAAACAATTTTTAAGTGAATTATCTTTGGTTAATGAATTTTGAGTTTACATTTGAATGTTTGAAATTAATATTTTTTTCATGAAAAGAATGCAACAATTTCTTTAATAAGAAGAATAATAAATTATAATTTTTTTTTAATATTTTTAAAATTAATCTTCTTTATGGCGATGTGGTCACATGCTAGAGAAGATGGAATGCAAAATAATCAAATAATTTAAGTTTTTAGAGAGCATTATTTAAGACGAAATAAGTGAGCATTTCAAATAAATTATTATTGAAATTATCTTTTATTAAATTATTTTTCAGTTTAAAATTTGCATCTTGGAAATAATGACCACGCGTTTTCTTTTATACAGATTTGTGGAACCATTTTTTATTTCAAATCTGATTAAGAAAATGTTTACATTCGTTTATTGCCCTCTTATTTTTAGTCTTTCAAATTTTTATTTTAAATGTTTTAGAAATGCGTATTTTTTTATGAAATTATTCATTTTTTTATTCTTATTTAATATATATTTTATACAGTAATATGAGTAATACAATTTTATTTATTAGTTTCTTAGTACAAATGTTTCTAATGATGGGATTCTTTTATTAATTTGAAAATTTTCAGCGTAATTTATTTCAAAATTCTACATTTATTTACATTTATCGAATATTTTAAGGAAATTTTTCTTTTTAAAATACAAATGAAAACAACCCATTTATTTATGGTCATAAAATTGGAAGTCGAAACTTAAAGAAAGAAAAACAAAATGGTAATTCTTGGCTACCTTAGTATTTTTTTCATTTATTCTTTCTGCTTTTTACTGATATTTAAAAATTCAAATAAATTTGGGTAATATATTTCAACATAGGTGACTAAAACACCATAAGAAGATTCTCAAATATATTATCAGATTAATATTATTGAAATTAACTTTATTTTTTTGACATTTTAAGGGTTGTACAATTAAAAAAATTAAATTAAAAAGTAAAAAAAGAATTTAATAACAATATTTTACATAAGTAATTACAGCAAGCATGTTTCTTCATAATATTTTAATTACTAATTTTCATATTTCAACAATAAGTTTTTGTTTTAATAATATTTTCGATAAAATTAATTAAGCTATCTTATCACATGGAATTTGAATATTTGTATACATAATTCTTTCTTCTTTTTAACTTCACATATTTTCCAATTATAAATTAATTTTTTTTATTTTTTTTTTATAATATCAATATTTTTATAATAAAAGTTAAAATGCAATTTATGTCTTTTATCTTCAAATAATTTATAAGTTTTCACAACTCGATTTTAGTTATGCATTCTTGCTTTTTATAGAATAATTCTGCATGAATTTCAGTAGGAAAAAAATATTGCATTTAAGTCTTAATTAATGCCTTTTGAAAATTTTTGCAAAACAAAACTATTTATTTTTTGCATATTTTTAATTGAAAATTTATAAATTCATTCATTAAAAGAAATAAATCTCGTTACGAAGTTAGTTTTTTTTTTGCAATTTTTTTTTTCCTTTTATTATTTGGTTGTTAAAATTTTATTGTTTTTTTGTACAAATCTTATGAATGTTATTGTTTGTTTTAAGACATTATAATTTTTGTTATATGAGCAGTGATAAACCAACTATATTTTATTAATTACTTATAGTTTTTCACTTTTAGATGACAAAATTCACTTCTTTTTTTTATTATATGCACAAAAATGATTTTGAATTGCGTTATATCGAATATTTTTGTTTGTTCGATTATTCTAAACACGTAATTCATTTACATAGCTTTTTGGGATTTTTCTAAAAATGACAGCCCTTTATAAAACAAATTTTTCTTTGCTAACTTTTCCAGATTAAAAGATTTTTTGCGGAGGGGGGGGGGGCTAGCGGCCCACGGTACAGAAAGGCGCCGCCGGGAAATTTAGCATAAAGACATTTCGCACAAAAAGTGCTTTGACAAGCGCCAGAATGGTGTGTTGTGCTTCTCATTTCCGATGAATCTGTTCTGTTACTTTAGAAATTGTTTTGTTAATATGCACAAAAATTACCAGATAAATGAAAACAGATCCCTAAAGATGAGTTTTAAATTTTTTCAAAAAGTATAGTACTTTTTGAAATGAATGACGCTGCTGGGAAAACTCTGAAAATTTGATTTCTATTGTACATTTTTTAAATTAATAACATTTGAAGATAAAATTTGTTTTTATTCTATTATTCCCATTGAATTGTTTTTTTAATATTGGTAAGAAAAACTAAAAATTTATAAAAAAATATTTTTTATTTTGAAAGAACTATTCCAGTTTTATTGTTATTCATCTTTTTTATCATGCTGCTAAGTATTCTTTTTTATACTTTATAAATATTTTTTTAGAAATTTTTTCACTAACTAACTTTATTTTATTTGTAAATGCGCTTTTATCATTCATTTTTTGGTATGGTTTTTTTTCTTCTTTTATTCATGCATATTCGACACAACAATAAGTCGTAAATAATCCCGAATCTAAGTTGAGATTCTGTTTAACCATTCGTTCTTTCTGTTGTTTCATAAGTTACATATTCTTTTTATATTCGTATTTTATATACAAATGAATATTTTTTTTGATAATGAAAGTTCCTCATAAAAACATGTTTTAACTTAGTAGGATTGGTAATTTTAGAAACAAAAAATTTACTTTATTTAATTTTATTATTTTAATTCCAGCAAAATAATTTTTTTTTGCAACAATTGGGGGTCGTTCATTTTTTTTAAATTATTTATTTTGCTTTTCTTTTTTTATTTTCTTCAATTCATTTTAATTATTTTTAGTTATTGTTACGAAAACTTTTATTATTTTTACAGGTTTAACAACAAATGAATAAATCTTTAAATTTTAAAGAATTGTTTTTATATGTTTGAGCTTTTAATTGTTTGCCTTTCTTCTTGTAGCCATTTGAATTCCTTTAAATTTTTTTTATTTCTTCTATTAATTTTTATCAGAACCCGTCAATTCGGCGCTCACGATTCGGCGCCAGACTCGTTTAGAGCTTTGTAACTTTTTTCTTTGATGATCAAATTTTACAAATTCTATATCATTTGGTAGCTTTAAGTGTTTCGAAGGTATGAATAAGCTACTAATCGATTGACCAACTCTTAAAAAAGTTACAATTTTAAGAACACAAAAAAGTCAGAATTTTTATATATTTTGGTTCATAACTTTCTTATAGGTGTGTAAATTTTTTTAATTTTTAGAGCACTAATAGAGTCCATAAGCAGCCTTTGAAAGACACTAAGTTTAAAAAATTTGGTTGACTAGGAAAAAAGTTATGGCGCCCGAAAGTTGGCTGGCGCCGAATGGGGAGCGCCGAATTGTAGTGTACCGTAATTTTTGCGGTTTACATTTAATTTACTTGAAAAGCTTATTTTAAAATTTGAGATGCAACTTTTTGGCATTTGCTGTTTTTGTAAATAGTTTCTTTTTTTCAGCATGATTAGTTATCTAAGCAATGTTTAGCATTTACTTATTTGGTAAATTTTTTTTATTATTTATAATTGAATGAAACATATAAATTAGGCGAAGAAATTAAAAAAAAAAATACAAAGTAAAAATATATGTTAAGCGCATCCAGAAAAGAGCATGAAAAGCGGTAATAGTTGCGCAAAATTTATAAATTCTTCTTTAAATATAACTTTATAGTTTATTTTAAAAATACCATGACACTTGGGTTTTTTTCTCGTTCCTTCTGCGTAACATAATAAAAAATCATATTTCATTCGCTTGTAATTATTTGCAAAATTTTTCATAATGATAAATGATAGTGTACAATTTATTTAAAATATTAAGAAATTCAGAATAAAATATAATAACCATTTAATATTTCTCGGCCATTCTTTTTCTATTGGCCTAATTTTTTGCCGATTGTTTTTTAATCTTTTTTTCAAAAATAGTTTTTATAAAAAATTTTCACATAAGAAATGTGGTTTGCGTTTTTTTAATAAATTTCTTTTATTATAATCCACAATTTTCGAAAAAATAAATACAGAAATTATAATATATAGAAAAGGAAAAATTGAAAAAATTCTCAAAATAATTTCCAAATAACGAAAAATTTTGTTGAAATTTAATTTAAATGACAAAAATTCCAGAATATGCACCAATATAAAAACAAATTAATTAAAATTACACAAAAACAAAATAAATAATATTAATTTTAGCAGAACCATAAATTATCAGATGATTTGCTTAATTATTCCTATAAATGCAAAAATATTCCGTTTATTTTTTTAATTAGTTAAATTCTTGTCATTTCAGTCTGAGGTCGAAAATATATATTGGGGCCTAATATTTTATTTAAAAGCTTTAAAGAAGAAGTAAGCTAAAAAATAAACAATAAATCAACAAATTATAAAGAAAATATTTTATTTAAGTGTAAAAGATTAAAATTAATAAATAACGCCAGCGTGAATTTCATAATGGAAAATAAAATTAAGATAAATAGTTTTGAAAAATTTATATTTAATGTGGGTTAATAAATAAAAAATGGAAATTTAATAATAATTTTTTCAAAAATAAATCATAATTTCCCCAATCAAATTATTCAGCCGATTGAGCAAAATAAATAATAAATTTTTTTTTATTTATACAAAAGAAATATTATGACAAAATAATGGAAATAAAAAAACCGTAGCAATCTAACGCGATCAACATGTTTTAGAGCCAAAACGTCGAGTGCTTGTGAGAATGTTCAAATAATAAAATAATAAATATTAAATTATATTTCAATTTCTTATGCTATTATAATTTTTTTATTTTTAAATACAAAATTTTTTAAATAACTAAACAGAAAATTTTTGAAATTAAAAGCAATATAAAAGAGAAAGCCAAAAACACTAACTCATTTTCATCAGAGCGTGACATGTACAAACAATAAAAATTATTAAATAAATTTTATATGAAAATACTTATTTTTTATATTGTAATCTATTGTCCTGTAATAAAGATGCACCGAATTTGTCTTACAACTCATTAGACAGGAAATTTATTTATTATCTTAAATTTCACTATTAAAATCGAAACCGCGACTATTGCGAAATCGTCATTTTGTCATCTTTAGCAAATCAAATCTTGAAGGGTGCAAAAAAAATTCAATTTTCGAAACTAAAACTCGAAAAACGAAATAAAGCTCGAGACTTTCTCGAGTCGAGACTCCAGCCCGACTCTCGAAAATCAGTTATAATAATAAGTTCGGGACAAAAAAAATCTTGGAAAACAATTGAAATAATTTTTGGTAGTAATCTCCCTGTTTTCTCAATTATGCGCGAAATTCCAATCCAAGTTGTAATGATTTTTTCCTAGACACATCCAAAACCAAGAGAAAAAACAGAAAAAAACAAAAATTTAGCCATACTTTATCAAAAATAATAATGCAAGAAAATAAAATTTAAACAAATTTATTAAATTAAATACACCCATTTGAAACAATAAACTTAACCATAATTAAAGTTAATGAGGTGAAAAATTCTTTTTTAGTTAAGAAACATAAAGCTTTAATAAAATATTCGAAATATTTTCAATACTGTGGAAAAATAAAGATAAAATAATAAAAATATACAATAAAAGTTGTATTTTCTCAAGAAAATTTAGGAAAAAGAATCTTAGAACAAAAAAAAAAAAACAATTAGAAAAATATCCCATAAAACTTTTACCAAGAAAGGTTTTTCAATTATATGTCTGGTGTGATGGGGTTTTTTGAATTTTATTTTGTTTCATTTTATTCTTGAGTCGAGACTCAATTCAAAGACGATCTGAACACATGACTCGAGAAAGAGACTTTTAAATACTTCTTTCTCATTTCATATGTTAAAATTTGTAATAATCTAAGTAAAATCTATGAAAGTTATGTTGGAAAAAACTTATTAAAAAAGTTAGAAAATAAATTAATTTCTTAAAAGTTTAATTTTATGTTTTAATTATGATTAAATAAATATTAATAACTAAACAAATAAAAAACAGAAAAGACTTAAATAAACAGAAATTGTATAATTTTGTCAAAGAATCAAGTTTTTTAATGTAATTTTTGAGTCTAAATAAATATCTTTTAAATGTAATTTAACAAACAATAAAAAAAAAAATTTCAAAACATAATTTTTTCTTTACTCTCCAATATGCAATAATTAAAATAAAAAAAACAGTTTTAATAACTTATTTTAATTAAATGTTTCTTTACATTTTAATTTTCTATTCCTATAAATTACTTTGGCATTGTTTAATTGTTAAAATTCCCTTCTTTTTTTAAAAACCTCTTTTATATAGTCTAATTTCTGCTGCATCTTTTATCTTCTTGGAGTTTTTTCTTTCATAATCATCTCTTTTTTTTAATATTTTGGTGGCAAATTTGCTAAAATTTATTTAATCAATTATAATGCGTTAATTTGATTTCGCTTTCTTTTATTGTTTATTGATGTTCTTTTTTTATTTAAATTTGGCTATTTTTTTTTAATAAGGTTCATATTTATTTTTAATTATTTTATCTCTTAAGACAAATAGATATTTTTAAAAAAATTTGCCTTTTCTTTTTTGGTGAAAAATTATATGTTTTGATTCAATACTTTTTTGTCTCACTACCAAATTTTTGTATATTTAATATTAAATTTCAATTTTACGTAGTCTTTGTTTTAGAGATATTTATGCACAAAAATTTAATATTCTTTGAGATTGTTTTAGAAAATAATTTTTTTTTTCATGGCGTAAGAAAAGGAGGCATAACCCAATTGCAAATTTTTAATTAGCTTACTTATGGAAGCTTCAACACTGTCAAAAAAACAAAATTTTTGCTGTTTTGTAAACGTTTGGTAGAATGATTATTTTTATTTTTTAATTTCTTTGTTTATACATAACTTTATCCTCGAATAATTTTGATGCTCATATCCAACTCCGTGATTGCTCAGTTTTAATCAAGCTTTTGAACAGATTTTGCCATTATTTTTATAGGCATTCTTTTTAAAAAAACGAAAAAGTGAAACTGAATTTACAGCAGTTTTCTTCCATTTTTTGTGAAAAAAAATTTCTTTTATTTCACATCGTGATGTTTGTCGAGCTGGTTAAGCCCCCTATTAATTTATTAAGTTTTTTCAATTCCGGTTTTTTTTGTAAGCAATCATATGTTTTTTTTTATTTATTTTATACACATTTTTTCGTTTTTGTCTCGAACGAAGTTTTTGCTTTTTTTGATAGCCTAGGGAGTTCTGCAGTGCCAAGGCGCCGTCTTGGCTTAATTTTTTTTTTTTTGCATACAAATCGCTTAACTTTGTCATCTAAAACCAAAAAACAAAAAATAGACAATTTTTTTTGCACGATTTTTTTCTTTAATTTTTTTTTTGAGTTTTTCAAATTTTCCTCGTTCAGCGTTTATTAGCGCACTGCCGGTACAAGGTCCTTTTTATTCTGGCAATAAAATACATTTTCACAAAAAACACAACCAAAATGTTTGAACACCATTATTAATTATTGACAATAAAAAACCAATTTTTTAGAAATTTTCAAATTTGTTTAAGTCTTCATTAATATTTATTTTAAAAAATCAAGTTATTTTGAATTTTATACGCATGATTCATGGACAGTGTCCGCTCACGTTTAACATTTTGTCTATATTGAAAAAATAAATTAATTATCACTTATTATTATTATTTAATAATCGTTAGTTAAATAATTTTTTTTTTATTCTTAAAAAATAATTTATAAATAATTTTAGAATTTTTTTTTCAATTAACTTTTTTTTATACTCATATTCATTCTCGAATCAAATGACTGCAGGCAATCAAATTATCACGGTTTCTTTCTTTTTATTTTAATTGTTTAATTTCTATTTTTTTTTTGTAAACTTTTTAATTAACCGCAAAATTATTTTGACTTATCCTTCAATTTTTCTGAAATGAGTAGATAAAATAATCCTCAAGCCAGGTCTTCGGAATTCATGTTTTCTCATATTGCTTAATACTAAACTTAATACATTCAGTAAAACTTGCAGTTTGAGAAACGCATCAGCACCATAGTTTCATAACTTTAATTGTGTAAATATTGCTTTTTTCCAATGCAAAAATTTGGGTAGAGAGTAATCGGTTAATCAAACCAAAAACGAAAGCAGCCTTTTTGGGTCAAACGTCGATACCTAAAACCGGGGTAGCAAAAACGGTCGGACAGAGACTGGAGGGACAAGGTTCCCGGTTCCGGATTGAAAAATGGAAAAACACACCCCTAAAGATGGAATATTGAATATTGAATAGAGAAATAATTGAAAAATTTATAAGAAAATTTAAATTTGCGTGTTTTGTCGAAATGCTTTTTTCCAGCCTTATTATTATTTATGAGTTTATTTCTGGGCTCGCTGATGTGCTGTTTTTGTAAGCAATTCTGATTTTAAGGAGCGGTAATATTTCTTTGATTTTTTTTTTTTTTTCTAATTAAAAGCTGATTTTTTATGCTGATTTGCTGTTTTTTGCTGTTTTTGACAAATTTTATATTTTCCGATGCTTTTAGTGGGGTTTTTGGAAAGAGTAAGAAAAAATTCTTGTTAGATTTTATGTATATATTTATTGCGCAATTTTCATTTTTGGTGTAATTTAAAAGGATGAATTTTCGAATAATATAAGATTAATTTTCTCGTCCCGCGGCAGCCCTGATGATGAAACTAGGGTTCAAAACCCGCCTGCGGTTGTGCTCTATGCGGGTAACGGGTTTTTTAAAAATTGCGGGCGGGTAGGGCGGGTACCGCCTTTTATAACTGAATTCCAATAAAACCCCGAGTGCGGGTTTACCCGCGTGCGGGGTTTTCCCACTTTTTTCTGATTTTTTCCATAAGAAACCCCGAAAAACCCGTACCGTGCGGGTAGCGGTATTGAACCCTAGTTGAAACCCATCGACTTAGAGGCAAAAGAAAAAAACATTGTAATATGATTGAAAATTAATATGTCCTATGCATTCCAAATTTAAGAATTGATTTGAGCTTTCCCCTTATAAAACAGTTATTTGTTTTATGAAACAAAAATTACTTGTTTTTTATTTATTTTTTTATTTATTTTTTGTTAATTTTACAAGTAAAAGTTTTTTAAGTTAATAATTTGCTTATTTTCTTTTGCTATTTTATTGGTAATAGAAAAAATCTCTTCTAGGTTTTTAATTCTATTCACTTTTAAATAAAATATCCTTTGTTAGTGTTAAAATCATTTAATTTATTTTTTCATTATTTTTTATGTAGTCATATTAATTAATTATCAATGTCGAATGAAGCCCAAACCCGGAAAGATCCATCGTAATCTGGTTGCCATTTCTTTTTTGATCATTAAGTTGGTATTTGAAATTTCTATAAAGTTTATAATTTTAGTTGGTTTTTAAACTGAATTCAAAATTTATTTTGGAGATTTATATTAAATAATGATAATAAGAAATAGCTTTAGTTATTTTAATAAAGGTTTGTATCTTAAGTAGTTTCTCCTCTTGCATTGAGTGATCCTTTTTTATTCAACTTGAAAAGCCGAAATCTCATAGAACTCCTCTAACTTTTTTATCCATTCACAAATCAAAGCCAATTTGTTTATTTATTTTGTGGATACATTTTGAATTTGGGCAAGAAAAATTTAAAGTAAATAAATTAAGGTTTTTGTAAAATAGCAAAATATTAATTATCTTGGCTTATTTTTATAAGTTTATTTCGGTTTAATATATAGTCTGTAATTTTTTTTTCAATGACCATTTTTTTCTTTAATTTCACTTAGTTTTTATTAATTCTGCTAATAGAGGCATTCATTATTTTAATTTAATTCAAATCTTTTTTTTCAGGTTTATGCCTCACTTTTTTTTATGTATTTTATAGTTTTGGAAAATATTATTTTTGTAGGTATAAAGGCTTTAGTAATTTAGAAGCATTTTCATGAATTTGGGTATAGAGATAGAAAAGATTATCCTCCTGAAGCTGGGGCATTATCAATATTATTTTTAAATAATTTTTAATACTTTGTCTTAGTTATTATATAAAAAAATCTATATAGGACTTGTATTAATTTACCGATTTTACTGATTTTTATTCGTAAACGCCATTTTCACAAAATTTCCGACAGAAAAATCATAACTTCTCAAAAGCAAATGAATTAAACAATCTTTTTTCCTAAAGGCTTTGATTAGCTCTATTAAACATCCAATCTAGTAAGCTTTTTTATTAAATTGGTTCTTTTATTAGAGTCAATACCAAAACTTAGTAATTCGTTTATAAATGGCCAAAATAAAAATTAAAAATGACAAAAATGGACCTATATAAACTTGGTGATTTAATGATGGGGTTTTAGCTTTACTTTATTGGAATTTTCGTATTGGTTTGATTTTTTTATTATTAATCCCTTTCTTTAAATAATATTTAGCTTTTTAATATATTTTTTTTGAAAATATATTTATTTTTTGATTTGCTTATGAGATATATTTTATTTTCCGAACTTTTATTCATCATTTCAATTCATAATATCTTTTCGTATTCTTATATATGAATTGTAAATATACTTAACGTTGACATATTTATTGTTAATGAGCTTTTTTATCATTAAAGTTATAATTACCTTAAATAAAATTGTTTTTTCTATTTTGGGTTTTTTTTCTTTTTGAAGAAAGTAAGAAAGGAGTAAAATTCTTTATAATACATGAGTTTCTTCTTTTTTCTACATACTTCCTATGACATTTATATTATTAAATTATACCATCATTATCCAGCAGCATTTCCAGTACTGATCATCATTTCTCCTGGGTAAATTCGTATTTATACATAGATTAATTCTTATTATTTAAGGAGAAATAATTTGCTTATATTTTAACATTAATGTCCATTTTGGTATATAGAATGTTTAATTATATTTATAATATCTATAATTTAAATAAAAAATCTCACATACTTTTTTTTATATAATAATATTTAATGACTTCAATGCAAAAAAGTTAAAATTTCATTTGCTGCTAATATTTAAATTTTTTTAATTAAAAATGAAAAGATCGGGATTTTGTAATTTTTTGATACGAAAATTAACATAATATTTTCGTATTATACATTTAAACTAGCGTATTATTAGTGTAGTGAAATTGCTTTAATATAAGAAAAAACAATTTTTATTCTTAATATTTTAATTATTTCTCCAAAAATTTTTTTTGATCGATTATTTCTTTGATTGTATAAATTATTTTTTTGTTTACAAAGTATTGGCAAATTTATTTAAATTATTTTATTATCACTAAATATTTTTTATGAATAGAAATATTTTTTCCACGTCTTGAGGATTTTCATGGCAAATGTTGCATCGTTGTGTAATTTTTTTTAATTAATCAATTATAAGAAATAGTTAAATTAAATTTGGATTGTTTTCTTTAAATTTTTTTAAAATGGTGAAATGAATTAAGCTTGATTAAAAAATATAATTTAGTTTTAATTAATTTCACTTGTTTTTCACACAATCTTTCCATGCACAATCGTCATCCTTGATATTTATTAGAAGTGATTCTTTAAATTAGTTCTTTTTTTCATTAATATTAAATAATCCTTACAGAGAGTGCATTCATTTATTTTATATTTTCTAAATGAATTTTGGGTTTGGAATTTATTGTAATTTATTTATTATTGGTTCTGTTTGGCTTGAATTTAATAATATTTAATTTGTTAAGAAATAAAAATTGTTCTTTCTAAAATAGATGCGAATTTGATGTTGATTATTAGTTATTTTTGGATTTCTTAGTTTAAGTTTATAATATTTTGTGGAACCTTTTAATTAGAAATGCTTGATGGGTTCGTTTTTGATTGGGGTTTTGCGTTAAATTTTGTTTTTTCTTCCGGCGGCCCCTCTTTAGCCACAAGGTATGGAAGATTTAGATTATCAAAATATTTTAATTTTTAATTCAAATGCCATTTTATGTTATTTAATTTTAATTTATAATATTGTTAATCACATTTGATGACTATATTGAACTTTAGGCTTATGTTGTTTATATTAATTGATATGAATTTTAAAAGATAAAAAAAATCAATTTTATTTCCAAATGGCATTCCCTTTGGTATGATTCCAAAAATATTTTTTCCCTAAAAAAGTTTTTCCTAAAAGTAAAATGGTGTGGAAGCTTATTGAAAGAAGAAAAAAATAGCCATTTAATTAATTTTCTTTAATACAATTAAATTAAAGAATAATAATGGATTCAAGAGTGATCCGATTATAAAAAGTATTGAAAAAGGGACCCAAACAATTAAGAATTTTTAAAATGCATTACTAAATATTATTTAAATTTATTTTTTATTTTTATTGCTTTTTATATGATAATTTTTTTTTTTGCTTTAATATAATATATTCTTTTTCTCAAAAACAATAAATAATCCAATCTTTGCTTTAAATATTAATTTAACAATTATTTATAGTGTAAAATCACTAATATTTATTCATCGTTTATTTAGCTCTTTTAAATTCTTGTTAGACATCCATCCTAGCTTATTTCTTTATATTTTCATTAATTATAAATTTTTCTTAAAGAAAATATGTTATTAATTTTTAATTTAAGCCATTTTATTGTTCCTCAATGCTCATTTTATTTCTTAAATGTTCCACTTTATTAGTTACTTTTCTCATACATAGGAACAGTGATAAAATAATTAGTTATACGCTTATTTTCTCATAATTTTTTATTTAAACAATTTTTTCATTAAGAAAAAGTTGAATTAAATTTATTATTAGTCGCCGTTTATTTTGGCCTTTAAATTTTATTTAAGGAGTTTTTAATGCTTATTTTTTATTAGGATACATTTTTATGCTTTAAATCAAAAATTGAATTATTTATTTATTTTTTTTTTGTTTCTCATCCATTTTTTTCATATATTTTCAAAAAAATATTGAATTTAAATACTTTATAATAAAGAATTATGTTCAAGAAATATTTTAAAAAAGAAAGATCTATATCATTATCAATATCTAGTACGAGTTTTATTAGGTTTTACTTGTCCTATTCTCAATAAAATTTACCTTACGCAGAGTGTGGAAAATTATATAAATTATCTTTAGATTATAAGCATATCTTACGCTTAATTTCATACATATGTGATGTATGAAATTAGCCTGCAGAGTTTTGTAGAGTTAGGAAATTAAAGTCTTATAAATATTATTGGCCAGATTTTCACATTTATTTTCATTTCCCGCCCATTTGAACCAAAATTCAACTGGAAAAATAATTTTTACAATAAGGTAGGAATTTTTCTAAAACTCTGATTTATTCAAAAAAATATTGAATTTAAATACTTTATAATAAAGAATTATGTTCAAGAAATATTTTAAAAAAGAAAGATCTATATCATTATACAATATCTATACGAGTTTTATTAGGTTTTACTTGTCCTATTCTCAAAAATTTACCTTCGCAGAGTGTGGAAAATTATATAAATTATCTTTAGATTAAAGCATATCTTACGCTTAATTTCATACATATGTGATGTATGAAATTAGCCTGCAGAGTTTTGTAGAGTTAGGAAATTAAAGTCTTATAAATATTATTGGCCAGATTTTCACATTTATTTTCATTTCCCGCCCATTTGAACCAAA